>CM076570.1:1010977992-1011606094 GCA_034641835.2 Pinus albicaulis
AGGACATCTTACCAATGTCTACGTTCTGCAGCAAAATGGGGTAGTAGAAATAATGAATCGTACCTTGTTAGGAATGGCGCGATCTATGTTAACTTTCAAAAAATTAAGTCCTTCATATTGGGCTGAAGCAGTTCATACCGCTATCTATTTGAGAAACAGATCTCCCACAACTTATTTAGACAAAATGGCACCATATGAAGCATGGTTTGGATTCAAACCACGGGTTAAACATCTCAGAGTTTTTAGATCTATCTGTTATGCCTTAGTTCCCAAGGAAAAACAGCCTAAGCTTGATGCACGAAGCTTGGAGTGCACAATGATCGAGTATTCTGATGAAAATAAAGGGTACCGAATTTTGTCGAATGGGAAATTTATTGTAAGCAGAGATGTGATCTTTGATCAAAATGAGAGTAAGAGTGTTGAAGAAGTTGAAAGTCCTATTCAAAAGTTAGAAACAAAAACTGATAAAAGAAATGGAAATTTACAAAGTCAACCACATTCACCAAGTTGGTATGAACTTGAATTTCCTTCATCTGATGATGATTCATCCAGTCCGTTTTCTTCATCAGTGCCATCCAGGTCTTCTAGCAGTTCATCCAACTCTCCTAGCAGCAGCAGTTCTTCTGGAAATGCCTCTCCACCCCCAGAACCTGCGGTTGCTTAAGCCCAAACCAGTCAACATCAATTTACGAAATGGGTGATTCAACTCTTGAAAGACGTAAGGCCTAATGAACAAAATAAAATAGGAATAAGGGGATCAAAACAAAATGAAGGAAATTTTTCTTTGATAGAAAATGATTTTACTAAACCTTATTCTTATCAAGAGGTAGTCAAACATAAATCATGGCAACAAGTAATGGTTGATGAATATCGGGCAGTTCAAGACAACAACACTTGGCAACTTGTTGTTTGTCCTCAGCATGTTAAACCTATTGGATGCAAATGGGTTTATCGAATTAACTACAAGAAAAATGGTGATATTGACAAGTATAAAGAAAGACATGTAGCTAAAGGTTTTGCATAGTAGGAAGGGATAGATTATGAGGAAACATTTTCTCCTACAGCTAAATGGAACACCATCCGCTTCACACTTGCCTTGGCAGCTCAACAACGATGGAAATTTCATCAAATGGATGTAAAAAGTGCTTTTCTCAATGGCAATTTACAAGAAGAAGTCTACATGAATCAACCACCAGGTTTTGAAATGGAAGGACAAGAACATAAAGTCTACAAACTAATAAAGGCTTTATATGGGTTAAAACAAGCTCCCTGAGCTTGGTATGCCAAAATGGATGAATACCTTCGACAAGTTGGTTTTCATCGCAGTGAATCTAATGATACCTTGTATGTACACCAACAAGGTAAAAATATAGTGATTTTGATTATGTATGTCAATGATTGGATCATCACAGGCAACAATGATGATCACATTGAATAGGTGAAAAAGGAGTTACATGCAGGTTTTAAGATGATAGATTTGGGACTACTTCACTACTATCTTGGAGTTGAAGTATTCCAATGTCCACATTAGATCTTCATTTCCCAGAGTAAATATACATCAGAAATTCTTCAGCGACTTGGAATGTAGGATTGTAAGCCTATCCTTACGCCTGTAGAACAAAACTTGAAACTTTCAAAATTTGAAGGGGGGGAAAAGGTGGACAACACTACTTACTTATAGTTGATTGGCAGCTTGATTTATTTGACAAGCACTCATCTTTATCTCCCTTATGCAGTCAATATTATTTCACGTTTTATGCAGGAACCACTAGACAGCCACTGGAATGCAGCCAAAAGAGTTCTTTGATATATCCAAGGAACAAAAGATTTCGGTCTTCTTTACAAAAAGACTAAAAATTTTGTACTTGGTGGATTTTCAGATGCCGAATTTGCTGGCAGTATTGATGATAGTGCATCAACCTCAGGTTACTTAATGAACATGGGGACAGCTGCAGTTTCCTAGAGTTCCAAGAAGCAAGCTACAGTGGCCACTTCTTTAGCAGAAGCATAGTACATTTCAGCATGGGAAGTAGCATGTGAGATTGTTTGGTTACATCGCGTTTTACAGGACTTGGGAATTCCTCCAGCAAAATCTACTTCATTATTCATCGACAATCAGTCCGCAATAAAGCTTGCCAAGAATCTAGTTTTCGATTCAAAGACAAAGCATGTGGACACCAAGTATGATAATATCAGATCTCTCATTGCAAAGGACATCATCAAGCCAGTGTATTGTCCTTCAGAAGATCAAACTTTCGACATTTTCACAAAACCTCTTGGCAAAATAGAACTTACTAAGTTCAGGGATGAACTTGGTATTTGTTGTAATGTATCTTTGGATCATAGGGGGGAATGTTAGATGATCCAAAAATAAATATTGTCATAGGTTATAAATTTTGAATAAAATAATTATTAATTTAAGATATTAAATTAATAATTATTATTCTAGAATATTTAATAAATATTTGAGATACTTAGAAATAGAATTTTGTTATTAAAAATAGGACTCTAGAATAGATTCGTTTCCTAGGCTCTAAGTTAGGAATAAAGTTAGCGGAATAGTCAAAAGGACATTTAATGTAAGTGGACACTTCTTATTTAATAAGTGATCCATAATTAGTGGAAGTTAGGACATTGAGCTTATAAATAGCTCATTGCAAGAGAGTTTTTGTTGTTCGGGTGTAAACTCTTGCATAATTCCAAATGTAATTGTTTTTCTAATTAATAAAATTATGTGTCTAAGGAAACTTCGGCCATTAATATCCAACAGGATTCCTTACCCAAAACCAACCCAAAATATATCTACCAATTTGCACGTAGCCTTAATTTAGATCATGAAAAACCTTTAGACTCAAAATGTTCATGTATTTATAACGACTTAGCCTACACTTTCCTATGGTCCACAAACCATGGTTTGCGAACTCTAGGTCTACTGTTGACCCATTACAATGCATTTGGGGTTGTGACCCACCCCAAAACCCCTATGTTAGACTAATTAATACCAAAAATATACAAAATTTTACAAAATTCGCAGCGTTAGGGGACCTTGTTCCAAGAGTCCCCCAACATAAGCTTGTGACTCGTCCCAAGTCACTGCAGTCATGGGTTCTCCATTTTTTCCTGCAGTTGCTTGATTTCATCCACCAGTGGGGGTAGCACTCCTTCTCTTTGCATAGCAGCATTATGGGCTATCTCTACCAACTTATGTGAGGTTGGGCATTCCGTAGGAGCAGTGACGCTCTCTAGAGTTTGGTTCAAATCATTTACTATGATATCAATATCCTGGGACAGCTTAAGGGCCTCATCTTCCCATGGCTTGAGGTGATCACTTGACATTTTATTTCTTTGTACGAGAGCCTCCATGTCGTCTCTAATCACATTTTTGGTGCGCAGTCGGGCCAATCGCTGAGCGGGGAATAAAGCGGTCAGTGTAGCCTCTAGTTGGTCAAACTCTTCTTCTTTCTGGTGTAGTGACTGGTTGATTTCTCAAAGGAGGGGGTCACGTTGCACCTTTTTCCATAGCTGCATAGCTATTTCCAACAATTATGCACCTTGAGTGATCTGTCCTGTAATAATATTTGTAGCCTCTGGAACCAGTGCGGCTCGCTGGGCTCTTACCTCTGGCAGTGTTTCTGGCTACAACTTTTCCTATAAATCTGTGATCTTCTTTCCCATCTGTGTTTTGACTGCCTGGATCTAAGTTCTTGAGGCCTTTAATGCTGCAACAAACCCCTCAATATTGGCCTGGGGGGTGGAAGCAGCCGAGATATCTTCTGTACCGTCTGGGCAGAGCCTACTAACTAAGTGCTCCAGCTCTGTCCGTTGCGCGGTGATGAGGGTATAGGCAGCTTGGGCCTGAGACACTTTGGTGTTTTAGCCTCAATTATTTGCTCGGTTGCACTGAGGTGATGGTGCACTTGTTGGTCTCGATGTTGAATCTCTTTGAATAGAGACACATGAAGGACCTACAATGGTTGATGCGGTAGGCAAGCTAGATCCAATTGCACCTCTGCGTAGGCCTAGACTTGCGCTCCTAAGTTGAGTGGACTTAGTATGAATCAAGGTCAGGAGAGGCAGAGGTCAGAGGCGTATTATCAAAGATATCTATTCCGAGTTTCAGGGCCCGGAACTCAGCCTCGAGTGTTTTGACCGTGGCTTTCTACTACTCTTCCAAAGCCAGCCATTTGTCTTCTGCAGCCAAGGTGACCGCGTCTACGATCTGTTCGAGGTCATCTTATATCAACGTAACTCCCATCCCATGTTCTGGTCAGATGGCTCGTTGCTTCTTTTGTGGCCCTTTAGCATGGTCACCAGTCCGCTTGGTACCCTGAGGGGAGTTAGCACCGCCTGCGTCCAAGCCTTCTATGTCCAGATCTTACTGCGAGTCCTTCTGCGAGGTTGGTTCCGCATCCTTCCCAGTACTTGTGTGCTGCTGTGAACCCCTTCTGCGATGCTGGTTCTATTTCCTTCCCCATACGTTTGTCTTGCTGCAAATCCTTCTGCATTGCTGGTCCCATTTGCTTCCTCGTACCTTGGCCCTGCCGTCTGGTTTCCTTGGTGGTGACCTTTGTAACACTTGTCCCTGCGGTGCCCTTTGCACTTGATTTGAACCCAATCTTCCATTATGGAGGCCAGGTCACGATTAAGTTCTCAATGTCCTCATCTGAAACCATGTATGGGAGTGAGACCCATGCTGGGTCCTTCTGGCCTCTGACTTGGACGTTATGCATGGTTACCTGGAACATCGCGGTGCTCTTGTATTTTTTGTACACAGTGGTTTACAAGCACGACCTGGAATTGATTGTAGCTTCCAATTCACTTTGAAAGAGGACCCATAAGACTTGGTTGTCTCCTATATGCCGTGCTTCCTTAGAGTCCCATAAATTTGAGTAGTGTGCCCCTTCACACATATCAGGTGTGAGCTCAGGGAGGACCGAATCATCTAGGGTTTCCCATGCAACCACCACCCGTGAAAATATGGCAACAGCATCCTTGAGCCCAAAAAGAATGATAGTATACTAAAAGGATCCCCATTCAGTATCGAACATATTTTTGTTGCGATCTTCAAGTGCGATCTGAATGTGATGGTAGTTCGAGAACCCATTTGTAAATGAGTATGCTTCCTGCCCTCCCACAATGTCTAGGATTTCATCTAAGAATGGAGTAGGGAAGGGATCATGTACATAGGCATCATTCAACTTGCGCAGGTCAACACAAATTCGTATCTATCCCATAGTATTTTTCTCCTGAACTACCATCGGGCTTACCCAGTCTGACTGTTTGACCAATTCGATGATACCTGCAGTGAGCATTTTGTCAATTTCTTCCTTAACCTTTTTCTTAAACTTAGGGTTAATCCGATAAAGGTGCTACTTCACAGGGCATGCATTTGGTTTTAGAGTGATGTGCATGACCCCTAGGTCCCGTGTAATCCCTTTAAGCTCCGAGAACTTTGTCAGGAATAAGTCCAGGTCTTCCGTGAGCAACTCTACAACTTTTCCTACTGTATCATCATCCCAGTAGTCCCCAATTTTAGCTAACTTAGGTTGCTCTTCCATGCCAATGTTGACCTCTCGCAGCTTCAGAGGCTTAGTAACATCGGTAGTTTGCAGTGGGGGTGCAACAAATGTGTGCTCTCCCTCCAACTCCAGGATAGAAACATTTCATGGATATTCATCGTACTCTTCTATTGCTAAATTATGGCATTTCACAATATCCTACATCTGTTTTTCCCACGTTGGTGCCCCAAGTGTTGCATAAGGGCGTGATTCATCAAATACTAAGGCATCTATATCCTGTAGATCTTCATCGAGTGCCACTGTTCCACCTACCAACCCAAATTTCCCTATAAAATCATCCTTCAATGTTTCCTAGTGGCAGGTGTGCTTTGTAGCTCTTATTCTAAATACCATGTAATGGGGATTGGCCCCAAGGCATGAATAAGTAGGTGAACCCATTCTTTTGTAGTTTTTTCGCACCATTTCTCCATCCAATTGAACAAGTGCTCGCATGGGTCCGCCAGGCTAAGGAAAGTCTTGACGTGTAGGTGAGTTGGAGGTTCAAATTGCAAGATCATCATATCTCGACACTCTTCCCAATCCTATAACGTCCCTTTAAGAGTGTCCCACTACATAGCAAGTGTTACACGCTTGGGTAGATTAAGGGCCCATAGCCTTCGCTCTCTTGGGACCTCCACTTTAGATGCTCGCAAAAATTATCTAATACCCCCAGAACCATCAAATTAGGGTAGTTCTCTTACCTGTGAGGAGATGCGTCAGAAGTTATTTATGATTCTAAGACATTGCAGTGCAGATACATCATGTAGCCGATTATGCCAATTTTCCATCTCCTCGATGATGTCAGAGAAACATTCACTATCCTTTTCCCAGAAAATCATACCGTCTACCATAGGATTGATCTAATATTCATCCCAAGAATTTGACTTGTAGATGTGATCCACATCCTCTTCTTCACATACTGGTTCTGTATACCATTCTCCTTTAGCAGGGTCTAGTTGGATTATCACCCTCGAACCGTCATTCTGAAATACCATGCTCCATTTCTTTAGGTTGTTGATGCCTCCCATATCTATGGCCCAGTCCAACCCTAGGAGCACAGGATAGGGATCCACATCTTCCACAATCTGAATTACCTTAAAGTTGGCCAGGACCTTAACTCTTGTGATATCTACCATAATCTGGGATAGCCTTCCCAACGATGTGATCTTTTGCTGGTTGGCCATGTGCAGTTGGATAGTGGACCACTCCAACTTAGGTTCTCCCATTCGCTGGGAAATTTTCTTAGGCAACACGTTCACATATGATCCCAGGTCCAAGATAACCTGATCCACTTCATAATCACCAATCTGCGCTGTTAGCCGCATTTTCCTACCAATGTGTTTCTTATGCTTCTAAAGTTTGTTCACATCCTTAACTTCCATAAAGGGGTTAGCTTTCTCTTTGCAACTATCTATTAGTGCTTGAAGATTTTCTACCGCTTTCTGATTGCACAAAAACTTCATACATGCTTGCAGAAATGTTTTAACTTCGTCATCCGTTTTTAGGTGCATAGGAGCCTTGGAAGTAGATGCCTCATCCTTTGTAAAGTCATTGCAGGCTGTAATGAAGGTTTCCTTATCCTTCTGTAGGTCCAGGTCTTACTTCTCAACCATTTATTTTCGAATAAATGATTCAGCCACAACCTTCTCCTCATCTCCTCCAGTGTCCATGCCACTGCGTGTTATGACATTAATGCGTAGCCCTTCATCACACAGTTCAGACTTAACCCTTTGCACATTTTGCGTATACGTATGCTATTTTTCCTACATTTTTTCTATTAGAATTGGAAAATCTTCAATCACAAGGTCTAGCTGTCTACAATACATTCAATATTTTCGTGCTATATTCGGGCAGTCCCTTGCTAAGTGCCCTACCTCTCCACACTTATAGCAAATCAATTGTCCTCTTCCCCAACCTACACTTCCACCTCTACCTCCTCCCCTTCACCTAGCTAGGGAGCCGCCCATGCCCGAGGGGGATCTTGGCGATCAAGGATTAGCCTTTACCCTGTAGAGGTTTCCCCAGTCTATCATTAAATCATACGTCCGATAGTTTTTCTCATCGTGTCCTACTGAACGACAAAACCTGCATGACGCAACAACGCTGTTGAAAGTCAGCCCTGAGGAGAGATGGTCATTGGTGACGTGGCTGGGTCAATTTTCCCTTGGACAACGAAGTCTATTTCTTTCTATTAATTATCAAATTCGGAGACTTTGATAAATAGTAATCTCCGCCGTGTTTCACTTGATATTATCTCTCCAAACCTTAAATTAGGCTTTCTGGACTTTATATTAGTCTTCCAAACTTATATTAATACTCTACGCTTCGTAGATCAAACTTTACAATAGGACTCTCACTCTGGGCCCACCTCTATGTCTCATGGCCAATCAGCTGTATGCCCGTACCATGGTTAAACCTCATGCATCTCCGTCGGGCAACCACCGTCCGATGACTCCGCTCCAGATCGACGCCCCTCATCGATATCGCTCAGCCCCTAGTGCCAGATTTTAATGTGCGACGAGAATACGAAAAGGCGGTTTTGTACGTCCGTCCAGTGCCACGCGTCGACGGTTCTATGGAATCACTTTGATTCAGGGAATACCACCCTTTCACCAAAAGTGGTGCGATATGGGCAACCCACTTTTCAAAACCACTCACGTTTTTGCACAATGTTTAACCAAAGGTCAAGTCGGGGTTGGGGTGTCCTTCTTATGCCTTAACTACAGTCTATAGCTCAGTTCCATTTCAATAGGGTTCGTTACAATTGTACAGTGGGGATTTCCACAATAAGGATACAGATAGAGGACCTACGGTGGAAATTAACTCGTAGAGCTTATCCAGCCAATTCACGGCAAAAGTAGATAGATAATGCGGGATTTATACAATCACCATTCTCTACGCCCTCATATCGAACCAGTGTATAATCTTTTCTCAATCAAACAATTTCTTCATTAATAAGAATTCAAGACAATTCAATGGCCAACGAACATTAAAATCATTTAACTGGAAACAATTTTTAATACACAGAGTTTTATTACGGGAACCTCTCGTCCTCTCGCCCCCCTCCTTCTTCTTCTTCTTTGAAGAATACAATTTATACAAGAGCATATGTCCTTTTGGTTCCTCTGCGAGGACCGTTATGGTAACTCAAGCGAATAATTACACTCCTAGCCACAACATGTGGAAAAAACTCCTACATTGCTGGCTAGTATCTAATTCCCTGGCATCAGACTCCCGAGGGAAATTTTCTTCATGGGCTCATGTCCATGAGCTCTTCCACTGATCTGCCTATCTTCTGCAACATTTCTTCAGTCATCCAAGTGGCATCTTCCTCTGGCTTGTCCTTCCATTTGATCAAGTACTGAAAGTACTCTTGTCCTCTGGTCCTTCTGAAGGGTCTTTTATCCAGTATCTTCTCTTGTAGCAATAGCTGTGCTGGAGGTACCTGCTCTTTCCACTCGATATGTTCCTTGTCTGCTGCTCTTTCTTCTGCACCATCATCCTCATACTTGTACAAATATGCAACATTAAAAATTGGAGATATTCCAACATCAGGAGGTAATTCAATCTCATAAGCATTTGCAGAAAACTTCCTAAGTATCTTGCATGGCCCAATCTTTTTGAACTCCAATTTATTGTACTGCTTCTATGGGAATCTTTCCTTCCTCAAGTGTGCCAAAACCTAATCTCCTACTTCAAAGTGAACTTATTTTCTGCTCAAGTCTGCTCTATTTTTATATCTGATGTTGCTGCTTTGTAGTTATTGTTCCACTTGTTCATGTATGGCCTGGATCTCTGAAACAAATTCCTCACCATCTGCACTCCTTAGCTCTACCCTTGCCAGATTTATTAACTCTGATATTCCTCTAGGGTGCATCTCATAAACAATATGATATGGAATTTTCCCGGTGCTCCTGTTTGGTGACTCATTATATGCATATTCTACCTGGGGAAAAATATGATCCCACTACTTGGGATGTTCTCCTACAAGACATCTCAACAAATTTCCCAGACTCCTATTCACTACTTCAGTTTGTCCATCAATCTAAGGATGATAATCTAAGCGGAAACTTAGTTTGGTACCAATTTTCTTCCACAGTTTCCTCCAAAAGTGCCCCACAAATCTCGTGTCTCTGTCCGAAACAATAATCCTGGGCAGCCCATGCAATCTAACAACTTCTTTGAAGAACAAGTTAGAAACATGGGTGGCATCACTAGTTTTATAACATGGAATAAAATGTGCCATTTTGGAGAATCTATCCACCACAACAAAGACTGCATCATTCCCTCTTTGAGTCTTGGGAAATCCTAGGACAAAATCCAAGCTCGCCATGTCCCAAGGCCTGTCTGGAATAGGTAAGGGAGTGTACAATCCTGCATTTTGGCTCCTTCCTTTAGCATATTGACAAATCTTGCAATTCTTCACAAACTTTTCCACTTCTGCTCTCATCTTGGGCTAGAAATAAAAGTGACTCAGATGCTCATAAGTCTTATCAGTACCAAAGTTCCCAGCAAGTCCACCATTATGCTTTTCTTTGATCAAATTTTCTCTCATGGAGCATTTTGGTACACACAGTTGGTTTCTTCTGAATAGTAAGTCCTCCTGCAAGAAATAATCCATCCACTAGCTTCTATATGTTAGAATAGGATTACAACATGCCTCAAATGCTTCCTTAAAATCTAGATCTGTTTTATACAATTCCTTGAGAAAATCAAACCCTGCAACTTCAAAATTAGTTTCTTGAACAAGCATGTGCCTCCTACTCAAAGCATCAACTACTTTACTGGCTTGGCCACTTATATGATTCAAAAAAAAATTAAACCCTTGGATATACTCAACCCATTTGGCATGCTTATGTTTCAACTTGGGTTGCTGTACAATATACTGCAAAGCATGGTTGTCAGAATATAATACAAATTCCCTGGACATCAAATAATGTCTCCACTTCTTCAATGCTTGAACAATTGCATAAAATTCCTTCCCATAAGAGGAATAATTTCTTCTGGTGTCATTAAGATTCTCACTGAAATATGCCACAGGCCTATCATCCTGACTCAACACAGCTCCAATGGCCTCCCCACTGGCATCACATTTTACTTGAAATGGTTTTGTAAAATCAGGCAGAATCAAAATAGGCTTCTCAGTTATCTTTTGCTTCAAAACTTTACAATTTTTTTCTGCTTCAGCAGTCCACTTAAATGGTTTTTTTCTCTTCTTTGTTGTCTCAATTATGGGTGCATTAATTTTACTGAAGTTTCTTATAAACTTTCTGTAAAAAATGGAAATTCCATGGAAACTTCTCACCTCAAAGACATTCTTGGGTGAAGGCCACTCCACAATTTCCTTAACCTTTTCTGGGTCCATCTTCAATCCTTCTGCAGAAACAACAAACCCCAAATACACCAACTCTTCCTTCATGAATGAGCATTTCTTCAAATTTATCAGCAGTTTCTCTTGGTGCGGCATCTTCAAGACATGATTAATGTTCCTTAAATGTTCTTCTTTAGTTCTGCTGAAAACTAATATATCATCCAGATACACTATCACAAATTTACCAATGAATTCTTTCAATACTTCATTCATGAGTCTCATAAAAGTGCTAGGTGCATTTGACAACCCAAAAGGCATTACCATCCATTCATACTATCCTTCATTTGTTTTAAAGGCAGTTTTCCACTCATCACCCTCTCTCTTTCTAATCTGATGGTATCCACTTTTTAAATCTATCTTTGAGAAATATTTAGCACCACTCAAACAGTCCATCAAATTGTCAACTATGGGCAAAGGGAATCTGTACCTGATTGTGATCTTATTAATTTCTCTGGAATTAGTACACATCCTCCAGCCTCCATCTTTCTTTGGGCTCAATACTGCTGGTACTGCACATGGGCTCAGGCTTTCTCTGATCAACCCCTTGTCCACCAACTCCTGTACTTGTCTCCTGATTTCCTCATTTTCCTTGGGAGTCACTCTGTAGGCTTCCTTATTTGGCATATTTGAACCAGGGATAAAGTCTATCTGATGGATGATATTTCTCACAGGTGGCAGCTCATTAGGGAAATCATCCACAACAATGTCACAGTAACCATCTAACATCTCTTGTATCTCTACTGGTAAATCATCAATCTTTATAGAAGTAAGAACTACTTTAGGTTTGCAAACTAAAGCAAAACTTACCTCTTCTTCTTCTATCTGCTGCAGATATTCCTTCCCACTCAGCAACAAGGTCTTTGGATCAACCACTCTACAGGATGGTTCTCCTTCTTCCATGGGAATCAACGTATGATGTACCCCATCTTTGAAGAACTTGTAAGTGTTCTTCTTTCCATCATGCACCGCGGCTCTGTCAAACTGCCAAGGCCTACCCAACAGTATATAACACACATCCATGGGCATTACATCACACAGGACCTTATCCTTGTATTTTCCCATTTGCATCTCTATCTCACACTGTTCTTTCACAACCAGCTGGTGCCCTTTATGTAGCCAGGACACCCTGTAGGGAGTTGGATGCTCCCTTGTCTTCAAATTTAGCTTTTCTATTACCTCAGTAGAAACCAGATTGTCTGTGCTACCACTATCAATGACTAGCAGGCAGCATTTCAATTGGACCTTGCATATGTTCCTAAAAAAATTCTTTCTTTGTGCAGGCTCAGTGACCTCTTTAGCTTGCTTCAACACGACCTTATTTACCACCAAGGATTCTCCCCTCTCTGGAAGAATTTCTTCTTCAATTTTTTCTTCTTCTCCAGCCTGGGTAACAACAACATTTCTTGGACCAGCACCCACATTCTCTGGACACTCATAGTGCTTATGTCCCACTTGCTAACATCTATAACACCTCAATTCTCTACCTTTGCCTCTGTCTCTACCTCCTCTTCCTTTTCCTCTGTAAAAACCCCTTCTTCCCCTTGCGTCATCCTATGTAGATGCATTCTGAGGTGAGCTACTATTAGCTCCATCCCTGGGTGTATTAGGCTTTCCTCTACCACCCTGACTTCCCTTCCCACGGAAAGTACCTCTCTTCTTGGCAATGTTTCCTCAAGAGTTTGTCCTCTTCTTTCAAGGCCATCTGGTAGGCCTCTTCCACTATATTAGGAGACAGGAGACCAATCTCATCTTGGATCTCCAGCTTCAGACCATTCACATATCTGGCAGTCTTCTCAGTTGTGTCTTGGAATTGCCAGCCCTTATGCTTACTATATAGAATTCCTCTATGTATTCTTTTACTGTCAGCAACCTCTGTCTCAGGTTCTGCATTTGGTTATACAATGTCAGCTGGTAATCATTGGGCAAGAATTTACCTTTTAATTTGGCCATCATTCTGGTCCAGCTCTTAATAGGTTGCTTGCCAACTCTCCTCCTTTCTGCCTACACTCCATCCCACCAAAGTGCAGCATGTCCTTTCAGCTTTGTTACTGCAAAGTTGACCCTCTTATCTTCACTTATTTCTTCATAATCAAATCATTTTTTCATTTCATTTATCTAGTCTACCAGTTCTTCTGGATTCAGTCCCCCTGCATAACTCAATACTTCAATCCTGGGCTTAACTGCAGGCCACAGAATAGTTCTAACGAGCCTCATCTCACGAGGGATTTCAACATTTTCTTCTGCTTCTTCCATCTCAGGTTCACTGATGTCTTCATGATCTCTGGGTTGTCTTCTCTCCATGGCATCTATTCTGGCCTCGACCCTCTGCAACATTCCCAACACCTCAACGTTGGCAACAGGTCTTCTTCTACCAGCACCTCTACCAACTCGGATTGCCATGTCAGCAAAACAGCTCCAGACAACAGCTCTGATACCACAAATGACGCAACAACGCTGCTGAAAGTTAGCCCTGAGGAGAGATGGTCAACGGTGACATGGCTCAGTCAAATTTTCCCTTGGACTACGAAGTCTATTTCTTTGTATTAATTATCAAATTCGAAGACTTTGATAAATAGTACTCTTCGCCGTGTTTAACTTGATATTATCTCTCTGAACCTTAAATTAGGCTTTCTGGACTTTATATTAGTCTTCCAAAATTATATTAATACTTCGCGCTTCATAGATCAAACTTTACAATAGGACTCTCGCTCCGGGCCCACCTCTATGTCCCATAGCTAATCAGTTGTACGCCCGTACCATGGTTAAACCTCGTGCATCTCTGTCGGGCAACCACCGTCCGATTACTCCACTCCAGATCGACGGCCCTCGTCGATATCACTCATTCCCCAGTGCCAAATTTTAACGCACAATGAGAATATGGAAAGGCGGTTTTTTACCTCTGTCCGGTGCCACACGTCGATAGTTCTATGGAATCGCTTCGATTCAGGGAATACCTCCCTTTCACCAAAAGTGGTTCGATATGGGCAACCCACTTTTCAAAACCACTCGCAGTTTTGCACAATGTTTAACCAAAGGTCGAGTCGGGGTTGGGGTGTCCTTATGCCTTTACTCCAGTCTATAGCTCAGTTTCGTTTCAACAGGGTTCGTTACAATTGTACAGTGTGGATTTCCACAATAAGGATACAGACAGAGGACCTACGGTGGAAATTAACTCACAGAGCTTATACAGCCAATTCACTGGAACAGTAGACAGATAATGAGGGATTTATACAATCACCATTCTCTACGCCTTCATATCGAACCAGTGTACAATCGTTTCTCAATCAAACAATTTCTTCATTAATAAGAATTCAAGACAATTTAATGGCCAACGAACATTAAAATCATTTAACTGGAAACAATTGTTAATACACAAAGTTTTATTATGGGAACCTCTCGTCCTCTTGCCCCCCTCCTTCTTCTTCTTCGAAGAATACAATTTATACAAGAGCATATGTCCTTTCAGTTCCTCTGCGAGGACCGTTATGGTAACTGAAGTGAATAATTACAATTAGTCGAAACTACAAACAAGACAGATGGACTAAATATTCGACTTCTACAACTTAACTAAAATAATAATACAATCAGATAAGGTATTGACACCTAGCTGTAACAAATTGATTGTTTCAAACTCTCCTAGCCACAACATGTGGAAAAAACTCCTACATTGCTAGCTAGTATCTAATGCCCCTACATCACTGCACCATTGTTGCTTTAATTCCGGAACATACGCACCGAGATGGGGATAGTTGTTGGTATCAGGTAATCCATCTACGTAGCAATCATTACACCATAACGTTGGTCCACTCAATCCTACAGCCTCCCTAGGGTGCAACGGACTAGGTCTCCCTGCCTGCAGGTAGTCTGCCAGTAGTGGGCACTAATCCTTGTTATGGCCAAGTACCCTACATCGTATGCACCATATGTCTAGGTCGGCTTATTTCCCTTAGTATTTTCACAGGTTATGGATTTCCATGTGCAATGCCTCTAGCCTTCCTTGGATTATTTGTACTCCCAACTGGGTATCATCTCTCGGCGCGGCTTCTAATTTCATATAAATATCCAAATATTTTTCCTGCGATTCAATGGCTTGTTCACCCATTGGTACGCGCAGGTGAGGCATTAACGTAGGAATGAACCAATCCTTCTGCTCTCTGTCATCATACAAAAATTCCCCTTCTCTGATCACCTTCTTTAGTTGTTGGTTAGCCTCCCATATAGACTCAGAGGGCCCTTGCTTGAAATATTTTAGGTCATTCACTATCTGAGAGTAGGATTTAGGCTTTTGGAATTTCCGTTTTAGGGCATTTTTCACCTCCTGAATGATGGTCACGTATACCAATCCAGAGCTCTTCCTTTGAAGGAATGGGATATATGTGCCATTTTTACAGCATCACTGGCCACATTCTTTGTAATCCATATTGACTCTGTGATGAACCAGAATCAGTCCATATGTTCCTCTCCTACACCTTTGAAGGTGGGTAGCTTCATGTGCGTGGCCATATCGACTTCTTGGGGTGGCAATGGGGAAGGTGTAGGTGAGTTCTTACCCTTACGTGGGTTTGAAGGTGGTGTCGTAGGAGGGCTATTTCCCTCATGTGCAGCATGTTCTCTTAATGGAATGTAAATGGATTTGTCCCCTTCTTGATTGAATTTTTAGTACTTACCGCTTCGCTTTGTACCTTAGATCTGATTAGAGCTCACTCACTTGGTATGGTTGCACAGAATACCCTTTTCACACAACAATATTTTAATTAGTAATGGAAATTTTTTCAAGAACTTACCCCGAAAACCTTTAGAGAACCTCCACTCTGCTTCAGAATAGGATATGAACTGATCAACCATGAATTTTGTCACAAATCACCCTAGTACGCCTTCCACCCACTGATCTACCATATGGGTGATGGTATTATCAGTCTTCTCTAGTTGCTGGATCAACTCCGGTGTCCACTGAGTGATCCGCTCATCCTTCCAACATGTCTGAAAATCTGTGAGTTAGGCTAACCACTCCTGCAGCTCATGTGTGAAGGTTAAAAAAGAATGTTCATATACTTCCGTAAAAATATACCTATTTTTCCACTTCTTTGTTGTCAGCTTCGTGCTGTGATTCTCTTTTATAGAGAATTCCTAAATCTGTCTTTCGAACCACTCTTCGATCTCTAACTTCAGAGGTCTCCAATGTTCCCTTGGCATTACCTGATCTCTCTCTCAAAATTGTCTCGGTCCTAGCAACGAAACCATTTGTTGGCTTGAGGGGTCCTGACCTAGGTTCTGAGGTTAAGGTTTACCAACAAACCCCTATACTATTGGCCCTTTTGGAAATGACTTGCGGCTGTAGACCAAGGTCTCACCCGAAATAGTATGGGTGGGTGCTAGAACTAGGTTTCCACACCCTAGGAGAGAGCAAGTAATGAGGAAATATTGGTGGTTGCAATTATCAGATCTACACAGAGTCAAGCTATTCACAGGCTTTTAACAATATATTTAGCATATAACCATAACAAAATTATCATATCTACTTAGTACCTTCACATCCATGTGCGTATCAGCAGTCATCAGTACATAATATCATAAACGCAGCTATAACAGATCATAGATAGCTTATACCAGAAACACATATACTTTTTCACCAATAACACATATATTGTTGCAGCTCAAATCAATAGCATAAATGCATACACAACTTAAGCATATATCACGAGTTCGTATCAATGGTAAACACAATAGATCTAGATAGCATAAGATACTTCAACAATACTCTGCATATATTAGTATCAAAAACCTACTTACAACCCAAAGTACCACCTATGCACACATCCAGCAGGGTCCTCACACAGCAGGACTTAGGATCTCTGCGCACACAACCAGCAGGAGTCCTTACCCAAAACCAACCCAAAATAGATCTAGCAATTCACACTTAGCGTTAATTAATATCATGCCTACCTTTAGACTCAAAATTTTCATCTATTTATAATGAATTACCCTACACTTTCCTGTGGTCAGCAAACTATGGTTTGTAGACTCTAGGTCTACCCTTGACCCATTACAATGCGTTCTGGGCTTTGGCCCACCCCAAAACCCCTGTGTTAGTCTAATTAATACCAAAAATACAAAATTCATAGCTTTAGGAGACCCTGTTCCAACAAGACTTATCACATATATCGGCCTTTATAGGCATGGTGACATTCATAAAATATCACAAGTTCTGTTCATGGAAAATCTTTGAAACCAACTGATGTGAACATCCTATGTGTTGTTCCTAATTAGAATTACACTCTACCTGAGATAACCAATTCTTAAACTATTCCTATCTCTTGCATAACTACGCAATGATATGGAGGGTTGCTTCATATAAGTCATCGAGCTAAGCCCAATTTTTGGAAAATGGCCAAGTGATCATCTCATCGAATCCATGGAGAGTTGCTGGAAAGTTGAGTAGGAACGTTGTGCCTTGAGTATGCTAGAATGTGGAGCCTTGAATATGATTTTGGTAGTACAGTTCTTCCAAATCAAGCTTAGGTGCTATCGTTCATGCTTATTTTTAGTTGAATGAGTCATGTAGGAGTAATTTCACAACTATATCCCATAGTGATGAGCTAACAAACAAGCATCTAACTTCAACTACCTAACTTAACCATCGAATAGTCAAAATAATCCTACTTGTAATGCTTTTACCTTAGGTTGGTAGTTGATGTGATTTAGGCCATATGGAGGATAAAACCGAAATAAATGAGTTCATAAATGATTGAAACAAGGTAAAAAATGGTAAGTAAAGTGAACAAATGAAGACAAAAGAGGGATTCAACAGCAACCTATTTGTTAAAAATGTAGACAATATGTATGTACAGGTGAGTTCAGATGTGATAGAAAAAGGAATTCAAGGCAGTGATAGAGAAATTATAAAGTTAATTTTTCACAATATGTATGCAGGTTTGATGAAGGCAACCCATGTATATATCGAAAATTAGTGTATATGCAGTTTTGATGAAGAGAAGTCGTGTATACACGTGAGTACAAAGAAGGAAAGTTGTGTATGTACTTATGCACTAATTTTATGATACCACGGGTCCTTACCATTGTTTTAGCCCACAATATTGAGCGGTGTATCATCTATTTCATTCCATCCAAGAATACCATCGGCACTTGCGTAGTTTTGGCTCATGGTATTGGGAAAGGCTCAAACTATATAAGGAGAAGAAAATAATAGTGCAAAGTGTGCAAGCGTATGGGTTTTTATTGAATACTTCACTTTGAAGTATATCTGCATGAAATTTTTTATAGTTTATTGATATATCTAAAATAATGATGTACCTACGAATATGGATTAGGATCTCTAGACCTGAAATTACTATGTATTTTCTTGATCTATTTATGAGATGTTTAGATCCGTGATTGGGCGCATGTTTGTTGAAATGAAGGGTATGATTCGATTAAGTCTATTTATATGAAACTTTACGTAGTCCTAAATATTTACAGATCTATATGCTGGTTCATGACGGTGAAAGCATGTATACATGTGGGTTCATTTCAGAAAAACTGCATATGGAAGTTAGGGTTTTATGAATATTGTTGAACAAAATGTCTTATCATTTTTGCTATATTTTTAGTGTGTGTCAATGAAGTCTTCATGTAGATATGGATTGTTTCAATTATGTTTATGTTGCTAGTTGATTATGTATAGATATGATCAGTAACTGGGTGATTGAATATGATGGATGCTTCTAATTGAATAAGGGTGTTGTAAACCTGACAAAGTATGCTTGAATGTCTCTTATCTGTTTTGAGATTGATCAGATTCCTAAATTCAGTATATAAAGATCTATATGCAGGTTGTAGTGACTAAAATAGCGTATACATTTTTTTTTATGAATGATCACAGTTGAAGTTGATTTTGCATGTTAATTCAAAAGTCTAGGTTTATTTCTTTGATTCGGTTAGAGTGATCTCATTGTTTTGTTTAAATATTGGGTTGTCACTATTAGTGTTGGTCTACAAATTGTGGTGTTTCTAATATGTTTCATCTAGTGTGAAAATTAATGAAACGTGGTCTGTAGTGGGTCTCAGGGATGAAGCCTTCAGTGTCAAAGTAGAAGCTTCTTGTCAGTAGAAGCTAGTGTTCTGTTCAGCAGGTCATATCTCCCTTCCAGTAGAGACTGGTAAATGAGATCAGGGGGTTGGAGCTCCCTTCCAGTATCACCCTTCTACAAGTGGGTGCCTACATACTGATATGAGTATGCATCATTGAAACATTGTAAGTAGTTTTCTATATAATAAATATTTAAGATAGAAACAACAACAATGGTGCTTTTCTCCCGACTTGGGTTTCCACTTTAAATATTGGTTTTCATGTGTGACACACTTGTGTGATGATTTATTCTGTTTTACAGTACCTTTTTACTGCTTAACTATCTGATGCATAACTAATGAATTGGGCTAAGTAATGTTTTCATAATATTTATCTGAAAAATAAAATATTTGGGTATACACATGTTTCCCTTAGGATATCTGTGTATATAATCTAGTTGGGCTAATCAAAGTCCTATATAGAAATCAATAAAAGAGAAGTAAAAGTTTGTATTTTTTATAAATATTGATTCACCCCCCCCCCCCCCCCCTGCCCCCCCTTCTCAGTATTTTTCCCAACGTATAACAATATGGGTAACTATTTCCCACATTACTTTCATGAAAATTAAAGATAAATTTTAATAACAAAGTATCAAAATTTTTATGTAATTACCTTCTTAATTGACTGAAGAGATTTCATAGTACTAGAATGGTAGGGTATGCATATCTCTCTCAAAAAATACTAAATAATAAATGAGATAGGTATAATACTTACATGCATATTATGCATATAAATCCTTACGTTGAAGGAATAATAATAATGAGAAAGGTTAAATCTGAATACTGTAAGTTCATTTATTTTTCCGTATTCATACATTAATAGTAATCTAAACAAGTTTAAGACCGGGAATTGGAAAAACCTAGAATTATAATTATGGTGACATATTCAAAAATTCTTACATAAATGAAATGAATGAACGATATAACAAGAGAATACAAAAGGAATTGTATTAATGAAATTTAAATAATGAAGGCTACAATGGAAGTATATAAAGAGAAAAACTAGAAAAAAGTAAATAAATTCAAACATAAAACAATTATGTATTATTCTACTGGGCATGGCTCAAAATTTGAGTGAATTGCAAGACAGTGAAATTCAAGAATTTAAAGTCAATAAAATTTGGAATCCGTCAAGAAATAGAAAATATATTCCTCCACTAATATAAGCAATGAATTATACAGTTGACACAAATGAAATGATTTTAAATATGGATGTTACGAAGGAGAAGCAATATAAATTGTATGCATAACTAGGCAAGCTTATTGTAGTATGGAGCAAAATATAAACACTATGTAAAAACATAAATAGTTGAAGTAAAAACTATTATGGGAATTGAGAAATCTCGGAACTATACATCAAATTGAACAGTCCATAAAAGGGAAAGAAAATTATTGTTTGAATAATTCTTCATGCAAATAACAGTAATAAATACTCAGGAATTGAATCGAAACTAGACTTATCTACCAGGTATCATATAAAATTATGTACAATGGAAATTATGATGCATAAAGATATTTTGTGTAAAGATAGTTACATAAAATGGTAGAATAAACCCTATAGTAACATTACACAGAGGAATACTTGTGTATGGGGATTGATAGAAATTCGTCCTCGTTCTAATTTATGAAGAAATTAAACCAATATGACAAATAAAAAAATTTGAAACTTCAACCGGAACAAGGGTTCCCATATAAAATACGAACGGGTCTCTAAAAATTTTGGGATTCGAAGAGGTTAAACGCTAAGTCCTCAAATGCCCAAAATCTAGAAATGAGATTAAAAAACTCCAAAACCTATAAATTTCATAATATATAGCTAGAGGATTAAATTAATTAGGCGCATCATAAATGGATAAATCATAGCTCAAAGACATATTTGTACATTGACGAAAATGGTCTTTACAACCTAGAAGATTATTATGGTGTATCGTAAGGAAATTTTGGGCTTACCTCTATTCCCAAGGGTGTGAGTTATATAGGGTGGTTGAATAAGTCCATGCTTGAAAATGTCAGAATAGAGAGATTGTGGTTAAGAATGCCGAAACAGAGTAGGGGCTCTGTAAATCAACTGACAAGAAAAATATAGTAAGGTATTAAAATGGTAATATGCATAATGTGTTTTACAGGGAAGAGAAAGAAAAACCTCAGTGAATAAATAGAATAGGAAATTATTAAAATATACATTGTTTACTTGAGAAAATAGTTGGGACCTCTACATAGTCCTGAGTCACTGTAACTTTGAAATTAAATCTTAAAACAAAGACCAAGGCATAACGCTGGAATAGCAACCACCAGTATGAGTAATTCACGGGAAATTTCTCATGTTTCAAGCTAAGAAAAGTCTTCATCGCCTAACAAATATGAAGAGAGCTGCAACTCTGTCATTAGGGCGTATAGAAGAGAGCGGAACTAACGCCATCAGATAAATAGAGATGAGAAATGAGGTAGGAGGGGGATAGTCCAAGACCTTATGGTTTTTCCCAAAGATCTACACCGTCAATCACAATTTAATCTTAAGCATACAAATGGCATATGAAATGACCCACACACCATGTGAAACCATTTGAAATGAGATACGTGGAATTCCATTGGCGAGACAATGCGATGGATGGAAGTGGGTCGCAATAAAACATAAATTAAGAACCTTTGTACTTACCAGTAGATGTGGATTGCAATGAAACCAAATTTATAACATTCTTACTTACAAATAGATGTAATACATTACTCTAATGTTTTATGAGAGGATAATTGTCATAGTATGGAATTATGACTAATTAAATAGATTTGACATAAGCCAGGCTAAGTGGAACTTTGGAAATAATATTTTAAATGTGTGGTAAATGAAATGTAATTGAAACTAGAATTATAGGGGTTAGAGGTAGGGACAAATCATGTGGGTCATAAATATGAAAATGGTTATAAAAATAAAATTGATAATTTATAAGGAAGGGAATTTAGGGAATGAAATTAAATCCAATTTAAATACGACCATCTCAATGATAAGGCTACAAGGACCAATAAGGTTAAGAGGACTAGCATTTTAATTAAGGGAAACATAGTATTAAAAAAAAAAAGTGGTTAGTGGGATTTGCTACAAGTGGTATCACAACCCATGCTAAAAATATGGGCTTTATGGATTCCAACACAGAATAAAATGGTGATGTAAAAAAATTAAATTATGTTGTCATTTTAAATATTGTTTATAAATGTTAATTGTTTTATGTGCATTAGATTGAAGTGAAGAAAATTTGTAGCTGTTGTCTTGTCTGACGCAAAGGAGCTATTTGTTGAACTGGGTTGTGGAGGTTCCCCATGAGATCCAAATGCTTAGATGTTGGAAATTATAAAGAAATTATATCAGGAAATGGTTCAGCTAAGGAGTAGCAAGGAACATTTACTGCAGGGCATTACTGAGCAAGAGAGGTTGATAAGGGAATTAACCTCTAGGTCTAGTCATCATAGAGAAAAAACAGAAAGAAAAAGGAAAGAAACAAAACCCAAATTAGAGAGGTCTGAGAGTGGGTAAGAATTTGGTAAAACAGATTCAAAGTCCAAAAAGAAAAAGGAGTGGAAGGGAAAACTCCGCAAGATTAAGCCTCCAACCTTTTATTGGGAGAAGGAAGAGGATTGGGAATCCCAGCTCCTGAACATGGTCAAATAATTACAGGTATATGAATATGGAATAAATATGTAAGAAAGATTGGAATTTTACCCGCTGCAAGGTAAATCCACACTTTGGTAGGAAGAGACCGAAATCATACACTTTCTCGACGAAAAATTTGTTTCATGGGAACAATTTTAGGAGAAATTCAAATCCTGATACCTAAGTGAGATGCATTGTGTTGACAGGGAAAAGGAATTTCATGAGCTAAGGGTTGTAAAACTCACTATTGATGAATTTGTGACAAAATTCACCAACTTACTTCATTATGTGCCATACATAAGGGAAGAAAAAACTATTAAAGTAGAACAATTTCCGAACTGTCTGCCGACCATCTATAAAGAAAGAATTGAATTTCATAATCATAAAACTACTGATGATGCTTTTTGAAAAGCACAACTATGCCAACAATTAAAGGCAAGAATGAGTAGGTTAAAAAATGGCAACATAAGGAGAAGGGGAAGGCTGAAGCAAGCACATAAAGATCAAAACTAACTTATTTGAAGAATTTTGGAAAAAACCACCAGTCCAAAAAGGTTAATAAGAGTGGCTAAATCAAACAACATATTCCGATACTGGTTCCAAGCCCATGAAAGGGAAAAACAAGTGATAAGGGGTGGTAAATACAATGGAACCATTGAAATTATAGGGATGCGGGGAGCCTCATATGTTGTGGGACTGCCCACACAACACTCATACAATTCATAACATTCAAGTAGTACAAGAAGCGACTACAATGAATAATATTGCCTGAAATATTCCCTGGATCAATGCAACATTAGAAGAAATTGAAATTGAAGGTATCATATATGACCAACCTGTTGTTGGGCCGTTAATATGCCATTATTATTATCACTTGTGAATGCTTATTCCACCCATTTCTACCATTCTTCATCACGTCATTTATTATAATTTATTATTTAAATCCTTTTTATGATGATTTATGCTTCTATGAATGAATGTTATTTATTCTCCTTTATTTCTAATAAATTGATGATTATGAATTATTTTATCAATGATAGTTTTAATAAGTTGGTTATAACATTATCCACCATTTTTAGCCTCCAAGGTAATTTCCAGATTGAAGATTTGATCATTAAAAGTACCAACTCAGAAATGCGCTGGAATAAGGAGTGACAGTTTTGCGGTTGAGATTCTGAGCAAATGAAGACGAATCTGAAAAATCCGGAACATGGGTTTTGTCTAGAACGGACCCAATTAACTTCAGTGAAGAACGGTTTGCCCAAATTCGGCCTTTGTTGAGAGATTCGCAGAATTCTTTAAGCGCGATTTTCTCAGTTCTGTTGTTGCGGCCGTCCTCCAAATCTCAGCTGCAAAGCCAAATTCGCCTTCTTCTTGTTGATCAATTGGTTGGAAACAATCTAATTTTGTAATAGAATCATGTTGTAATTATCTCCATTGTAACCACTCTCTGCTCTCTTTGTATTTAAATCAGAACAGAGATCAGAGAGGGGGAGGACTTCAAGGATGGATTCGAATGAAGGATTGAGAGGATGAATTAGAAATTCATAATTGAGGATGGCAGCGAGAATGGATAATGCCTGAGAGTTGGAAAGATTTCTCGTTGTAATCCACTGTACCTATGCTTCGATATTTTAATATAAATCTGGTTGTTGTTCATTCTGTTCATCTGAGGTAACCCAGCAGCATCCCCTGGCGGCTAAGGGCCCAGCCTCGGGTGGATTGTGCTGCTGCTGTATATTATATTCTTTTGTTTTATGCGTGGTTTTCTTATCAGTTTTATTTGGTAATCTGGTATGTTCTATTATTTTACATCACAGCTTTGGCACGTAATATCATTTTCTGAGACAGAAATATCATATCGATTTTGCAACGCATTGCTGTTTCTTTAAGTGCTGATATAAATGGTTTTTACAGGATACCGTTGCTATTCAATTATGGAATGTCTGTGTTGTAACATTTGACCATTGGTATTATTGAATTCATCTTAGAAATTATATTTCCTTGTGATTGTTGAATTTATGAACGTTGCTGCTCCATTCTAAAAGACAGTCGTATTATTTATAACTAAGACTGACAAGTGGATTACCAAGATCAGATTGCTATTGAGGTGTGCTGTGTGTTAAGTTATTATGTATTTATATTTGACTTTCCAACGTTGTTTCATATTCTATCATTAATCAATGTTGTTCTATTTCCGTGTGCTGTCTGATTTATTCTTAGAGTAAAGATTGCTATTAATTTGGCTTTGATGTTGTTCATTTCCATTAATTACAGTTTGCTGCCCATTTACTTTGTTGTTCCATTCCTTATCTGCTGTTCCATTTCCTGTTATTCGCATTATCCTTGCTTCGGTGTGAAGAACGATCTGAAACTGTAGTGGGCATTGGCATTTGCTGTCTAGTCTCCAGATTAATGATCTGTTCCTTTATTACTTTTGGTTACATCAGTTTCCAAAGAGATGCGTTATTGTTACTGGACCCTTGACTGATACATTGCTTATTTTTCCGAATGCATGATTTAAGTCTTAAAGTGCTTTGCTGTAAGTAGATTTTATTTCCAGCTTTCATTTACTTTTGGATTTTGAGCACTATACTGCAAAACATTACTCTTGAGTAAATAGCCGCCTCAGACTGAGTACACTCTTGAAATAAAAGGTCATCCCTGGGTTGATAATTAATGTGAAGGTAATTAGGAGTTAAAAAGACCCTTTTTATCGCTCCACATTTTGGCGCCGTTGCCGGGGAGAGTGTAGCCATTTCTAAAGAGTAGTGTGAATTTGATGAGTGCCTGCTAGGGAAGAGTTGGATATTAAAAACGGAAGGTAAGAACCTACGTGCGGAGCATGTAAAAGCCTTGCTCCACTGTCCGCTTTCCTAACAGATTTGTTGTTGCTTTGTTGGGTAGAAATAGATGTTTGAATTTTTGTGTGATTAGGAAAAAGATAGAAATTTTTAAAAAAATGGATCACATGATCTCATGCAAGTGGTGATGTAAGCACCACCCATTTCACTAACTAATTGACAGGAACATTTGAAGAAGGAGCCTCGAAGAAACACATGAAAAACATCTTATATTATGGTAAGAAATGGCTCACGTTTCTACTTTTGAATTTCCTATCAAAGATCTAGGAGGAGTGACACAAATGCACATAATTCCCCCATATTTACCAACTTTCCATGGTTTAGCAAATGAAGATCCAGATACATTCTTATTTGAGTTCGAAATACTTTGTAGAGGATATGATTATTGTACTAATGATCAAAGATTGAAAGTGTTTCCTCTTACTCTAAAAGGAGCAGCTCTCCGATGGTTCATGAGCCTAGGTGGGAATTGCATCCAATCATGGGAGGACATGAAGAACATATTCTTGAAGAAGTACCAAGACTATTGCAAATCCAATGAGGATATTTTCGGTATGATACAAGGGGAAGATGAAAGTTTGGAGGACTATGTAGATCGATTTCATTATAACCTTCAAAAATCAAAGCATAAGCATTTGGAAAAAGAGATCTTAAAAAAACTCCTTCTTAAAGGAATCAAAGATGAATTTTTAGAACTCTTAAATCTGATAGGAAAAGGTGATGTTTTTCAGTTATCATATGATGATGTTTGTGAGTTGTGCATAAGGTATTCAAGAGGAATCTCGAAGGCTGGTAAGAATTCTAGAGATGTTTGTTCTTTCTTTTCCAAATCTGCTACAAGAATAAGAGACATAAGAGCTGAAATCAATGATTTATTTGAAAATTTTAAAGTTGATTTTATTAGCTCTCTAAGCTCAAAATTGGACGTTTTGCAAGTTCATAAAAATCAAGAATTTTATGAAGTGTTTTTCACTCATGACCAAAAGGAGCATCCCATAGATACTCACTCTTCCTTATCTAGGATGGAAGTAGCATATCAAAGAGGTAAGGAAGCTGCAACAAGGTCAAAACCATGGAAATCATGGCCTTCAGGTATGGTTCAAAACACTTTCTCTCCACTTTCTTACTTGCATAATCCATTATGGAATACTAATGTGTTAGGGCAGCCATGTCAATCTCAATATAACCACCAACAATTTTGTCTACAAGCTTGGCATGGTTCACCTTATGATTGCATGACTACTCTCCCTTATCTGGTAGCACAAACACATTCTCCATATTCTCCACTAGCTCTTCCACAATACCTTCCTTGCCCATCAAAACCATTCACACAACCCAATCAACCACATCATCAAAATGCTCCATTCCTTACACATTTTCCTGCTCAACTAATTCCACACCCTCACCATAATAAACCAGTACAACATGCTTACATTGTTGAACTGCCAAATTTACCCGCCCTTCCCACCCATTCTATCTCACATGCGCCATTAGAGAAAACTTACAATGAGATTCAGACTGTTTCAAATGCAAAAATTGTAGAAGCTATGGAAGAAAATGAGGTTTCTTTTACTATGCATCAACACGCTATTTTAAAAGCTCAAGAACTTCATGATATGATGGCTATGAGAAATCAAGAATGTAAATGATATATTGAATATTGGTTTCACTCGATCATTTGTTTGCAACATCACTCTATGCTTCAACAATTTTTGATACCATTTTTTCAAGGGAAGTTGGCTTCTCATACCCTGATTTTCATTAATATGCATTTTTCAAATTTGGGTATGTGTATACATGAAGCCTTATTTCGAAAATGGCTCCACTGGAAGTACTCATATACGTAGTCATATTCATTTTTTCAAATTAAAATAGGTTAGTGTAGAAAATAAAATAAATAAGGGAATAAATAAATGCATTTTGTTTTTTTTATGTAAAACTAGTTTTTTTTTTTTTTTTTTGCAACATGCTATGCAAATCAACATTGGTGATAATTTTTTTAATTCATTTGTGTTTTTAGATGAATTATAATGGAAATAATAGTTCTACAAACACTCATATTCACTTTTATCACCAATTTGAAAAAATTCTTCAATATCATATTTTTTTTTGGCTTCTGGGCTTGATGAACTTTCTGGAAAAACAGTCGGGACAGTCATGTTTTGAGGGACCAAAAATGAATATTTTTAAAACCTGTTTCTACCCTAGGTAGCCCTTGATGTCTACTTTCTAACCCAATTTGAATCAGTCAATTTGGATTTGAAACGAGAAAGTTAGAACCAAAACATTGACCGGATGTCTAGCGGGCAGCTCAGGAACAGAGTTGGGACAGTCAGTTTTTGGAGGCATAAATGACCATATTTTTAAAACCTATTTCTCTGGTAGATTCCCCTATTAATCTAGTTTACAATGCAATTGGAATCACTCATTTTCGATATCGTATGGGGAATTTATGATCAAAATACTGACTGTCTATCGTAAATCAGCACCCTTAAAACTATGTCCTTCTGGCTGTTCCTTACAGTATTTGACCTATCAATTCTTCTTGTCTTAAAAACTTGTTTCTATTGGAGGTAAATAAATAAATCTACTTTCATTTCCAATTTTAATCATTCGAATCCGACATCAAACGAAAAATGTATGCTTGAAATATCAACGGTTGGTCTAAGCTGGGTAATCGGAAATGACTCTGTTATGCAGGTTGTTCCAACTAAAATTGACATATCACATCATTGAAATTTTAAAACCTGTTTCTATTGCAAATAAACCTTTGAATTAGCTCTCATCTGGCTTTGGAATCACTCAATTTGGATGAAAAACAAAGAAGTTGTGATTAAAACACTGCTGGTTAGTATGGTCGACCACTGCTCTCCCGCAGGTGACAAATAAATTTTACTTTGATATTTTCTCTATGGATTTGTTATACAGAGTAACTACTTGTTAATTTTTTTCATAATTCTTGGATTAAGGGAGCCCGTACACCTCTCTTTCTCCATGATTTAATGTTTTATTGCAGGTATATACTCGTTTTTTGCAGGTCCTAAGAGAAAAAGAAGGTCAATTTATGGACGAGTGATTTTGAAAGAAATTTTAAATGAAACAAAGGAATTTCATGAAACTCATTACCCAACGGATTCATAATAGCAGAAATAAAGAATTGATTTCCATTTGAAGATTCATGTCATGTCTTTGCTGCCAAAACATTTTTTGAATAGATCATTTTTTTTTACATAATATCATAGCTGTTGTAACCTAATTTATTTATTTACATACTGTCTTTTGTTGTTTCTTTTCTAATTTCTCTTATATTTTGTGTTTCAGGTGTTCCTTCATTCAAACTGTGACCCATCCTCAGCATCAATACAGTGAACAGCTAATTCATTCTTTGCGTGCTTGCATTTCATGCTTGTGCATTTTTGCTGTTCTTTTTCTGAAGGGACAACGTTCGTGTGCACTTTTGTCGTTTCTGCTGTTCCTTTTTCAAAGGGACAACAATTTCGTTTTACTATTCCTTTTCCAAAGGAACAACACCTTTTTGGTTAGCAATTCATTTTGTTGTTCCTTTTTCACGGTTCATTTTGCCATTCCTTTTCCACGACTCTTTTTGCTGTTCCTTTTTCACTTTTTGCTGTTCCTTTCCGAATGGAACAGCACTTCTGCACTTTCACGTTTTGCTGTTCCTTTCCGAATGGAACAGCACTTCTGCACTTCCACTTTTTGCTGTTTGCCATTCCTTTTCCACGACTCTCTGGCTGCTCCTTTTTCACTTTTACTGCTCCTTTCCGAATGGAACAAAGACCAAGACTTTCACGTTTTGTCGTTTCCTTTCCGAATGGAACAACACTTCAAGCACTTCCACTTTTTGTCGTTCCTTTCCGAATGGAACAGCACTTCTACATTTTCACGTTTTTCTATTCCTTTCCAAATGGCATAGCACTTCTGCATTTCCACTTTTTGCTGTTCCTTTTCGAATAAAACACCATTTTTTGCACTTTTACATTTTGTTGTTCCTTTCCAAATGGAACAACACTTCTGCACTTTCACGATTTGTTGTTCCTTTCCGAATGGAATAGCACTTTTGCACTTTTCATTTTTGTTGTTTCCTTTTCCAAAGGAACGACACGTGTGTTTTTGCTATTCCTTTTCCAAAGGAACGGCACTTGCGTTTTTGCTGTTCCTTTTCCAAAGGAACAGCACTGTCCATTTTGCTGTTCCTTTTCCAAAGGAATCCATATTTTGCATTTTCACACTTTTTTGTGTGTATTTTTGCTTTTTGTGTGCATTTCCTTTGTTGTTCACAAGGAACAACACTCTTTTTGAGTGTTTTTGCTGTTCCTTCAAAAGAGCAACACTTTGGGAGTATTTTCGAGAGCAACCCTTCCTTCCTCTTGTGAAATTATTTTTAGTTCATCTCAACTACATTTTACTGATTCCCCTTCATGGCGTGAAGTACACTATTTTTACGAGGACAAGAATTATGGATTCTATTGAAGCGAGTTAATATCATTCACGTTATGATCTTTAACAGGACAACTCCTTGATGATAGATTATTTTCAAAAGGGACACAATTATTTATATACTACTTTACTGCATTGTTTTCTGTTGAACATGATATTGATTGATCATCTTAATACCATGCTGGTTCCACCCTTCTGGATTATAATCTTCTCTGCCTGTAATAAATGAGATTATGGGTATATTTTTCTATTGACATGTTCAACTTCTTCCACCATCCCTGCTCTTAAGGAGTACTGAGCCTCCCTCTTTTTATCATAAAATGTGTAATAATAACAAAATTTTGTTCGCAGATGGAGGATAGGGGGTTTCATTACAAGCCAGCCTACCATGTTCATAAGGCTGTAACAAAGTGACATTCCCATTATGGCCACCACACCAGGGTTATGATCCATTGGATAGCCCAATTATCCTTGGAACAAGAGGTCTCATCACGAGCCGGCCTGATCACTTTTGCTACATCCCAGTGAATGGCAGTGTCGTTATCTGGTTACCACGCCAGCACATTGATCTCTTCTGTAGAACAACAATGTAACTCTCTAGTTATAAATTGAGGATTCTGGCTCATATGGGTTAAAAAGCAACCCTGCCGAGGCTATGGACGCCTGCTGGCAGCAGTGGCTCTGCTTATGGTATTGAAGTTAAATCTTATCGTCAATTATTATTATAATACCCTTTTCTTATTTTTTTTCTTTTTATCAGAGAAGTTATTTCCTTAACTTTTTCCCTGTTTTGAACCTTTATGCATGAGAAATTGTTTTATGATCAATCGCATTATTTTCAGCTAGCATACTATCAGTAAAGCATCTTTTTGGCATATTGTTGTTCTTTTTCTCTTTTTCGTAACTTATCATCAATCCAAAGCGTCCTATCTTTTATTCATAACTATCTTTACACACTCTGCTCTCATTATAACCATAACTCCCGCTATCCTATCATTGATATGTGTACTCTGCTTTATTCACTGCTATATTGTTCATTCCCTTGCCTTGCCATCAGCACAACACCTCTCATATGCTTTATGGTCATGGAATTTCTTTTCCAATTGGAGGGGGGAATGTATGCATTATGGGATTGCATGCGATATGATTACTGCACTCTGCCATAACTTGTTGATTTGACAAAAGTTTTTCCTGATTGAAAGTTTTGCATGCATCTTATCTGTTGCTATTCAAACCTAACACTATGGATTCAAGAACATTGTATGCCAAATAGTGCTTTGTTTGCAGGAAAACAACAAGTATGGGCAGAATTCTATTCATAGCATGACCACACTATTGCACTTAACAGAAGAGGCTCGCGCACGTGAACAATTCTTCAGACATGATGTGCTTACCTGGATTCCACATTTTGCATCACTTTCAGCACCAACTCTGCCTACATCAGCTTCAACAACTGCCAGTCCATATATGTCATTCCACATTTTTGCAGGTAAAACTTGAGGTAAAATAGCATAATTTTCTGATTTATTACGAATTTAGGAGAATTTCATGAAAATCCATTTTGAGAATTATTTATCATCCTTCATTCACACATCTTTACCACTTTCCCTTTTTCAGCAGCATATCATTTTCGAGTATGGGGGAGTGTTCCTTTCATTCATTATAACCATGTCATTCATCTTCTTTATCCTCCATTGCTATTCTTATTCCTTCTCAACACCTCCCTTATTCCATGTTGTTTTACACCAAGCATAGAATTCAACAACTGGTAGCAACCTCCTCTATTTGTTTTCTAGCATCGCATGAGGACATGCTAATTCTTCAGAGAGGGGGAGGAATTGCTACGCATGATGGATGTTTTCAATTTTCTTTCTCATTTAAGGCATACAATTTCATTTTTACACAATGCAGAAATTGATTTCCATAATATTTAAAAAAAAAACCATGAACTCAATTCTTGTGATTTTTGGAAAACACAGACGTATCATTAATACAAACCCAGACAATTTCAAGATAAATTGGTTCATAAAATTTCGGAAATCATGCACTCTCACCTACAGCCATTTTGTTTATATCTCATGATCCGTGCATCAAAACGATCCGATTTTTGGATCATAAAGGCATTCATATATTATAAATTTACTTGCCAAATTTCAACAAAAGCTGGTTTGTAGTTTTTGAGAAAATGGTTAATGAAGTTTGCTGTTACTTATATCATATTTTGTTGCAACTTCATACATATAGTTGAATGTCAATATAAAAATTGTTATGCCTTCATCAAGATTGCTAAAATTGAATATTCATTAATTAAGGAAGCATTCATTTGTTCTCAAATTTTTATTGCTTGGTTAACACATGGGTTTTGTATTGGGGTTGCATGAAGACATGCAATATATTCAGGTTTTCGTTGCATGAGGACATGCAACATATTGAGTGTGGGGGTATGTTGGGCCGTTAATATGCCATTATTATTATCACTTGTGAACGCTTATTCCACCCATTTCTACCATTCTTCATCACGTCATTTATTATAATTTATTATTTAAATACATTTTATGATGATTTATGCTTCTATGAATGAATGTTATTTATTCTCCTTTATTTCTAATAAATTGATGATTATGAATTATTTTATCAATGATAGTTTTAATAAGTTGGTTATAACATTATCCACCATTTTTAGCCTCCAAGGTAATTTCCAGATTGAAGATTTGATCATTAAAAGTACCAACTCAGAAATGCGCTGGAATAAGGAGTGACAGTTTTGCAGTTGAGATTCTGAGCAAATGAAGACGAATATGGAAAATACGGAATATGGGTTTTGTCCAGAACGGACCCAATTAACTTTAACAAAGCACGGTTTGCCAAAATTCGGCATGTGTTGAGAGATTCGCAGAGTTCTTTAAGCGCGATTTTCTCAGTTCTGTTGTTGCGGCCGTCCTCCAAATCTCAGTTGCAAAGCCAAATTCGCCTTCTTCTTGTTGATCAATTGGTTGGAAACAATCTAATTTTGTAATAGAATCATGTTGTAATTATCTCCATTGTAACCACTCTCTGCTCTCTTTGTATTTAAATCAGAACAGAGATCAGAGAGGGGGAGGACTTCAGGGATGGATTCGAATGATGGAATTGAGGATGAATTAAATTAGGAGATGAGGATGTAATGAGAATGGATGTATTTTGAGGACAGAAGATTTCTGGAACAATCACTGACCTATGTGATATTTTAATATAAATACGGTTGTTGTTCATTGTTCATCGGCTAACCCAGCTGACATCACATTTGTGACCTAAGGGCCCATTATAAATTGGATTATTGTTCTTCTTGTATATTGTAACCTTTTGTTTATCTTTTTTCGTGGTTTGCTTATCGGTTTTATTTGGTAATCTGGTATGTTCTATTATTTTACATCACAGCTCTGGCACGTAATCTCATTTTCTGAGACAGAAATATCATATCGATTTTGCAACGCATTGCTGTTTCTTTAAGTGCTGATATAAATGGTTTTTACAGGATACCGTTGTTATTCAATTATGGAATGTATGTGTTGTAACATTTGACCATTGGTATTATTGAATTCATATTAGAAATTATATTTCCTTGCGATTGTTGAATTTATGAACGTTGCTGCTCCATTCTAAAAGACAGTCGTATTATTTATAATACATGCATTAAAGAACAGATTACTAAGATCGGTGCTATTGAGGTGTCATAGGTGTGTTATAGTTATTATGTATTTACCATATTTGACTTTCCAACGTTGTTTCATATTCTATCATTAATCAATGTTGTTCTATTTCCGTGTCTTTGTCGGTTATTCTTCGAGTAAATTCTTGGCATAATTTGGCTTCTTTGTTGTTCATTTACATTATTCTGATTTCTTTTATTCCTTTCATTTCTTCCATTCATGTCTATTTGTTCCATTTCATTTTCGCATTATCCTTGCTTCGGTGTGTGAAGAACGTCTTGGCTTGTAGTGGGCATTAGCATTTCTTTGTCTAGTCTCATTAATGATGTTGTTCCTTTATTACTTTTTGGTTACATGGTTCCAAAAGGATGAGTTATTATTACTGGACCCTTGACTGATACATTGCTTATTTTCCGAATGCATGATTTAAGTCTTAAAATGCTTTGTTGTAAGTAGATTTTATTTCCAGCTTTCATTTACTTTTGGATTTTAAGCACTATACTGCAAAACATTACTCTTGAGTAAATAGCCGCCTCAGACTGAGTACACTCTTGAAACAAAAAGTCGTCGCTGGGTTGACAATTAATGTGAGGTAATTAGGAGTTAAAAAGACCCTTTTTATCGCTCCACATTTTGGCGCCGTTGCCGGGGAGAGTGTAGCCATTTCTAAAGAGTAGTGTGAATCTGATGAGTGCCTGCTAGGGAAGAGTTGGATCCTAAAAACGGAAGGTAAGAACCTGCGTGCAGAGCATGTACAAGCCCTGCTCCACTGTCCGCTTTCCTAACAGATTTTTTGTTGCTTTGTTGGGTAGAAATAGATGTTTGAATTTTTGTGTGAATGATTAGGAAAAAGATAGAAATTTTTAAAAAAATGGATCACATGATCTCATGCAAGTGGTGATGTAAGCACCACCCATTTCACTAACCGATTGACAGGAACATTTGAAGAAGGAGCCTTGAAGAAACACATGAAAAACATCTTATATTATGGTAAGAAATGGCTCACGTTTCTACTTTTGAATTTCCTATCAAAGATCTAGGAGGAGTGACACAAATGCACATAATTCCCCCATATTTACCAACTTTTCATGGTTTAGCAAATGAAGATCCAGATACATTCTTATTTGAGTTCGAAATACTTTGTAGAGGATATGATTATTGTACTAATGATCAAAGATTGAAAGTGTTTCCTCTTACTCTAAAAGGAGCAGCTCTCCGATGGTTCATGAGGCTAGGTGGGAATTGCATCCAATCATGGGAGGACATGAAGAACATATTCTTGAAGAAGTACCAAGACTATTGCAAATCCAATGAAGATATTTTCGGTATGATACAAGGGGAAGATGAAAGTTTGGAGGACTATGTAGATCGATTTCAATACAACCTTCAAAAATCAAAATATAAGCATTTGGAAAAAGAGATCTTAAAAACACTCCTTCTTAAAGGAATCAAAGATGAATTTTTAGAACTCTTAAATCTGATAGGAAAAGGTGATGTTTTTCAGTTATCATATGATGATGTTTGTGAGTTGTGCATAAGGTATTCAAGAGGAATCTCCAAGGCTGGTAAGAATTCTAGAGATGGTTGTTCTTTCTTTTCCAAATCTGCTACAAGAATAGGAGACATAAGAGCTGAAATCAATGATTTATTTGAAAATTTTAAAGTTGATTTTATTAGCTCTCTAAGCTCAAAATTGGACGTTTTGCAGGTTCATAAAAATGAAGAATTTGATGAAGTATTTTTCCCCCATGACCGAAAGGAGCAGCCCATAGATGGTTACTCTTCCTTATCTAGGATGGAAGTATCATATCAAAGAGGTGAGGAAGCTGCAACAAGGTCAAAACCATGGAAATCATGGCCTACAGGTATGGTTCAAAACACTTCTTCTCCATTCTCTTACTTGCATAATCCATTATGGAATACTAATGTGTTAGGGCATCCATGTCAATCTCAATATAACCACCAACAATTTTGTCTACAAGCTTGGCATGGTTCACCTTATGATTGCATGACTACTCTCCCTCATCTTGTAGCACAAACACATTCTCCATATTCTCCACTAGCTCTTCCACAATATCTTCCTTGCCCATCAAAACCATTCACACAACCCAATCAACCACATCATCAAAATGCTCCATTCCTTACACATTTTCCTGCTCAACTAATTCTACACCCTCACCATAATAAACCAGTACAACATGCTTACAATGTTGAACTGCCAAATTTACCCACCCTTCCCACCCATTCTATCTCACATGCGCCATTAGAGAAAACTTACAATGAGATTTAGACTGTTTCAAATGCAAAAATTGTAGAAGCTATGGAAGAAAATGAGGTTTCTTTTACTATGCATCAACATGCTATTTTAAAAGCTCAAGAACTTCATGATATGATGGCTATGAGAAATCAAGAATGTAAATGATATATTGAATATTGGTTTCACTCGATCATTTGTTTGCAACATCACTCTATGCTTCAACAATTTTTGATACCATTTTTTCAAGGGAAGTTGGCTTCTCATACCCTGATTTTCATTAATATGCATTTTTCAAATTTGGGTATGTGTATATGTGAAGCCTTATTTCGAAAATGGCTCCACTGGAAGTACTCATATACGTATTCATATTCATTTTTTCAAATTAAAATAGGTTAGTGTAGAAAATAAAATAAATAAGGGAATAAATAAATGCATTTTGTTTTTTTATGTAAAACTAGTTGTTTTTTTTTGTTGCAACATGCTATGCAAATCAACATTGGTGATAATTTTTTTTAATTCATTTGTGTTTGTAGATGAATTATAATGGAAATAATAGTTCTACAAACACTCATATTCACTTTTATCACCAATTTAAAAAAATGTTTCAATATCATATTTTTTTTGGCTTGCGGGCTTGATGAACTTTCTGGAAAAACAGTCGGGACAGTCATGTTTTGAGGGACCAAAAATGAATATTTTTAAAACCTGTTTCTACCCTAGGTAGCCTTTGATGTCTACTTTCTAACTCAATTTGAATCAGTCAATTTGGATTTGAAACGAAAAAGTTAGAACCAAAACATTGACCGGATGTCTAGTGGGCAGCTCAGGAACAGAGTTGGGACAGTCAGTTTTTGGAGGCCTAAATGACCATATTTTTAAAACCTGTTTCTATGGTAGATTCCCCTATGAATCTAGTTTACAATGAAATTGGAATCACTCATTTTCGATATCGTATGGGGAATTTATGATCAAAATACTGACTGTCTATCGTAAATCAGCACCCTTAAAACTATGAATTTCCGGCTGTTCCTTACAGTATTTGACCTATAAATTCTTCTTGTCTTCAAAACCTGTTTCTATTGGAGATAAATAAATTAATCTACTCTCATTTCCAATTTGAATCATTTGAATCCGACATCAAACGAAGAATCTATGCTTGAAATATCAATCGTTGGTCTAGATTGGGTAATCGAAAATGACTCTATTATGCAGGTTGTTCTAAACAAAATTGACATAGCATATCATTGAAATTTTAAAACCTGTTTCTATTGCAAATTAACCTTTGAATTAGCTCTCATTTGGCTTTGGAATCACTCAATTTGGACGAAAAACAAAGAAGTTGTGATTAAAACACTGCAGGTTAGCATGATTGGCCACTGCTCTCCCGCAGGTAACAAATAAATTTTACTTTGTTATTTTCTCCATGAATTTGTTATACAGAGTAACTACTTGTTAATTTTTTTCATAATTCTTGGATTAAGGAAGCCCGTACACCTCTCTTTCTCCATGATTTAATGTTTTATTGCAGGTAGATACTCGTTTTTTGCAGGTCCTAGGAGAAAAAGAAGGTCAATTTATGGACGAGTGATTTTGAAAGAAATTTTAAATGAAACAAAGGAATTTCATGCAACTCATTACCCAACGGATTCATAATAGCAGAAATGAAGAATTGATTTCCATTTGAAGATTCATGTCATGTCTTTGCTGCCAAAACATTTTTCGAATAGATCATTTTTTTACATAATATCATAGCTGTTGTAACTTAATTTATTTATTTACATACTGTCTTTTGTTGTTTCTTTTCTGATTTCTCTTATATTTTGTGTTTCAGGTGTTGCTTCATTCAAACTGTGACCCATCCTCAGCATCAATACAGTGAACAGCTAATTCATTCTTTGCGTGCTTGCATTTCATGCTTGTGCATTTTTGCTGTTCTTTTTCTGAAGGGACAACGTTCGTGTGCACTTTTGTCGTTTCTGCTGTTCCTTTTTCAAAGGGACAACAATTTCGTTTTACTATTCCTTTTCCAAAGGAACAACACCTTTTTGGTCAGCAATTCATTTTGTTGTTCCTTTTTCACGGTTCATTTTGCCATTCCTTTTCCACGACTCTTTTTGCTGTTCCTTTTTCACTTTTTGCTGTTCCTTTCCGAATGGAACAACACTTCTGCACTTTCACGTTTTGCTGTTCCTTTCCGAATGGAACATCACTTCTGCACTTCCACTTTTTGTTGTTCCTTTCCGAATGGAACAACACTTCTACATTTTCACGTTTTGTTGTTCCTTTCCAAATGGCACAGCACTTCTGCATTTTCACTTTTTGTTGCTCCTTTTCGAATGAAACACCATTTTTGCACTTTTACGTTTTGCTGTTCCTTTCCAAATGGAACAACACTTCTGCACTTTCACGATTTGTTGTTCCTTTCCAAATGGAATAGCACTTTTGCACTTTTCATTTTTGTTGTTCCTTTTCCAAAGGAACGACACGTGTGTTTTTGCTGTTCCTTTTCTAAAGGAACGACACTTGCGGTTTTGCTATTCATTTTCTAAAGGAACGACACTTTTAATTTTTGCTGTTCCTTTCTTCAAAGGAACGACATTTGCATTTTCACACTTTTTTGTGTGTATTTTTGCTTTTTGTGTGCATTTCCTTTGTTGTTCCCTACAAGGAACAGCACTTTTTTGCGTGTTTTTGCTGTTCATTCAAAAAAAGCAACACTTTGGGAGTATTTTCGAGAGCAACCCTTCCTTCCTCTTGTGGAATTATTCTTAGTTCATCTCAACCACATTTTACTGATTCCCCTTCATGGCATGAAGTACACTATTTTTATGAGGACAAGAATTATGGATTCTATTGAAGCGAGTTAATATCATTCACGTTATGATCTTTAACAGGACATCTCCTTGATGATAGAATATTTTCTAAAGAGACACAATTATTTATATACTACTTTACTGCATTGTTTTCTATTGAACATGATGTTGATTGATCATCTTAATACCATGCTGGTTCCACCCTTCTGGATTATAATCTTCTCTGTCTGTAATAAATGAGATTATGAGTATCTTTTTCTATTGACATGTTCAACTTCTTCCACCATCCCTGCTTTTAAGGAGTACTGAGTCTCCCTCTTTTTATCATAAAAATGTGTAATAATAACAAAATTTTGTTCGCAGATGGAGGATAGGGGGTCTCAGTACGAGCCAGCCTACCATGTTCGTAAGGCTGTAACAAAGTGACATTCCCATTATGGCCACCACACCAGGGTTATGATCCATTGGATAGTCAAATTATCCTTGGAACAGGAGGTCTCATCACGAGCCAGCCTGATCACTTTTGCTACATCCCAGTGAATGGCAGTGTGGTTATCTGGTTACCACGCCAGCACATTGATCTCTTCTGTAGAACAACAATGTAACTCTCTAGTTATAAATTGAGGATTTTGGCTCATATGGGTTAAAAAGCAACCCTGCCGAGGCTATGGACGCCTGCTGGCAGCAGCGGCTCTGCTTATGGTATTGAAGTTATATCTTATCGTCAATTATTATTATAATACCCTTTTCTTATTTTTTCTTTTTATCAGAGAAGTTATTTCCTTAGCTTTTTCCCTGTTTTGAACCTTTATGCATGAGAAATTGTTTTATGATCAATCACATCATTTTCAGCTAGAATGCTGTCAGTTAAGCATCTTTTTAGCATATTGTTGTCCTTTTTCGTTTTGCATAAACTATCATCAATCTAAAGCGTCCTATCTCTTATTTCATAACTATCCTTACACACTCTGCTTTCATTATAACCATAACTCTCGCTGTCCTATCATTGATTTGTGTACTCTACTGCTGTATTGTTCATTCCCTTGCCTTGCCATCAGCACAACACCTCTCATATGCTTTATGGTCATGGAATTCATTTTCCAATTGGAGGGGGGAATGTATGCATTATGGGATTGCATGCGATATGATTACTGCACTCTGTCATAACTTGTTGATTTGACAAAAGTTTTTTTTGATTGAAAGTTTTGCATGCATCTTATCTGTTGCTATTCAAACCTAACACTATGGATTCAAGAACATTGTATGCCAAATAGTGCTTTGTTTGCAGGAAAACAACAAGTATGGGCATAATTCTATTCACAGCATGACTACAGTATTGCAACTAACAGAAGAGGCTCGAGCAACTCGCATACGTGAACAATTCTTCAGACATGATGTGCTTACCTGGATTCCACCTTTTGCATCACTTTCAGCACCAACTCTGCCTACATCAGCTTCAACAACTGCCAGTCCATATATGTCATTCCCCATTTTTGGAGGTAAAACTTGAGGTAAAATAGCATAATTTTCTGATTTATTACGAATTTAGGAGAATTTCATGAAAATCCATTTTGAGCATTATTTATCATCCTTCATTCCACATCTTTACCACTTTCCCTTTTTCAGCAGCATATCATTTTCAAGTACGGGGGAGTGTTCCTTTCATTCATTTCTTTCTTATGACCATGTTATTCATCTTCTTTATCATCCATTGCTATTCTTATTCACTCTCACCACCTCCCTTATTCCATGTTGTTTTACACCAAGCATAGAATTCAACAGCTGGTAGCAACCACCTCAAATTTTTTTTTTTTCTAGCATCGCATGAGGGCATGCTAATTTTTCAGAGAGGGGGAGGAATTGCTATGCATGATGGATGTTTTCTATTTTCTTTCTCATTTACGGCATACAATTTCATTTTTACACAATGCAGAAATTGATTTCCATAATATTTTTAAAAAAACCATGAACTCAATTCTTGTGATTTTTGGAAAATGCAGACGTATCATTAATACAAACCCAGATAATTTCAAGATAAATTGGTTCATAAAATTTCGAAAATCATGCACTCTCACCTATAGCCATTTTGTTTATATCTCATGATCCGTGCATCAAAACGATCTGATTTTTGGATCATAAAGGCATTCATATATTATAAATTTACTTGCCAAATTTCAACAAAAGCTGGTTTGTAGTTTTTGAGAAAATGGTTAATGAAGTTTGTTGTTACTTATATCATATTTTGTTGCAACTTCATACATATAGTTGAATGTCAATGCAAAAAATTGTTATGCCTTCATCAAGATTGCTAAAATTGAATATTCATTAATTAAGGAAGCATTCATTTGTTCTCAAATTTTTATTGCTTGGTTAACACATGGATTTTGTCTTGGGGTTGCATGAAGACATGCAATATATTCAGGTTTTCGTTGCATGAGGACATGCAACATATTGAATGTGGGGGTATGTTGGGCCGTTAATATGCCATTATTATTATCACTTGTGAACGCTTATTCCACCCATTTCTACCATTCTTCATCACGTCATTTATTATAATTTATTATTTAAATCCATTTTATGATGATTTATGCTTTTATGAATGAATGTTATTTATTCTCCTTTATTTCTAATAAATTGATGATTATGAATTATTTTATCAATGATAGTTTTAATAAATTGGTTATAACATTATTCACCATTTTTAGCCTCCAAGGTAATTTCCAGAGTGAAGATTTGATCATTAAAAGTGCCAACTCAGAAATGCGCTGGAATAAGGAGTGACAGTTTTGCGGTTGAGATTCTGAGCAAATGAAGACGAATCTGGAAAATCCGGAACATGGGTTTTTTCCAGAACGGACCCAATTAACTTCAAAAAAGAACGGTTTGCCCAAATTCGGCCTGTGTTGAGAGATTCACAGAGTTCTTTAAGCACGATTTTCTCAGTTCTGTTGTTGCGGCCGTCCTCCAAATCTCAGCTGCAAAGCCAAATTCGCCTTCTTCTTGTTGATCAATTGGTTGGAAACAATCTAATTTTGTAATAGAATCATGTTGTAATTATCTCCATTGTAACCACTCTTTGCTCTCTTTGTATTTAAATCAGAACAGAGATCAGAGAGAGGGAGGACTTCAGGGATGGATTCGAATGATGGAATTGAGGATGAATTAGAGAATCAGAATTGAGGATGGAAGAGAGAATGGATAATGGCTGAGCGATTGAGAGATTTCTTGTTGTAATCCATTATAACTCTGCTTTGATATTTTAATATAAATCTGGTTGCCATTCATTCTTTTCATTCTGAAGTAGCCCAGCAGCGTCCGCTGGCGGCCAAGGGCCCAGCCTCTGGTGGATTGTGTTGCTGCTGTATATCATATTCTTTGGTTTATGCGTGGTTTTTCTTATTAGCATTATTTGGTAATCTGATGTGTTGTTTAGTTTACATCACACGCTCTGTCATGCTTAATTTATTAAGGTTTCTAAAGACAGAACTATTGTATTGACTCTGCATCGTATCTCTGTTCTTTTAAGTGTTGATCTTTACAGAATACTGTTGCTGTTTAATTACAGGGCCGCTGTGCTGTGCACTTGTTCATTAACATTACAGAATTTATCTTAGAAATTATATTTCCTTGCGATTGTTGAATTTATGAACGTTGCTGCTCCATTCTAAAAGACAGTCGTATTATTTATAACTAAGGCTGACAAGTGGATTACCAAGATCAGATTACTATTAATGTGTGCCGTGTGTTAAGTCATTGTGTATTTGTATTTGGATTTCCAGCGTTGTTTCATATCCTCTCATTAATCAATGCTGTTCTATTTCCTTGTGTTGTTCGATTTATTCTTAGAGTAAAGATTGCTATTAATTTGGCTTTCTATTGTTCATTTCCATTAATTAGAGTTTGCTGTCCAGATTCTTTTAATTACAGTTTGCTGCCCATTTACTTTGTTGTTCTATTTTGCTATCTGCCGTTCCATTTACTCGCATTTGTTGTTTGGTGTGAGAGACGATCTAAGGCTGTAGTGAGCCTCGGCATTCACTGTCTAGCTCCCAGACCCGTGGTCTATGCTCTAATTTCCTTTCCATCAGTTTCCAAAGGGATGGGCTATTGTTGTCAAACCCTTGACTGATACATTGCTTATTTTTCCAAATGCATGATTTAAAGTCTTAAAGTGCTTTGCTGTAAGTAGATTTTATTTCCAGCTTTCATTTACTTTTGGATTTTAAGCACTATACTGCAAAACATTACTCTTGAGTAAATAGCCGCCTCAGACTGAGTACACTCTTGGAATAAAAAGTCGTCCCTGGGTTGACAATTAATGTGAGGTAATTAGGAGTTAAAAAGACCCTTTTTATCGCTCCACATTTTGGCGCCGTTGCCGGGGAGAGTGTAGCCATTTCTAAAGAGTAGTGTGAATCTGATGAGTGCCTGCTAGGGAAGAGTTGGATCTTAAAAACGGAACGTAAGAACCTACGTGCGGAGCATGTAAAAGCCCTACTCCACTGTCCGCTTTCCTAACAGATTTGTTGTTGCTTTGTTGGGTAGAAATAGATGTTTGAATTTTTGTGTGAATGATTAGGAAAAAGATAGAAATTTTTAAAAAATGGATCACATGATCTCATGCAAGTGGTGATGTAAGCACCACCCATTTCACTAACTAATTGACAGGAACATTGGAAGAAGGAGCTTTGAAGGAACACATGAAGAATATCTTATATTATGGTAAGAAATGGCTCACGTTTCTACTTTTGAATTTCCTATCAAAGATCTAGGAGGAGTGATACAAATGCACATAATTCCCCCATCTTTACCAAATTTTCATGGTTTAGCAAATGAAGATCCAGATACATTCTTATTTGAGTTCGAAATACTTTGTAGAGGATGTGATTATTACACTAACGATCAAAGGTTGAAAGTGTTTTCTCTTACTCTAAAAGGAGCAGCTCTCCGATGGTTCATGAGCCTAGGTGGGAATTGCATCCAATCATAGGAGGACATGAAGAACATATTCTTGAAAAAGTACCAAGACTATTGCAAATCCAATGAAGATATTTTCGGTATGATACAAGGGGAAGATGAAAGTTTGGAGGATTATGTAGATCGATTTCATTATAACCTTCAAAAATCAAAGCATAAGCATTTGGAAAAAGAGATCTTAAAAACACTCCTTCTTAAAGTAATCAAAGATGAATTTTTAGAACTCTTAAATCTGATAGGAAAAGGTGATGTTTTTCAGTTATCATATGATGATGTTTGTGAGTTGTGCATAAGGTATTCAAGAGGAATCTTCAAGGCTGGTAAGAATTCTAGAGATGTTTGTTCTTTCTTTTTCAAATCTGCTACAAGAATAGGAGACATAAGAGCTGAAATCAATGATTTAATTGAACATTTTAAAGTTGATTTTATTACCGCTCTAAGTTCAAAATTGGATGCTTTGCAGGTTCATAAAAATCAAGAATTGGATGAAGTGTTTTTCACTCATGACCGAAAGGAGCATACCATAGATGGTTGTTCTTCCTTATCTAGGATGGAAGTAGCATATCAAAGAGGTGAGGAAGCTACAATAAGGTCAAAACCATGGAAATCATGGCCTACAGGTATGGTTCAAAACACTTCCTCTTCACTTTCTTACTTGCATAATTCATCATGGAATACTAATGTGTTAGGGCAGCCATGTCAATTTCAATATAGCCACCAATCTTGTCTACAAGTTTGGCATGGTTCACCTCATGATTGCATGACTAATCTCCCTCATCTTGTAGCACAAGCACATTCTCCATATTCTCCACCAGCTCTTCCACAACACCTTGCTTGCCCATCAAAACCATTCACACAACCCAATCAACCACATCATCAAAATGCTCCATTCCTTACACATTTTCCTGCTCAACTAATTCCACACCCTCACCATAATAAACCAGTACAACATACTTACAGTGTTGAACTGCCAAATTTACCCACCCTTCCCACCCATTCTATCTCACATGCGCCATTAGAGAAAACTTACAATGAGATTCAGAATGTTTCAAATTCAAAAATTGTAGAAGTTATGGAAGAAAATGAGCTTACTTCTAGCTTGCATCAACAAACCATTTTAAAAGCTCAAGAACCTCATGATATGATGGGAAATCAAGAAAATAAACGATATATTGAAGATTGGTTTCACTCCATCACTTGTTTGCAACATTTCTCCACACTTCCACAATTTTTGACTCCATCTTTTCAAGGGAAGTTGGCTTCTCATACCCTAATTTTTATCAACATGTATTTTTCAAATTTGGGTATGTGCATACTAGAGGCCTTATTTCTAAAATGGTTCCACTGGAAATACTCTTATACATAAACACATTCGATTCTCAAAGAAGAGTAGGGTAGTGGAGAAAATAAAATAAAATAAAATAAGGACATAAATAAATGCATTTTGTTTTTTTGTAAAAATAGTTGTTTTTTTGTTGCAACACGCTATCGAAATCAACATTGGTGATAAATATTCCAATTTATTTGTGTATGTAGATGAATTATATTGCAAATAACAATTCTATAAACACTTATATTCATTTTTATCACCAATTTGAAAAAATGCTTGAATATCATTTTTTTGGCTTGCGGGCTTGATGAACTTTCTGGAAAAACAGTCGGGACAGTCATGTTTTGAGGGACCAAAAATGAATATTTTTAAAACTTGTTTCTACCCTAGGTAGCCCTTGATGTCTAATTTCTAACCCAATTTGAATCAGTCAATTTGGATTTGAAACGAAAAAGTTAGAACCAAAACATTGACCGAATGTCTAATGGGCAGCTCAGGAACAGAGTTGGGACAGTCAGTTTTTGGAGGCCTAAATGAATGAATTTTTAAAACCTGTTTCTATGGTAGATTCCCCTATGAATCTAGTTTACAATGCAATTGGAATAACTCATTTTCGATATCGTATGAGAAATTTATGATCAAAATACTGACTGTCTATCGTAAATCAGCACCCTTAAAACTATGTCTTTCCGGCTGTTCCTTACAGTATTTGACCTATCAATTCTTCTTGTATTCAAAACCTGTTTCTATTGGAAATAAATAAATGAATCTACTTTCATTTCCAATTTGAATCATTCGAATCCGACATCAAACGAAAAATTTATGCTTGAAATATCAACGGTTGGTCTAAGCTGGGTAATCGGAAATGACTCTGTTATGCAGGTTGTTTTAACTAAAATTGACATATCATATCATCAAATTTCTAAAACCTGTTGCTACTGGAGATAAACCTTTGAATTAACTCTCATTTAGCTTTGGAATCACTCAATTTCGATGAAAAACAAAGAAGTTGTGATTAAAACACTGCTGGATAGTATGGTCGACCACTGCTCTCCCGCAGGTGACAAATAAATTTTACTTTGTTATTCTCTCAATGGATTTGTTATACAGAATAACTACTTGTTGTTTTTTGCATAATTCTTGGATTAGGGGAGCCCGCGCACCTCTCTTTCTCCATGGTTTAATGTTTTATTGCAGGTAGATACTCGTTTTTTGCAGGTCCTAGGAGAAAAAGAAGGTCAATTTATGGATGAGTGATTCTTGAAACAAACTTTAATAAAACAAAGGAATTTCATCCAACTCATTACCCAACGGATTCATAATAGAACAAATGAAGAATTGATTTCAATTTGAAGATTCATGTCTTATCACTGCTGCCAAAACATTTTTCAAAGAGATCATTTTTTTGACATAACATCATAGTTGTTGTAACTTAATTTAGTTATTTACATATTTTTTTTAAATAAAACGTTGTTTCTTTTCTGATATTTTTTATATTTTGTGTTTCAGGTGTTGCTTCATTCAAACTGTGACCCATCCTCAGCATCAATACAGTGAACAGCTAATTCATTCTTTGCGTGCTTGCATTTCATGCTTGTGCATTTTTGCTATTCTTTTTCTGAAGGGACAACGTTTGTGTGCACTTTTGTCGTTTTTGCTGTTCCTTTTTCAAAAGGACATCAATTTCGTTTTATTATTCCTTTTCCAAAGGAACAACACCTTTTTGGTCAGCAATTCATTTGTCACGGGTCATTTTGCCATTCCTTTTCCACGACTCTTTTTGCTGTTCCTTTTTCACGTTTTGCTGTTCCTTTTCGAAATGGAACATCACTTCTGCACTTTCACGTTTGTTGTTCCTTTTCGAATGGAACAACACTTCTGCATTTTCCATTTTTGTTGTTCCTTTTCCAAAGGAACGACACTTGCATTTTTGCTGTTCCTTTTCGAATGGAACGGCATTTTCGTTTTTGTTGTTCATTTTCGAATGGAACGGCACTTGCGTTTTTGCTGTTCCTTTTCTAAAGGAACGACACTTGCGTTTTTGTTGTTCCTTTTCTAAAGGAACGGCACTTTTAGTTTTTGCTGTTCTTTTCTTCAAAGGAACGACATTTGCATTTTCACACTTTTTTGTGTGTATTTTTTTTTTGTGTGTGCATTTCCTTTGTTGTTCCCTACAAGGAACAACACTTTTTTGCGTGTTTTTGCTGTTCATTCAAAAAAAGCAACACTTTGGGAGTATTTTCGAGAGCAACCCTTCCTTCCTCTTGTGGAATTGTTCTTAGTTCATCTCAACCACATTTTACTGATTCTCCTTCATGGCATGAAGTACACTATTTTTATGAGGGCAAGAATTATGGATTCTATTGAAGCGAGTTAATATCATTCACGTTATGATCTTTAACAGGACAGCTCCTTGATGATAGAATATTTTCAAAAGAGACACAATTATTTATATACTACTTTACTGCATTGTTTTCTATTAAACATGATGTTGATTGATCATCTTAATACCATGCTGGTTCCACCCTTCTGGATTATAATCTTCTCTGTCTGTAATAAATGAGATTATGGGTATCTTTTTCTATTGACATGTTCAACTTCTTTCACCATCCCTGCTTTTAAGGAGTACTAAGTCTCCCTCTTTTTATCATAAAAATGTGTAATAATAACAAAATTTTGTTTGCAAATGGAGGATAGGGGGTCTCAGTACGAGCCAGCCTACCATGTTCATAAGGCTGTAACAAAGTGACATTCCCATTATGGCCACCACACCAGGGTTATGATCCATTGGATAGTCAAATTATCCTTGGAACAGGAGGTCTCATTACGAGCCGGCCTGATCACTTTTGCTACATCCCAGTGAATGGCAGTGTGGTTATCTGGTTACCATGCCAGCACATTGATCTCTTCTGTAGAACAACACTGTAACTCTCCATTTATAAATTGAGGATCCTGGCTCATATGGGTTAAAAAGCAACCCTGCCGAGGCTATGGACGCCTGCTGGCAGCAGCGGATCTGCTTATGGTATTGAAGTTATATCTTATCGTCAATTATTATTATAATACCCTTTTCTTATTTTTTTCTTTTTATCAGAGAAGTTATTTCCTTAACTTTTTCCCTGTTTTGAACCTTTATGCATGAGAAATTGTTTTATGATCAATCACATCATTTTCAGTTAGCATACTATCAGTAAAGCATTTTTTTTGGCATATTGCTGTCATTTTTCTCTTTTTCATAACTTATCATCAATCCAAAGCGTCCTATCTTTTATTCATAACTATCTTTACACACTCTGCTCTCATTATAACCATAACTCTTGCTGTCCTATCATTGATATGTGTACTTTGCTTTATTTACTGCAATATTGTTCATTCCCTTGCCTTGCTCTCAGCACAACACCTCTCATACGCTTTATGGTCATGGAATTCCTTTTCCAATTGGAGGGGGAATGTATGCATTATGGGATTGCATGCGATATGATTACTGCACTCTGCCATCACTTGTTGATTTGCCAAAATATTAGTATTGCATGTATACATAAGTTTTTCTGATTGAAAGTTTTGCATGCATCTTATCTATTTCTATTCAAAACTAACACTATGGATTCAAGAACATTGTATGCAAAATAGTGCTTTGTTTACAGGAGAACAACAAGTATGGGCAGAATTCTATTCACAGCATGACCACACTATTGCACTTAACAGAAGAGGCTCGCGCACGTGAACAATTCTTCAGACATGATGTGCTTACCTGGATTCCACCTTTTGCATCACTTTCAGCACCAACTCTGCCTACATTAGCTTCAACAACTGCCAGTCCATATATGTCATTCCACATTTTTGGAGGTAAAACTTGAGGTAAAATAGCATAATTTTCTGATTTATTACGACTTTAGGAGAATTTCATGAAAATCCATTTTGAGCATTATTTATCATCCTTCATTCCACATCTTTACCACTTTCCCTTTTTCAGCAGCATATCATTTTCGAGTATGGGGGAGTGTTCCTTTTATTCATTTCTTTCTTATGACCATGTTATTCATCTTCTTTCTCATCCATTGCTATTCTATTCACTCTCACCGACTTTATTCCATGTTGTTTTACACCAAGCATAGAATTCAACAGCTGGTAGCAACCACCTCAAATTTTTTTTTTTCTAGCATCGCATGAGGGCATGCTAATTTTTCAGAGAGGGGGAGGAATTGCTACGCATGATGGATGTTTTCAATTTTCTTTCTCATTTAAGGCATACAATTTCATTTTTACACAAAGCAGAAATTGATTTCCATAATATTTTTAAAACTATGAACTCAATTCTTGTGATTTTTGGAAAACACAGACATATCATTAATACAAACCGAGACGATTTCAAGATAAATTGGTTCATAAAATTTCGGAAATCATGCACTCTCACCTATAGCCATTTTGTTTATATCTCATGATCCGTGCATCAAAACGATCTGATTTTTGGATCATAAAGACATTCATATATTATAAATTTACTTGCCAAATTTCAACAAAAGCTGGTTTGTAGTTTTTGAGAAAATAGTTAATGAAGTTTGTTGTTACTTATATCATATTTTGCTGCAACTTCATACATATAGTTGAATGTCAATATAAAAATTGTTATGCCTTCATCAAGATTACTAAAAGTGAATATTCATTAATTAAGGAAGAATTCATTTGTTCTATCCATTTCATGAGCTGAGATGAACATATTTTTTATTGCTTCGTTAACACATGGGTTTTTGTCTTTGGGTTGCATGAGGACATGCAATATATTGAATGTGGGGTATGTTGGGTCACATTATTATTATTATCACTTGTGAATGCTTATTCCACCTATTTCTACCATTCTTCATCACGTCATTTATTATAATTTATTATTTAAATCCATTTTATAAATGATTTATGCTCTTATGGATGAATATTATTTATCTTCCTTTATTTCTAATAAATCGATGATTATGAATTATTTTATCAATGATGGTTTTAATAAGTTGGTTATAACATTATTCACCATTTTTAGCCTCCAAGTAATTTCCGATTGAAGATTTGATCATTAAAAGTGCCAACTTGTAATGCGTCGGAATAAGGAGGACAATGGCGGTTGAGATTTGTTAAAGAAGACTTCGATCTGGAAAATCCCAACATGGGTTTTTCCTAACTAATTCAATTAACTTCGAAGAACGGTTTGCCCAAATTCGGCTCCTGTTGAGAGATTCGCAGTTCTTTGGCACGATTTTTCTCGCCTGTTGTTGCGTCATTCTCCATTCCACCAGCTTTAAATTCGCCTTCTTCTTGTTGATCAACTGTTGGAAACGACCGACTTGTAATGTAATCATGTTGTAATTATCTCCATTGTAACCACTCTCTGCTCTCTTTGTATTTAAATCAGAATAGAGATCAGAGAGGAGGAGGACTTCAGGGATGGATTCGAATGATGGAATTGAGGATGAATTAGAGAATCAGAATTGAGGATGGAAGAGAGAATGGATAATGGCTGAGCGATTGAGAGATTTCTTGTTGTAATCCATTATAACTCTGCTTTGATATTTTAATATAAATCTGGTCGCCATTCATTCTTTTCATTCTGAAGTAGCCCAGCAGCATCCGCTGGCGGCTAAGGGCCCAGCCTCTGGTGGATTGTGCTGCTGCTGTATATTATTTCTTTGGTTTATGCGTGTTTTATTATATTGTCTGTAATTTAATAAGTATTAGTTTATACTCACGCCCGTTATGCTTAATTTATTAAGGTTTATAAAGGACACGTAACTATTGTATTGACTCGCATCGTATCTTCGTTTTATCTTGATCTACAATACTTGCTTCCCAGAATATGAAGAGTTGCTCATATTGGTAACTTGTTCATTAACATTACGGAATTTATCTTAAATTATATTTAAAAGTATTGAAAGAATCTTATGAATATCATTGCCTCCATTCTAAAAGACAGTCGTATTATTTATAACTAAGACTGACAAGTGGATTACCAACATCAGATTACTATTAAGGTGTGTCGTGTGTTAAGTCATTGTGTATTTATATTTGACTTTCCAACGTTGTTTCATATTCCATCATTAATCAATGCTGTTCTATTTCCGTGTGCTGTCCGATTTATTCTTAGAGTAAAGATCACAAAATTTGGCTTCGTTATTGTTCATTTCCATTAATTAGAGTTTGCTGTCCAGATTCTTTTAATTACAGTTTTCTGCCCATTTACTTTGTTGTTCTATTTTGCTATCTGCCGTTCCATTTACTCGCATTTGTTGTTTTGGTGTGAGAGACGATCTAAGGTTGTAGTGAGCCTCGGCATTCACTGTCTAGCTCCCAGACCCGTGGTCTATGCTCTAATTTCATTTCCATCAGTTTCCAAAGGGATGGGCTATTGTTGTCAAACCCTTGACTGATACATTGCTTATTTTTCCGAATGCATGATTTAAAGTCTTAAAGTGCTTTGCTGTAAGTAGATTTTATTTCCAGCTTTCATTTACTTTTGGATTTTAAGCACTATACTACAAAACATTACTCTTGAGTAAATAGCCGCCTCAGACTGAGTACACTCTTGGAATAAAAAGTCGTCCCTGGGTTGACAATTAATGTGAGGTAATTAGGAGTTACAAAGACACCTTTTTATCGCTCCACACCATCCACTTTTGTAGGTAGAAGAAGAATAGGTGGTAGAGAAGGTAGGATAAATGGATGGAGATGATGACAATGAATAAGATCCCCTTGTATTTCCCATTCAAGATACTGATGTTAGTGTGCATATGAAGAACATACCTCCATATTTCCTTCCCAACTTCCTTGGTATGAGGTCAGAGGATTCATAAACCTTTCTCTTTGAATTTTAAATTGTTTGTAGATCCTATATATGGTTACTTATTAAACACTAAAAAATTAGATTATTTTTAGCAACATTGAAGGATAGAGCTCTTAAATGGTTCACGAGTTTAGGTACTAATTCAATAATATCATGGAATGATATGAAAAGTATATTTCTAGAAAATATAAGAGGAAATATATAGAATGAATTGAAAACAAGATAAGATTCTTGAGGATCTAATATAGAGATTCATGTATACTATTAAGAGGTAAAAATTACATAATTTAGGGTTTGACACACTAAAAAGCATCTTACTTAGAACAATTAGGGATGGATGGATTGATCTCCTTGTTCTCATGAGTAGAGGAGATGTATACCAATTTTCATTTGAAGAATTTTTTGAAACATGCAAGCGCATATCAAGAGGAAGGTCAAGAGTAAGTAAATCAGCATCAAGATTGATAAGTCAAGTTGAACTTGGAAATTTTTTTGGTGAATTTAACATAGAAATTCTTAGCAATCTTAGTGAGAAATTACAAATGTTAAGAATGAAAAATGAGAAAAATGAAGATGTTGTCATTTTTATTGTCCATGTAGAATCATACTTTACTAAATATTTTCCATCATTCCCAGGGTTTAAGGAATTGTACCAAGAAGATAGTTGAGCAAGTCAATCACCAAAGAAACTCTATTATGTAGCTCCAAGAGGAGCATGGTAGAATACTCAACCGAGTATGGTTCAAGAACATAATTCACAATTGTAAGCCTATGCACATCCATCTCAAAGTAATTGGAACACACTCCATCCTTGGCAAGCTTGGCCATATCAACCCCAAAAAAAATATTGGCAACAAGGTTGGGAAGGACCTTATGGGAAAAATCCACAATAACCTCAATATCCTCCATACCCAACTCCATGTTATCCCTACCATCCACCTTCAATACAACGACAACCCCAACCACATCCATCTCAAAGATCCACTCCCACTCAACCACCTGTATGACCTTTTCCAGACCCACACAATGAAGTAGCTTAGCCCACTTAAAATTTTGAGGTAAAATAATACCAAACATCTCCTCTTGATCTAAATGGTATCCATGTTAGCACAAGAAGAGTGTTGCAAAAACGTCATTCTCGTGATGTCATTGAAGGAAAACATTTAGAAAAAGAAGATTCAAATAAGAATAAAAACAAATCATGGGTTACGCTTGATGAATAGCAAGCATCAAAATCAGAGATTGATAAAGATACATTTTTTTCACCATTATATCCTCCATGTGTTCAAGGCCACAATCAGAAAAAATAGGAATATTTGAATTTCATAGTAGAAGAGGACACAAAAAGATATAAAAATGTGCAAGTGGACCAGGGGCATCACAACAATATTGAAATACGGTTCCAGAAAATCATTAAGTACATCAACACACTCTTCTTCAACAGTACTTAATATTATCTCAGTCAAAGAATTTGGTCTCTTATATTCAGGTACATGTCAAAGCATGTCTTTCAAGCCTACACATGATTCTATCTATCATATTGATATGGACATGGCTCCATTCGAAGTTGTTATGAAACCAACTCCAAAAATAGAAGAAAAGAGAGATCAATGCCTTATAAATAAGCCACTTTGAGGGGGAAACCTCCTTTACATTACATAAATGAATAATTCTTTGATTATGCAAATGAAAAAACATCCTTTCTATATATAGGAGTCCATTGGGTCACAATATAATCCTAGCCGACCTAACAATAATAAACTAAGGGCACAATAATAACAATATGGGGGGTTACAAGGGTACAAAAATAACAATAAGGGGGCTATACTAACAACAATAAGGGACTACACTAGTAATATAGGGACCTAACATACCACTCTCCTTCAAAAAAGTGTTGTCCTCAATGCTTCAATAGCTCTAGATGCTTCTATATAAAATTTTCATCCTCCCATGTAGAATCTTCAGTGGGTAAGTTCTCCCACTTGATGAGATACTCTAAAATTGATCAATTTCTTTGTTGTCGAGTTCTTGTTTTCGTGACAACTTCAGGTTCCAATATGATTTTTCCTTCCTTGTCAAGTTCTGGAAATATTGTTTGAACTGGAAGTTTTTCACCTATAACCTTCTTTAAGCATGAAACATGGAAAATTGGATGCACTCGAGAAGAAGTAGGAAGCTCCAATTTGTATTCCATAATACCAATCTTTTGCAACACCTTGTAAGGACCATATTACTTTGGCGATAATTTATTATCCTTCTTAGCTTGCTTGAAGGACATTTGTTTGTATGGTTGTAGTCGTAAAAATAGCTAGTCTCCTCCATCAAAATTATGCCGACGTGATGTTGATATTCCTATTGTTTCATTCGATTTTGTGCAAAATTTAGGTTATCCTTTAAGAGTTGGAGAACTTATTGTTGATGTTCGATGTGATTTTCCACAACTTGAACCTTAGAATTTTCTCTTAAATATGGTGTGATGGATGGTGTATGATATCCATAAAGTGCAATAAATGGGGTCATTTTTGCTGCAACATGGAAGGAATTGTTATACCACCATTCACCCAGAGGTAACCACTTTACCCATTATGTTTGTTTATTAGATACAAAAAAACAAAGATATCCTTCCAAAAATTTGTTCACTATCTCAGTTTTCCCATCGAACTGAGGATGATAAGATGAGCTATGAGCTAGTTGAATACCCAAAAAAAAAAAAAAAAAATCATCCAAAATTTTCTTGTAAAAATGGGATATGTGTCACTTACAATAATATTTTGCCTTCCATGTAGCTTTTGAATTGTTTCCATAAATGCAGTAGCAAATTTACTTGCTTTAAATGGATGAGATAACACACAAAAGTGTGCATACTTGGTAAGTCTATCAACTACCACCTGATGACACTCTTTCCTTCGGACTTAGGTAAACATGTGATAAAATCCATTGAAATCTCCTCCCAATTTTGACTTTGAATGGATCAAGGCTATAGAAGACCTAGTGTCTTAATTGTCTCAACTTTATTTTGTTGTCAAACCAAACATTCCGCCACAAACTTTTAGATATCAAAATTGAGGCCATCCCAAAAAATTTATTTCTTCACCTTGTGGTAAGTTTTTAAAAATCCTGTGTCCTTATAAGGGAGAAGTGTCCAATTCCAAAAGAACATTTTGTTTTAGTTGGGAATTCTTATAAAGATATAAGCAATATTTGTACCATAAGGAATATTTTTTCCAACTAAATGTATCAAATGTAGTACGATCTTGCTGCAACTTTTGAATGAGTGTCCACACTTCTTCATCCTTTTCCATTCACCCCTTGCTTTAGTTATCCAATCTGGTTGGATAATAGAAATGGCACAAAGAAATGCTTCCACCTCTTCATCCTTTCTTGAGAGTGCATCTACAACAACATTTACCTCCCCTTTCTCGTAGATGGTTTCAAAGTCATAACCCAAAATATTTGTTACCCATTTTTGCTGCTCTTCTGAAGATAGTCTTTGTTCCAAGAAGTATTTAAGACTATCATGATCATTTTTTACCTTGAATTATCTTCCCATTCGGTAAGGTCGCCATTTATTTAGTTCATGTATTATTTCCAACATTTCCTTCTCAGAAATATCTTTCTTCAAATACTTTCCTTTGATTGGGCAACTTTGAAAAGAAATGGGTCTTCCTTCTTGCATTAAAACAACACCAATTCCATTTATTGAGGCATCACATTCCACAATAAAAATTTTTATGAAGTCTAGTGTAGCTAAGCCCGGTGCTAGGCACATTGCCTCTTTAAGATGTTCAAAGGCCTTAGTTTCTTCAGGAGTCCATGAAAATGTATCTTTCTTAAAAAATGTTGTTAGAGGTGTTGCTATTCTCCCATAATTATTAACAAACTTGAGATAATTCCATGTTAACCCAAGAAATCCTAGCAACTGCTTTATGGTTGTGGGGACTTTCCATTCCTTAATGGCTTTAATTTTTGAGGGTCTACCTTAACACCCTTGTGAGATACAATATGACCTATATATTCCACCTCTTATACTCCAAAGAAACATTTGGAGGTTTTTTCATATAATTGTTTCTCCTCCAATAGTTTGAGCACCCTGTCAACATGTTGAACATGATCCTTCCAAGACCTGTTGTAGATTAGTATATCGTCAAAAACTAATAACACAATTTTTTTAAGGAAGTGTTTGAAAATGGAATTCATCAACCTTTGAAATGTAGGAAGTGCTTTGGTAATGCCAAAAGGCATGAGCAAAAATTCATAATGACCCTCATGAGTTCGAAATATTGTTTTCAGAATATCTTCAATCTTAATTATAATTTTATGATATCTTGAACGAAGATCCAACTTGGTAAAATAAATTTCTCCATGTAATTCATACAATAATTCATCAATCATAGGAATGGGAAATTTATCTTTAATAGTGAGCATATTGAGCTCCCTATAATCCGCACACATGCGCCATGATCCATCATTCTTGTGCACCAATACTACTAGAGCAGAGAAATAAATTTGGCTCAGTTGAATTACACCAACCTCTATAATTTTTGCAATCATACGTTCAATTTCACTCTTTTGAACACAAGGATATTTGTAAGGCCCGATGTTTGGAGGAACACTTCCTCGAATCAAATGAATAGCATGATCGTGATCATGAATAGGTGGATTCCTTTGGGAGTTTCAAACACCTTGGAATGACTGTCCGAAACTTTTTGGATATCTAGAGAAATAGATGATTTTGATTTTGGAAATTCTAGTGAGCATAATTGTGAAATGACGCCTTGTTGTTCTTTTTTCAAAATATTTTTCATGACATTAGAGCTTATTATCTTTCCTGGCTTCCCTGCAATGGGTATAGGAAGGAAAGTAAGGAAAGGAAGAAAAACAAAGCGTCATTGCACAATTATGCACACTAGAAGTTCCAACATCAACTTCTTTCTTTCAACTTTGTTTCCTTCTGAAAAAAATTTCAAGAAAAGTTCTTGAAAATTAAAAGCTACAGTCCCCAAATATTGTAACCATTGCACCCCTAGTACAACATCAGCACCTCCCATTGGAATGGAAAGAATTGGACTATTGAATACATATTCCCCCATGGTTAGCTTGATATTATGGAATTTTATAGAGAAATTTATAGTTCCTCCATTTGCAACCATCACTTGATATTCTGGTGATGGGTATAGGAAGAAATTTAATTCCTTGACTACCTTAAAATGAATAAAATTATGGGTACTACCCCAGTCAATCAACACTATTACTTTTTTCTTATTGATATGTCCCTCTATCTTGAGAGTGTGAGGAGTGGTAATTCCTGCCAATGCATTACAAGATATGGTCGAACTCATTTCTTCTTTCTCTAGGGTTGGTTCCCGGTGTATATCCTCTACTTTTGAAGTTTCCTGTTCATTTTCTTCATCCTCTTCACAATCTATGTAAAATAATTTCTTCTCAACACACTTATGACCTTTAGTGTATTTTCTATCGCAATTGTAGAAAAGCCCTTTTGGTCTTTTTTCTTCAAACTGTTGTGGTGTCAACCTTGTAGGTTGTTGAAGTCTAGAAGTAGCAACACTTCCATATTTATAGATGTGAGCAGTAAGCTTCCTTGTCACCATAATTTTACATTCGATTTTTCTTGCCAACCTGAATCCCTTCTCCAATGAATCAAGTTCCCAAAGGCGAACCTCATGTTGGATGTTATCTTTTAAAGTCCCTATGAGGAAATAAATCATGTGTTCTTTTGGAATATCAACTACCCTTTTATTCAATTTTTGGAAGTCCTCAATGTGCTCCACCATTTAACCCTTTTGTTTAATATTTATCAATTGGCTAAATAAATTGTTTCTCTTTGTATCCTCATAATGTGCTATCATTTCCTCCGTAAAAATTAACCAAGTGGAAATTTTTTTACGAGAGAAAAGCCATCGATACCATACAAAAGTATTTTGTTCTAAATGTAAAGTTGCAAAGCATACCTTTTGTGTGTTCTACACAATATGGAGATAAAAATATTTATCCATCTGTAGTATCCATGTTACAGGATCCTTGCCATTAAACTTCCTCATATCCAGATTTGGAATATGGTGGTTATTCCACCCAAAATTAGATTTTATGAAATAATGATTAACACTTGTTTTGTTCTCATCTTGATTTTCCTCTACTATCTTTTCTCCATTAGGAATCATTTATTGTATAAACTTTTGGAAAACCTTCCTTTAAACCTTCCATGTCTGCTTTTAGATCATTCTTCATGTCTTCCATGTTGTCTTTCATTTTTTCATCGATGTCATCCATATTAGCATTGATGCCATCCATATTATCTTCCATTCCATTCAACTTAGCTTCCATGCCTTTCTTCAAACCATCCATGTTAGCTTCCATGCCTTTCTTCAAAACTTCCATTTCATTTTTTGATGCTCTTTGCGAGAGCGAAATTTGGTACACTTGCTCTTGTAATTTTGATATATCATGTTGCACTTCTTCCTCTTCATGTGTCACAGTAGAGGATTTTGAGGGCTTAATGGGTGTTGAATTTTTTTTAGGGGGAATTTTAGAAGCCAATATTGATATCTATGCTTCAATATTCCCTTTGAATCAATTCAAATTGATTTTTCAAACAAGATTTATGTAATTTGAAAAAAAATACACAACTTTTTCTTGCTTTTGTAAAGCTCGATATTGAAATTGAATTACCTTTGTGATTTTGGATCTTTAATACCTGAAATTAGGTCCTAAAGTATCCCTTTGAATCTTCTTTTGAATGCCATAGGTTTGACCATATTTGGATGATTCAAGACAAACTTATGCCCAATATCACACAATGACCTAATTATGGACTAGTTCTATAGAGAGAAATTGTATGGCGTGCCACATGTCACTGTTTCCTTCTTCAGCTCTGAAACTGATACATAGGAAACTATATTCTATTTCATTTTAGCCTCATTTTACAGAATTCCAATCTGATGCTCAGAGAGAGAGTTATCAATATTTTCCAAAGGCTACCTCTTTTAGATGAAATTCAGGAGCCTAAAAAAACCCTAACTTCCGCGGATCATATCTCTGAACATATTGTGAACCAAGATCTGAAAATTTTACACAAAGTTCTTGAGGATTTTGACTTCTCATGGTAAAAATTCAGCTTATGAACCTTCGTATAAAAAATGTTATGGACAAAATTCCATGATGGCCTGTTTGGAGCAGTAAAACCCTAAAATCCAAAGCTCTAATACCAAATGCTATGAAACCAGCTCCAAAATAGAATAAAAGAGAGATCAACACCTTAGAAATAAGACACTTCGAGGGTGAAACCTCCTTTACATTACATAAATGAACAATTCTTTGATGACATAAATAACAAAACCTCATTTCTATATATTGGAGTCCATGGGGTCACAATATAATCTTATTCGACCTAATAATAATAATGTAAGGCTACAATAATAACAATATGGGCATTACAGGGAGACAAAAATATCAATAAGGGAGTTATACTAACAAAAATAAGAGACTACACTAGTAATATAGGGACCTAACAGAAGTATTCCTATACCTGAAAGAGATTTTTATTTTTTCAAGTAGAATAGGATATAAAAAAGAATGGAGAAGGAGAAAATAAAAGAATAAAATATCAGGTGAAAGCCTCTCTTGAGGCACCTGCAGTTGACTCACTAATTGAAAACCTCCATGAGGCATTCAATGGGTTGGGAAAAATATTAAGAGGAAAAAAAAATCTTATGTGCATTAGGGAAATTTTGAAGTATAAAATGGGCCTCCTAAGAAAAATGTACAACCAAAATAAACTTTATAAGAGCCAGTATGATTCAAGATGATGATGTCAACCATGGGGTGTTATTCACCATTTTTGGATTAAAAAATTAAAAATAATAAAATAATAAAACTACTTTTTGAACTCATATTTTCAACTTATCTACCTAATATTTTACTCAAATTTCGAGCGGCAACACATATTGGATGTAGAATTTAATTCATCATCCAAGGAGAACCCATGTTGCATACTTTCGATGGACCTTGTTACGCTAAAAATGAGAAATACATGAAAAATGTGATTGCAATCACGTTTTTCATGTATTTATCATTTTTTATATAGTAGGGTCGATAGAAAGTATGCAACATGGGTACTCCTTAGATGAGAAATCAAATTCTGCATCCAACGAGTGTTGTCGCTCGAAATTTGAGTAAACTCATAGAGGGATATGTTGCAAATACAAGTTAAAAAATTAGTTTTTTCTTTTTTTCCTCTAAATTTTGATGATTTAATCTAATATTATTTTATCATTTCCACTATTATTTTATAATTTCCTTAGGAGGGCCATTTTATACCTCAAAATTCCCCTGATGAAAACCTCATTTAAGGTGCATAGGAAAACCTACAAGTTGAAAACCTTATTGGGCAGCTAGTAGGCCCAAGAAAAAGAAAATGAAAAAATTGAAAAGAAAAAATTATTTTCTTCATGTATCTCTCTCTAATGAATGCAAGTGATATCGAACCTTTGCAAGAAACAAAAACAAGTTGCCACCAAAAGAAAATAATTGGACAAAAATTTAGTCAAAGGAAGTCAAACTTAGACTTTCTCCTTCTTTGCTCAGATGTTCTTAAAGGACCAAGTTCATGCCAATCCATCACCATCATCCATTTCCAACATCCAACCATCATTTCCAAGATTTTCTAATTCATTTTTCTCATTTTCCTAAAATTCTACAGGAACTCCTTGTTTTTCTACACGAAGTCTTGTTTTTTAGCAGAATTTTTATTATTATATCTTAAAAACTATGTATCCATTTTCTGAGCTATGTCATGGGGAGATCCATAGAGATAATGGTAACATGATCAATCAATTTCAGCAAATTCTAGTGCACATGTTTTGAGAAAACAACCTCTATCACCTACAACCATTTTTAATTTTTCTTTATATTTGTGCATCCAATAGCCAAAATGTGTTATGGGGAGGTGCATAAGGATGATAGTAACATGCTCAAAAAATTTCAAGTCCAATCTATCATTTGATAGTTATGGATAAAACAATTCTGCTACAAGGGGGTTGTCCTGAAATGCTATATGAAGCTTTGTAACTGCTACATGAAGTTACAGTGAGCTACATGTAGGTTGATCGAGGACAAAAAAAAAATAACCAAGGGCATTGAGTTGTAAAAAAATCAATTAGGAGAGTATTCCCATCATTTCATGTCACTTTCTCATCACTCCTCCATCTCAAGCACAAAGGTTTTTATTTCTAAACTTACCTTATGTCACCTCTGTAAAAGAATTTTTCTGAAAGACTCATAGTTCATTCACTCCATTTTGAGGTCACGCCCCTTCCTCACCAACCTATAATCATCCTACCATCACCTTAATACCATCTCACAATCTCCCTCATCACTCATACAAAGTTAGAAGCCTAAAACGGGAAGAGAAAGAGGTCGCTACAAGAAAAATTATCTTGATGTAGCAAGCCCTATGTAAGCACCAAAAGTGCCCTGAAGATGGTTTTGGCCAATCATGGAGACCAAAAAGACTTGTGAGATGACTCTAAAGAGAGTAATGGCACTACAAGGAGGATCCTCCACTAGTACACATCCACGTGAAAACACAACAAGGTACCTGCACACACACAACAAACAAGTCAAGTAGAAACACCTCAAAAAGAAAGAAGACAACAAAGAATCAAGAAGCAATACAAACACAATGATGCAAATCTATCTCCACCTCCATTATGCATAATCCTGCACGAACTCAACTAGGAGGTAAGGCTTAGGTATCCAGCTCTCAAATCTCAACCTTCAGATCTATTCTAGCTTAAGAAAACACTAAAAGTGTGAGAAGGAAAGGTTTTTTATAGCTAAAATTAGTAGTAGAGAAACCTCAGCCTTATCTATCAGTGAGCTTCACTTTTCCCCCAAGGCACACCCACATGTGGGAGAGGAAGAAGAAAAAATTGAAGAGGACTTGAGAAATTGGGTGGTAATCATTTAGTTGTGCTGGAAGACAAGGAGTTCCAAGGGGTAACTAAGTGCCAACTGAGTTAACAAAAAAACACTCTGATTTTGTTTTGCATGCATTGAAGGAAAAAGAAAAAAATTGGAAAAAAGAGGAAAAAATAAAAATAAAAAAATAAAAGGTGGACCCACCACCTCTTGACATGAAAATATTGGGTGCTACATGAGAAATAGAGCTGGTACAGGAAGTTTCTATAGAAAAAGAGTTACTACAGGAAACAGAGTTGCTACAGGAAAAACATATTAGCTACAAGAAGATTAAATTTTCTACAAGAAGCTAACAGAGGGTTGCAAGAAAAATATTTTTCTACTAGGGTGTTGGAAAATGGTTAATCAATAGTTGCAAGGTAAAAATAAACACAATAGAGCTATAAAGGATTTGATATAGACATGGTAAATTCTCTAAGGATGAAAGTTACCAAGTCACCAATTTGGTCACCACATCATTCATTTATTTTTCTTTAGTTTACTAACAATCATTTATCCCTTTTTATGAATAAATATCTCTATGTTAAGTGCTTTCCATTCTAGAATTTAATGAGAAAAGAGAATTTTCATTGCTAGTTAAGGATGTTCATAATAATTTGATGGATAATATGATGTGTCATGACCAATAATTTGTATCAAAAGAAATAGGTTTGGAATTCAATGAGAATGACAATACTAATGAGGTAATGGATGACAAGAAATCCTTATTTTCACAAGGAGAAGTGCCAAAGGAATACCAACAAGACAAACCAAAAGTAAGTTGTTTCCCTCAAAAACAGAAACCATTAAAATTAAAGAATCACGCGAGAAAAAGAAACATCCTAAACCTACATTAGAAGTTCTATTGGAAATTTAGATAAGGGAATAAATGAAAATAGAAGAGTAGAAAGAAGAAATAGAGGAGGAGCAACATATGGACCAACAAATAGAGAATGACCGGGTTAGCATACATGAAGAACCACAGGGCAAGGAGGATTAATCAGTTTCTAAGAGGATGAATAATAGTTTCAGTAGGGGGATATGATGGGCCTCTAAATTAGAGATAAATTAAGGTCCAATAACCTTTCTTAGGCACATAAAGGCTATAATAAATCTCTCCTTATACAATTAATAAGGTTTTTTAAGCTTTAATATGTTCTTAGGAAGGTTTAGAGATAATTGCATATTTGTGCCTAATATTATTTATTTTTGAAAACTATTGTGAGAATATTTGACAAATTATGAATATTTGGAGAACGATATAATTCAGGGACTTTCTCCCTACTACAACGGGATCAATATTGGATACTAAATGTAATAAATATGAAGAAATTATTGAGATATTCTAGAACTCCAATGGTTGAAAAAATCTAGGAATGTGTTCCCTGTCATTTAATGCAAACTCCTAGTGTTGGGAATAAAATACACTATTTAAGGGATTTTTGAGGGGAAATACTCCTACTTTCAAGGATAATTCTTCCCCATCAATTTTTATAAATACCAATTCAAATTTTCCTCTAGAGGCATGTATTTTTTGGTCTTCTTGTGGACAAAACTACTTGTTTAACAACTCCATTTTCATGTCTTGTAGGGATTTCCTTGGATTGATTCAAATAATGAATATTGGTGCCATTTTTAGCCTCAAAGTATTGGTTTCTTCAATATGACTCTGAGCTCCCTTGGGCTTGGCCATCCCATGAGCCTCAGATCCCTCTTGCACAATTTTCTTATGTTCTTTTCAGTTCTTATTCGCATGCATCTCTTATTCTTGTTTTGCCTATTTCTGTTTTTAGTATTGATGGTTTTCTTGTTGTAGAATTGAGTTAAATGATTGAAGTGAGTTTTCTTGTAGGTTATTTATAGATTAATAAGCATTATTCATCCATATAATAACTTTGGAAGGTATTCTTCATCATTGATATACTTGGATTTGGTTACTAGTTCACAAATATAGGATTTCTGGAAATGTCTTGTAGAAAAATAGTAGTAATTTTATACTATTCTTTAGATTGGGATAATGAGATTCATTGGAGTTAATTAAACTTGTATTATGTCATAAAAAAATTCAATTTAACAACAAAATTTATCTCATTTCACTTTCTCTTGATTAGGCTAGGAATTTGATAGGTTAACTAGCTTAGTTCTTGAATTTCTAGTTTTTAGAGTAGTAATATTCTGTTAATTGTTAACATGTGTGAACGGGGGTATTTTGGAGTGATTCCACTTGGAATGGAGACCTTATAAATAATAATTAATAAAAAAAAAAATCTCATACCATTTTCATTTGATTTACTTCGTCATTTGGGGAGTTATCTCCAAAACAAGACTTATTGTATCAAAAATAGAACTTCTTGTATCAAAAACAGAACTTCCTGTAGCATTCATGTAGCACATGTAAACTTGGCCAAATTTGCTCCTAAAGCTTGGTTTTTGTCTCTTATGCCTTAAAATTTATCCTTAGGATATAATTCCATGATTGAGGAATAATAAACACCACATAGTACATTCATTTTTATAAAGTAGAATAGGACTATTTATTTGAATTCATGTTCTTAGGATTTCAATTACAAATTGTTATTCTTGCATAGTATTAATTTCTTTTCAAAGCAACACTTCCATTTTTGCAATTATTTTAGGCTTTGATTTCATGAAATTGACTCCATTACATTATATCAACAAAATAAGGAAACGTTATATGATGCACATATAGTGTCGATACCTCTTAACTTTGTAGGAACCCCGGGTTGATAATTAAAGTTACTAGCCTTGGGAGTTGCAACATTCTTGTTGCAATACTGAGGCCCATCAATGTGCTTGATACAGGATAGCATGAAATTCCCGGTTGGGTGATTGGAACTGATTGTAAGAATTAGGAGCAATAATAAGAGGAATTGAAACATACAGAAGTATGTTGATAAAGCACTTCAGGAGCAGGTCCATTATGGGACACTGGTACCCAATAGTTTCCATTGATTTCCATGAACATGCTATGACCGGTATGATGGTTTTGAGGCAGGTATATGCCTTGGTTTTTTTATCTTCTGATGCAAGGAAGCCTTGCCAAGGGATGGATCACCTGGGATAAGGGATGTCGAGGAACTTGGAAGGTTAGTGATTGCATAGAAGAGGGTTATCATATTGCCCAAGGGACTATGTAGCAGATAAGGGAAGGTCAGGGATTTATTTGTTTTGGTCATTAGCATTTCTAGATAGAATTAGAAGCACATTGGAAGTGTGCCGTGGAACAATGAGTCGGTAATGTTAACTGGGGGTGCAATAGCGTTGGGTATTAGATACAGACTTGGAATTTGGTAGTGGATAATGGATTGCATGGGAAGGACGTAAATCCTAGTATTACTTTGAGGGTGGAGGGGTGAGCCTATAGATTCCCTTGTTACTAGTACGGCCATTGTATCCTTCTATTTTTTTTTTGAACAAATGTGCATATTTATATATGTGTATATTATTGTAAATATTGTAATGAGTTGTGTTATAAAGCTCTAGTACACAGCATTATTGTTGTGATAATTTTCGCTTTTGATCGGGTTATTCACTATAAATATTACAATGATTTGTGTTATAAATCTCCATAGGTAACATATTTTATTCCCGCATTTTTGCTAAGGTATATGTGTGATTGAACACCAAGGACAATATCCCCTAAGGGGGAGGGTTCTCTAACAACCCTGTTGAAAAATCCACGTAAAAAAATATAATACCAAGGCCATGGGACATGTATTCCAAGTTAAATGGTGGGAAAAACATCCTAGTGGGTATTCATCTCAGTTATTATGGCTAAAGGAAATGGCTAATGCATTGACAAAGAAAATAGATATTTTGTCACATTTATGTTTGAAAATAAATGAAATTAGGAGAAATGGAAGGTGAAAGGTCGCAGGTTGCATGTCAGGAGGAAATAAAAGGAAAATAAAGGAAAATGAAGAAAATAGAGGACTCGTTGATAAAAAGGCTTATGAGGATCAGTTGGCAATATTTTTGGCTCAAACCTTTTTTCAATTCAATTTCTGAGCTCTCTCATTAGTCTCTCTCTCTCTCTCTCTCTCTCTTGGACACTTATAGTTTCTTGGAGCACTTTCACATTGGACCAAGAAAGGAAAAGAGAGCAGCAAGAAGAAACAAGCAAGCAAGGAAGAGCAGGATCAAGTAGTTATAGCGGGATTCTTTGCAGGTATCGATTTTCATTTTTGTTTTCCTTGCTAGATTTGGCATGTATGGTATTTAATGTGGTTCTTATCAATCATGGCATGGGGTTTTCCATTTCTGACAGTTTTTTCAGCCTAACCTTTCCATTTTCGAATAGACATGGTGTTGTGGAGTTCTCATATTTTGGTTTAATTAGATTGCTGGATGGATTCAAAGTTGAGTAAGGTGGATTTCTGAATGATACGACATAAAACTAATTTATGTGTTTCCTCGTTTTAGGGCCTAGTGATACGGGTTTAGATTGTTGTAAATCCTGAGAGTTATTTTCTCTCCATTAGGCCTAGGAATCATGGGTTTGGGATATACAGTAAAGCCTGGATAATATGTCTCAATTTAAGGCCTAGTGACCCCTGATTTAGACTGTGGGTTGCGGTAAATCCTGAGAGACTAGGAGATACGAAAATTCCTCACAGTTTAGGTGGAGAGAATCTGATGGTATCCAGGATGTTTTTGGCCTAGTGATGGTGTATATATCACAGTAAAGTTGGTTATGACATGCTTATAGTGTTGGCCTAGTGATCCGATGTGGGTCACTGTAAAGCCTAATTTTTATTGATGAAGTTGAGGTGGTTTAGCCTCAGGATGCCTTGGTTGGTTCTTTCATTTTGACTCCCACAGTCATGCTTGTAATATGGCACAAGGGTGACTGGCTAAAGAGATATTTGGCTCCGCCAATCTATCTTCAGGTGGAACATGGTAGTCCCATATCCGATTGGTTTTCACATTCATTATGAGAATCTCATTCAATTTTGGTAATTGATGTATAAATGTATTGGTTTATATGTGGATTATATTATTGTTGTATCCATGGTATTTTCTTGTTATTATGTTGGCTATAATCATGTATTTAAATAGTGATGATGTATGACTCTCCCCATGTTTTTACTTGTAAATGAATGCACAATGTATCTATGGTAAAATAGATGGTAATGAAGCTAATGATGTAAGGGAATAAGGCTTCCTAGCGGTTCTCAGATAAGTATGGGACCCTGATGCTCAGATATGTTATTTACACCTATAGTTTCCATGTTTGTGACATGTTTGATGAAATTACTTTCATGGCTAGCAGGGGTCCAGTTGAGTCCTTATTGATGTGTTTTATTTTTCATCATTGTTATATGGTTAAAAATAATCTATGAGCTTGTCATGAAGTTTTGGGCAGTGAATTGGGTTATGGGCTCAAATCCCAGGGACGCGGGCATGCAGAATTTTACATGCATCTAGAGCCTCCCATACATAAGCATGTAGGCTTGTGCATGCGTCCAGAGGTAGAATAGCTCAAAAGATCAATGGAGCCTAGGGGGAGGCTGCCTGAATGGTTGGGTTAGATCTTTGGGGTGTTATTGTTGATGTAAAATGTATTTATGAGATTTTTCTATCAATTTCACTTCCTTAAGGTTACCTAGGAGACTAAATAGCATCATAGTATCCTATCGTCAAATGATTACCCCAGTTGGTCAATTACTTGGGTATATGCGGGAAGAGAATGTTACATCATTCATATCATCTTATGAAAGATGAAAACCAAGTAGGTATGGATTTTTCAAAGATATATTTAGGTGTCAATTCATGGGTCTTAATTGTTTACATGGAGATTTAAGTCTCCAAACCCCTTTCCATTGATGTTAAAGGGGGAGGTATGGAGGATAAAAAAAAGGTCTGGGAAAAAAAGAGCATCAAAATGTTTTAAGCAATGCAAAGGGTGAGATTATTGGTATTGTTTTCATTGATGGAAAAAGAGTAGCAATATAGGTAACCAAAAGAGGCATTGTTATGATGTTTGTATGATTGTGATGCTTGACAGAAGAGATGTGGATTGTGACCACCATATATATGAGAGGAGATGCAGCTAAAAATAGTTTGTGAACATTAAGGAGTAGAAAATGGTGTTGAGTTGTGAGAAACAAGGTATAATGATTAGATTTGATGCATTGTACTACAATTGAAAAGGAGAAACAGAGAAACAACAAGGAAAATGAGTAAAAAAGGAGCAATAATAAAGGCAGAAAAAATAATGTTGCAAAGATTACTATGTAATTGAGATCACTTGGAAAAGGGATGCATGTGTTGCTGATATGTTTTGAAGAATTTATCATGCTTATTATTGAACTACTTACATATGATTATATTTTTTATCTCTATTATGCTTGATGAAAAGGTATGTTACTTGATACTTGATACTTGATACTTGATGATTGTTATGCTCGTGATGTTTGAAAAAGGTATGTGAGGAGATATGAGTAGGAAGGTATTCTTGATATGTTTCAAAGGAAAAGGAGAATCAAATCATGATAGCATAGTCAATATGTGCATAGTTGAACAGGTATTGTTGAGGTCATGTTTGTGTTGATGCAAGTATTTTTATGTTGTGAAGTTGAAGGAGAATATTTTGTTAGGGAATTCTTCTGTATGTTGTTACAAGTTGATTTGATGTTCCACTTGTTTCTAGTGATGTTATAATTGTTAGTTTCATATGCTAGTGATGTTATGCTTATTTTGGTGCATCCATATATTGTTGAGATGATGACATAAGGTTGCAAAGGGTGTTGTTGAAAGGTTGCTTGTGAAATTGGATAAAGTTTGCTTATGTTTTGATGTATTTATATGATGGTTGATTTTTTTTTTATGAAAGTAAAATGCATGAGGAATATTATGATGCAATACTATGGAAATGGTAATGTTTTTGCATAAGAGATTTGTAGAGATTTTGGCTTGCATATGTTTGATGTGTAACACTGATTTGAAGTTTGATTTATGCATGTGTAATGTTGATTAAAGGTGCTTAAAATGTTGTGATGCAAGAGGATTTTTGTTGTTTTTATATTAAAAGGTGGCTTATATTAAAATTTTAGATTTCATCATATGTATTTTAATATTTAAAATTTTTAAATTATTTGGAAATCAATGAGTGGAATATAAAGAGAAAAAGTGGTTCATTTCAAATACTTGTATGGAATAATAACATCCATCAAATATTTCCTATAAAAATGTTTGAGGTTCCAAGGTTATAAAGTTTGAGAGTTTGATAATGTAAGAGATGACTTGAGTTGTTTATTACCTAATACATGTAGAGCATAACTAAAGCAGATTTGTGAAGAAGAAGAAGAAGAGGCAAAGATGGAGATATGCAAATTTATAAACCAGGTAACTATCACATTGTTTTCTATATGTTTGAGGGGATTGTAGTCTCATTTCAAGTTGTAGCTTGATAAATAATAGGTTGGATATTTTTTAGGTAGGAGTCTCCTATGGGTTTATTCTACAGAAATATTATGGGAGTTTGAGCTTCATTGCATGTTGTAGCTTGTAGAAAAAATGAGCTAGAAACCTCCTATATATCAGAGCCTACATCAAAACATATGCAATAAGGGAGTAGGAGCTTTCCTTTGCATCAAAAAAACAAAAAATTTGTGGTTTTCTCCCTTTATCGATTTTCATTTATATCTTATGTCCATATTGTTTTACGGAAATCAAACCTACGGATAGATAAGTTTCCCTAAGTGTGGTAGACGCACTTAGAACAATAGATGAAAGGAACTTGAACATTTCCTTAAGATAAACAGATAAGAGAAGAACACCTACTTGTGATCCTTCGCTATTCCTTGTATCCCATTTTTCACTTCCGTATCTCCTAATCGAACTGAACTCGCTTGATTGGTACTTGAAATTACTAACATAAGACAAAAAATGACATAAAGGCATATCATCTATTCATCTAAATAACAGTGAATCGATTGTGTTTTAAAATACATATATAAAAGCATGAACACATGTAATAGGAAAGGAACAAATCTCTCTATTACAAGATAGAAGGAGAAGTTACAACCATTTGGATCGATTCGATGTCAACTTGCTCTAGCTTTAGTCTTATCCACATCACATCAGCAGCATCACTCTAGTAGCATAACATTACTTGCAAAAAATACCTCAAAGAGCTATAATCTCACCAGCATAAGCCTACAAATTCAAGCTCGTACTCTCCTTTGCACTATGATCAATTCTCAATTTATAGGAAATGAGGGTAGTTTGGCATTAATTGGTCATTGAATGGATTTTCCTTCTTTAATGGGATAGGAGGATAAGTGATTTAATCACACCATGGTGTTCATATTCTAGGTTATCAAATAGGATGATGTTGGAAACACTTGTAGAAGCCACTATAAAGTGGTAAGATTATCGGAACCATTTCAACAATTGGCTCCCAGTTGACCAATGCACTATTAAGTAGGTCTAGGTTCTCTGGATCACTGCTTTCCATAGGAGTAATTGCTCTACAAAACTTACTGCAGTCTAGGGATGTGTTGGTGGCTCAATTGAGAATTTCAACTGGACTTGAAGCAGTGAAAATTTCATGGATAAAAACCAGCAATGGGCTGACTTGTTTAAGGCAAGTAGCAACTAACTTAGAGTATGATAAGCCCTATTTGTACTGATCTAAGTTTCAGGAGTGATACCAAAATTGACCTGTAATAGCTGCCCCATAAAGCATGACATCAAAAATGATAATATTGAGTGATATTTTTTACGATGTGATGAGTAGGATCTAAAACGGATGGTGACCTGCATCAATTACAAGACATTACAACATGATATCTTTTTCATTTTGGACATGCATTTTTGAGGGAGGTATACCCATACTCAACACATAAACTATCATAACATTAGAAATTCATCTACATATATAGACACATGATAGGATGACCATCTGTGTAAAGACATCATACAGATGATGTGGTACTACTCCTGAAATTACAGCCTGGATGGATGAAACTAGATCCATGGTCTTCTATCTCATTCACTCTATCACTCAAGTATGAGTCTAACCATGTGAATATGTGATCCAAAGTCGAACATGGGAAGACACCATCTGATTACCATCCAATGATGTAAGTCCTTAACATATGCAAGAGAAACCACCAATGATGATAATGGATCTCAAGGTACAGTAGTGCAGTTTGCATGGTGTGAATAGATGATTTGATTTCGAACACCATACAAATTCTTTCGGTCGAAGGCTAGTGATGTTGGACTGTTGCCGAAAGCAAGAAACTTTACATTGATGTATGCAAGATCCCAGGTACTATAAGGGTGTTTCTAAGTAAATTTCTTGGATGATGAGCTAATTTTGATAGGAAGAGACTCATTGCAGGAGGGTCTTGATGTGTCCCCCATCAATGACACAAAATAGGAGTAATTATTTCAAAGACAGAATGTAACTGATGAAGCAATGTTTAGGGATGGTGGTCATGAAATGAAGGTTTATGAGTATTGCAAACGATGAGGAATTACTAAGTGAATTCTCTTGAACATATTGGTGACACTGAATCATTTGGTCATTTTAGGATTAATTCTAATCACAAGTGTACGAAAAAATCTCACTTTAGTTGTGCATAAGAAACAACCCTAACATCAAATATGGTTGCCAATTTCTTTACGTCTGTAGTTATTTGACCAATATAAATGCTACAAAATCCATATCTATGCATTAAAATACATTAAGCAGTAAATAAAAGCAAGAGTTGCTCCATACACCTAGTAAACAAGACAAGAATATTTTTAAATAATTTTTATATTTATGACACCTGGGAAGGGAACATAGAAATATGTTACCAGTCCCCCTCAATCAGATGGGTTCTTTTATGTCCTCAACACTTCAGATCTAAGATCTCTCTCTCTTGATGGTGTAGAAAACCCAGACAAAAAATGGAACTCAAAGGGAACTCACAAGAAAAATGGTAGCAAAATATGACAATGATGGAGGATCAAATTCATACCAAAAGTATAGATCCATAGTGACCTTTAGGCAACAAAAAGTAGTGAGTGAATGGAAAAGCCCTTCTATTTATAACAAAATATTGAGTTATTCTAGATATTGGTGCACAATTAAAATATTATTAGCCAAATCTAGATCCAAATTTTATGGAATATTTTATTATATTTGTGGGAGGGAAAAATAATTTTAATTTGGTAAAATCCATTTATTTGTAAATAATAAATAAATAAATGATTTATTTATTATTTTAAGGATGTGGTTGAGTAATAATTAAATAAATAATGAGTTATTCAATTATTTATAAATGATTTGATCAGGTTTAACAAGGAATATTATTTAAATAAGGTTTAAATAAACATTCCTAGAAAATAATAAGATAAATAATGATTTATCTAATTAATTTTCTTGTTTTGGGTTAAATATGACCAGGAATATAAATTAAATTGTTTTTTAACTAATTATTCCTTGATTAAAATCAAACAAATATGGATTTATTCGATATTTCCTCATGGGGTTTCCTGTTTAGACCATAAACAACTTAATAAATTATGGATTAATAAGTTATTTTCATAGTGAAATCAATTTTACCGAGGGTAAAATTGGTCTTATATGGTGTACTTTGGTCCATCTAATAGTTAAAGGTTAGATGACCAAAATTTGGTGTAACAGATTCCCCCCCAGTGTGCGAGCGTTAGGAGCTAATCGTATGACCGAAGTACGTTGTAAGAACTCAAGCACTAGACACCGAAGGGGAAGTCAGAGAGAAAGTAGACAAAAGCGCTAGAGGATAAGACCCTAAGGAGGCGAGACATATAGATGTGACAAGTCTCTTTTATGAGTGAGTACCTATTCTACAGGAGGCAGGGGAGGCATACCTATGCCCGCTGAGACAAAGTACAAAAAATAATTCATCCATTAAAAAAGGGACTGGACTATATAATACATGTTGGCATGAACATGAACCAGATAAAAACATGATAATGAATCCCACATACATACTCTGCCTGGGATCTGTTGTGCTACGCAACAACCCCCCCCCCCCCCCGATTTTTATTTTTAACTATTTATATAGACCTTTGATAAATAAAAATAAGGACCCTTTTTTGAAAGTATTTTTTTCTTTTTATAAAAATCAAACTCCAAAAAACATCAAAGCTTTTTAACTAAAAACATCTCTATCGCAAATCGCAATTTCGCAAAAATATTTTCTTAAGTTAAAACAATAAATTAGCGAAACCCCAATTTTTCGATTTCCGATGTGAAATTTCACAAGCGACATAATAAATCACATATCGCATATTTACACTGCCAAAATTTAAGAAATCCTTAACGAAACTTTGATATTGCGATATTGCGATATTGCGAAATCGCATACCATAAACAAAAGGAAATACACATTACTAAGATAGGTTCAAAGGACGCAATGCGATTAATTTGACAAGTTTTAATATAGGTTTTTATGCAAAATAAATCATGTCAAAAAGTATTAATTATGTTTTATCATCCCAATGTAAACAGTTATGGATGCGTCATGATTAATTAATGATATAGTTTTTTTACGAATTTTTCCTTTCAAAATATATCATTTCAATAGATCTTCCATCATTTGATAATTTACTATGTCTTTAACAGGGATTTCCTTTCAAAGATATGTCGATCTGCAAAGTTATTCAAAAGCATGACAAATAGATTATTGCAGAATTCAAACAAATAAGAATGGCACCTATAGTCTCTAATATTGTCTGCACTGCTGATGGGGGAGCTACTAAATGGAAAGTTATTTACACTATACTTGAAGATGAAGAGCTATAAGTAGTGGAAGTTGCGGTGACTACCGATGATGCAACACCTTCAAACTTGCAATACAAAGATATTGCATGTTCTTACCTCCATATGATAGCAGTGAGAGCTACTCTTCTTCCATATACCGACATGATTAGATGGGTTCTTGATAAATTAGTAATCAAAGACAGACAGTTAAGAACCTGCAAGGATGAGATTCTAGGTTCTTTTAGACCTGAAGATCTGAACATCATGTATAAGTTGCCCAACCCGCAATATATCTACAACAGTCAGTTTGTTGCAAAGTTTGCTGAGATGAACCAAGACCTGTTCAAGGCAATTCAAGGTTGGAGGAAGTTAGACAACAAGTTCAAATATGAGAAAATCGGTATGTATCCTATCGCGTCATTAGCAAACCCTTGCAACTTTGCAGCAGCAATTTTATCCAGATTATATGGTTTACTTGATAATACCAAGTTCTCCATAAATTGGCTTCCCCTAATTGAATCCTCTATTAACTCCCTCATAATGAATTGGGCGGCTATCCTTTCAGATAATCTAGTTAAGGCAAGTAATGAATATCGCCAAACCAGAACTTCTTCCTCCAAATATGTTCCCCAATTCTATATGAGTGCATACATTTTTTATGCTATCTTTTTTTCTACCAACTTTCCAGTTATGGGATGGAAATGGATATATGAAGACCCTACCCCGATACATTTGAGTCATATAGAGATATGGGAACATAATTATGCACCATATTTTCATAGGTTTTGCTATGGTGTTGTATTACCGTTACACCAATTTATGTATGAAACAGTGAGCCCTAGGTTCACTAAGGAAGCCCTTACAGACCTTCAAATGATAGGCAGGAGTTTTATTGAAGAATCATTTTCCTATATTAGATTTTTTGGAAGCTCTACTCCCCCACATATTCTTCCATTATATGTTTCAGACAAGTTGATGGAAAGAGAAATTGCTTACCAAACAGTTGGTAATGGACTCACTAAAGCTTTGAAAGACAGTAAAAATTCTTTGTGGCCAAGTTTTCCAATTTCATGTGATTCATTTACACTCAGCAATTTCAATCACACATTGAAAGAATGTCAGAAGATTGAGTTGTTAAGGTTGTTAGCCATCAGTATTTTTTACATGTTAGTGATGACTATATCTTCAGCTGAGTTTTCTAGTAACTGATTTCCTTATGTCAATATGTCATCCAGAAAACCCTCCCAAAACTTTTTTCTCCCTTCTACCTATTCAGTCCACCCCTGGCGAAATTAAAACCTCATTATCACTATCCTATCTAGCTTTAGCCTTCTTGATATGCCCATCAGCTTTAAAGGGCAAATCCACATCTATTTCAAAAGTCTCCCCTATGTTAGGAAGTGGCGCTTTAGGACATTTCACCCTTGGCAATCACCAAAAAGCCAAAAAGCCTCCATCCGCAACAGGCCTACCATGACTGACCTCTTACTTTGCAAATGAAATTGACAAACAGCCCTAAGTCGCGCCACTCACACCCCCTAGATCTCAGCACTGCATAAAACCAAATCTCAAGCTGACTATTAGGTTTTTTACAGTGTTCTATGGTTCTACAAAGGTAGGAAATATATTTCATCTCATGGAGTAAATGTTTGAGTTTAAAGTTAGAGGAACAGCTGCTTCTAAATGTAACTTGAGCCTTTAGATATGTCTGCAAAACAGAAAGCTACTCATCTGGACTTTACAGCTCTTTCCAGCATGAAAATCACAGGAAAAAGGTCACCACTGTCTCAGCAAACTGGTAAATTTTCAAGGCCCAGAACCTCCTTCATTTACAAGCAGAGGGTTAGGGCGCCTCCTTCATCCATAAGCAGAGAGCGCAGGCCAGTATTGACTCAGAAGATTGCAAAGGTCCAGGTTTTCTTTGTATTAAACAGTGAAACAATATCTCCAGGTTTTATGAATTTGAGTAATGGTCATAACAGGAACAGAGTTTGGAATATGCTAGGAAAAAGAGTCTGGTCTGATAAAGGAGGTCATCTGAAGCTTTCAAATCATGAGAATTGTTGAATGAAGAAAGGCATGTCATTGGTGAAAATTCCAAATCATAAGTACCCTGCTTATCCACAAGATCAAATGGAATAGATGCTGTTAACCAATGCCATTACACAGGCAGAAGGAAAGTTCTTGTTTTCTCAAAAGACACCGACCTCCATAATTACAGAGATTATCCTTCAAATGGTTTGTCATGAGATGACCAAAACACATGATGATATTCCAGTCACCTTTAGAGTAGTGCAGATAAACAGTGTCACTGTGGCTAGGGTTTCTTCTGAAATACAGTGATTTTTGCAAAAAGAGATGCTAAATTTGATGATTTTCAAGAGGTTCACTTACCATCACATTCAGAGAAAGGATGTGTTAAACAAAGTTGTCAAAAAGCCTTCAGATACCTTACCTGATGAAGAGCCTCCTCCATATATGAGCAGATGGCCAAAGCCATTGCAAGTTGTTGAAAACTGATTGGTCTAAAAGGTGCAGAGAAAGGACACAAAGAAATTGAATAAAGGTCATTGCACAGGTAAATGATAGGGCTTATGATGAAAAGGTATTGGCGCTCCTATTCAAAAGAGTTGTCTGTCAGACTGTACCTAAAATGGAAGGGAGACAACATTGAGCATATGCATGCATTGATACTACAAGGAGTAGTTGCTTTTAAAAAGGGTTAAAAGGTACCCCATTGTCACCTGCCATTAAGTTTAAAGGATCTCTTTTTGAGTAAAGCAGAGGAGTATAGTGTAAAAGCATGCAACTACAAGAGGGCGCTTACAGTCCAGGGAGAAAACTTATAAATCACCTGAAAGCAGCGATTATCAAATACATTGGAAGAACACAGGCCATCTCCTATTAAATGACAAAACAGTCGTCAAGGTTTGTCAAAGAGCTTTTTAAATACATTCTGATTGATTTTCCCTAGATTGTCACTAGGAAGGTAAAACAGTGGACAAACTTGACCTTTGCAAATGGTTCTATTTAAAAAAATCAAATACCCTGGTCAAAGTCAAACAATCCTAGGTTTCAAAGAACCCTGCTGTTCCTGCTACACCAGTCTATCCTTTCAGACATACCTCACAAACAGTGGGAGGTTATTCAAGTTTGGCCCCCAAAAAGGACTTGGTAAATGGGTGTACAATATCATAAATAGACAAAGAAGTGGTGGAGTTTGTTGAATTGTTTGTCAAAAGTTAAAGTTCGGGTCAGAGTCGAGGTTCGGGTCCACATATTTAAATGACAAAACCACTGTTTTAAAACAAAACAGAGTCGAAAACCAACATTCATTTTCCAAAGCTTAGGACCGTTAAGACTTGTTTTAAATTGATGTAAAAGAGTAAGGTTGAGTGCGACATTTTCAATTTCAAAACTGAGAACCGGATCTCGTGCCTCCCTAGCACCAGAGCAGCATTTTTCGGGTCAATTTGCAACGTCGAGCACCGGTTAAGGCTGCGCGACGTGCCTAGGTTTTGGCGCGACGTGCCTGGCACGATTTTTACACTGTCTCCTTTGTCGGCGCGACGTAGCTGTACGTTGGCGCGACGCGCCTGTACAAGGCCGCCCGACCACCCGATAGGCCGACCCGACAAGCATTGTATGAGCGACGTGTTTTCTCCAGAGGGTGTCGCGCAGCTGTCCAAAGTGTCCAACGTTTCTTTCAGCCCTTCAAACAGGTGTTCATCAAAATTAGAGGTATTTTTACACATTCCACATTGATTTCAAGGTTTTGATGGATGACAAGAAGTTTTAAAAACCCCAGACTTTGTCATTTTAGTTAAGGGCAAAAGCAGTCTTTTCTACACAGTGAGATGAGGTAATTGCAATATGATAATACGGGGTTTTATGGTCGAGAACCAGTTTGTTTCATTTTCAAATCGATCTAAGGGTAGAGGTTGTCTTGTGAAGGGTTGTGTTTTGATTAAAAGGAGACTTTCGTGGTAGAAATACAGACTTAATTCTGAAGAAAAACCTTTCACACTGTCATCCAAACCTTTCCACACTACTAAAACAGTGAAGTGCACTCAGTAAGGGAGTTTTGACATTCTTGTTGTTTGAAAGAGAAAACTCATATAATCTCTGTCTAAGAGCTTGATAGTCTTCTAAAGCTCTGTCACTTTACCCCAGCCCTGTGTTTTTACTGTCTAGGCATATGTAGGATGGTTTGCTAGAGATACAAATGGTTGAAGGGTGGCACACTTATACAGGGTGAGGTTTTGATGTTGAAGGCCTCCTTGAGCAAGGATTTTTGGTGTATTGATTGACATCAGAGATTTCAAGAACAGAGTGACTGTTGTCATTTTCTCACAAGCACACCTTTTTAGCAAACTGCCCCCCTGTTTCACTGTATTTTGTCACTACTGTGAAGAATTGTTAGCAAAGAGTTTCCAAAGGTGTAGAGTCACTTTCTAAAAGGCAAATTTGTTGGTGGTTAAATGTAAACATTGGAGGCAGAGGTATACAGGTGATGTTTGATTTCTTAACTTCACAAGAAAAAGTGTCCCTCATAAAGCACTGTGTATTGTTAACCTAGGTCTGCCCTCTTTTTCACCATATTGTATCATTTTGAAAAGCTGATTGACAAAGAGACTCTAAGGATAAATAGTACACTGAAGGGCAGATTTCATTAATGGGTTTCTAACTTTGGAGGTAGAGGTACAAAAGTAGTGTTTGTTTTCTTAAAACTTCACAAATGAAAAGGGCCATTTTCTAAAGGGCAGAGTTCTTGGTAATTGCATTTAATATTGAGACAGAGGTACAGGTGTAGTGTTGACTTTTGAGATTCACAAGTAAAGAGGTGGTTTTCCTAAAGCGCTATGCATTGATTTTACACCTAAACTAAGTCTGCCTTTTCCTTGCACTATATTGTATTATTCTGAAGATTTGTTGACAGAGAGTTTCCAAAGGTAACATCACATTAAAAGGGCAGAGTTTGTTGATGAGAAGTTAAACATTGGAGGCAGAGGTACTAAAGAGCAGGGTTTTAATACTGAAGTTTGGTCTTATAGATGCAAAATGCAAGGGTTGGTTGATCTCTAGCAAACTCACCAAGAGGAATGATTGCTTAATACTACATACAGGAAATTTATACAGCATATTGTCTCATCTTTATTGATGGTTTTCTATTGAGAAGTTTACATAGCTGAAGTGTATCCAGAGTTGAAGGACTGTTTTTAAGAAGTGCAGAGGTGGCTTATTCAAAGAAACATTGTTACATTTTATTCAAAACCACATTTTCTAAACTGTCCAAACAGTCTAGTAACTAGTTTCAATCCAGCAGAACATTTTTCATACAGTGAAGGCAGTTTGCCTCTTCCAAAGTTTGGTCAAAGTCAGAATGCCTCCAAAGCGAGATCACAAGAGCGGTCCACATAAGAGATATGAGCCTATCTCCATAGAAGAAATCAATGCTCACCCATCGGTGCTTTTCAATTTCCATGAAGTAGGCTGTCTTGATTTCTGCCAGAGGATAGAAGAAGTCAAGAGTTTTTCGCCACTTACACATTTGTGCGCTTTGAGATTCAAGGACAAACACTTCCAGTTAGCGGGTCTTGACTTCAAAATCTCCCCAAGGTATGTATCCAAGGCTACCAAGATCCCGTATCATGGTGAAAAGTGGTTTAAACAAGCGCATCTTGATCTAGAGGATTATAAACCTTTCATCAAACCTGAACATAGGGAAACCATCACTGCTATTTTTCCTTTCTTCTATCTTCTTGACAGTTATGCTCCGCTGATGAAAGCCATAATGAGATATTTCACTTGTGAAGGGAGGTTTAGCCAAATTTTTGCCTATCATGTCCGCTTGTTGATGCATTTTACCAAAAGCAGGCAATTAAACCTTCCATACTTTTTGTCCAAAAGCATAGAGAAAATGGCAGCTACTGTCCAAAAGAAGGCTCCACCTCAGCAAATTCCTTCTCTCTTTCATCATTCCTTGATCAAGATTATCTTCTTACACCAGCTGGAGAAGAAAGGGGTTTCATGGGATTCATTCATTAGCCATGCATATTTCGCCACTGTCCCTCCTATTCATGTGTCTCCTACTCAGCCTGTCCATCGCCCAGTGCCTTTGTCTAGTAGGCCTACACCTAAAAAACTCAAAATGACCACTGGGCAGCCAAGTCAACAGGGAGAAGGAGAGGCGTTGAAAACTATCCCCACGGGGAGAAGGAGAGGGCAGTGAACCACAGGGAGAAAAAGAAGGCAGTGAACAGCAGCAGCTAGATATTGAGAGACAGCAGCAGTTGGAGATTGATGAACAGCAGCAACTAGAGTTTGAAGATCAGCAGCAGCTACAGGTTGATGAACAGCAGCAGGTACAGGAAGAGGGACAGCAGCAGACAGAAATTGAAGAGCAGCAAGTTGAGCAAACAATTGAAGCGCCTTTTGAGCCACAAGCTGGACAGGATGTTGAGGAAGGACAGCAAGCTGAAGCTGCCTCCTTGACAGTGACCAAAACTGTTCCTAGAAAGAGGAAATTGCCCAAAAAGACAACTTCTAGCTTGCCAAGGAGAAAAAGCGCTAGATTGGCATTCAAAGGCAAAAGCATCGTTGGAGAAAGTGCCAAGCATGGAGGTAAATCAGATGTCATCCCTATCCCAAGCGATGACAGTGATAACGAGGCCCGCATCCTTGAAAACCTCCTCATTCACAAAGAAGGGAAAATTGAGGTGTTACAAGAAGATCTTCAAAGGGCGAGGAATTTCAACCACTTCTTGGAGGTTGAAAACAAACAAATGAAGTATCATGCAGCCATTCATGAGGCTAGGGCGATCAAGTATAAGAAAGAGGCAGAAAAGGCGCAAGTAAGAATTGAAGAGCTCATTGGCGAGTTTGATGATGAAGAGGAGGATGATACCAATGGATGCCATAATTCCATGAGCAGGTCTCCAGCGATTTTCAGGGCATTTGAAGATCATTCACCCCCTCAAATTGGCGAAAAATAGCCTCATTTTGCACGTTCTGCCCGCCATATCAGCAGTCTGCTATTTTCTGGGTTTTTGCGCACAGGTACAGTTTTGAGGGACTTTCAGAGATCAGATTGAGGTGATTCCACTTGCATCAGAAAGCAGACACAGAGAGCTTTCCAACGAGCCATCATGAGCCTGATTTCAACATCGGGAAGGCTGCCATTTGCATCCATCAAGTCAGGGGACCTTTTTCAGGCATAAATATGAAGTATTTTTGTAATTTTTGAACTCCAAAAATCTGCTTTTCTCAAATGTGCATTAAGCTATTTTTATCATGGGGAAATCATGTAAAGTCAATATAATTTCCGTTTTTAGCAGTTTTTTAGATATTTTATGGGATATTTTGTGCCTTGGGCTTTGCAAATCCTCAAGGACAAGTTTAGATATTTTGACTTGGCCAATGGGATAGCTAGTTGCTCCATGAGGTTTTCCTTCCTCAAGCCTATTTATTCCATGGTTCTCATTGTAAATCGGAGGCTGAACTTGAGAGAAGAATTAATACATTGGTCATATGAGCTTTGAAGAATACACTTGAGTTATGATTTTTGGACTGCCTCTTGGATGCTTTTGAGGAATGGTGAAGGCTTGTTGATGGATTCCTTGACATGGTAGAATGGTATAGTGCTTCTTAATGTGTTTTGTCTTCTAGTTTTCACTCATAATTCATATTTCTTGCTGCTATAGATCGGTAAAGATTGATTTTGAGATATGCCCATGGAGGCACCTCAAAATCCCTGAATCTTCATAGCTTGATGTTTTCTTCTCCCTTAGTTATGCTAAAGAATTCTTAGCTGCTCTTTAGTAACCTAAGGTGTTGTTGCTAAGTTTTATTCATCAGTTCTATGTATGTTAAGTAGGATGTATGGTTTTCCCTACCTACCTACAAGCTGTCCATAGTTCTGCCCATAAAACTTTCTCTTTGACTGATTTTTTGATCATCTTGTTGAACCAAGGAGGCCTAGTCCCGATCTAGCCCTTTGCCTAAAACTATGAAAACTTATTTGTCCAAGTGCCCAATGACTTAGAGACTATGTTTAGGCGTTCCGGCATAGTTTATGAGTTGTTAGTTTGTCTCATGTGTTTTCCCCAAAGTATAATAGCTATTTCCCGAAGTTAGAGGGTCTTATACCTCTATGTATGGTTGGAATGTTTGATTTCTATGTATTAATTAGCTTATAGTTATACTCAGCATGATTAATGGCTTGCTATTACATGTTCATGTCTGCTATTAACTAATTACACTTGAAATCCCTTGTCTTTCACCAACTTATTGTCCATTTAATCCATTTTTCCCAGAGATCCCTTCTATTGTGAATCAAATCGGCCCTACAGCAGCTTTACATCATCACCTCATAAGCTTCCTTGACCTGTTTGACCCCATAGCCCAATTTATCTACATCTTGTTATCCAGTTTATGTATTTGATCAGTTTCACCCCTCACAAACTTAAAAACTAAAAAAACCAAAAACACACTTCATAACTAGCCTAATATCAGAACATCGCAAGTAAAAACACGGACATCTTTTACACATATAGAGAGAGCCCTCTCTGAGTCCAGGAAGGCTAGGTCCTTGGGCTCCAAAGCTTGGTTTGATGTTACATCGTCATTTGGCTAGCCAATCGGCCAAATCACGGGACCCTAACAAAGGCTCCTCGTTTTACCCTCCAGACAGTTCAATCCAGAAAAGGTTGCTAACAAATTCACTTTGTCAGTCAAACTGAAACCTATTGTGCACACTGATGACAAATTTGAAGATATTTTGCAGTTTGCCTGGACTTTTGAAGAAATCCTAAATTTTTTCAGATTGAACCTGAATTCAGAAGAAATACAAAGATTCAATGAATTCAGAGAACAAAGACTCAGACGGATTACACATGATGTTTTGATTACTAGTCATATGATTAAAGATATTCAAGAAATAAGAGCAGAACAATTAAATTCACAAAATCAAAGTGAATTAGATAAAATATCTACTTCATTCAGCAATACATTCACAAATACTCCAGAGGCATCATCATTTCAAAAGAATACGTAATTCCAAACTCCTCAGCAACAAATAGTTTCAACAAAGCAAATCATTGAAACTCCTGAGATAATCTGCCAAGAAATGGAAATCATTCGTACAGATCTGACTGATGAGATTATCCTCAAGGTGACTGATATTCCCCCACTAGATGTATTCTATAGCCCTCTTCATAAGGCTGTAGTGAAAAAATAGAGGAAAAGAAGGAGAATTGAAACACCACCATGGAATGAAGTTATGGAAGTAGTATGGAAAGATACTCCATCAAATCCGACTGAAAATTTAACTTGGCTATCTCAATTCACTGGTGCATATACCACTGCGATAATTGATAAGGCAACAGAAGTATCTATTTTGATCCAAGAAAAGGATGTCCAAATCATGGAACTACAACAGCAGCTAGATGAACAAAGAAAGAGTTCAAATCAGAAATTGGAACAACAACTTTTCAAAGTACAGCAAGAGATAGAAATGCTTAAGATAAGTCATGAAAATGACATATCTAGCAAAAATTCACTCATTGAACAGTTAAGAGAATATCTTACAAAATATGAAGGAATTCCTACTGCGGAGGAATTCATAAAAGAAGCATCGACATTAAGTTCCTTACTCTCAAAACAACAAAATCTGTTTGTTGTACAAATGTCAAACATAATTCCACATTTAGAACTTAGTGAAATATTAACAAACACAGTCATTAATCAAAGGATTTATTTCAATGAAATTAATATCAAAATCTCTAATTATATTGAATGGCGGGATATAGAAGAAGGGAAGAAGTTAGATCTCCCAAAGATGAAGGAAAATTTCAAAGATATTCTTTTTACAAACTGGGATGCATGAGTGAAACAAGTAGAATTAGCCATAGCCAAAGTAGCAGGTATATCAAAGAATATGGTTAAAATGATTAACTATATATTACATACTTTCGGGCTTATCAGAGAAGGAAATCTCAAATCTCTTCCTGATATAAAAGATTTAGAACAAAGTTGGAAAGAAGATGGTCAACTCAGGGAAGAAACACTTCTACAGCTAAAGAAAACTGAATGGGAAGCATACTGGCAGCTATTAGTCAAACCACATAGTCAGATCATGACACTGAACTACTTTCTGAACCCATACAGAGAATACAACCGCTTTTACTGAACGATATATTTGCTGCCCAAATGAAGATAGAATCCGAAAAACCTCCACAAGTTCAACCGATGTCCAACATTTGTGAGAAAAAAAGCGCAATTGGCAGTAACTTATCATCCAACATGATTATTATTTTGTTTGTTTTTCAATTTTTAGCAAATAGATACTAAAGATGAGGAAGGTTGTTTTAAACCACCTCATAAGATATTTTTGTATAATATTTTTGTAGGTAATTAGCATAGTATTTAAACCCTTCTCATGCATTTAGAGAAGGGTCCAAAATTTTATTGAGAACATTCACAAAGAATGCTTAATTGTAAGTAAGTTTGTGGATGTCTTGACGAAATAATGGAACACGGCCATTTCAGCTACATATCATTTTTCTTATCACTATTGATTCACTTATGTATTCTTTGAAAGACTTACTGATGTATGATTTGAATGTGGCCTACTATCATTGATCATATGAACAGGACGGTACACATCTGGTACTATTATCATGTATTCTAGTTCTGTTTTGAATATTAGTGATGAATCCAGCTTTCATGAATGATATATGAAATCAATTGTTTTTTTGTCTGAAATATCAGTGCATTGATTTATTTTTGTATATTATCATCCAATATATGCGATATTTTTCTCATTTTCTTTTGATTAATTGTTTTTCAAGAGAATTATCTTACAAAGTAATAATTCTATTAAATCTGTGATGATATTAATCATCACAAATTGAATAGATATCATTTTAGATCACATTGAATTAGTATTATCCCGGGTTAGATTAAATTAGTTTCAATTTCAATTTTGCAAGTTAGAATAAATTTATTTTATTTTTTAGGAATTCTTCATGTTAATCCCATGAGAAAAACCCAACAATCAAATAAAAAACCAACTCTGGGAAACTGGTCCCATTACATCCAGTCAGAGCCACTATCCCAAATGGAAAAGGAACTGTCTTAAGGCCCAAACTGGGCAGTTATCCCCCTTGTTGTTGCCACAGATTTATGAGGCCTCAACAGGATCACAGCTAGGACTAATACAATAATATCTAAGTACATGAGATATAAGTAGAACCAAAAAGGTCATGTAAAATAGGAGAGGGCTCTGAAAATATGAGTGATACATGAAAACTAAAGAGGCACTGTAAGCGGATGAGGCCGACATCATCAAATCTATGGAGTTGCATCCAAGGTTGTAATACAGAGGTCATCCGGGCATGTGGGGGGATACCTAAAATGCCACCCCCTCATGAGGTCTGAAATATATCACACACACCCAGGAGTCACCAGTACAATCTATTGCATCATTGAACCATCAAGTATACAGATCTCGATCATACCATAAGGAGATGGAACTAAGAAATAATCAATTAAAATGGAAATAAGGAGTCCCTTTTCTTGATCTAAGGCACTGAACAAGAGTGGAATCTAGAACTAAGGCACACTGCCCTCTAGACCTGTCTTCTAGAATGAATGAGTTGATGTCGATAGAAGGAGGTCCACCATAGGTGAGGAAATAAGGGATCCTCAACTAAGGCATGAGAGATAATAATAGAGTTACTGACAGACTAACACCAGGGATGATGATGGAATGGGGGGTAATGAGTAGTGGGCTGATGACTTCCCTTGTTAGAGAATGAAGGGTATGGATGACCTGGAAACAACTGACACAATATAAAAGGGGACATGGGATAGTAGGACTGAAGGCCATAATGTGCGACATGAGAGATTAACTAAGCAATGAAGGATGAAGGACTATTGCAGGATAAAAAGGGACTCGAGATAAACTCCATGGATGCAATGATGAATCAAATCGGATGCTCTAAACAATGGAAACTCGATGATGTTGCCACATATAAAAGGTCGAGTGGGGACCATAAAGACATGAGTACAAGATGTTTACTCATGACAAAAATCAACATGAGCATGGACAAGTATGGAGGCAAAGTGGTGCCCCAAGTACAAGTGTTTCAAGTGAAGAAATTCGATTTTGAAGAGAGTTAAAGTGACCCTTCTTAGAAACAATGTGTCCTGGTGAAGTATCAAATCACAAAAAATCATAAGTTGACTACCTAAAAGAAATAGAACATGCATTTTAGGAAGGAAATGCTAAGGGTAATATTTATTAATATAGAGTGCATTACGAAGATTAGGATGGGGTGGCCTTCGAAATCCTCTAATAGGTATGCCCCTTTACCTAAATCCTTACTGATGATGTCAGGACCTAGCCATAATGACTCAAACTTCCCATGACCAAGGACACCATGGGCCTAGTCATACACCAGAATGAGATCACCTTCATGAAAAGTACGAGGGTGAACTTTTTGGTCATATTGAGATTTAGTGCATTTATTAGCCGCTTTGGTGGTTTTCAATGCAACACGACAGTCTTAGGAAGTCTGTTCAAGCATGATAAGTCGTTGTTCTAAAGGTTGGGTGTTAGGGAGAAGTTCGACGGCTAGATAAAGGGAAGGGATTTCACACTCGATCGATAAAACTGCCTCCTCACCGAAAACAGGGTGGAAAGGAGTAAAATCAGTGGTGGTTTTAACAAAAGTTCTATAGGCCCACAAATTAGGGAAGAGCATAAGGTTCCAGTTGATTTTGTGCTTATCCACCATCCATTGAAGCATTTTTTTATGGATTTTATTGACTTCTTCAACTTAGCCATTACCTTGGGGGAAATAGGAGGCTGAGATGTACAAGATGAAATCCCTATAAAAGTTTGGGGGACGAATCAAGGGAGTGGATGTGAGAGCATGTTTCAAGGCATCAAAAGACTCTTGATCAGATTCATCCCACACAAATGGAATGTTAGATCTAGGGACTCTAAATAACCCATGCGGGGTGGTGGCATCGTCAGGTACGAACCATCAAAGGAAATTAGCTTTACCTTGGAGGCTTTGTAACTGCCATAAGGTATGAGGAATAGGAAGCTCAAGGATGGCTTGAAATTTCAAGGGCTCAAGTGTTATACCATATTTATACATAATGAATCCTAGAAGATGGTCGGCGGGAACACAAAAGACACACTTCAGTGGGTTGAGGTGGATATTATACTTGTGACATCAGAGAAAGAAAATACGCATATCATGGAGGTGTTGCATCCGATGTGTAGAACATGGAGTGAGGTCATCTAAATAAGCAAGGATAATATGAGCCAGGTCATGGAAATAGTAGGACATGACCCGTTGAAAAGTGGCTTTAGCGTTCTTAAGGGTGAATGGAATGACCCTATAGGCGAAGGTTCCCCACGGACTAATGAACGCAGCCTTAAGATGCTTATCACGATGGATAACAATTTGGTTGTATCCGGAGAAACCAACCATGAAGGATAGAACCTCGTGCCCCACACACTCGTCAATGATTTGATCAATGAATGGTGTGGAGAATTTTTCTCTGGGACAAGCTTTATTCAGATCATGAAAGTCAGTGCAGACACGGATGGTGCCTTGTTTCTTGAAAATGGGAACCGGATTGGACACCCAAGTGGTGTATTCGATGGGATAGATAAAACCATCCTACTTGAGCTTATCGATTTCAGCTTTGACAGCCTCCAGTCTGGAAGGATTAATGAGTCTCAACTTCTGATGGACAGGATTGGCATCGAGCCATGTATCAATATGATGTTCGATAATGGCAGGATCAAGTCTAGGAATTTCTAAATAGGACCAGGTGAAAACATTGCAGAATTCCTTGAATATATTAGTGTAAGCCTCAATTTCTTCCGTGGTGCATTGGGCGCCCAAGGTAATGTTTAATTCTACCCATGTTTTGTCAGAAATGTCAATTTCAATGGTAGGAGAGATATTGGCCATATTTCCTTCTTCGAAAGCATTGGGTGTAGGGATGGGATTTCTAAACCAATCGACTTCATTAGGAATGAAGTATTTAGTTTCCACAGCATATTGGTCATGGGACTGTTGTGGGAGGAAGTATGCACAGTGGTGCATATCATCCCATGGAAGGTTAGGTTCGGTCATCGCTTCCATAATATCTTCATCGGAATGGAAGATGGGGTGACTGGAGGAAGTTAGACCACCTGATGCGATAGAGATACCTGACTCATCATCATGTGAACAAAGGCTAACATGCACAACGTCATGGGGGGTGACAGAAGAGTAAGTAGATAAAGGATATATCGATGCTGAGCCGAGGGCGATCACTAAAGGGAGGTCAAGTGAAACAAGAGAGGAAGTCTCAAGGGGGTCTTCCATCAAGGGTCTCATGGATGATGATAGGTAGAAAATGGTGGCTGAAGACTCCGTCATTTTGACATCAGGAGGGGGAATGTAAATGGGAGCAGGAAGGTCCTCTAGTTCTACTAAAGCAGAACTCACAAACAAAGAAGAGGTGAACTTGTTGTGCTTGGCCTCGAATTGGCAGATCGCTTCCAAAGAGGAGTGATACTCTTCAAGGTGGGGAGAGAGGTGAGTGTGGTGGCCATGGAAATCACACAAAGAACAAAGGTGATTTGTGCGCAAGTATTTGAGTTTTGATACTGAATCGGGTATAGTGACATAGACCTCAGGGATATCAAACTTTGGAAACATTTCATTGACCATGGGCTTGAGGTGACGCAATTCTGGATAGGTATGGGTGGCATGAAAGACAACATCACACAAGGCACACTAGGTGGTATGATTTGGAGGTCAAGGAGGAGCAGGGTTTTTTTTGGGTGGCCTTGTCTACAGGTTCCTTCTTGCAATGTTTTCCCCCTTCACCTAAAGTTGTCGCAACAGCAGGAGGTTCTTGTTGAGGTGGCTGAGGCACAGTAGCAGAGGGAGGGGTTATGGGTACTAGTTGAATCGGGGTCAAAGCAAGATAAGGTTTGGGCTGACAAGGTGGGATAGCGGCTGGGGGATCAATGTACTAGACTAAGATCCTGAGGGTCAAGTTAGGAAGGGATAAGGTAGCCATAACAGGTATTGAAAACACTCCAAGAGGGGGAGCTAGGAATGGTATCTGACCGGAGAGGTAATGGCCAGGCGGGATATCCCCGAGATGGTTAAGGCCGGGAGGAACCATGCCAGGAAGGTAGAGAGGCTCATGGATACCAGTTGTAGATGAGGGGCCTTAAGGATGGGCTCAGGGATACCAATTACAGATGAGGTGCTAGAAGCAAGTTCTGGAGGGCGGGGCTGCTGACTAGTCGAAGCGGGCCGCTTGAGGGAAGCTCGCGATAATTGCATCATGCAAATGTTTGACGAGATGGGATCAGAGAAAGGAGGAGAAAGACCAGGGAATGAACCAAGAAAAGAGGAGTCTTTGTAGACTCTGGGTGAAACACTGGTCAAAGGTTCGAATTTTTTTTTGTTGGCCACCAAAGAGATGATGGACTCAAGGGAGCTCTGAGACTTCGGTTCATAATATGTCAACTGGTCGATGGTGACTATATTTCCATTATGAGGAAAGAACATCTTATAGTGAACCATAGATGGGACAACAGACATCGCATAAGTGTAGCTACAACCCAATAGAATGTTGTAATAGAAGGGGGAATCAATGACTTTTATGTCAACACAAACAGTCTTGCCCACAAGAGTAATAGGAAAATTGCAAAACAAGTTAATGGGCTAGGAAGAGTGACCATCCCACGGTTGGAGGGTGATAGTGGAAGGGGCCAACTCAAGAGATCATATTTGCTTCCAAATAGAAGCGGACATCACATAGGTGGATGCCCCCTCATCAATGATACACGTTGGCATTTTGGATCTTAAATGGGATTTGGAAGGCGACGGAAGTAAGAAGGGGAGGATGTTTTGACCGGTCAACATCAAAGATGATCAATCGATCATCTGAAGGATCCACAATGCCCATGATGGTTAGTAGAGCTTTTCATTATGTAGGGCATGACTGGAGGATTTCCAACATTGAGATGGTAGCAGGAGATTGTGCCAAATCATCTACTATACTATACGTATAAGCAGCTTTTCCAGAAGTAGAGTTTCGACATAATGGTACATTAGGGATCTTGGTATGAACCTCTACCTTAGTCTGAGGGATATGTAAAGAACTATTGGTTGTTGAAAGAGGCTCTATGGAACCTGAAGAAGGGGGCTCAGGGGCAGACATTGCAGGAGGCTTGTTTTACTGACGAGACCACTTCTGAAGGTTGAGGTCAATAGTAATGGATTGGTTAGAGTTTATCATGAGAATTTGGTAATTAGAGGTACCAAATGGAGGAGGTTGAGTGGCCACCTGACCTTCAAGTGGTTGGGTATCCACGAATCCTTACTGAGGGAAAGGATTGGTAAACATAGCCGACTGGATAGGTGCATCATCGGGAGGAACCAAAGGGGAGGCTTGTTGTCCAGGTGATGTTGCTTGAGTCTCCCACATATGACACATTTGAGGTAAAAGAGGACAATCGTGGGTGTAGTGACAATAGAAACCGCAACAAGAACAAAGTTTATTCATACGAATAGGCCTGTCCTGCTTGGGTTGAGTGCCCTATTGCTGGTTAGAAATGTTAGGTACATTCGCTTGGGGATTGGGTCCTATATTACTTGAGGCAAATTGATTTTGGGTGCCTTTCCTCTTCTTTTTGGAAGTAGGAGGATTATTCGTGCCCTACTATGCATACACCTTTCCCTGCGGGGATGGTGGCTGCTATTGTGGGGGTTGATAAGGAAAGAGACGTGGGGGTGCTAATGTTGAAGGATCTGGAGCACCAGGCTGCAAATACTGGTAATAAGGAGGTTGGGCAAAAGGAGGAGGCATGCCATATCCTGGATACATGCTACCAGGAAGGGGAAAAGTGTTAGAGGAGTTGGCCCCTCCTTGAGGGAAACCATAACCCATGGGAGGATGAGTGTATGGATGGGAAAGGGATCTAATGATATTTTTGGTGGCATGGGATGCCCCCATTGTGTTGGCACCACCGAGTCTAGGGAGATCAGGTAAGACGGTATAAACATAAATAGATTGTCCGTAGATCAGGTCATATTTCAACGCAATTTGGAGAGCAAATTCTTCGGTCTAAGGGAAATGAAATGTGACATCTTTGCTGATAGTGGGAAAAAGGGATTTGAGAAACTAGTCCATGTAGACATGTTTTTCAAAGGTACAGCTCAACATAGGCTCTTTCTTCTCCGCCATTCCTAGACATGATCAGATAGGCGAGTCGCAGGTGATTGACAAAAAGAGGTCAAAAGTTCGGTACCAGTGTCATAATGAAGGGGAAGCTGGAATTAAGACAAAAAATCTTGGGTAAGAATCAAAAAATTAGTATGAGAGGAGGAGGCTTGGTCAACATAGTGCTTATAATCTTCTCCAGTAAGCGTACATTGGAACAACTGAAGACGGACAGAGTCATCGGTGATGGAGTTAGACGAACACCACATGTGGAAAGATTTAACATGGTTTGTAGGATCTTCTCTAGCAAGACCTTTAAGCTTGGGGATGTCGAAAGGGAGCTTGGTTGGCATAGCAGGCCAACCAAGATCATGGTGTATGGGGTCATTAATAAATTGGTTAAAATCAGGAATACTGAGGCCTACCATATAAGGGAGCAAGGGAGCAGACGGGATAGTTCTTGTTCTAGTCCCAATAGTAGTATTCCCAGCATTAGGGTTAGAGCTACCACCACCGTTAGGTCCTAAACTAGACATGGTGAAGGTGATAGGGGGAGAACCGGGGATAGAACCATAAGGGGAACCCAATGAACCAGAAGTGAAGTCAGAATGGAAACTCAGTGGAGGACTAACTTGAATCCTACGAGGAGGAGTAAGTCTTCCTAATGGAAACTGAGGATGAAGGCCAAGAAGTCTCAGGGATAAATGCCTAGGGGGCGCAATGATAGAAGAAAAAACATGGATCACAAAATGAAGAGAGTCCAACAATGGCAAGGAGGTGCAGGATCAAGTGATTATAATGTCAAAACAAGGCCATAGAGGTTCGGGATCAAACGATTACAATGTTATAGTCGTTTCCTGGTAGTGTAAACCAGGTGCTCTTCACTTAGGGTGTGTGTGTTAAGTGTGTTAATTTTAATTTTTAAACCCAGATTTCATAGAGAAAAAAGAAAAAGTGTGTTGTATAACAGTAAAAAAATCTGCAAATAACAGTAAACTAAACTGAATATAATAGAAAATAAATAGCTAAAGATGCATCAATCTAAACCCAAGGAAGCAGGCTTCCCAAAAACTAGTCTATGGGTGGGAAAAAATATATTCAAAACACACCAAAATTGCCAATGGATCTAAATTTGGGAGGGACAATGATCTAAAGGTCATATCTACTGGAAATAGGTGCAGAAAACAACAAAAAAACAGAGGGAAAAGTGCTGCAAATGAGGTGGCGAAAGGCTACACCCTGAAGGGAAACAAAGGGGGCCCTAGAGGAGGACCAAAAAATTGAAAATAGGTGTTTTTGATGGATGAATAACCAATATGAAATGGATTTGAAGGTATAGGATCAGATCTGCAAAATGGTTGAACACACTGAAATTTCAGATGACCTACTTTAGCTAAACTCCTCCTAGAAAGGTGGAAGCATATTGAAGCCCTAGGGGGATAGGTTCCTACTTCGACGAGTAAAATAGAGAAAGTACAGGTCCAAAATGAGCAGAGAAGGAGGTCAAACAACCTTGAACAATAGCTCAGACAAACCGAGAAAAATCTTAGAAAAATCCCGTAAAAAGTACAGGTCGCAGTTTTTGACCTCACTTTTGCAGAGGTCGTAGGTTTGAGGTTATTTTCTGCATCCTGAAGGTTGAGGTCATAAGTTTGGGCCCAAAAAGTGCAACCTACACTTCTGGCACTCTCGAGAGTAGGTTTTAGAAAAAAATTCGTCTCAACTGTAATTGATGCCTGTCACCTGTGCAATAGGTCCGGAAACACACAAAAGTTATAATTTTTATCGTTTTATGGTTTTATAGGTTAAAAAAAAACATCAAGAATAGAAAAACAAGAAGCTGAAAAAAAAAACCCTAGGGGTTGAAGTGGCTATTCATGTAGGGATTTGAAAAACAACAGAGGTTGTAATCGTAAACCCTTGTGGAGTCGCCAGTTGATAGGATGAATTCTAATCGCAAGCGTATGAAAAAAGCTCACTTTATTTGTGCATAATAAACAACCATAACATCAAATACGGTTTTCAATTTCTTTAGGTCTACAGTTAGTTGACCAAGATAAATGCTACAAAATCTAGATCTATGCAGTAAAAGACATTAAGTAGTAAATAAAAGCAAGAGTTTCTCTATGCATCCAATAGACAAGACAAGAATATTTTTAAAGAAATTTTATATTAATGACACCTAGGAAGGGAACATAGAAAGATGTTACCAGTGCCCTTCAATGGGATGGGTTCTTCTATGTCCTCAGCACTTCAGATCTAAGATCTCTCTCTCTTGATGGTGTAGAAAACCTAGACAAAAAAATGGAACTCAAAGGGAACTCACAAGAAAAATGGTAGCAAAATATGACAATGATGGAGGATCAAAGTCATACCAAAAGTATAGATCTAGAGCTATATTTAGGCAACAAAAGGTAGTGAGTGAATGAAAAACCCTTCTATTTATAAAAAAATATTGAGCTAGTCTAGATATTGGTATATATTAAAATATTATTAGCCAAATCTAGATCCAAATTTTATGGAATATTTTATTATATTTGTTGGAGGGAAAAAGAATTTGAATTTGGTCAAATCCCTTTATTTCTAAATAATAAATAAATAAATTATTTATTTATTATTTTAAGGATGTGGTTGAGTAATAATTAAATAAATAATTATTTATTCCATTATTTATAAATGATTTGGTCATATTTAATAAGGAATATTATTTAAATAAGGTTTAAATAATTATTCCTAGAAATAAATAAGACATATAATGATTTATCTAATTAATTTTCCTATTTTGGGTTAAATATGACCAGGAATATTAATTAAACTATTGTTTAACTAATTATTCCTTTAGGAAAATCAAACAAATATGGATTTATTCGATATTTCCTCATGGGGTTTCTTGTTTAGACCATAAACAACTTAATAAATTATATATTACTAAGTTATTTTTCATAGTGAAAGAAATTTTACTTAGGGTAAAATTGGTCTTACACGGTGTACTTTGGTCCATCTAATAGTAACAGGTTAGATGACCAAACATTGGTGTAGCAGGTAGCATTTACCCAAAACCAAAGTGATGGATGGTATGATCGACAATAGGTATGATAAACCATCAAATAGATAACCCAACCCGATATCCACAGAGATGAAGTGAATGAGTGTCATGTTCAAGAGCGACTTGCTACCATAAAGTGATTTATCCCTTTCCCATTTTCCCCAGTCATTGCTAACCAGTACCTATTTATTTTTTAACAAGCTTGAGGAGGATAACATATGTTTGATGTACAATTCCACCCTTCGGGTGAATCCATCGCTATGTGATGTTTTAACGAGTCTAGCAAAAGTGAAACTCGATCTTGGCATGATGAACAATTCCGTCGCTATTTAATGTTTAACGAGTCTAACGAAAGTGAAAACGTGATCCTTTTTCATGTTTAGAGAGTTTGAAAAAGGGACGAAAAGAAAACTCCACAAGTTATTTTTCATAAATTTGTCCCTCATGTCCTAAAAATTGTAAAATAATACCTATGAGAACCTCCTAGCCATGTTCGACTGGGGTGTTCCTTTTTCGTAAATAATCTATCCCAGTCCAGAAAAAGGTTAAAATTTTACTGATTATATCTCATTTCAGTTCCTTTTACGAGATCGGAAGGACAAGTGCTCGGTAATATTTTCATGTTTTGGGAGTATGAAAAGAGCTAAAAGAGGACTCCAAAAGGGCTCCTTTTTTTATGTTTATCAGAGCTCGAAAAAGAGATAAAAGTGTGCTTTGTGGTCAAAGTTCATTTTAAGATCATGCACATCAAAATTCACTGCATCGGTTATAAACTTGTTCAAAGAACCACCAAACATATTAAACATACCTGTTTAATAGTAAAAAATAGGTAAAAACTATAGTCAATTCATTAAATATGCATAAAATAATCGAAAAGACTGTTTAAATAAGAATTTACCATGTCATTTTACCATTTCACATTTACCATTCAGTTTTTGAGTGCTCTGAGCTAGTTTTTCCCTCTAACTTCAGTAGTTGATTGTGACAGATTTTGTGAACCATTTCTCGTGTCATTAGGACCAGGTAAGAGATATGGCCCTCCTCTTTCTATTGGTATCATTATTTTTTGTTTTCATTCAAATTTTTTAGGGTTTTGGGGATCCTAGTGAAAATATACAATGCCTTAGGACCAACGCACCCTTGAATGTTGAAAGGTGCATTTTAGGGGAGCTAAAATGAGGCCCACATTCTCTACAATGCTCTGTCTAGGGAATAAGGGTACGTTGGCCGCAATTGAGAAATTTGTTTTGTGTTTTATGCCCAAAATATATTCATTTTTTTGGATGAAATGGATCCTAACTAGGCTTATGGTTTGATTGAAGGCTTTGATTAGATCATAATGTCAATTACATGGTGAGAAAGAGAACATGAGGGATAGGATATGGTTTCCCTAAATGATCCTAACATTGTGAGAACCCTCAGAGAGTGCAGGCTACTCAAGTACTTTAAACTATCAGGGATGAGGCAACATTTGGAACTATTGCAGTTCTTAATTCACTCATGGGATCCAACATTGCAGCAATTTCACATTGGGGACAAAGTGATCCTAATATTGGTCGATGATATTTACTTTCTGATAGGTTTTTTGAGACACAGTGCCCCCATTTTCCTTGAGGGTTATGTCCGTGCAGGTGAGACAGTGAAGGATTAAATTCGACAGTTTTATCGGCCATGTATATAGCATAGCAAGGATGTAATGATAAACATCATGGATGTGTGCGATATGCCTTTGCAAACACTCCTATTCACCATCGCAAAGTTAGCTAACAGCATGACACTTCATGCTGTGAATAGATCATACATGCAGTATGCATTAGAGTGTCTTGAGCCGACCATGTTCAACTAGGATGAAGTAGCACTCTCTCAGATGAAATAAAAACTGACCAAAGAGAAAATTGGCAGGACAAATAATTTTAGCTATGGATCGATTCTGATCACTTTCATTCTGGAGGGAATTCATCGATGCAACCACATCAGGTAATGTTGGGTGTAGTTGTTCCTAGGGATCCGCGAATGCAGCGGTGGGTAGAGTTGATCGATAGAAATGTTGGCCAATCATCGATCTCATTCTCTACTACATTCTTTACTTGGCTTCAACAGCATCATATCATCATATAGGAGCATCCATACGCAGAGGTGGATTTTCGAGGAGACCCAAATTCGGTGTTACCAGCAAGCGCTCAATAGAGTGCTATAAGTAAAATGTTTTGACCATGTTTTTTATATTTTTTTGGTTTTTTACATATTTTATTGTTTTTTGATGTTTCCAAGAGTAAAATAAAGATGTTTTATGTATGCAGATGTGGGTAGTGTTCAACCAATGGTTCATCCATAGCAGGCGAATGAACCAACAGAGAGGACCGTCGGTAGAGAAGTCCTTAGTGATTTGGATTTGACCAAGACTATGGCTGAGTTATAGCAGCAAGTAGAGGGGTTGAATCTCGAGATATCAGATATCTGAATCGAGGAGTTACCGATGAGGCTATAGCACCATACTATTGGTGTGCCTAGTCGATGGATGAGGCTATTATGCATGATATCTCAAGCAGTGACCTACTATCATGAGCACCACTATATCTACTTAAGATATGATATGTTTGCATACATTTTTAGTTCATGTGACCAACATGTCTTGAACACAATTTTTTGTAAAAAAATAGATTATCTATCTATTTTAATTTCTGTGTTTTCCTATGGTTATGTGCAATCATATTCAATTGTTTGATGTGAATTGAAAATCTATATTTACATATGTTGCAAATGTTTTTTTAACGTGTAATTCACTAAAGAACCATTCAAGGTGTTAAAATTTCTCAAAATTTGTTTATATTGGATGTTAAAAAAATGTATTTCCGAAAGACGAAATCTAAGGAACATGTGATGAATAGTTGGATTTCATACAGTATAAACATTACTAAGTTGTAGTACAAGTTGTGAGTCCAGCCTAATGATGATGCGATCAGAGAGGAGTTCGATAAATGTGCTATACTGAGCAATATTGTTGGTGGATCGAATGATACAAATCCCTTGGAAGCTCACTAACTCGCCACTTGGAGTGAAGATGGCCCATCCTGCAGAAGATAGATTGTGTGTGCTACGAGTAGCACCATCAGCATAACCAACAAATTGTTTCGAAGATTCTGACATCTACAACAAAATTTAAAGCGGATTACTAACCACATGAAAACTCTTAAAAGACACGCAGTGACATACATGCATTCAAAGCATATATACATTATCATACAGTGTTTACGATGCAGAATAAAGCATAGTAATGTTTAACATACAGCCCATTATGAGGCTGCGACAATGGAATCCCATCATAATCTACCAACTCATAGGCACCTTTTTCCAGAACATGTTTGCCAATATAGGGGCCATGCCATAATCATTCAAATTTTCATGTTACTATCTTATCATCTTCCTGATCATAAATCAAGACCAAGTCTCCTTTTGATAAGGTTCGAGGCTTGACATTGTGGTTATATTGTGCCTTGATTCATCTTTTATGTGCTTCATTGGACAATGCAACTTCACGACGTGTTTCATCTAGATGGATGAGATCTAAAAGACATGCATCTTCATCATAAGTGTTAGGTAGCAGGTCAATTACGAGTTTCAACGATGGAATTTCACATTGAATCGGTAAGATAGCTTCCAAACCATAAACTAGCTGAAAGGGAGTAAATCCGAGTGCGTTTCTCACCAAGGTTTAGTAAGCCCATAAAGTCGAGTGCAGGATTAAATGCTAGTTTCATTTATGAACCCCAATCATTCATTGAAGCATATGATTAAGAATTTTGTTGATGGCTTCAACTTGTCCATTAGCTTGCAGATAAAAAGGGGTAGAACTATCATGCAATAGTCCTAACTTGGTTGTCAACTTAGTCATCATATAGTTACGAAAGTGCTTTCCATGATATGTAACTCTGGCTTCCAGCACACCAAATCGAGTGACCACATGATTAAATAAAAACAATGTAGTTGTCTCACCTGTGTTGTTAAATGTATTCATTGCCTCGGCCCACTTGGTAAAATAGTGAACGATGAAAATAATATAGCCATGCCCCTCGGCAGAGCCAGGGTTACATGTCATGAAGTCAATGCCCCATTTGGAAAATGGTCCCACAACGATGACAGAATGCATTGGCGTTGGCAGCACATGGATTTTATGATCAAATATCTAGCAAGCATGACAACTTCTGACCACGAGAATTAAATCGCGAAATATGGTAGGCCAAAAGTAACCAGCATGGAGAATCTTCTATGCAGTTGTAAAATTGGACAAATTTCCACCACAGGTACTAGCATGGTAATCATTTAAAACTTTCTCAACCTCCTCATGAGTGAGGCACCTACATAAAATTGTATTGACACCACGATGATAAAGTGTATCGTCGATGATCAGATAATCTTTGGCTTGGTATAGAATACATATTTGTTTCAAGAGAGAGGTATTGGCTCAGAAATTTTGGTTCTGGAGATAGAACATAAAATCTCCATACCATGGGTCAGATGACTCAATCAGAAACAAAGACTCATCCGGAATGGATGGTTCCAATGTAGACTCAATGCTACTCGAGGAAAGGTCACAGATAAGCTCAGCCAAAACCAAATACTTCTTTGACTTGGATTTGATGAATTCCAAATAAAATTCCTACAAAATTACTATCCATTTTTAGTATTTTCCCTCGAGAAATTGACGTGACAGAATGTATGTCATAGTGTTGAAATCCAAAATTAAAATTTTCTTCTGGAGAAGGATAAAGTGGAAAAATCTTTGTACATATTGAATGGCTGCCAAAGCGAGCTTCTCAACATAAGTATACCTAACTTTTGTATCATTGAGATTGTGACTCAAATAATAGATTGGATTTTCAATCCCATATTCTTCCTGGACTAAAACCATGGCAATGGTTGTATCTCCAATGGCGAGATACAGGAAATAATCACTCTGATAACTTTGGGGATACATTAATTATGCTCAAATAAGGGTATCTTTAAAAGCACCAAAGGAAGCTTACGTAACCTCATCCCAATGGAAGGGAGTCCCATTTTTCAAGAGTCAAGTAAATCCTTTAGCAATTTTGACATAGCTTGGAATGAATCTCCTTATAAAGTTAGCCTTCCCTTGAAGTCTCCGTAACTAAAGTAGGTAGGAAGGCGCAAGAAAATTTATAATGGCCTGGACCTTTAATGGATCAAGTTGAATTCTTCCTTTCGACGCGACAAAACCAAGAAAATGAATATAATTGACACAAAACATAAATTTGTGTGGATTTAAGCATATTTTTAAGTGACAACGTCGTAAAAAGATGGCTCTCACATGTACCAGGCGGTCAACCTACTTTCGTGAATGCACAGATAAGTCACCCAAATAAGGTTGAAAAATGTGTTTGATGTCATGGAAATCACAATTCATTTCCCTCTGAAATGTTGCCCCAACTTTCTTTAAACTGAAAGGATTTTTCGAAAAGCAAATGTGCCCCAGGGACAGATAAAAGTTGTTTATATTGGTCCTCTCGGTGAACATTGATCTGATTTTAACCAGAAAAACCATCCATGAAGGAAAATTTTTCACATCCGCACATTCTTCAATGATTTGGTCGATAAAGGGAGTGGGATAGTTGTCATTTGGACAAGCATGATTAACATCTCGATAATCAACGTATACTCTAATTTTCCCTTGTTTCTTTATGGCAGGAACAATGTTGGAAACCCAATCATTAAATGGAACAGGGTAAATAAAACCAACATGCAAAAAAATTTCAATCTCTACTTTAATGGAAATGACCTTATGAGGATGAATAGGATGGAGACATTTTCATACCTATTTGAATTTAGGATACATCTTAATCTTGTGCTCAATGATACTCGAATCAATGCCTGCCATTTCCTCATATGACCAAGTGAATAAATCATGGAATTCATGGAGAATAGAGTGGTAAGTGTCAAGTTTAGATGAAGAACAAGACATGCCAACATAAATTTTCTCTACTACACCAAGTTTGGTCAAAATATCGATAGAAATCATTTCTTAAATATTTGATGGGTTTTTCTCAGAATCGATAGCATGGTTAGGAATGGAATTCGTTAAGAAATCAATAACTATAGGGTGATATAGTTCAGTTGTACTATCTTCAATGTAATATAGAATATGGGATCATTGATGAGAATCTGCCCATGGTCTTATTCTAGCATCATGGATTCCATAATTCTCTCATCAGTTGATAATATACGTGAAAATGGGTCAGAAGAAGTACCATAATCCCAAGAACGATCTATCCAAATAGTCGGCGACAAAGGATCAGGAGTGGCCTCACAAGCCAACAATATTGATTCTTATGCGAGATAAATTGGACTTAGTGTCAGAGTTACACCCAACCTATCTATTTTGGAATCATTGGGAACCTTCCATAGGTCAGATGAAGTGGAAGATATCATATTGCAGGTTTCTATTTTTGTGATTTCCACCGATGTTACATGCGATGGTAACAAAAATTTTCCCATTAGGGAAGAATCCTTAAAAATTCCTACACCAGTATTCTGAAGAGATGGCAGGGGTTCATCAATGAACGAAATGCTTCAAGTTTCCTGGGAACCAGAGACGAAGATGTAATATTCCCAAATTTTCACATCCTATTTGGAATATTAGAGTCCTTGATTTTCTCAATGAATTAAGTAAATAAAAGGGTGGAGGGTGTTAAGTCCCTATATTAATAGTGTAGCCCCACTTATTGTTATTTTTGTACCCCTGTAACCCCCATATTTTTATTATTGTGCCCTTACATTATTATTGTTAGGTCGGCTAGGATTACATTGTGGCCCCACTAGGATTATATTGTGGCCCCATGGACTCCTATATATAGAAAGAGGTTTTGTTCATTTGTATCATCCAAGAATTGTTCATTTATGTAATGTATTGGAGGTTTCCCCCTCGAAGTGGCTTATTTCTAAGGCGTTCATATCTCTTTTCTTCTCTTTTTGGAGCTGGTTACACAACATTTGGTATCGGAGCTTTGGATTCTAGGGTTTCGCTGCTCCAAACAGGTCATCGTGGCATTTTCGCTATAACTGTTTTTCTACGAAGTTTCAGAAGCTGAAATTTTTAGGGTACGAAGCTGAAATCCTGAGGAATATTGTCTAAAAATTTCAGAGCTTGGTTCGCAATATTTTCGGAGATATCATCTGTGGAAGTTAGGTCTTTTTTCAAGCTCCTAAACAGGTCATCGTGGAATTTTCACTATAAATTTTTTTCTACGAAGGTTCAGAATCTGAAATTCGTATGGTGTGAAGCTGAAATCTTGAGGAAATTCGTCAAAAAATTTCAGAGCTTGGTTCACAATATTTTTGGAGATATGATCTGTGGAAGGTAGTGCTTTTTCAGGCTCCTGAATTTCATCTCAAAGAAGTGATCGTGGGAAAATTTGAATAACTCTCTCTCTCTGGGAATTGGATTGGAGTGCTGTAAACATTGGTCACAATTACACGGACTGTAGTTTCTTGGCTATTAATTTCAAAGACAAAGGACGAAACAGTGACACGTGGCAAGTCCTACAAGTTCGCTCTACTGAACCAGTCCAGAATTACGTCATTGTGGGAGATTGGACACAACTTTGTCTTGGAGAATCCAAATCAGGTCAGACCTGTGGCATTCAAAAGATAATTCAGAGGGATACTGTAGTGCTGAATTTCAAATATTGGAGGGCCACAATCATAGAGATAATCCAATTTCAATATTGAGCTCCTCAAAAGCAAGAAAAAGGTGTATTGTTTTTTCTGAATTGCATAAGTCTTGTTTGAAGAATCAAGTTGAATTGATTCCAAGGGCATATTGAAGATTTTTTGTCAGTAATGGGTTATATTATGCCTCCAAAAAATAATTCCATACCCATTAAGCCCTCATAAAGCTATACTATCATGCATGAGGAGGAAGAATTGCAATATGAGATATCAAAATTACGGTACCAAGTGCAACAAATTTCGATCTTACGAAGAGCAACCGAAGATGACATAGATGGTCTAAAAGCAGAAATGGAGGCTAATTTGGATGGTTTGAAGGATAAAATAATAGCTAATATGGATGATAAATTAGTGGAAGATGACATCGAGCATCAACAACAAGTTCTCCAACTCTCAAAGGATAACCTAACTTTGGTGCAGAATCTAATGAAACAACAAGAATATCAACATCACATTGAAAAAAGTTCTGAAGCAGTCACAAAAACAAGAACTCGACAAGTACGATCAATTTCAGAGTATCTCATAAAGTGGAAGAACTTTCCTGTAGAAGATTCCACATGGGTGGATGAGAATTTTATACAGAAGCATTAAGAAATAATCAAGCGTTGAGGACAACACTTGTTTGAAGGAGAGGGGCATGTTAAGTCCCTATATTAATAGTGTAGTCCCTTATTATGTTAGTGTAGCCCCACTTATTTTTATTGTTGTACCCCTGTAACCCCCATATTTTTATTATTGTGCCCTTACATTATTGTTGTTAGGTCAGCTAGGATTACATTGTGGCTCCACTAGGATTATATTGTGGCCCCATGGACTCCTATATATAGAAGGAGGTTTTGTTCATTTGTATCATCCAAGAATTTTTCATTTATGTAATGTATTGGAGGTTTCCCCCTCGAAGTGGCTCATTTCTAAGGTGTTGATATCTCTTTTCTTCTCTTTTTGGAGCTGGTTACACAACAGACGGACCCATAATCCTCAGTATGAATAAATATCCATTTTTTGTGTGTGAATGTGGATTAATTAAGCCTATATCTGCATAATAAGTTGGTTGAGAAACTACTAATGTGAATGAATTTGGAGAACCTGTCTCATTAATGAGATAGATCATGGAGGTTGACACAGTCAACTAAGATCTTAAAGAGATCAAAAAGAAGGTTTATTCAGTCAACTAAGATCTTGAAGATGTCAAACAAAATATCATGGGAAGTTCATGATAAAATGATGGAGGATGTTATGCAAACAAAGCACACTTAATGGAGAGGGTGTACATTGCACCTAGACATGATGGTTGATTTGGTCAAACAGCGCAGTCAAACTTGGAGGATCTTTTCCACATGCATTGCGCAGTATAGATAAGGGCCAAGGCTTGGGAAGGCTTAAGCATTATATAAAGAAGATTAAGACAAGGATGGAGGTATGTCAATTATTATTGATGTAAAGATATTTTGAGATCTGGAATTGTCATGTGACATTCCATTGCTTTCTCGGGTTGTTTAGCAGAGATTGCAAGTGTTGTTTAGCATAGGGTGTTCCTGGTCGGAAATCCCACCTCTTTCTTAGACCAGCTCTAGAAAGAGCATTTTACTTCATTCTACATCAAGCATTGGTGCCATATCTCTTTTCCTAATTTCTGCAGAACAACCATATTCAGAAATTGCAGATTTTTGAAGATTAGTATGGAAGGAGGAAGTTGTCTTCAGTACTTCAGCTGGAGAAATGTTGAGGGTTTATTCCTATCACCTTCGACTTATTGATTAGCTTCTCAAAGCTTCATTTTAGATTTGGCATCAGGCCAAAAATTATTGACCGCCTAGCAGTAGTACTTACTTCAAGAATTACGCTATCAGCTAGTAATCCTATGAGGGATCATCCCCTCACATTTCCATCAGTCTCACCATCAGCCTGGAGTCTATTTTAGCATTTTTTAGCAGGCAGAAGGCCTCTCTTTCCCTCACAGTGTAGTTTCTGTTGGCATTTTTGTTGCAGCAGTTGCAATCATTATTGGAGGATTGGGATGCTAGATCTAGAGCTTCTAGCTTGTAGATCTGAAGAAGGGATCAGCCCTTCAAGCTTAGATCTAATCTTGAAACACATTTCAGCCATCTATTTGATAGATGTAGCTTAAGATCTATATTTCCCAGTAGATCAAGGATCAAATCCTAGGGAGGTGATTTTCCAAAGTTGTAGATCTAGAAAATCCTTTCTGGGTTATCTTGGGAATCCATCACATCGGCCAGATCTTGAATATTGGCATCATCTGAGCTTCATTTTTTAGTAGATCTGTATTTTCCTTTTTAGCCTGCAACTATATGTTCATATTCTACTGAAGGGACAGCACAGTATTTGCTTCAGTGCCTCTCTAGTTACGCTGTACATATTGTAGCATGTTTTCTAGGTGATTCTAGACCAACTTTTTGGCTAGATCTACTCATATTTTGTATATTGTGTAACTGATTCCTCTCCAACCTAATAAAATGCTTCAGCTTCTCTGTAAATTTTGATGTTGTATTAATATTTATTGTTTATCTTGCTGCAATTCTTATATTGTATTTAAGTATTACTGCATTCTCCCTTTTGGTATATTACAGTGGTATTAGAGCATGATCTTTGGCTCAGCTTGTGGACACTTCATCGTTTGCATTTAAAGAAGAAGCAGATAGATGAGATCTATCATGGAGGAAGAAAATTTTGCCACTCATTTCTGTAGATCTATGCAATATCTCCCCAAGGAGGTCAATCAAATGAAAGAGGAAAGGCAGGAAGAATATCCAAGAAGAGGATGTGTGTTAGGTCCCTATATTACTAGTATAGTACCTTATTGTTGTTAGTGTAACCCCTTTATTGTTATTATTGTACCCTTTTAACCCCCATTTTGTTATTATTGTGCCCTTAAATTATTATTGTTAGGTCGGCTAGGATTACATTGTGGCCCACTAGGATTAAATTATGGCCCCATGGACTCCTATGTATAGAAAGGAGGTTTTGTAAATTGAATCATCCAAGAACTGTTCATTTATGTAATGTATTGGAGGTTACCCCCTCGAAGTGGCTTATTTCTAAGGCGTTCATATCTCTTTTATTCTATTTTTGGAGCTGGTTACACAACATTTGGTATCGGAGCTTTGGATTCTAGGGTTTCGCTGCTCCAAACAAGTCATCGTGGAATTTTCGCTATAAAGTTTTTTCTACGAAGGTTCAGAAGCTTAAATGTTTAGGGTGCGAAGCCGAAATCCTGAGGAAGAGTTTCTAAAAATTTCAGAGCTTGGTTCGCAATATTTTAGGAGATATGATCTGTGGAAGTTAGGTCTTTTTTCAGGCTCCTAAAAAGTTCATCGTGGAATTTGCGCTATAAATTTTTTTCTACGAAGGTTCAGAATCTGAAATTCGTATGGTGAGAAGTTGAAATCCTGAAGAATTGTTTCAAAAAATTTCAGAACTTGGTTCGCAATATTTTTGGAGATATGATCTGTGGAAGGTAGTGCTTTTTCAGGCTCCTGAATTGCATCTCAAAGAGGTGATCATGGGAAAATTTCAATAACTCTCTCTCTGGGCATCAGATTGGAGTTCCGTAAAAATTGGTTGCAAGTACATAGACTGTAGTTTCTTGGATATAAATTTTAGAGACAAAGGATGAAACAATGACACGTGGCAAGTCCTACAAGTTCGCTCTATTGAACCAGTCCATAATTAGGTCATTGTGGGAGATTGGACACAACTTTGTCTTGGAGAATCAAAATCAGGTCAGACCTGTGGCATTCAAAACATAATTTAGAGGGCTACTTCAGTGCTGAATTTCAGATATTGAAGATCTGCAATCACAGAGATAATACAATTTCAATATCGAGCTCCTCAAAGCTAGTAAAAGGTGTGTATTTTTTTCCGAATTGCATAAGTCTTGTTTGAAGAATCAAGTTGAATTGATTGCAAGGGCCTATTGTAGAATAGATATCAATATTGGAGTCTGAAATGGCCCCTAAAAAGAATTAAACACCCATTAAGCCTTTATAAGGCTCTACTATTACTCATGAAGATGAAGAATGGCAACATGACATATCAAAATTACAAGAGCAAATGCAAAAAATTTCGCTCTCGCAAAGAAAAACAAAAAATGAAATGGAAGTTTTGAAGAAAGGCGTGGAAACTAATATGGATGGTTTGAAGAAAGGCGTGGAAGCTAAGATGAATGGTTTGGAAGCTAAGATGGATGGCATGGAAGTCGGCATGGAAGCTAAGATGGATGACATGAAGAATGATCTAAAAGCATACATGGAAGGCTTGATGACAAGTTTAAAACTAGAAATGATTCCTAATGGCGAAAATATAGTAGAAGAACCTCATGATGAGAAAAAAATAAATGTTAATCGTGATTTCATAAACTCTAATGTTGGCGGGAAGAACCACCATATTCCAAAAATGGATATGAGGAAGTTTGATGGAAAGGATCCTGTAACATGGATACTACAGATGGAGCAATATTTTGATCTCCATAATGTGCGAAACACACAAAAGGTACGCATTGCAACTTTACATTTAGAACAAAATACATTTGTATGGTATCGATGGCTTTGCTCCCGTAAAAAAATTGTCACTTGGTCAATTTTTACTAAGGAAATGATAGCACATTATGAGGATACAAAGAGCAACACCTTCTTTAGCCAATTGATAAATCTCAAACAAAAGGGTTTAGTGGGGCAGCACATCGAGGACTTCCAAAAATTGAATATAAGGGTAACTGATATTCTAGAGGAACACATGATTGATCTCTTCATAGGAACTTTAAAGGATAGCATCCAACATGAAGTTCACGTTCTGGAACCTGATTCATTGGAGAAGGCATTCAGGTTGGCAAGAAAAGTTGAATGTAAAATTATGGCGACAAGGAAGCCTACCACTCAATTCTATAAAGAAGGAAGTGTTGCTACATCTAGATTTCCACAACCTACAAGGTTGACACCAAAACAATTGGAAGAAAAAAGAGCAAAAGGGATTTTCTACAGTTGTGATAGCAAATACACTAAAGGTCATAAGTGTGCTGAGAAGAAATTATTTTACATAGATTGTGAAGAGGAAGAAGAAAATGAACAAGAAGAGGATATACACCAGGAACCAGCCCTAGAAGAGGAAAAAATGAATCCGACCATATCGTGTAATGCACTGGCAGGAATTACCACTCCTCAAACTCTCAAGATAGAAGGACATATCAAGAAGAAAAGGGTAATAGTGTTGATTGATTCAGGTAGCACCCATAATTTTATTCATCATAAGGTAGCCAAGGAATTAAATTGTTTCCTATACCCAGCACCAGAATGTCAAGTGATGGTTGCAAATGGAGGAACTATAAATTGCTCTGGAAAATGCCATAATATCAAGCTAACCATGGGGGAATATGTATTGACTAGTCCAATGCTTTCCATTCCTATGGGAGGTGTTGATTTTGTACTAGGAGTACAATGGTTACAATCTTTGGGACTAGCTTACCAACAATCTGGTATCAAGGAAGTCGGAAGGATAACAAGCTCTAATGTCATGAAAAATCTTCTAAAGAAAGAACAACGAGGCATAGTTGCACAATTATGCTCACTAGAAGATTCGACATCAAAATCATCTATTTCTGCAGATCTCCAACAAGTCTTGGACAATCATTCCAAGGTGTTTGAAACTCCCAAAGGACTCCCACCTATTCATGATCATGATCATGCTATTCATTTGATTCCAGAAAGTGTTCCTCCAAACATCAGGCCTTATAGATATCCTTATGTCCAAAAGAGCGAAATTGAACGTATGATTGCAGAAATGTTAGAGGCGGGTATAATTCAACCTAGTCAAAGTTATTTCTCTTCTCCCGTAGTATTGGTACACAAGAAGGATGGATCATGGAAAATGTGTCCGGATTATAGGGAGCTCAATAAGCTCACCATTAAAGATAAATTTCCCATTCCTGTGATTGATGAATTATTGGATGAATTACATGGAGCAATTTATTTTACCAAGTTGGATCTTCGCTCAGGATATCATCGAATTAGAATGAAGACTGAAGATATTCCAAAAACAACATTTCGAACTCATGAGGGTCATTATGAATTTTTGGTCATGCCTTTTGGCCTTACCAATGCACCTTCTACATTTCAAGGGTTGATGAATTCCATTTTCAAACCCTTCCTTAGAAAATTTGTGCTAGTATTTTTGATGATATACTAATCTACAGCAGGTCTTGGAAGGATCATGTTGAACATGTTGACATGGTGCTCAAACTATTGCAGGAGAAACAATTATATGCAAAAACATCCAAATGTTTCTTTGGAGTACAAGAGGTGGAATATCTGGGTCATATTATATCTCACGAGGTGTTAAAGTAGACCCTAACAAAATTAAAGCCATTAAGGAATGGAAAGTCCCCAAGACAATAAAGCAGTTGCGAGGATTTCTCGGGTTAACAGGCTATTATCGCAAGTTTGTTAAGAATTATGGGAGAATAGCGGCACCTCTAACAACATTATTGAAGAAAGATGCATTTTCATGGACTCCTGAAGCAACTAAGGCCTTTGAACATCTTAAAGAGGCAATGTGCCTAGCACCGGTCCTAGCTACGCCAGACTTCACAAAAACCTTTATTGTGGAATGTGATGCCTCAGGAAATGGAATTGGTGCAGTTTTAATGCAGGAAGGAAGACCCATTGCTTTTGAAAGTCATCCAATCAAAGGAAAGTATTTACAGAAACCTATTTATGAGAAGGAAATGTTAGCAATACTGCATGCACTAAAGAAATGGCGAACTTACCTAATGGGAAGACACTACAAGGTAAAAACTAATCATGATAGTCTTAAACACTTTTTGGAACAAAGACTATCTTCAGAAGAGCAGCAAAAATGGGTCACAAAGATGTTGGGTTATGACTTTGAAATAATCTACAAAAAGGGAAAGCTTAATGTTGTTGCAGATGCACTCTCATGAAAGAATGAAGAGGTGGAAGCATTGCTTTGTGCCATTTCTATTATCCAACCAGATTGGATAACCGAAGCAAGAGATGAATGGAAGAAGGACAAAGATGTATGGACACTCATTTAAAAGTTGCAGCAAGATCCTAGTACATCCGATACATTTAGTTGGAAAAATGATTCCTTATGGTACAAAGATCGCTTATATCTTTGTAAGGATTCCCAACTAAAACAAAATATTCTTCTGGAATTGCACACTTCTCCTTTAGGAGGACACTCCGGATTTTTAAAAACTTACCACAGGGTGAAGAAAGAATTTTTTTGGGATGGCCTTAAATCTGATATTCAAAAGTTTGTGGCGGAATGTTTGGTTTGCCAGCAGAATAAAGTGGAGAAAATTAAGACCCCGGGACTTCTACAACCTTTATCCATTCCATGTCAACGTTGGGAGGAGATTTCAATGGATTTTATCACAGGTTTACCGAAGTCCGAAGGCAAGAATGTCATCATGGTGGTAGTTGATAGACTTACCAAGTATGCAAACTTTTGTGCATTATCTCATCCATTTAAAGCAAGTACAGTTGCTACTACATTTATGGACAGAATTCAAAAGCTACATGGAAGCCCAAGGGTTATTGTGAGCGACAGAGATCCCATTTTTACTGGAAATTTTTGGACAGAGTTATTTTCTTGCTTGGGTACTCAATTAGCTCATAGCTCATCTTATCATCCTCAATCTGATGGTCAAACTGAGATAGTAAATAAATGTTTGGAAGGATATCTTCGTTGTTTTGTATCTGATAAACAAACACAATGGGTCAAGTGGTTAACTCTCACTGAATGGTGGTATAACACTTCCTTCCATACTGCAGCAAAAATGACCCCATTTATGGCACTTTATGGATATCATCCACCATCAATCACATCATCTTTAAGGGACAATTCAAAGGTTCAAGCAGTGGAAGATCACATCGAGCATCAGTAAGAAGTTCTCCAACTCTTAAAGGATAACCTGAATTTGCCACAAATCGAATGAAAGAACAGGTAGATCAACATCGCAGCGAGAGAAGTTTTGATGTAGGAGATTGGGTATTTTTGCGGCTACAACCATATAAACAAATGTCCCTCAAGCAAGCTAAGAAGGATAATAAATTATCGCCAAAATACTATGGTCCTTACAAGGTGTTGCAAAATATTGGCACTATGGCATACAAATTGGAGCTTCCTGCTTCTTCACGAGTACATCCAGTTTTCCATGTTTCATGCTTAAAGAAGGTTATAGGTGAAAATCTTCCAGTTCAAACAATATTGCCAGAACTTGATGAGGAAGGAAAAATGATATTGGAACCTGAAGCGGTCACGGAAACAAGAACTTGAAAATTATGGAATCGATCAATTTCAGAGTATCTCATCAAGTGGAAGAACTTACCCACTAAAGATTCTACATGGGAGGATGAGAATTTTATACAGAATCACCCAAAGCTACTCAAGCGTTGAGGACAACACTTTTTTGAAGGAGAGGGGCATGTTAGGTCCCTATATTACTAGTATATTACCTTATTGTTGTTAGTGTAACCCCTTTATTGTTATTATTGTACCCTTGTAACCCCCATTTTATTATTATTGTGCCCTTAAATTATTATTGTTAGGTCAGCTAGGATTACATTGTCGCCCACTAGGATTACATTATGGCCCCATGGACTCCTATATATAGAAAGGAGGTTTTGTAAATTGAATCATCCAAGAATTGTTCATTTATGTAATGTATTGGAGGTTTCCCCCTCGAACTGGCTTATTTCTAAGGCGTTCATATCTCTTTTCTTCTATTTTTGGAGCTGTTTACACAACAATGTGATGAGGAAGGTCCAAGCACTTCCGATTAGCAAAGAAGAAAACTGGAAAATCCTATATCTCCTCATAGATCCACTATGCCCACTTTATTTGGAGAATGTGAGAAGTGTAGAAATGAAGAAAGGATTGAACCTGAGACTCATGAGACTCTCAGCCTATATCTTGAAGAGTACAAAGCACAGTCTAGAGCATTCAAGGAGAAGCTAACTCTCTGACAATTCTTCAAAATCAAAGAAGAAAGAGGATCTTATAACAGTAATAGAAGAAAGATGCATAATAGATTCTATTTTCCTACATTTGATGGACCTTCCTCAAGCACTATTAAGGCTTGGAGGAAAGAGTTAGATGAAATTTTCAGGCTACATCCTGTAGCTGAAGTGGTGGATTTCCAAATTGCAGCACTTCATCTTTTAGATGAAGCCAATGATTGGTGGTTTGGTCACATGGAGCATGCAAAGGTGACTATGTATTGAGACTTCTTTCACAAGTTGAGCAAGAAGTTTTATGAGAATAAGACATAGATGTGCCACAAAGAGACATTTCCTAAGGAAAAAAAGGAGGATGTCATTCTTGTCACTCTGGACAAGGAGCCACTACATTCACCACCAACTGCAGAAGTACTTGCATCCGCAAAAGAGAAACTTGCAACTTTGCAAAGTAGTCTTGAGCTCTTGAAATATAGAGTCCCATGCATGATTCAAGAGGTGGATGAGGAAGAGGAGGAGGATTTCAGTGCTGGTACATTGGAAGAGGAGCATCCATCTCTCTTACCAGTAGTTGGAGACACCATTGTCCTAGTTGGAGGAACTCTTGTGTTCTGTCAAGAGGTTCCCACATATCATTTGATCCAAGGTATGCATACACATTCATCACCTATTATTTTAGTAGATCTTATTGAAATGTATGGAGACATGCCATCAAGGCCAATGCATGACCAAGGGTTAGAACCAAATGCTGATTTGGAGCAGCATTATATCATAGCATAGAGGAAACTTGATCTAATCAAGGAGGAAATGAAAAGCTATTCCAGATTGTCATGGATGGACTACATTCAACCTCTTAAGTTGAAGTGTAGAGTTTCAAAAGAAGGGATTGTTGGCAATATGATGCAGAGTGTTGTCCTTGATGGAAACCTACTTGATACAGTTGATGGAAACCTATTTGATGAAGTTATTCTTGATGGAAACCTATTGAACTTGATGGAAACCTACTTGATGAGTTAAGGGGGAGATTGTTGGCAATGTGATACAATGTATTGACTTTAATGGAACTTGCTTGATGAATTTTTCCTTGATGAAAACTGACTGAATGAGTTGTTAATGATGTAAATCTGATGTATCTACAGATCAATTCAGAAGTAGCTTAGAAAGTGCCAGAATAATTTTGAACAAGGTATGTCACAAGGCATATGCAGGTTTGTTAAGGATAAGTCACGTATGCATGCGTAAATTAATGTGCCAAGTCGTGTATGCCAATTTACGCTCTATTTTTATAAAAACAGGGGGCATTACCATGGTATTGGCCCAAAGTATTGAGCACTTGATTATCTATTTGATCCTGTCCAGGAATACCATCAGTGGTTGAGTGCTTTTGACTGATGGTATTGACAAAGGCCAAATCTATTTAAGGAGAAGAAAATCATAGTGCAATGGGGGTGCAAGGGTCTGGGCATTAACAAATACTTCACTCTGAAGTATATCTGCATGGTTGAACTATGTTCTTAATTGATAGACCTGAATCTATGATGCACCTATGAATATAATGAAGGTTCAAGATCTCTAGATCTAGAAATGATGAATCTCTAGGATGATCTGAAAAGAAGTAATGAAGACCTGGCACAAATCTGATGAAGAAATTGAAGAAATCTGGGTAAGTTCATAGATCTGATCTGTTCTGCAAATTTTATCCTTTATAGATCTATACGCAGGTTCGTTTCATGAAAAGCGTGTGTATACGCGGATCTTATTCAATAAAAGCGCGTATGGGCAGTTATGGTTTTCTGAATAATGCACAGATGTATACGCGGGTTCGTTTCATGAAAAGCACGTGTATATGCGGGTCTGTTTAAATAAAAGCACGTATGGTATCTGAACTAATGATTGCTCAAGGTTGAATGTGTTCCTGCATATCTATTCTGAAGTCTGGGTTATCTCTGATATTCTGGTTACAGTGGTTTCACTGTTCTGTTTGAAGCATTGGGAGAAGTATATTTGTTGATAAATTGAATGGTTGTGTTGAAGCTGTTTGATCCAGTTTGAAAATTGATGAAACGTGGTCGGCAGTAGTGCTGAGGGTTGAAGCCTTCAGTAAGGGGGTAGTAGCTCCCTTCCAGTGGTAGCTGGTAAACGAGAGCAGGGGGTTGTAGCTCCCTTCCAAGAGAGGCTGGTAAACGAGAGAAGGTTGTAGCCTTCTGCAGGTGGGTGCCTGCATGCTGGTATAAGTCTGCACCAGTACATGATTGTAAGAAGTTTTCTTTATATAATAAATATTGAAGATTGAGACGACAGCAGCGGTGGTTTTCTCCCGACTTGGGTTTCCACCTTAAATCTCGGTGTTCATGTGTGTTGCTTATGTATGATGGTTTATTCTGTTTTTACTGCACATGCTTTCTGCTTAACATCTGATGAATAAATTATGCAATGATTTAAGAATCAAATACATAATAAGAACTCTGAGCATATGCGAGTTTCCTGAAGGATATCCGTGTATATACGCTAGTTTTTTTCTGTAAAGTAGTGTATGGGTTTTGAGAAAAGAAAAGTAAAAGTTTTATCAGTTAGCTCTAAATACTGGTTCACCCCCCCTCTCAGTATTTTTCCCAACAATTGGTATCAGAGCGGGTCCTTCTGAAAAAGCTTAGCCGCTAGAAGGAAGATCAAGCAAGATGAGCAATCAAGATGGAACAACATCTATCAAGCCTCCGCTCTTTAATGGAAGCAATTTAATCTTCTGGAAAAAAAGGATGAGATCCTATCTTCAGTCTATGGGAATAGATGTATGGGCCATTGTTGAACAAGGATATAAATATCCAGCTACAATACCAACAGATCCAACTGAAAAGAAGAATTATGAATCAAATGCAAAGGCGCTCAATGCTATAACGGGAAGTCTAACTAAAACTGAATTTTTCAAAGTCATGCAGCTAAATATAGCAAAGGAAATGTGGGACAAAATAATTCTAAGTTATGAAGGTGATGCAAAGTTAAAAAGTGAAAAACTCCAAACTCTCAGAATTGAATATGAAAATTTGAAGATGCATAGTGATGAGAGTATTGCCAGTTTCTTTTTACGTGTTGATGATGTTGTAAATCATATGAGAAATCTGGGAGAAACAATAACCGAATCTACCCTACTTGAGAAAATTTTAAGATTGCTAACAGAAAAATTTGAGTCAAAAGTTTCTGCTCTTGAAGAAAAACAAGATCTTCAAAATCTTACTGTGGTACAACTTCATGGCATACTAACCGCATATGAAATGAGAAGAGGAGGACCATCTGAAGTCAAAGAGGTTGTCTTCAGAGCTTCTACAAAAGGGAAAGAAGTACAAGAAGCAGAAGGATCAGCATATATCTCAGAAGAGGATGAGGCAAATTTTGTAAAGAAACTCCAACTTGGCACAGGACGGTTCAGACGTAAGCTTCCTTTCAAATGTTTTGAGTGTGGAAGAATTGGTCATTATGTTGCTAAGTGTCCTCATAAAGAAACACCTGCAAAAGGGAAGGAAGTAGCAAGAAGGAATAAGAATCGGTTTAACACTAGAAAAAGATACTATACTCATGAAGACAGTGATGGGTTATCTGATAGTGAGGAAGAATGTGAACAAGATATTAGACTTCTCATGGCGTTTGAATCTAGAGAAGAAAATGATACTTTTGTGGATGCTCTAGAGGACAATGACTTTCTTGAAGAAAACAACCAACTCAAAATACGCTTAGAAGAAAGTAAAATACTCTTAGAAGAAAGGAAAATAACCATAGAGACTCTGGAAAAGCAGGTTGAAGAAGCAAAGAAACACATTGAGAAATTATAATGTGAAGTGGTAAGTCTAAGAAAATATTTTTAGAAAGTTAAGACTCTGAATCTTAGATTTGTTAAAGGATCTGAAACCTTAGATGAGATTATCAAGGTACAATGTTCTCCTTTTATAAAGACAGGTCTTGGATATACCGAAGAATCCTCTCAGGCTTTAGCACCAAATTATCTAAAAGCAGCTACAGCTGGTTTACAAAATTCTACCACTGAGCAAGGGAATAAAGAATCATTACAGGTAAAGCATGATCATCTCAATTCAAAGAACACTAACAGGAATATCTCTCAAAGAAACACCAATCAACAGGTAAACCCAAGTAGAAGATTTCATGATCGCAAAAATTTCTTCTTCAATGGACAAAGTTTCTCATGTCACAATTTTGGTCATAAAGTTGTTCCATGTGTTGCATATAAAACCATCATGACTAGAGAAGCAAGAAAGAAAAGGATTGAATTTGAGAAGAATACCTATAACAACATTTCTCCTCTTCTAAATGAAGTTGAATGTGCGTATTGCAATAACTTTGGGCATGAAGAATCTGAATGCAGGAGCAAAGTTCAGCCAAAAGAGCATTTTCCTTCAAAATCCAAAGTATGGAAAAAGAAGGAATTACAGGTTGAAAACTGTGGCATAGAGTTATTTGTAGAAGGTGAATAAAATCAATGGTACATTGATAGTGGAAGCTCAAGACACATGATAGGTGACAAAAACAAACTTCTTGCATATAGTGCTCTAGAAAAGGAAAAGAAAGTTACATTTGGAAATGATACTCCTACTGTAATTAAAGGAAAAGGGTTTGTGTTTCTAAAAGAAAAGGTGAAGGCTAATGATGTCATGTATGTGGATGGTTTAAGCCATAACCTGTTACGTGTAAGTCAAATGTGTGATCAAGGAACTGAAGTTGTCTTTAGTTCAAAAGAATGTGTGGTTCGTGATCTTGATACAAGTAAAACAATTATAAAAGGAAAAAGAACTCCAAGCAACCTATATGTATTGAAGAACTGCAAAGAACAATGTTACTTGAGTAAATCTTCAGAAAACTGGCTATGGCATAGAAGATTGGGGCATCTGAGCTTCTCTCAGATCAACAAATCAAGCAGACTTAAAGTTGTCTATGACCTTCCCAATATTACTCCACCCGAAAATGTCATATGCAAATCTTGCCAATTTGGTAAGCAAACCAGAGTATAGTTTAATGCCAAGGAAGGATCATCAAGTAAGCCTCTTGAACTTATTCATACTGACATATGTGGACCCGTGAGGAAAAAGTCACCACGTGGTGAACAATACTATATCTTGTTTATTGATGATTTCTCTAGAATGTGTTGGATTGGGTTGCTTAAATACAAAGATGAAGCATTTGAGAAATTTCAGAATTTCAAAGCTTTGGTTGAAAATGAATTAGATCTAAAAATCAAGTTTCTTAGATCCGATCGAGGAGGAGAATATACTTCAGATGAATTCCTTGAATTTTGTGAACAACATGGCATAAAAAGACAGTTTACTGTATCCGGCACTCCACAAAAAAATGGCGTAGCAGAAAGAATGAATAGAACAGTTCAACAAATGGCTAGAGCTATGCTTGATAATTCCGGAACACCTGACACATTTTGGGGAAAAGCAGCTCATACAGCGGTAAATATTCTTAACAAAGCACATGTTCATATAAATAGTGACAAAACTCCATATGAACTCTAGTATGGTAATCCTCCCACTGTGAAGCATTTTAGAGTTTTTGGGAGTAGATGTTTTATCAAAAATAATGATGAAAAACTTGGCAAGTCTGAACCCAGATCAGATGAAGGAATACTTCTTGGTTACTCCTCTAGGAGTAGAGCATATAAATGTTGCAATAAAAGTCTTTGGAAGATTGTTGAATGTATTGATGTTGTTATTGATGAGTCTCCTGCAGCCCCAAAAGAAGAAAAACAAGCAACAAATGAAGACGACGGTGAATTATGTCCTTTTACCTCAAATAGCAATGATATAGACAGTGAACCCAATGAAGAACCTGAAGATGATTTATTTGAAAAAGCTCCATCCAGATATGTTCAAAAGAATCATCCAGAATCTCAAATTTTGGGAGATAAGGGATCAGGTGTACAAACAAGGACTCTTGTGGGATCTTCTAGCTATCTGGCATTTCTATCCACTATTGAACCACACAATGTCAATCAAGCTAGAAAAGATGAATGTTGGATTCGAGCCATGAATGAAGAGCTTGATCAAATTGAAAAGAATCACACTTTCGAATTAGTACCAAGACCTCATGACAAAAATGTCATTGGAACTAAATGGATATTCAAAAATAAGTTAAATGAGAATGGGGATGTTATAAGAAATAAAGCTAGACTTGTTTGCAAGGGGTATGCTCAACAAGAAGGTATAGACTTTGAAGAAAATTTTTCTCCTGTAGCTAGACTTGAAGCCATAAGAATGTTTCTTGCTTTTTCAAGCTTCCAACAAATCAAAGTTTATCAAATGGATGTTAAATCTGCTTTTCTCAATGGTGATCTAGATGAAGAAGTTTATATAGAACAACCAGAAGGATTCATTTTGGGAAATGATGAAAAACTTGTTTGTAGACTTAAAAAGGCTCTATATGGTCTCAAAAAAGCTCCAAGGGCATGGTATTATCGTCTTGACAAATATCTTCATCAACAAGGATTTTCAAAGGGGTCTGCTGATAGCAATTTATACACAAAAAATGAAAATGATAAACTATTGATTGTGGTTGTATATGTTGACGATATCATTTTTGGTAGCAATGAAAAATCTATGAGTCAGAAATTTGCTTCTGCTATGCAGCAAGAATTTGAAATGTCTTTACTTGGGGAACTAACATTCTTTCTTGGCTTGCAAGTGCATCAAACTACAGATGGCATATTCTTATCACAAGCAAAATACCTTAAGAAAATTTTGAAGAAGTATGGCATGGAAGAGTGCAAACCTGTAAGTACACCAATGATAACCGGATGTAATCTCAGTTCTCATGATGATTCTCCCATGGTGAATCAACCAGAATACAGATCTATGATAGGAAGTCTACTTTATCTCACTGGGACTAGACCAGACATTATGCATGCAGTTGGGATTGTTGGACGATTCCAAACTAATCCAAAAGAGTCTCACCTTCAGGCTGTCAAAAGAATATTCAAATATCTACAAGGAACTCAAGACTTTGGACTATGGTATCCAAAGAATGTTGATCTTACTCTTCATGCTTGCACTGATGCAGATTGGGCTGGAAATGTTGATGATCGGAAAAGCACTAGTGGTGGTGCATTCTATATGGGGCCCCGGTTAGTTTCTTGGTTCAGTAAGAAGCAAAACTCTATTGCCTTATCTACAGCAGAAGCAGAATATGTGGTTGTCGCATCATGTTGCACTCAACTTCTTTGGATGATGCAAACCTTACAAGACTTTCAAATCAAATGTTCACCTCCTATCTCCATCATGTGTGATAATACAAGTGCCATCAGCATCTCAAAGAATCCTGTTATGCATTCCAAGACCAAGCACATTCCCATCAATTATCACTTTTTACATGAACAAGTGCTTGAACAAAAGGTGAAGTTGGAGTATGTTCCCTCCAAAGAACAAGTTGCTGATATACTGACCAAACCTCTGCCTAGGGAAGCATTTGAATATCTCAGATAAAAGATGGGAGTAGTCTCTGCCATGCAGAAAATCATAACTGATTAAATTCAGAAGATTAAATCGGATACGCGGGTTTCCTGAAAGACAGTCGCGTATATACGTGATTTTATACAAATAAAACCACATATGGTTAGTTGCTGACAGATTTTACTTGGGTCGGCATTCTTCAGCACAGCTGCAGTGTTGTTTGGTATCTCTGATGATGTTTCAGCTCTTATATTTCTGTTTCATGCGCTGATATTGGGTAAAGATGCCTTGATGATTGGCTGTTGAAAGTGTTCATGTTGCACAAGCTAAGGAGGATTTTTGGTCATATGGAAAGGATGCATTGGATGCATAGTTTCTGGGGGAGCATTAGCCTTGCTGAATGTAATGCATTTTTGGCATTATGATGATTCTGAATTATGATCTCTCTTGAGGTCTTTTTGATATTGGTTATAAAAATTCATATGTGTAATTTGATGAAAAGGCTATGACCTATGATGTAATTTGTAATATTCAGTCATGTAAAGGGCTCGGTCAAATTTGTAAACCTACTTGGTTGGGTAGTTGAGTCAAATTGTGTAAACCCACTAGGTTGGGTACATGAGTCATATATGTAAATCCACTTGGTTGGATCTTTGATGTAAGTATGAGTCCTTGGTCATAGATTCATGTACTTCATTGAAAAATATTTTTGAAGATTCAGCATGAACTCAAGGGGAGCATGGTAACTTCAGTGCACATCAGATTTACAGAGCTCTTCTCTCTACATGAGAAGAAAAACCTTGTTTTGGTTTTGATCTGCCCTTTGCCCTTGATGTCAAAGGGGGAGAGTAGTATCATGGTGTTTGACTTGTTTATCACGGTGTTTGAATAGGGAGAGAATATCATGGTGCTTGCATAATGATTATAATCAATGTATCTATCTGTTGCGATGATCAAACACCATCATGGTTGCCATCAAGTCCAAAGGGGGAGATTGTTGGCAATATGATGCAGAGTATTGTCCTTGATGGCAAACTACTTGATATAGTTGATGGAAACCTATTTGATGAAGTTGTTCTTGATGGAAACCTATAGAACTGGATGGAAACCTACTTGATGAGTTAAGGGGGAGATTGTTGGCAATGTGATACAATGTATTGACTTTAGTGGAACTTGCTTGATGAAGTTTTCCTTGATGAAAACTGACTGAATGAGTTGTTAATGATGTAAATATGATGTATCTACAGATCAATTCAGAAGTAGCTCAGAAAGTGCCAGAATAATTTTGAACAAGGTATGTCACAAGGCATATGTGGTTTTGTTAAGGATAAGTCGCGTATGCAAATTTACGCTCTATTTTTATAAAACCATGGGGCATTACCATGGTATTGGCCCAAAGAATTGAGTGCTTGATTATCTATTTGATCCCGTCTAGGAATACCATCAGTGGTTGAGTGCTTTTGACTCATGGTATTGATAAAGGCCAAATCTATTTAAGGAGAAGAAAATCATAGTGCAATGGGGGTGCAAGGGTCCGGGCATTAATGAATACTTCACTCTGAAGTATATCTACATGGTTGAACTATATTCTTAATTGATATATCTGAATCTATGATGCACCTATGAATATGATGAAGGTTCAAGATCTCTAGATCTAGAAATGATGAATCTCTAGGATGATCTGAAAAGAAGTAATGAAGACCTGGCACAAATCTAATGAAGAAATTGAAGAAATCTGGGCAAGTTCATAGATCTGATCTGTTATGAAAATTTTATCTTTTATAGATCTATACGCAGGTTCGTTTCATGAAAAACACGTGTATACGCGGATCTTATTCAATAAAAGCGCGTATGTGCAGTTATGGTTTTCTGAATAATGCACAGATGTATACGCGGGTTTGTTTCATGAAAAACGCATGTATACGCGCGTCTGTTTAAATAAAAGCGCGTATGGTATATGAACTAATGATTTCTCAAGGTTGAATGTGTTTCTGCATATATATTCTGAATTCTGGGTTATCTCTGATATTCTGGCTACAGTGGTTTCACTGTTCTGTTTGAAGCATTGGGCGAAGTATATTTGTTGATAAAGTGAAGGGTTGTGTTGAAGCTGTTTGATCTAGTTTGAAAATTGATGAAACGTGGTCGGCAGTAGTGCTGAGGGTTGAAGCCTTCAGTAAGGGGGTGGTAGCTCCCTTCCAGTGGTAGCTGGTAAACGAGAGCATGGGGTTGTAGCTCCCTTCTAGGAGAGGCTAGTAAACGAGAGAAGGTTGTAGCCTTCTACAGGTGGGTGCCTGCGTTCTGGTATAATTCTGCGCCAGTACATGATTATAAGAAGTTTTCTTTATATAATAAATATTGAAGACTGAGACAACGGCAGCGGTGGTTTTCTCCCAACTTGGGTTTCCACCTTAAATCTCGATGTTCATGTGTGTTTCTTATGTATGATGGTTTATTCTGTTTTTACTACACATGCTTTCTGCTTAACATCTGATGAATAAATGATGCAATGATTTAAGAATCAAATACATAATAAGAACTCTGAGCATACGCGAGTTTACTGAAGGATATCCGCATATATACGCTAGTTTTGTTTTGTAAAGTAGTGTATGGGTTTTGAGAAAAGAAAAGTAAATATTTTATCAATTAGCTCTAAATATTGATTCACCCCCCCTCTCAGTATTTTTCCCAACAGGGATGAGCATGATCCTATGTGCAATGACTGGTTATGAGATCAGTATTGTACCTTTCTTTGAGACAATAGATGTATCACCTTGCAGATCTACAACGTTGTCACTTAGTAGTAGTGATAATGATGAGGCCCCATTATTCTTGGAGAATTTTGAAGGTAGCTTCACTTATGAAGCAATGGAGGAGAAGATGATGAAGGGTAGACATCTAGATATGAGAAATATTTTCTCCTTTCTTGACGACACTTTCTCAGTGAGCATCTCACAGCTCAAAGAGAGACTTCTACCTACAATAGATCCAAAATATCATTGGTTTTGGAAGGCCATGGATGAGAAGAAGGTCTCATTAGTGATATCATTGGAGGTGCACTTCAACATTTCATGAAGTGCAAAGTTCTTCATCAGTTTGAGGAAGATGGTATTCTACAAAAGGAGGATACCATGATTATGCAACACATCACTCATCTTCCATATTGGGGTGAGTGGGTGAGGATGATGAGAAAGGGGTTACATCACCACTTGCAGATGTATGACATGGACCAGCAAGCTTGGTTACATTGGTTTCCCTTGGGAGATTCTTTTCACTACCCAAAGGCTCTTATTTCTTTGATCCATGCCTTGAGGAACACTTATGAGATAAAGAAGGAGGCATGGCTACGCTAGTTTCTCTTGGGTGAGTATGGCTACCACCCAATAGCTCATATCTTTCTGATTCATGCATTGTGTATCAATGATAGAATTCAGCCAAAGAAGGCATGTTCATTTTGGTTTCACTTAAGATAGATTAGCCACCACATGACATCTCCTATGTCTATGTGTGTTGTATTGGGTAAATCTTGGCATGATGCTCTCATGATGTGCATTGATGATGTTTCTTTGTATTGTGCTGATGTGACATTCCATATGTCCATTAGTATTTTTTTTCTTCATGATGCACATGAGGAGGAGAGAAAGTAGCAAGATATCTTGTTGCTTTGGTTTCTTTTGGGGGAGTTTGGATTGTCCATCTTACATGGAGGAGATGGAGGATGGCAGCAAAGGGCCTTACTCCGGTGGTTACTATTAGGAGAATATGATTTGACATCTTTGTCTACCCATATATCTCCTTTCCTTATTCTTTTGTATAATTTTGGAATGATGCTTGGATCCAACAAGGCCAATAGGGCTAAGGAAGAGAGCATATCAATTCTCAATCAAATTCATAAAACATGGGATGAAGAGATGTATTGTGAGATGAGACTTTCCCTTTATGGAAAGAGCTACTTTATTTTATGTATCTCATGTATTAATAATGAATTTGGAACTCATATGGTTGTCACTTTGTACTTCATGATGGAAGGAGGACATCTAACCATACAGTTAAAGGCCATTCTATATGTTTTTGAGAGACAACTTTGGAACCAAATATACATAACACATTGCAGCAAATGGAGGAAGCCTTCCTTATGTGGATGCCATTTGGAGGGTAATAGATGGCTTTGCATCTAATTTTGGAGTTGCTTGAGGATAAGAAATATTTTGCTGGGGGGGACTGTAATACTCCCAAATTTTCACATCTTATTTGGAATATTAAAGTCCTTAATTTTCTTAATGAATTAATTAAATAAAAGGGTGGAGGGACCCATAATCCTCAGTATGAATAAATATCCACTTTTTTCTGTGTGAATTTGGATTAATTAAGTCTAGATCTGCATAATAAGGTGGTTGAGAAACTACTAATGTGAATGAAATTGGAGAACATGTCTCATTAATGAGATAGATCATGGAGGTTGACATATAGTCAACTAAGATCTTGAGGAGATCAAACAAAAGGTTGATTCAGTCAACTAAGATCTTGAAGATGTCAAACAAAACATCATGGGACATTCATGATAAAGTGATGGAGGATTTTGTGCAAACAAAGCACACTTGATGGAGAGGGTGTACATTACACCTAGACATGATGGTTGATTTGGTCAAATAGCGCAGTCAAACTTGGAGGATCTCGTCCACATGCACTATGCAGTCTAGATAAGGGCCAAGGCTTGGGAAGGCTAAAAAATTATATAAATAAGATGAAGACAAGGATGGAGGTATGTTGGTTATTCTTGATGTAAAGATCTTTTCAGATCTGGAATTGTCATGTGACATTCCATTTCTTTCTCGGGTTGTTTAGCAGAGATTGCAAGTGTTGTTTAGCACAGAGTGTTCCTGGTCGGGAATCCCACCTCTTTCTTAGAGCAGATCTAGAAAGAGAATTTTACTTCATTCTAAATTAGCATTAGTTCCAAATCTCTTTTCAAGTTACGCTGTACCTATTGTAGCATGTTTTCTGGGTGATTCTAGACCAAATTTTTTGCTAGATCTACTCATATTTTTTACGATGTGTTACTGATTCTTCTCCAATCTAATAAAATGGCTCAGCTTCTCTATAAATTATGATGTTTTCTTAAGATTTATTTTTTATCTTGCTACAGTTCTTATATTTTTTTAAATTATCACTGCATTCTCTCTTTTGGGATATTACATAAGAAGGCAAGTTGATCGATGACTGTGATGTCGCCCTTATGGAGGAAGGTCACCATGTGAAATTAATTAGATACAACCATAGCCATAGCATAAATGCACCATCTTCCTAGTAATATATTGTATTCAAGGGGTCTGTTAATGACCTCAACTTCAATAGTAACATTTTTCCCCCCAAGTTCAACTTGCAAGTTACTAAGAATTCCACAAGGCTTATATGTACGACCGTCAAAAGATTTCAACATCGTAGGTAATTGTGATAAAGGTGGTGAGCCAAGTGAATTCCATCAACTCATAGACATGATAAAAGTAGATGCACCTTCATCAATAATAGTTCAATGAATGAGGCGATTCGGGACATTTAGTTGGATAAAAAATGGTAATTGTGCTGGCAATTGTGGCACGTAGCCCGCATGGTTAAAGACTACAATATTAGAGTCTGTCGGATCGATTCCACCAATTGCTGACAACAAATCATGCTTTTCAGAGGGAAAATTCTGAAGAACCTCAAGCGTCAACATAGCAGAAGGTGACTGAGCCAGATCTTCGACTATTTTATAATTTTGAGCTACACGAGCTCGGGGGTCGAAATTCAATTTATGAACGACTCCCTTTGGCAACTATATTGTTAACTCAAGAATAATAGGTAGTGGAATTGAATCAGACGAAGTAGAATTCAAAGTAGTAGGTTGATCTCTAGCCTAACTATTCGATGATGAAAGAGAATTACCGTAATATTTACTTTGAGTGGACACCAAAACATTAGTTTTGGGCTTAGTGGTGGATAACATAAGAACCTGTGAACTAGAAGTGGAATTCGTAGCATCCATATGTGTTTCCGGGTTCAAAAAAGGGTTTTTCAAAACTACAGATGCATGATAAGTCTTAAGATTTTGCAATACTTTTGAGCGGTGAGGACATTCTTGTGTAAAATTCTCCTCATTACATATAAAACAAGTGTAACAAGGTTTCTGAGAAGTACTCGGTGTATCAAATGATTTTTCCTGCTAGGGTGACTTTTTTTTTTCTTATCTTTCCCTTTCTTCTTAATTCTAGGTTGCTTGTCACTTTTTACCTTGCCATATGACACAACATGTATTTTTGAAGAAGACATAGGATAAGATGCAACAAATGTTTGATTGGACACAGCAAGTGTGGAAACAAATGGTGGACTTGCTGGCTAGGTGCTAGTAGAACCAATCACACAGTCACTGGCATGCAATTCCTTACCAGAAGGTGAAGGAGGAACAGTGAAATTTAGTCATGGTGCATTCAGAATATTTTCATAGAGCATGCCAAACTAGGTATAAATCAAATCTAGATATTGGGCACGATAAATTACTATCTCTTCAGCGACAACACTTCCTTTGGCCACGTCCTAGTGATGGATGGAAACAAAGACTTTTTAAACCACTCAGCTAAAAATTGATCTATAACAAAGGTTTTAACCATTCGATGGTAATGACGCCACTCATGTATGTGATATGATATGTGAGTAGAAATCGTATGTTTAAAGTTGGTCAAAATTTCCATTTCAGTTTCATATTTGATGGGTAACTAGAAGTGGGTTAGAAAAGTAGTGGATAATATTGTGAGGTTATCAAAAGAAGCTCGTGATAATTTAATATACCACTTTTCAGCTAGATCAATGAGCATTCATTGGAAAATATGGAGTCTAAAAAAATAATCATTCAATAAGTTTGAGGAACATGATAAATGATAAGTCATAATGTGCGTAGATTGATATTATCCAGAGTTTCCATTAACTTTCAGAATGTCAATGGGTAATTTATGAGGAATCACTAGCCACTAAGGTAAATAATGAAAGGGATCATTAGTGAGCCGGTTTAAATCAGGTAACTATATTGTTGCAAAAAATAGCTACTCTTGGTTTAGATCAGGTTGAGTGTAACCAAGGTCAGATGGAATTACCTCAGCAATAGGCCGTTGTGAACCAATATAAGGAATCTGTTGTTGGTAACCCTGATAGGGGTAATTTTGATGACCAAACCCTTAATAGGCATATTGAAAAAAACCTGGATAACCTTGTTATTGACCAAACCCAGCATAGGGTTATTGACCAAGTCTAAGATAGGTTTGATACTATTGGAATTGTTGTTTTGGATGCCATGGGATTTGATAATATAGTTGTTTCCCTCTAGGATAGGTTGGTCTAGGTTTTGAATAGACAGGACTAGTAGAGGCCTGTGACAAAGGTAAACTAGCATGTGGTTATGAAATTCCTGATAAAAACAGTTGTTGTAAACCAACCTGGGAAGATGGAGTCTGTAGAACTGAAACTTGAGGGTTAAGGGTTGGAGGAACCACCTGAGAAGGTTGAGCTACGACCAAGGAAGTAATAACAAGCATAGTAGGTACAGACATAATAGGTTGAACTGGTTGATATTGGTACACAATCGTTTGCGGTTGAACAGGAAAGGTAGGATGTCATTGACAAACATGTATTCCATCATAATATTGACCTAAGAATGAAGGAGTATTACCATATGGGGTAAACATGGGTTGCCCCCCAGCATATGGAGTATAAGGATATTGAACATATTGACCTTCATATGATGGGATTCCAGTAGAAACTGGATAAGATCGATGGTAATCGGATGGACCTGTTTGATATTGAGTTGAAGATGTAAATAAAGGATCGGGTCATTCAATACTCGTAAGAGAGGAACCAGATAAAACTCTAGATGACGACATGGGTGAAGTCCATGGACTAGAGGAGGCACTATACTAGGTTCCATTTAAATATTGGTAACCCCGTGGGATGGATGGACCACCATAAAGATGAGACTTGGGTGTCGTATAAAACATCAAAGAGGTAGCAACAATAGATTATGTTGCAGTTGTAACAAATGGTACAGTTTGGGATGTTGTCTTATCCATGGTTATATAACCCAGTAAATACTCTAAAGAATCTACGAGAACTTGAAACTAAGCAGGATCAACAGAAGTAGTGTGGGTCAAATGAGGAAAAGATAGATAAAGATGAAGCCCCAACCCAAAATGAGTTGGATTTGTAGGGGTTGTCTCTTCCTGAGGTTCTTCCTCAATTGAAATCAAACCAGGTGGAAGTACTTCATTGTCGGGCCCGAGATAAATTTTATGTAGTAGACTCTGCGGTAAAGAGGAAGACTCAACAGTTATGGATGACTGAGGATGATACGGTTGATTATCTTCTACCATAGGAACAACTTCTTGTTGTTCAACTTTGGGATCAATAAATTTTGGTAAAATAACGAGAGTTTCTGGATCAACTTCAGGTACTGGATTTACCATTTCACTAGATTCAACTTCAATGTCCTCGGTGTAGTGAGGGTTAGTCACCGTCTTTATTAAATAAAGATGTTCAAGGAATTGAGAATAAATACTCAAAGGATCAGATGACTCTGGTAAATTAGATGAACACGAAGCACGAAAGGTTCCATAGGTACCAAACTCGGTAGGATGAGCTTGCCTTAACCGACTAGGTGTAGCTTCTTGTGATAAAGGTGGTTTATTCGCTATCCTACGTGAACGACAGGGAAAGGGTTAATCTTCTTCCAGGATTGATGATTGATTTAATTACAAGAAATAAATATTAAAAAAAAATAGGGTAATTCTAGGAAAAAATATTACCAAACAACTGTGAACTGCAATATACTGCCCCAGTAAACTGAGGAATTATGTATGTGTAGGAAATCTCCTCAAATGTTGTGTTCAGTGTATCACAATGTACAATGTGGCTGACTCGGTTACATATGTATGGTAAGCAACCTAATATTTTCCTCCCAAATATACTTGATGGTACTTGGAGGCCCAATCCATGTTTGAATTGTCTAATGTGAAACCGCATAGTGAGAGCATCCCCTTATACTTTTCATACTAGAACACCACCCGATATACTCAAGGTACATGGACGAGCTCCGATATACTTAGGTACGTGGGATGAGGTATCACACTTGGAATGTATCACAAAAAATTAATCACAGCTGCTATGTTTTATGACGCCGAAACACATCTCTAGCCTAGACCTCTAAATGTTATCATTAAGTGACAATTTTCCCTTAGGTTAATTGAGATAAATTTTAAGCTGATCTTGCTTAGAAATTTGTCTTCCAGGTTCACTGTATGATGTATTTGAATGTTCCTAGAATGTAAAAATTATGATAATCATTTGTTTTGATTCAATTTCGATAATGAAAACCTTAGCTACAAGGGATAGAGTAATCAGATCGTAAGAAATCATAAATGAGCTCATCTAAATGCAATTTCCCTAATTATTCCTATGCAACAGTCACAAATGTTATATGAAAATGCATGTTTTTATTTTCAATTTCTTTTAAGTGTGAATGAACAAAAAAGAAACTAAGATGCACAAATAATTAATAAATACTTTCTAGAGAAACAAAGACTAGTACGAAAATTCCTCTTTCAACAATAAATAGCTAATCAAATGTAAACCTTAAACTTTGGAGATTTTTTAACAATGATAAATAAAATAGGAAGAAACATTGAACAAACATAGATCCAAAGTGAGCAAGGGTAGCAAAAGCAATATGGACTCTAGAGGCAACTAGACACTTGATAAATCAGTAATTAAGACACTAAACTGAATGGAAAAAGATAAAAATATGATGAATTTTGGTTGGTCACAGGATAAACGCATCCTTGAGTGGGAAACAATGTGTTGTAGAGCACTTTCTCTAAGCCAATAGTGCTTTGCAGAGCACTGTGTCAAGACCAATAGTGCACTGGTGCCAAAGGAATCTCAAAATAGGCAAGTAAACACACTTCTTTTACCAAAACACATTCAAATGACTATAATGAAGCAATTAAATTCTACTAGAGGCTGAAAAACAAGGATAAAACCACCAAGGATGATCAATCGATCCCTAGTGGAGTTGCCAATTTGTTTTACAGAAATAAAACCTATGGATAGATAAGTTTCCTTAAGTGTGGTGGACGCACTTAGAACAAGAGATGAAATACACTTGACCTTTTTCTGAAGATAAACAGATAATATAAGAACATCTACTTGTGATCCTTCTCTATTATTTGTCTCCCTTTTGTCACTTCCATCACCCCCAATCGAACTGAACTCGCTTGATTGCTACCTGAAATTACTAACAGAAGACAAAAAAATACATAAATTCATATTATCTATTCATATAAATCAAACTAAATCGATTCCATTTGAAAATACATATATCAAAGCATGAAAACATGTATTAGGAAAGGAACGAATATCTTTATTACATGATAGAAGGAGAAGTTACAACCAATTGGATCTATTCGATGTTAACTCGCTCTAGCTTTAGTCCTATCCTCATCACATCAACAGCATTAATCCAGTAACATAACATTACTTGCAAAAAATACCTCAAAGAGCTATAATTGCACCAGCATAACCCTACAAATTCAATTTCTTGATCTGCTTTGCACTATGATCAGTGCTCAATTTATAGGAAATGAGGGTAGTTTGGCATTAATTGCTCATTGAATAGATTTTCCATAAATGTGTTAGGAAGTTTCCTTGTTCAATGGGATAGGAGGATAAGTGATTTAATGGCTCCATGGTGTTCATATTCGAGGTTATCAAATAGCATGATAGCCGAAAACACTTCTAGAAGCCACTAGAGAGTGGGAAGATTCCCGGAATCATTTGAACAATTCACTCCCAGTCGACCAACGCACTATTAAGTGGGCCTAGGTGCTCTACAACGTTGCTTCACATGGGAGTAAGTACTCTACAAAGCACTTATTGCAGTCTAGAGATGTGTTAGTGGCTCAATGGAGTATTTCAGCTGGACTTCAAGCAGTGAAACCTTCATGGATAAAAACCAACAATGGGATGACTTGTTTAAGGTAAGTAGCAACTGATTTAGAGTATGATAGTGTAATGTTCCCAATTTTTATCCTCAAGCTAAAAGGAACATTATAGTTATCAGTAGATGAATAAAATTGGTAGGGAGGCCCACTAACCTCTTTAAAAGAGAAAATAGCATTCCTCATTTGAAGAGGGGAAGAATAAAGCAGCTAGATTGAACACCTACAGGTGTGAACATGATTGGATCATGTTGATTAAGTCATAGTTGACCAAGTCCACATGCACTGTCTAGATACATTGTATCTCCATGATAGACTGCGTAGTTTGAATGGAGGACAACTTGCATGGGCTAGGTGGCACATATGGATGGGACCCATTGTGGAGAGGAGAACTTGCTATACATGGAGAGGAGGACAGCCATTGTATTCATGCTTCGATTATTATTTTCTTTAGTCTATTTAGACTTTACTTCCTCTTGTTGTTTAGCAGGGTTGCAGTGTTGTTTAGCACAAGGGTGTTCTCAGTTGGGAATCCCTACCTCATCCTCAGAGAAGGAGAGGTTCTTGAGCTACATTTCCTCATTCCAGAATTTTGGCCAAGCTGCCTCCTTTAGCGATAACACAGTTTCTATTTAGAGCTGGGTTGTGTTGCAAGGTGCAACAAAGGAGGATCTCTTTGAGCCATTTCTGCGCTTGTTTTTCAGTGGAGAGCTTGTCTATCCATTGGAGGATCAGCAAGGGAGGCTCCCGTGAATATTTTCACATCTTGGCATTGGGCCAAATCATCTCTACACTTTTACAATGTAGACCCTTGTAGGAACTGTGTCATTTTCCAGAGAGCAGCTGCAGCAAGGTTCGATACCTTGATTTTTGGCTAGTTTCCTTAGGCAAGGGCCAACCCTTTCCCCAGAAATCTAGAAAAATGGATTCTAATCCCATTGTAATTTATTCAGCTATGTGAATTTACTAATGTAGGGGGACTGCGTTATTTTGATGTTGAATATTCAGATCTATTCCTTTTGTACTTGTACTTTCATGAAACCCTTGCTGGGTTATCTTCACATTGTATAAAAGAGGCTAGATCTCTGTTTTTCTCTATGTTTTGGCTAAATAAACTCCATATTTGTTGTCTACAACATTTTTCTACAAAAACCCTCTTGTAATTACACTGTTCTTACTTTAGAGTTTTCTGTATGGATTAAGTCATGGGTTTTCAGTGTTTTCCAACCATATAAGAACTGGGAGATCTGTTTAACTAATCTATAATGATTTGTTTCAGCTCCCATTCTATATGTGACATTTATATTGAATGAACTAAGGGATCCAAGTCCCATTTCTCATTTCTACAGCGTTATTTCCTGGAAATAGTGTTTTTAAGGTCCAGATCACTGATTTTCCCAACTTGCAGATAACATATGGAGACATAGTTTTGCTAATATTCTCCTAATAAGTTAAATTGACATAGCTTACATTATCGCATTAAAGTATTTCTAATCTCCAACTTAAGAATATCTTAAGATATTCTTATTGTTGTAGAAATTCCCTATTTTGGGATATTACAGATAGACCCTATTTGTACTGATATGAGTTTTGAGAATGATGCCCAAATTGACTTGTAACACATATGTTTTTATGTTATGTGTTAATGTGATGTTTCGGTTTACTTATTAATAGTTGTTTACATTTTAAATATGTTGTTCATTTTTTGTTAATCTTCTCATTTAATGTTTTAGTTAACCACTGAAAATAAAAAATAATTTATTTCCATGAATGTACTAAATTTATTCACCCACCCACCCCCCCTCCTCCTCTCATTTTAGTCAATTTTCATTAGTTCCCCATCTTCCTACCCTTAGTGTAGGCTTCTGAAAACTTTTTTTTTTCATCACCAAATTCAAGCCATATTTCCCTACTTTTAAGTCTCCATTCTACCTCCCTTTCTTCTATAGATCATGCTTCCTCTTTTATATCTATATTAGATCTTATCTAGAGGCCTCTGAGTCAAACCCTTCCCTTTCCATGATAGAGAAAGAACCTATATATTTCTCAATATCCACCACTTCTCATGTTGTGGCCTCCTTTCTCCTTGGCCCAAGTTTTTTCCTTTTCCTCATTAGTTTAATATTCTCTTCAAATTTTGTTTCTATACAGGAACATGAGTGAAGGTCAAAAACCTACCAGTTTTTTTGGATCGGGTTCATAAATTCCATCCTTTTTAGCAAAGAGGAATTCATTTTAAAGGAGCTAGTAGGCTTCTAGGAGGCCCCTTCACCTCTAACAAAATAGGTGAGTGATATGAGTCACCTCTAGATCCTAATTGTTTCTTAATGAGTGTGAACCTTTCCATTAGGGCTTCTCATAAAAGAAACATATCTAGTATCTTAGTAATCCTATCAGTCACCATCCCACCTATTCCTCCAAGTAATATTTATCTTCACAGGTTCAACATCGACCGACCTGCGTCCCTCTAATATATTGATAAAGAAATATTTAAAGGGATCAAGCCTAACCCTTATGCCCCAAGATTTAGAGGCTCTTAGTGAGAAATTTATGGCACCCCCAATAATTAAAGAGTTTGTTTCAACACTGATTTCTAGAAAAAATACTCCCAAACTTCCTTCCTCTCCTCATTAGGCCCATGGATGTTTAACATGGTTAAGGTTTTCTCCAATTCCTAAAAGAAGGCTTCCACCTCTAGGATAGAGGCCATACTCAATAATTTTGAAACCTAGATACATTTTTTCTTCCAATGAACCACCAGACCCCAAACCTTTTGATCACATATGTGTCCAGGAACTACCAACCCCCTAGAATTTCTTTTAGGCTTTTAACTACCCCCTCGCCCTCGACAAGAGTTTCTTTGAGTAGGACCATATCCATATTGTCGACCTCAACCAAGTGTTTTATAGAATTTTTTTGTGCGGTCCTATAATACTCTATAAATTTCATTTGGAAACCCCAACTAGGGATTTCACTATTATTGTTTGATTACAAATAGATCCACTCTATCTATCTCTTGTGGTTTTGTAAGTTGTGACATCCTTTCTCATCCCCTCCCTTTAGTAAATGTTATTTTTACCAGTCCTCCCTCAAAAATCTAATTGTTGGGAAAGATTCATTGAGACCTATTGTTTTAAATAGCCTCTCTCATCTCTGATTTCTCTAAATTGGGTCTTGAGGTAATGGAGGATGGAAAGTCTCTTCAACCTAGTGAACATGGGCATATTAATTGAGTTGATTTTTCAATCACATGGGAAACCTCTTCAATGGTGGTCATAGAGGGACTACCACCTTTTGTTTCAATTTCCTCTATCCTTAACACTTCATCTACCATTGAATTAACAAAGGATAAATAAGTAAAAGTAAAGAATAAATATGAGAAGTACCTCCCTAGGACCCTTGTGAGGGTTCAATTAACGTGTCTTCCCCTAAAAATCTTTTGCATCGTCTTTCTAATATATCAGTATTTTTTCCTTTCTAGATCCCTTCCTTTAGTTCTTCTAGAGTCCTAACCTTCAAATCCCTGAGAGTGTACTTAATAATTTCCTCTCTAACCTTGGAGGGGAAAATGTACAATTTTTTCTGTAGTAAAAGATCACACTCTCATGCCAAGTGGCCATGCTTGGGACACCTTCAGCACCTAAAGGATAATACCCTCTTAATGTAGAACCTAGTATAACATATCTTATCCTTTTACAATATTGATGTCTTGTGGTAATACTCCCCTCAGGTCTAGATTCACCAGAATTCAATCCATAATTATTTTCCATGTCTCAAGATAAGAGCCATAATGCTCTAAATACTTCCCCAGTGAATTCTCGATGACTTCCAAAACCATTTCATCCTAATAATTTAATATTAGTCTTGGTAGTTGTACCTAGATGTGTAACAAATACATTCTTTCCATATTGGAATAAAAAATGGCGTCTAAACTTGAAAATTACTAGTGTGATTTTTATCTTCTAGACCCTCTAAACCACCTTTTGTGCATCTTTTTCATTCCCAAATTGAGATATATCCACCCCTTCACTAGTAATTAGACTATTGGGGAGTATTAGGATCTATGTGTTACCTCCTTGGCCTCCCATTCCTCCATAAGATTGGTATGTATCCTTATTCCTTGTACACACCCTACTAATGATTTCTTGGCCATATCCATGGCTCTTTACATTGTAATGTCCACTCCCATAACCAAGGTAAATTTTCCTCTATTCACTTCCTTGACATAATGCATAATTTTCTACTTCTCAACTTTTCCCTTCTCCAAATTCTAAGTCACCTTCTCCTTTGCGCTTCGAGGGGTATCCACTCTTGTAGTTTTCCTAGAATCAATTTTCCCCCTTCCTTCTACCATTTATTTCAACCCTCCTCTTCTTTTGTTTAATTTTTTTATGCTAAAATGTCTAAAGGGGGGGGAATACCCAAGAATCTCCCCTATTTAAAAAAACCATTTTCTCATTTTTTATCCGTTGGAAAATAATTATTATTCCCTGATGCGTTAACATTGAGTTTAATTTTTATAGAATCTGATCCTAAAGTGACAAGGGGTTGGGATCGTTTGGTCCCCGCAGGTGTATGATTGAGCCTTGGCTCCTGTTGTAGCCTCTACAACACCCTCCAAAAAATCCACACTTTAAAATTTCTGAGCCCCTTGAGCATTGAAAAAAAAAAGCTGAGTTAAAGTCCTGGAAGGTTAAGTCGCTAAGTCGTAGATTTCTTGAATTTTGGAAAATCGTGACCAGGACTATGACCCATCCAACTCCCCAGTCGCAAGGTCGCACTTCTCTCAAAATGCCAAATAAAGGCGACCCAAATACCTCATTAATGGGTACCAGACGCGTGACCCTTTTATAAATAGAAGGGTCGCAGGATCGCATTATTTCCACGTGGCAGAGAAGAAACGCTCGACAGGCCGACTGAGCGCCAATTTTCTCGGTGAATTCGAAACGTACTCTAGAGTGTGTTCCCATCTCCTCAGATTCAAGCGACATGGGACCTCCAGTGGCCCGAAAAAAGAAAAAGAGCCCGAAAGCAGAGGACATAGAGATGGATATACTGATGTCCTCGATCCCGATCTATAGGGACACCTTGTGCACATTTTCCAAAGGGGACAGCATGCGCTGGTACCAAGTGTACCAGGAATTTTCTCGACAGGAATTCCCAGAGCACCTCCCTAATCAACAAGCATACATACAAGTTAAAAGGTCAAGGCTCCATCATGCAGGTGCCCAACCTGCTATATTCCCATCTGCGGAGGTCATTGAATGGATTATACAAAACACCGACCCCAAAAAGTGGGTAATCAGGGACTATGCAGGCAAAGCTTTCGCGACTCTCAAAGGCTCAGATGCTCAAGTTTACTATGCATTGCCCAAACGAGATGAGGACTTCACAGAAGATTGGGCCATCACCCATGCAGTCCCCATAACAGACACTCTAAAAGGGTGGTGGGAGGAGCTCGAAAAATTCAAGGCTAAGAAGGATCAAGAATATCCAGTGGCAGGTCTTAGGAAGGTGTATAAACTGGTAGCCTTTATGATTTGCAGATTATACAAGCATCCTGATGCCACCACTTTCAGCGGTACGTGGGCAACCCTAATGGAGTATGTCACTGTGCACGGCACCTGGTTCAACTGGGCCAGCATACTGGTGGCCTCTCTTCAGACAAACATATCCTCAGCATTGGTACCAAATGATGGATATCCTTCTGAATTCTACATGGCCTCCTACTTGTTGGATGTTGTTTGTTTGAGGTGCCACTTTGAGGGATGGGTGCACAACTGGGATCCAAAGCAAGCACGCCCAATCCACTTAGAGACAAAGGTATTTTGGGATTCCAGGTACAAGCATGACATAGAGCCGATCTCTCAAGTCTTCATCCTGGCTCTCTAGAGAAAATTGTTCAGCCAAGACACTTCTTGCATGTCTTGGCGAGCAATGGGGACGTTAGGCAAGGTGGCACATTGGTTCCCACTTGCCGAATAAACATTCATTTGAGTCTTTGGTTCATACAAGGCTCCCCATGCTATGCCCTGATATGTTACAGATAAAATGCTCATTCAAGAGGTCTGTTTCCAATGACTTCCGGTTTCTCTAAGGTCTTGACTAAGGGCAAAAAGAAGTCGTGGCCTACACTACCCCTCACTATCAGTACCTACATGGTCAAATATTTCAGGGAGGTAGAGGCAGAAGCAGAAGAGATGAGAAGTTATCACCTCGGGCCATTGGACCATCGGACATATGACACAAAGAGGATAGTCCCTAATCACTGTAAGCGGGCTAAGTTCAAATGGAACTACCAGCACACAGAGTGCCCGGGCGAGGATGAAAAAAGAAATTGGTATAATGCAGATAGGAAACTCGCCCTGGGGGTGTGGTCTGATCAAGGAGACCCAGATGACCATACATTGGAAGAAAGAAGCTGTGAATTAGGAGGCACTTCTTCTTCTCAGGCTAAGAAGGCTTGAACCAGTACAGGGCACAACACTGTTGCCCAGCAGAAAGAGCAGGAACCCAAAGCTCAGCAAGAAACATAAAATAAGATGAAAGAGGATGAAGAAAAGTGCAAAAGGAGCCTCAGGTCAGAGCAGAAGAAGAAGCAGGCATAAGAGGCCAGGAGAAAAAAGGAGGAACAGGAGGCTGAGGCTGAGGCGGAACAACAACTCAAAAGAGAGTTAGATCAAGTGGAGGCCGAACGCCAGAGGAAAGCAGAAAAGGAAGCGGAAGCAGAGGCTGAACGGAAGAGAAAAGTAGAATAGTAATCAGCAGCAGCAGCCGAACGTAAGAGGAAAGCCGAACAGGAAGCAGCGGCAGAAGCAGAGCATAGACAGAAAATAGAACATGAAAAGGCAAAAGTAGAGCGGCTGCGGAAAGAGGAGGAAGAAAAGAAAAGAAAAGAGGAGGATGATAGAATACTAGAGAACATCGATACATCTCCCCAAGGCGCAGAATCACAAACGGAGCTACAGCCCATCGAAGTGCCTGTAGTCAATACACGCTCTACACTCTCCGATCTGAGTTCCTACAAAGGGCAAGAAGAGGAAGTATTCAACCTTAATAGGCTCACATATGATCAGTTCTCCTTCAAGATTCGACAAGAGAAAATAAGATGCCTGGCACAAAATCCTTCCGCCTCATCCACAGCCGCGACGGAGAAAGATATAGTCCTAGACACTAGGACTAACCCAGTAATGATAGCATCAGCCAGCATGGCTTTCGCTGTGGCCACGGAGGAAAATGTAAACAGAATGAGCAGAGATATCCTTTCTCTACAAAATAAGCTACAAGAAGCAGAGCAAAGGGAGGCAAGGGCAGAACAAGAAAAGGTAGCATTAAGGGAAGAGATTCAACAGTTCCAAGACAAAACTTCTCCTATCAATGAAGTACCACTCACCGTCCAAAGAGAGTTGGATGTATTAGAGGTCACCATGAGGCAGGTCTATGGGGAAATGTTCACTATAAAACAAACAGTTGCCCCCTTGGTAAGAGCCCAAGCAGAGACTAAGCAAAGGAGTGAGTAGCTGAAGGAGGCCTCAGCCTCTTTGGATCAGATGATAGAATGGATAGGTCGGTACCCTCAAGCTCCGGAAAACTTGCCTAAGAAAGACTAGATCCACACCCAAGACGCCAAGGTCTAGATTCGAATTAAAATGCAGTCTAAAGATAAGTTATCCAAGGACGTAGATTAGGTAATGGCCACGTACGATCATTTAATTAGTGGCATTGATTCAATGCACACCTTGCACCACATTCCATCGCTAGGTGCATTAAATGAGGAGAAGATGTGGGAATAGTTGGATCAAGAGATTCAGACATTTTTGCAACCCATTAGAAAAGCCACTGCCACTCCCGATCTTGTAGCATCACAGGAGAACTTGGGTAAGTTCATTGTCACACCAGTCTAGATCTACACCAAACTGGCCTCTCTATCCAACCTGGTCACACAGAAAAGAGAGACTTTAATTCCAAATGCCTTGTAGTGTCTGCATCGGTTAAGAGAAGAAATTCCCTTGATTTCCCCCATAGCGGTAGACTATCGTGCATGGTAGAACTTCCTCAAAGAACAACAAGTTGATGCCCCTGACCTCACGATCACACACACATTCTCATGATCGGGTGGCAGTAGGTCGTAGGTCACACTTGGCAATAGGTCGCAGGTCACACTTTGCAGCTGGGTCACAGGTCGCAGCCCTCATTCAAGTCACAGGGCAACTCAACAGCTGGGGAGGCGAAAATTTAGGAAGCCCAAAGGTCAAGTGTTGGTCTATAAAACTCCCTTCGGGAAGATTGTAAAGGGGCTTTTTTTTGGGACTCAAAGAGTTAGAGAGCAGTGTATAGAAGGATAACTCTCTTTTGCATATGAATACAAATACTTGATAAAATCCTTTTGGATCTGATGTGTTTTTCTTTGCCAACACTATGAGTATTTCTTTTTCAGTTTCCAACATCTTTTGATTAATGAAACTGCGTTCCTTGATGTCATCATTTATGCATTATAATTCTCTGTACTTGTGTTAATGATGTTAAGTTTATCTATGCTTCCTTAATGAATGTTTATAACTTCGTTTACTGACATTTATATTCTAATCATAAACATTTAAGGAAGTGAAGGTTGTTCCTGCCATAAAGAATTGTTTCTTCCGTGGTTAGAACAACATGCAAGAATGACCCTTAAGATATGATGTTGACAGTATTTTTTTTGGATTCATGTTTTATTATTCATCTTGCTACGCATAGTGTTATATACTTGTTTAAACTCATCAATCATGTATCTGTATCATCTGAATAAGCGTGTGTCCGCAGGTTCATTGAGTTCTTTTGAGACCCAAGGAGAGGAGACTTAAGTGGTAGCCAGACCCACACCCCAGATGGGATCCCTACTCCAAATGGTTTAGAGTCTAGTTGGGACTTTTTACCGGGGATATCCCTTGGTTTTGGTCAGACAAACTTTCCCGTCAACAAAATTGGCACTAGAAGGAGGGCCTGAATGGCATCCTCCCAGCACACAAGCAATATTCTGTCACAAACTCCCCAAGGGGAGGTCATAAATGATGATAATATTCCTCCCCATTTGGAAGATGTTCAAGGGGAGAAGGCTACATATTACGAAGTCACCATGGAGCAGTTGAGAACCCTGCACCCAGTTGCTCGCAATCTCATCAAGGATTTGCAATTCACCCCAGTCATGAGTTTCTTGACCCATAATAGGACCCCTGCTACTAAAATCACTCACAATGCTGCCCTTGTAAATTCCCTACCTCATTTGATAAATTTGATGGTTGAAGACCTCGCCACCGCTGTCTAGAATAACGAACTGATTCTCAAACTCCAAGGGGCCGAAGAGGAGGAACCTAACGTGAATGAACCCCATCCTGACCCTCAGCTCAACGAAGCCCATCATAACAAAAATCAAGTCTACCACCCGCCAACAGGAGGCAAGGGAATGAAGGCGAGGGAAATGGAGTCTGAAGAAATGAAGGCGAGGGGAATAGAGGCCAAGGAAATGGAGGCGAGGGAAATAGAGGTCAAGGGAATAGAGGTAGGGGAGATATAGGACGTGGCCAAGGACACCATGCCGCCCACCACCGTGAAAAACAAAATAGGCCACCTATCTACAATTGGGGATATCTCAGGAATATGGTCAACCGTGAGGGATATCAGGATGAGCACTCTCGCCATGGGGGAGAAGCATCCATGTCAAGCACGGGGAGTGAATCTGAATCTGAGATCAGGCACCACGAGCATGCCAAGTGGGTACAACCACTTTCCTGGATGGCCCAGTCCCCGTTATATCTTTTGGGCCCCCTCCATGACATGCCTAGACACCCTGAGAAGCATCTCCCCAAGTTTGACTGCGAGAAAGGCACGTTGGCCGAGGATCATATAAGCAACTTCTATCTTTCACTACAAATTATGAGAGTTCAAACAGATGACATTGCTTGTCACCTTTTTCCACACACTTTTGAGAACAAAGCGGCCACCTGGTACCGCTCCCTCCCAAGTGCCTCCATAATGTCATGGGACCAAATCCATCGGATTTTCTTGCAGAAATTTTCGGAGGAAAAAACCCTTTCCATGCTCCTCACATAGTTAAGTACCATTAAATTCCATAAGAAAGAAAAGGTCAAGGACTTCAATTAGAACTTTGCTACCATATTGCAAAATTTTCCCCCCAAATTGGTGTTAGATGACTCCATTACCATAGCTACTATACAAAGTCTCTCCCCAGGGATATTTCCATCTTCGTAAAACGCAAAGCTAAGGCCACCCTTGTGGCAAATTACGTGGCCGCCCTTGCTGTAGAAAAGGACATTCTTTATATAGGGGTCATCAGTAATGAAGGGAGAGACGACCATAAACCCACCGCAAAGAAAATTCAGTCCTCCACACCCAAGACCGCGGATAAGGACAAGGATGCTTTTGACTTTGAGAGTATAGCAAAGACCCTTAAGCTATTGACCAATGAAGTATCTGACCTGAAGAGAAAGGGCATAGAATCCTCTACTGGCACTAAGAAGCAAAAGCCCTTTTTCAGAAAGAATAACCCTACCACCAATCGACCTCCATGTAACCCGAACACTGTTCTCAATGTTGAAGAAATAAAAAAATATAACTTCTATTCTTTCCACCAGGCTGCCCACTCTGAAAATACATGCCCACAATGGATTGGCATCATGACTGCAGTATTAAATCAACTTCTGGATGATAAAACCCCAGGGGACGTAGGGGAGGATGATGTTTCCGACAATGAAGAAGATTTGCCCCCTGATGAAGAGCCAGGATCTTATATTCTTGCGTTCAATGTAATCTGCGAGGAGAGAAATCATACCATCACTGATATCAACATGGAAAATGATCCTAAGGTCAAACCCGTATGAAATTATGGCCTTAGAAGCAAAGGACCGGTTCCCGAACAGTCCTTTGAAGAGAAGAAAAGGGCCTTCTTAAGGAAAATTCTACCCCCTGGGAATGAACAACAAGCTATTCCTGAAAAGCCCACGACCAACAACACCCGAGTAAACCAAAAGAGCAAGCTCCTGGTGGGGTCGCCCAAAGCCACCACCGAGCCTAGTCCTCATTCTGATTTTAGTTACAACATTGTTGAGGACATGAATAAAACCAGAGCCAACATCTCCCTTTACGAGCTTGCCCGCATCACCAATCAATGAGAACTTATTCTCAAAGCCTTCGCCAACACCTCGACTACTAAGCCTGTGAGATATACATCTGCACAAGCTAGTCCGAATGTCCAGTCTATTGTAAATTCCATAAATGAAAATTCCAGGGGATCCACTCCTCCCTTCCTCTTATCATTTGATATTTTCAACTTCAACGTCCATAACTACCTAGTTGACTCCGGCGCATCCACAAACGTCATGCCCTTGTCTATTTTTAAGAAGCTGAACATTCGCCTGGAGAAAACTAATGCTAGGATCATTCAGCTTGACATATCGCAAGTGCCAGCTATAAGAGAGCTGAACAATGTCATCATCTGCCTTTCTTCCAACTCTAGGGTCCACTAGTGTATAGACATTGTAGTTGTAGACATCCCAGAAGCCTATGGCCTATTGCTTAGCAACGACTGGTCTAGCAAGCTGCAAGGGTATTTTTCTACCGACTGGTACCACCTGTGGCTTCCCCACAAGGGCCGAAACAACCAAATCAGGGTCGAAAGCGAACCTTATATGAAACACATTATCACTGATTTGGACGCTACTATCGAACCTGTCAACTTTGCCGAGGAAGAGCTTGGCATGTGTTTCTTAGAGGCCATTTTTAGATGTTGGCATACTCCTCAGTCCCCAGTGAACCCATAGGTCCAGTCAGAACTAACACTCATCATGGAAGACCAAGCTATCCCCATCATACACCAAGCCGAAATCCCTCCCCAATCCACAACTCTAGAGGAGCCAGAAAACGATGTGTGGACCTTGTATTATGATGGTTCCAAGACATATGACAGAGCTGGCACATGCTATATCCTGCTGGACCCCCAGAAGAACAAGGTCTTGATTTCGTGTCGGCTAGAGTTCCAGTGCACCAACAATACTGCCAAATATGAAGCCTTAGTCCTTGGACTTAAGAAGGCACTAGACTTAAAGTTAAGATGCTTACAGGTTATCAGAGACTCTGAGATCATCACTCGTCAGGTACGCAATACCATCCATTGTTTGTCTCCGCACTTTAAATATTATCAACAAGAGGTATGGCATCTTATTTCTTCTTTTGATGCATTTGGGATCAAATCTGTGCTTAGAATTCATAATGTAGCAGCTGATACTCTGGCTAATGCTGCAGTTAGGTTTACCCCTCTAATGGATGGCTTTTCTATTGAAATAATGTATAAACCCTCTGTGCCAGATAATATTACTAATTTACGCGTCTTTGATGATGACCAACAGATACTGGAATTCATGCTTAGCACCGAACTGTTCAAAGACGCGGTGATAGAAGAGGCAGATCATGATCAAGATTTTTAGGAAGAACATGATAAACGCAAATAAAATACCATGCCCAAGGGGATAGTGTCACTTGAGAATCTCTTCGATCTACAAGGCCATTTATGCGGGCCCCCAAATACCAAAATACAAAGTTCCACCTTGGCACATCCGCAGGTGAACTTAGGATCGGATGAGGATCCGAAGTTCATCAACCTTGGGAAATATTGTTCTGACCAAGAGAAGCAAGCTTTCACCTAGCTGTTCTGAAAGTACCAAGACGTCTTTTCTTGGACGTATGATGATTTACATACGTATGATACTCGGATTATTCAGCACATGATACCTATGAAGGAAGGAGTGAAGTCATTCCAGCAAAAGCTTAGAAAAGTGCATCCAATGCTGGAACCAATGATTCAGAAAGAAATTAAGAAGCTTCTGGATGCACGCATCATCTTCAAAGTTTAGCACTCCACGTGGGTATCAAATCTGGTCCTGGTACGAAAAAAATCTGGTGAGATCCATTTGTGCGTGGACTTTCGGAATCTAAATCGGACCTCAGACAAAGACAAATACTCGGTGCCTCCTATGGAACAAATATTGCAAGCCGTGTCCAGATCTGAAATGTTCTCCTTATTATATGGGTTCTCCGGTTACAACCAAGTGCTGGTAGCTGAGCCAAACAGATTGAAAACTACTTTCTGGACCAAATGGGGAACTTTCGCTTTTAGGCGCATGCCCTTCACATTAATAAACGCAGGGGAAACTTTCCAACGAACCATGGATATAGCTTTCCATGGTCTAATAGGATGGAGCGTGGTAGTCTATTTGGATGATGTCACCGTGTTTTCAAAACACCGGGGCGATCACTTACGCCACCTCAAGCAAATTTTCGAAAGGTGCAGGAAGTACGGGATCTCACTCAACCCGAAGAAAAGTGTTTTCATCGTGTCAGAGGGAAATTTACTGGGCCACATCATAGACAAGCAGGGCATTTTTGTAGATCCCAAGCAGGCAAAAGCCATTGCCCAAATCCCACCCCCTAGCAGCAAAAAGGCCATGTAAACTTTCCTTGGGAAAATCAATTTTGTACGAAAATTCATATCATATTTTTTCCAAATAGTCAGGCCTTTGCAGGGGATGATCAAGAAGAATGTGACTTTCAAATGGAACCCGCCTAAGAAGGAGGCTTTAAATAAAATCAAGCAGGCCATAGTAGAAGCACCATCTCTCCAAATTCCAATTTTTATCAGAAGCTTCATCTTGTATACCTTCGCTTCGGACTCATCACTTGCAGCTGTCCTCACACAGAAAGACGCCGACAATGAAAAACAGCCTATATCCTTCATGAGAACTAGGTTGTAGGGAGCTTAACTGAATTACCCTGAGATCAAAAAGCAGGCTTATGCAATCTACAAAGCAGTCAAGAATTTCAGGCCATACATCTTGAAAAACCATGTCACAGTTTTCGTCCCCCACCCAGCTATCTGCTCACTTTTCATGCGGCAAGAGTTGGGTGAGAGATGAGGGAACTGGATGGCATGTCTTCAAGAATATGACCTAGAGTTCAAACTAGCACACACTGTCAAAGGACAAGGACTCTGCCAAATGGCTACGGAGGCTGCAAGCTCACACGGGGTTGAAGAAGAGTGTTGGGAACAGGAAATCGACATGTATCAGAGTGACCATGCACCTCAACAGAGAAACCCTTCTTGGTACTTTGAAATTTTGGGATATTGGGCCCATGGTGTCTTGGACCCTGTTTTGACTGCCCGACAAAAATGTGCCATAAGGCTTAAGGTTGCATCTTACTAGTTAATCCAAGGTAAGCTTTTCAAGAAACATCATGATGGAGTTCTGCTACGCTGCTTGGAACAAGATGAAGCACAAAGCATCCTAAACGAACAACACGATGGACCAATCAGAGGGAATTTTGTAGGTAATACCATCGCCCACAAAATAATGCGTGCAAGGTACTATTGGCCAACCCTTTTTAGAGATTCTCATGTGTATGTCCAAAAGTGTACCCAATGCTAGAATTTTTCCATCTGGGAAGCGCGGCCAGCCGCTCCCCTACAGTCAGTGGCAATAGAGGAACCCTTTCAACAGTGAGTTTTGGATGTGATTGGTGAAATCCTACCTCACTCCTCCAAGCAACACCGGTATATTCTCACTACTACCGATTATTTCACCAGGTGGGTTGAAGCAGTACCATTACGCCAAATCAAAGATCAAGAGGTAATAGAATTTGTCACTCATTCTATCATCACCAGGTTTGGCGTTCCAACTTCCTTAGTTTTTAAAAATGCAATTTATTTTTCATCTTTTAAATTGTATGAATTTTCTTTGGAAAATGGTATTGTGCTTAAACATTCTGCAAATTATTACCCCCAAGGAAATGGGTTAGCCGAGTCAACTAATAAAAATCTTATCCACATCATCAAGAAGACTATGTTGTCCCACCAGTGAAACTAGCATAACGCCCTCCACAACGCTCTTTGGGCTAACTGTGTCACACCCAAATCCTTGCTCGGCACCTCCCCGTATTTTCTTGTGTATGGAAAAGAATTCGTCCTTCCTCCCCACTTATCTCTCCCTGCCCTTCAGTTATCCCAAGAAATCCATGGCACCCCATGCCCTACCTTGCAGACCCGAATCGATACACTACTGAAACTGGAGGAAGAGAGGCAAAAAACCCAGGAAAAGTTCGCCATCCACCAAAGTCGGATTAAGAGATGGTTTGATATAAATTCCGTAGGGAGTAAAAATTTTGAAGTAGGAGACCTAGTCCTTAAGTGGGATAAATCTCACGAAGAAAAGGGAAAACATTCCAAATCCCAAGCCCTATGGACAGGTCCATTCCAGGTTAAGGAGAAATTAGGTTCCCACACATTTAGATTGCAAACTCTAGAGGGAAGATTCGAGGTCCTCCCGGTGAATGGGCATGACCTCAAACATTACTTCACTTAGTAGCCCCTGGAGGGTTGTCCCACCTCTGTACCATATTTCATTGTTTTTTATTTTATTCTGTTTGTAGGTGTCCTTTTATTAAAAAAAAAAAAAAAAAAAAAACTAAAACTCAAGAAGGTGGAAGGCCTTGTCGGAGCGACACAATTGGCATACTGCACCAGGTTCTATGTTGATGGGAAGCCTCTCCCGAAAGACACAAAGGTGGCGATAAATTTCCTGTAATTGACACCCAAAGGTATTACATGACCTAGCTTGAGCCACCAAGTGCGGGTAGCGCACCTAGCAAGCTTGAAAGGGTGTCTGTGAGAAGAAAGTTGGATAAAGCAGTGACTAGATCAAAAGGGAACAAAGTTAACTTCGGGTGACATCAAGATATCCGGGAAAAACCAAAGTTCTCATACATACTAGGAGTAACCTCTCTTGCAAGTAAAATAAGTCAGGATTCCTCATTCGCCCAGGAAAAATTTCCTCTCTCAAATAAGTGCCATGAGTACACCTAAATAAGTGCCTTAGGCACATTCAAAATAAGTGCAATAGCACACCAATAAAGGGTAAAGGATTGAGAAAATCTTCCTCCACAGAGAGGCAATCTGACGACTCCACTGGGGTATTGACTAGGCTCACTGGCAGCGAAGCAATGTTTATGACTCCTAGGCAGTGACTCTGCCAGGACTGCGAGGTTCGCAGGCAGCGGAGCAACATAATGAGGACAAAGTAATCATACCGGATCCTGTGGGTACCTGAATTTCTCCAACCCTTTCAGTCCAGAAACCTGAAGCAATGAAACTCAGTTAACCAACACCTAAACAAGCTAGCAGGCCAAGCAACTTCGAAAAGTGCCAAAGGCAAGGTAGTAGGGACCTTAAGGTGAAAGGAATAGCTGGCGAAGGCCCCTCCCTCCCCCCACCAAGGAAAACCATTTATAGAGGCTCTAGTTCCAACTAGTGAATCGCCATTTGTTGTAGCCTCTACAACAGCCTCCAAAAAATCCACACTTTAAAATTTTGGAGCCCCTTGAGCATAAAAAAAAAAGCCTGAGTTAAAGTCTGGGAAGGTTAAGTCGCTAAGTTATAGATTTCTTGAATTTTGGAAAATCGCAACCCCGCAACCTTGTGACCCCGCGACCCCAAAATTCTGGGAAGGTTAAGTCGCTAAGTTGCAGATTTCTTGAATTTTGGAAAATCGCAACCCCACAACCTTGCGACCCCGCGACCCCCCTAGGTTGCAAGTTCGCGAGGTCACGAGGTCGCACCTCTCTCAAACTGCTGAATAGTGCGACCCAATGACCTCATTAATGGCTTGCACGTGCGAGCCTTTTATAAATAGAAGAGTCGCTAGGTTGCATTATGTCCATGCGGTAGATAGAAAGAAACGCTTCTGACAGGTCGACTGGAGCGCGATTTTCCCGGGTGAATTTGAAGCAGACTTAGAGTGTGTCCCCGTCTCCTCAGATTCAAGCAAAATGGTACCTCCAGTGGCCCGAAAAAGGAACAAGAGCCTAGAAGTAGAGGACATAGATATGGATATACTGATGTCCCCACCCCTGATCTACATGGACACCTTGTGCACATTTGCCAAAGGGGACAGCATGTGCTAGTACCAAGTGTACCAGGAATTTGCTCGAAAGGAATTCCCAGAGGACCTCCCTGACCGACAAGCATACATACAAGTTAAAAGGTCAAGGATCCATCATGTAGGTGCCCACCCTACTATATTCCCATGCACGGAGGTCATCGAATGGATTATACAAAACACTGACCCCAAAAAGTGGGTAATCAAGGACTATGAAGGGAAAGCTTTCGCAACTCTCAAAGGCTCGGATGCTCAAGTTTAATATGCATTTCCCAAACAATAGGAGGACTTCACAGAAGATTGGGCCATCACCCATGCAGTCCCCATAATAGACACTCTAAAAGGGTGGTGGGAGGAGCCCGAAAAATTCAAGGCCAAGAAGGATCAAGAATATCCAGTGGCAAGTCTTAGGAAGGTGTATAAACTGGTAGTTGCTATGCTTTGCAGATTATACGGGTGTCCCGATGCCACCACTTTCAGCGCTACGTAGGCAACCCTAATGGAGCATGTCACTGTGCACGACACACGTTTCAACTGGGCCAGCATACTGGTGGCCTCTCTTCAGACAAAAATATCCTCGACATTGGTAGCAGATGATGGATATCCTTTTGAATTCTACATGGCCTCCTACTTGTTGGATGTTGTTTTTTCGAGGTGCCACTTTGAGGGATGGGTGCACAACTGGGATCCAAAGAAGGCATGCCCAATCCCCCTAGAGACAAAGGTATTTTGGGATTCCAGGTACAAGCAATACATAGAGCTGATCTCTCAAGTCTTCATCCTGGCTCTCTATAGAAAATGTTTCGGCCAGGACACTCCTTGCATGTCTTGGCAAGCCATGGGGACGTTAGGCAAGGTGGCACATTGGTTCCCAATTGCCGAATACACATTCATTTGAGTCTTTGGTTCATACAAGGCTCCCCATGCTATGCCCTGATATGTTATAGATAAAATGCTCATTCAAGAGGTCTGTTTCCAGATGACTTCCGGTTTCTCTAAGGTCCTGACTAAGGGAAAAAAGAAGCCATGGCCTACACTACCCCTCAGTGTCAGTACCTACACGGTCAAATATTTCAAGGATGTAGAGGCAGAAGCAGAAGAAATGAGAATTTATCGCCTCGGGCTACTAGACCACCAGACATATGACCCAGAGAGGGTAGTCCCTGATCACTGTAAGTGGGCTAAGTTCAAATGGAACTACCAGCACACGAAGTTCCTGGACGAGGATGAAAAAAGAAACTGGTATAATGCAGATAGGCAACTCACCCCGGGGGCATGGTCTGATCAAGAAGACCCAGATGACCATACATTGGAGGAAAGAAGACGTGAATTAGGAGGCACTTCTTCTTCTTAGGCTAAGAAGGCTCGAACCAGTACAAGGCACAACATTGCTGCCCAGCAGAAAGTGTAGGAAGCCAAAGCTCAGCACAAAACAGAAAAGAAGATGAAAGAGGATGAAGAAAAGTGTAAGAGGAGCTTGAGGTCAAAGCAGAAGAAGAAGCAGGCAGAAGAGGCCAGGAGAAAAAAGGAGGAACAGGAGGCTGAGGCTGAGGCGGAATGGAAACTCAAAAGAAAGTTAGATCAAGTGGAGGCCAAACGCCAGAGGAAATCAGAATGGGAAGTGGCAGTGGAGGTTGAATGCAAGGGAAAATCAGAACAGGCGGCAGAAGCAGCAACCGAACGTAAGAGGAAAGCTGAACAGGAAGCAGCGACAGAAGCAGAGTGTAGGCAGAAAATATAACATGAAAAGGCAGAAGTAGAGTGATTGTGGAAAGAGGAGGAAGAAAAGAAAAGAGGATGAGGATAGAATACTAGAGAACATCGAGACATCTCCCAAAGGCACAGAATAAAAAACGAAGCTACATCCCATCAAAGTGCCTGTAGTCAATACACACTCTACACTCTCCAATGTGAGTTCCTGTGAAGGGCAAGAAGAGGAAGTATTCAACCTTACTAGGCTCACATATGATCAGTTCTCCTTCAATATTCGAAAGGAGAAAAGAAGATTCCTGGCATGAAATCCTTCCGCCTCATCCACAGCTGCGACGAAGAAAGATATAGTCCTAGACACTAGGACTAACCCAGTAATGATAGCATCGGCTGGCATGGATTTCACCATAGCCACAGAGGAAAATGTAAATAGAATGAGAAAAGAGATCCTTTCTCTACAAAATAAGCTACAAGAAGCAGAGTAGAGGGACGCAAGGGCAGAAAAGGAAAAGTTAGCGTTAAGGAAAGAGATTCAACAGCTCCAAGACAAAACTGCTCCTATCAATGAAGTACCACTCACCGTTAGAAGAGAGCTGGATGTATTAGAGGTCACCATGAGGTAGGTCTATGGGGAAATGTTCACTATAAAACAAACAGTTGCCCCCTTGGCAAGAGCCCAAGCAGAGACTAAGCAAAGGAGTGAGTAGCTGAAGGAGGCCTCAGCCACTTTGGATCAGATGATAGAATGGACGGGTCAGTACCCTCAAGCTCTGGAAAACTTGCCTAAGAAATACTGGATCCACACCCAAGAAGCCAAGGTCCAGATCTGGATTAAAATGCACTCTAAAGATAAGCTATCCAAGAACCTAGATAAGGTAATGGCTGCGTACGAGAATTTAATCAGTGGCATCGATTCAATGCACGCCTTGCACCACATTCCATCGTTGGGTGCGTTAAACGAGAAGAAGACATGGGCACATGTGGATCAGGAGATTCAGACATTTTTGCAACCCATTAGACAAGCCACTGCAACTCCTGATCTTGCAGCATCACAGGAGAACTTGGGTAAGTTCATTGTCACACCAGTCTGGATCTACACCAAACTGGCCTCTCTATCCAACCTGGTCACGCAGAAAAGAGGGACTTTAATTCCAAATGCCTTGGAGTGTTTGCATCGGTTAAGAGAAGAATTTCCCTTGATTTCCTCTATAGCGGCAGACTATCGTGCGTGTCAGAACTTCCTCAAAGAACAAGTTGATGCCCCTAACCTCACAATCGCAGGCACATTCTCATGATTGGGGGCAGTAGGTCGCAGGTCACACTTTGCAGCTGGGTCACAGGTCGCAGCCCTCATTCAAGTTGCAGGGCAGCTGAACAGCTGGGGAGGTGAAAAGTCAGGAAGCCCAAAGGGCAAGTTTTGGTCTATAAAACTCCCTTCGAGAAGATTGTAAAGGGGCTCTTTTTTGGGACTTAAAGAGTTAGAGAGCATTGTATAGAAGGATAAAACTCTTTTGCATATGAATATAGATACTTGTTAAACTCCTTTTGGATTTGATGTGTTTTGTTGTGCCAACACTATGAGTATTTCTTTTTCAGTTTCCAACATCTTTTGATTAATGAACCTGCGTTCCTTGATGGCATCATTTATGCATTATAGTTCTTTGTACTTGTGTTAATGATGTTAAGTTTATCTATGCTTCCTCAATGAATGTTAATAACTTCGTTTACTGACATTTATATTCTCATCATAAACATTTAAGGAAGTGAAGGTTGTTCCTGCCATAAAGAATTGTTTCTTCCGTGGTTAGAACAACGTGCAAGCATGACCCTTACGATATGCTGTTGACAGTATTTCTTTTGGCTTCATGTTTTATTATTCATCTTTCTACACATAGTGTTATATACTTGTTTAAACTCATCAATAATGTATCTGTATCGTTTGAATAAGTGTGTGTCCGCAGTTTCATTGAGTTCTTTTGAGACCCAAGGAGAGGAGACTTAAGCGGTAGCCAGACCCACAACCCGGATGGGATCCCTACTCCAAATAGTTTTGAGTCTAGTTGGGAAATTTTATCGGGGATATCCCTTGCTGTTGGCCGGACAAACTTTCCCATCAATAGCTCCATACATCCAACCCTATACTCGTCAGGTGTTTAGATTTGGGAGTCATTTCCTTCAAATCTACACAAACCTCCATCGACCCTCCAAGTGTTTGTTGACCCTCTTCCCTTGCTATGGTTTTGGTTTAGAAATATAGCACCTCGCTTGGCTCCCACTAGATTCCTTCCATTTTTAAAATAAATTTTGGTGTATTCACCCAAACCTTACTACTCCCACCCTCTTCCAAGGAAAAATTAGCCAAATAATTTTCCTCCATTCTCAAACCCCTCCACTCTACCGATGGGTCCATCCTTCATTTCTAACATTGTGCTCCTTACACCTGGTTATTGTATATGATTATGGAAACTTTTCTTCACCATATTTGTGGATGAATTTCTCCCTCACACTCTTCACTAATTTTGCACCTAGCCACCTGCAATTATCTCCAATATTAATCCCTCACTTTCACACATGATGACATCATCATATTGAATCATATTGGTTCTTTTAAAGTTAATTTTGTTAATATATTTTTTGTTTTGAGGCCCATTTTTTACCTCAAAATTTCCTTAATTATTTTCTTCTAACTAACCTGTCTCACCTCTCATGAAACTTGGAATGTATGTCGTTGTCCACTTTACATTTTTCTAGGCCCTTTTTCTCTCTTTGGATGTAATTTTCAAAAATCTCCTATGAATCATTTCATTAGTGAAGTCACTAATGTTGTCATCAGGATGTCATGTTGATTTGGAATGCCACATTAATTGTCCACGTAGGATTCCTACCTCTTTTTTTGTATGCCAAGTGGTTGTGAGAAATTACCTGGACCAAAAATATCAGTAATGTGAACCCCTTAAGCATCTATTTTTGAACTTTAGGAAGGGAGCCACATAGTGGATCCCAGCCATTAATCTAATATAGGTGTGTTGGAGCTAATACCAATAAGACCCCCCCCCCTCCCATTTAGCTTCGAATACAAGTGGCAGCATGTAGTCAAGCTTAATAGTTGACCATGGATTATTGATAATTAGGAGGGTGTTATTTCTAGTTGTGCCCCCACCCCACCCCCTCCCATTAAACGTTACCTACAAATGGGGGCTCACATTCATTATTGATTGCCGATATATATTGTTTGGTTGTTTATTTGAACAATTAATGCAAACACTACTTCTCACTTCACCCATTAAACTTCAACTACAATGCAGGTTTCATGGTCAACATGCATCATTAAATCCAACATCATTGTGGATCAACAACTTTTCACCACTTTTGACCATTTACCATATCAAAATCATATTTATACTCTACATTTTGTCAATCAATTGTTATTCATCTTCCATACATTATCCCTTGTATTAAATATGTTCCTTGAACCTATTAATAGTTTCATCATGTGCTTCGGCCCATTGAGTCCCATTGCTATTTTCTAAGCTATGTAACTCCCTAAATTTGATGAAATATGATTTACAAAGTCAAATTTCTTCAATGGACACCCTTTAATTCATAAATTAAACCAATTCCAAGCCTAAATTTATTCAGAATAAAGGATAAAATTGAAAAAATTTAACCCTTGTCATCAATTTTCTCAAATCTCCAAGAAATTTCCCCAATTCCATATGGGGCATTTAGTAACAAACACTTGGCAGGAATCCTCATACCAATATTTTTTCCAACACTTCACCTCCAAACTTCATATAGCCATATTTGTGCTTGACCCATACCACCCCCATGTTACAATTATGGCTTTAAAACCACCCATTTTGTTCCCTATCCCACTTCCATATTATTCTAGTGTCATGTTGGGACCCAATTTCATGCTCGTTATACCTGACAACCTATATTTTAAAAATTTACCTTTTTTTGGAAAACTATTCTCATTTGATGAAATGTATATTTAAACTAATGCTAAAATGAGAAACATGTGAATGGGAATATTCTAAAATGAATATGATTCTTAATTATGGTTCATAATATAGTTCATAAATATATAAAACAATGCAACAAAAAATAAACAGAACATATCAATACTTATCTTTTAGTTTTTGCCCAATTGGTCATAGACCTTCGACATTCCACCTAGAAATAGACCACATTGTTAATTTCCTCTCAACAGAGGGTCAATCTAGAGCTTGGGCCTCAATTACATGGGCATCATCTCAACTAAATCCTAGTGTGTTCTTAATACCAATAACTATCCATGGTACTAAACCCAACAACCTCCAAACCAATAGTCTCTCATCCTATAATTAACCTCTATATTGGTCAATGAGGGATGTTCTAGAGTCCTATGGATTTCAAGAGTTCCACCACTCTCATAAGTCTTCTGGGTTCCCATCCAAACCCTCATACAAGTAAGGCACCAAAATTGGAAACATCCAACTAGCAAGCTCACATTCCCCATTGGCATGCACTTAAGTGTTGCACACTCCTTATCTACAACTACAAACCCTCAGATTATTGCAACACCCTCCATGGAACCTTACATAGATATATAGGAATTTTATATGTTATTATAGCTTCCAAGAGTATTACTACCCTCGTGGGTATTATAGGTACCATTATAGGCTATCATTTTATAGCTCTCTTTATGCGTCCATGACTGGCCAAATCCACGCATGTCTACAACTATAGATGCATATCCTCCTTCACAATGCCAATTGCTTCCTTTTATACTCATTCCCTTTTTCCTCCCACTTGGAATTCACCCAAGGACCTAATGGACCTTGCTTATATGCATGTGCTCTTTTTATTAAAGATTCATAAATCATATGAGCCCATTTTAATCACCCTTGGAGTTTTATCCCCCTAAATCTTTACATCTTCTCAATATGCAACCATTATATATTTTTATTAACATGCATCTTTCATCATAATTACATTCTCGGGAATTTTGGCCTCAAAGCACATATATAATTAGAAATATTGGCACAAAGGAATACCAACCCAAAAACACAAACACACATGGACACAAGCACAACAACCCTCAAAATATATCCCCGTCTCACCAACCTAAGTTTCACATATACATGTTATTTACACACAAGGGTTTGAGTATGGTTGTTACGTCCTCTCAAGATCATTGGCCTTCTCAAACAAAGGAACCTCATCCTTGTGCATTGAGTTAGACATAGTGTTAACCATTATGACCTAATTCCTTCCAAATTTGATCCTATAATGATCACTTAAATATTTCTCAAACTGCACTTTTACCAAGAAAAAAATAGTGAAAACCCTTTCACCCACTTGGAAATTGATTACGAAATCCACCTCCCTGGATAACCATTAAAATGAAGGAAAATATCTCAAAAATATTCATTCGCCTCTTGCCTCTACTAGTACCACCTATTACCAACTTTGGGTATTGTAAAATTGATATTTCCAACTCCTCTATTTACAGCTATAACATGAGTGGTATGATCAGATGTCGCTTTTATATGGTATAAAAATGGGTACTACTAACTGCCCTACTTCTGCTTGAAAAATGAGTGGTCTTCTTTGATACCACTTGTCATGTCAGGGATAATGTGGTGATGAGCATAAAAAAAATTCAAACTGATTTAGCTACTACTTCTTCACTTTATTGAACTTTTGTCTCTTCTTCTATGCGATATGCTTTAATTGGCACCTATGTGTGGTGGAGAGATCCACTTAATCATGGAATTTATTTTAGTACCACTTGTGTGTGGTAGAATAGAAACATTTCCAACCCCTCTACCTCATCTTAATATAATGTGTGTATTAGATTTGATATCACCTTTCACAACCCCAAAGTCTCATATCATCATAAGGCACCTTTTGAGCACACCACGATCCCTTGAATTTGCAACACTGATGTGCTTCGCCTTTGCCTCACGAAGTGAAATGCTACTTTACCTAGTGTATGCCTCATAGTAAGTTTACTTAAATAATATATATATCATCATCATACACATGTTTATTTAAATGGAAATGGCCCTCCAACCTTATGCTTTTATTAAGAATGTATGTACAGGAATTCCACAAGTCAAACACTTGGTCAAACCAAATCATAGGCCAAAAATCCTCCAGAATGTACAAATAAACCAACCACAAGAATCCCTATTGACCATAGTGGGCCACCTTGCCACCCATCTTGAATTCATATTGGGTAATCTCTCTTCCTCATCTAGGTCAATTGATCACTCTATCTTCACCCACAATCAATTCTCTCTTGGATTCCCTAGTCGTTCCAAACTTGACTCTTCCTCCTATATACCCCATATTGGTATTGTTCAGATCCTCCTCCATTTGTTCTAGCTCATTGAGTTATGTTTCCTTCTTCTTCCCGTGATCATTATTCCTCAACCAATTTTTTCAATAAGTTTGTTTGCAACCTTGGTCACTTCTCTACAACATGCCCAAGCCATTCCAAACTTGACTCTTCCTCCTCTATATCCCAACCTTGTCCCATTAAGCTCCTTCTTTTGTTCCAACTCATCTAGTTATATTTCAATCTTCTTTCCACTCTACATGTTTATGTTCATTTTTTCAAATATTTTCTTCAATTAGTTCCATTTTCTCTTTACTTATACTTTATGATTCCATTTGTGAGACTCCATCTCCTCCTATTTATGAAGTTTTTCTTGGTCGCACTTACACTCGTTCCACATGCAACACCAAATTTCATTCCACCAGGTTCTAAATTTTGTTCTTCTAAGTGCCAATTTTTTTTTTTTTGTCCTCCAAATTTTGTTCCATCGGGCTCACCCACACCCGTAAACTGCTCAACTCATCCCTGTTGATGCCAAAATTCATCTCACTCATTTTGGGGACTCGACCCACAACTATTCTAGCATGACACCCCTCCTTTGATCCAACGTGACCCAAGCCAACCTCGTCCACTTCTTAGTCACTCGTCTAGGGTAATTTTGGTCCATTATTTGGGTGTCAATGATGCTCCTCATTGTGTTGTCTCGAGACTCTTCACCCATCATTAGGTCAACTAATGTGCTCAATCACCCACATCCATTGTGCCACCAATCTCGCCATGCACACCTATTGGATACCTCAAGTATTAGTTTTTTGAAACCTCATGTTCGTGTACTCTTTCCCAACATCCTCTTTCATCATATTTCATGTCATGTCTTCATTAACAATTGTGTAATCGAGATGTTCCCCACAACATGCACCTTGGCTAAAGGAACACCCAAATCTATAGTAAAACAACTAGACAAGTTGTTGGTTTTCCTTTCTAGGTCTCTTCATCTTTGGCTCGATGCCAATAGCCCCCATTCTTGACTTGTTTCTATTTCTCCTCCTACTTTTTTTTACAGCCTCTCACAATGTAGCCATATGCATGACACACCTTGTATTTAATGGAATTTGGTCACAATCCACCTCTTGAATGGGATACCAGCTATCCAAGTTTATATTTATGGTTTTTGGAAGTCCCTTATCTGTATCCACTTCCACACATATTCATGCACATGAAAATAAACCCTTGTGTGGCTCGAATCGATCAATATATTTTCCCAAGGCATTACCAATTCCTTTTAAGGTGGTGTCATTCATAAATGAATGGAGGCAAGCTTCAACCAAACAAGAATTGTTGATGGTACATGAAATTCTGAATTAAAATATGGACTATAGTGATCCATATTTAACACTTGAGAACCCATAATGTATGGCTCACTTTGGAAAATCAAGTTTCAATCTTCCTTATATGTTAACAAAAGGTTGAAAAACCCTTCACAAAAAGGAAATACAAGACATAAACCCTTTATCATTGGCCTCCAATTTTTCTCCACAAAAATTCTCAAAAAATTTGGTTACGGCCAAATCCCCATGAACTCACTAATGAAGTCAATATCTACAAGTTGCAAAGCCTAAGACCTTTCATGAGCACATACCTTTAAGTTGGGAATTTCCTCCAACTTTTTGAAAAAGTGGGTTTTCTTCTCTTTCTAGTATTTTGGCCCATTCTCTATAGTATTTTTGAAGGCCTCAATCTCAAGAGCCAAAATGTGGGAGATGAAAAGCCCAAGAAAACCAAATCTTATTGTCATCCTACCCCAAAAACTCAAACGGTTTCAAAAACACTTAGAGGAGAAGAATATATCTCTTTTATGTGCCAACATTTTTTCTCTTTAAATATTATTAGTTGATTATATATATATATATATATATATATATATATATATATATATATATATATATAGATATTGAAAAGGTAATTTTATTTTATAAATTAAAAAAAATCATAAATAATATTAATTCAATAATTTTGTAATGTTAAAATATTATATTGTTATTTTATTAATTTAAACTACACAGGGTTAATAAAATATATTATCTTTGGAAGAATTAAAAATTAGAAATGTGTCTGTTTATAAATTAAAAAGTTGAAAATGTAGACCTACACTTTATCACAAACACAAATTTTGATATGGGATTTATGACAAAAATGGAACACTTAATAATACATTTTAGTAATTTTTGAAATACTATATGGTTTATTATTTTTCATATAAATGGATTGATAAATTTTTTAAAATTAATGGTTATAAATATATATTTTAATAATTTATAAATAAAATCATTTTCTAAACTATCATTTTAATATAAAATGTATAGATTTATTATATAATCAAAAATTTAATGGGAAAGTATTATATCTTATAAAAATATGTAATCTTGCTCCTAAGTATAATGATATAATGTAAGTATGATTATTTTTCACGTGTAATTTTTTTGGATTTTCCTTTACAATGGCTTTCAAATCACTTCAATCACACATCCCAATCAAAAGTTATCAAAGTTTTAAGTTAGCATACATTCATATATTTCAAAATCCTATTATGGAATATATTATTCTAGATAACCTTAATTATGGTGTATCTCTACATCTTTTGTCCTTGTTAGTCTAAAATTATGTCTTATAGCACTGAAATATATCTTATTTGCAATCGCATAAGTCTAACTATAATTTGATGTGCAAAGTGAAAGCTATGGCCACTTTCCCAAAACTTACTATTTTTTAACCCCTTTTTTAGAGTGAAATTGTATAGCTTGTGATATGTAAAAATAATTAAATATGATGAAAGTTTACATGATCTACCCCAAAATATCCCCTCAAGGCCCTGAAAATTTCTCAATCCAAAACTTATCTAGCATAATGTTATAGTAACTTCCAAGGTCACTTGTTTGAAACTAATTTCATAACTATTTACAAATATTAACTTCCATAAAGTATATATTTGAAATTATAGTAAACCAAAATATAAATTTTGTTATGATATGTTTTCTATGTTTTCTCAATATGTTCAAAATTTTAGAGTTTGAATCTTGATTAAAAAAGGAATTGTAGCAAAAATTCTGAGATGATTTGTTTGACCCTGATTTTTTAACCATTGCAAGCCCTAATTTCCATAGGGTATATCTGCAAAATTATAGAAAATAAAAAACTAATTTTTTTAACAAATCTTCGTGAACTTCACAAAATTTCATGATCTAAAACACCCCCTCAACAATATTTATAGGGAAAATGTTGAGATCACTAGTTTGAAACTAATTCCATGATCAATCATAAACCCTAAAATCCACACAAATATATCTTCGAAAGTATAGTGATCCTGAATATGATATTTAACCAAATGTTCCTCGAGATCTCATCTCAATATACTTGAATATTAACCCTCTCAAATGTCCTAGAAAGAAAGTTGAGTGAAAATGCCAATATGCTCAAAATTTCACCCTCTAGAATTCCCTAGAAACAAATTCCAGTGAAAAATCTAAGATAAACGAACAGTGAAATCCCAGGCTCATATTCTATAATAGAAAATGTTATTGATGCCTGGGCTAACCTCTAAATCCACTTCACACTCTCTTTTTGTATATAAAACTCCTTTTCGAGTTTTTCCCAAATAATTTTAAATCTGGCAGTCAACACCATGCAGAAGCTTTCAATCTCCATACAATTTCTGTGGGCTAAACCATGACCAACAGCACTCCCAACACTTGCAACACCTATGCATATAAAATTCTATAAGCAAAAATTTGGCTTTCATCATCAAGGGTAAAACCATGTAATACGACCCATCTTGTGATTAAATTCATATATGGAATCAACCTTCAGTAACTTAATAAACCAAAGGTTCTCACCCTGACAGAGTTCGACCCAATATATGAACATCATAAAACCCCATATATTATTTTTTCAAAGCTACCCTTCGCACCTACTATAGTGCGCCTCTGCACACAACTCATTTCATATGCAGTTCCGCTTTATCATATACATTATATACTTATACCTCCACATACATTATGACCTCCATTCGATTATTAGAAACATTATAATAAACCCAGGCTTGTTATAATATATATCAACGCTCTCCAAGTCAGAGGTTATAAACATTAGTATAAAGCCCATGACCCATTCGCAATGTAAAGTTCGACCTTTAATATAACTCAATGTGCCAATCCCATAATACATCTAGCCACAACAGCCTTTCAAACCTTAGTTTATATCGAAATATTAAAGTGACAATTGAATAGGCCCCCAATTCATGAATACATAAGTTGATCATCTACCATTGACTTAACAATGATTAATACCCCACATTAAAACGGAAATCAACTGGGCCCCAGCGCCTTTATCTTGAATAATTGTCGGACGGATCTAACGATCCACCATTTGTCACTCTCCAAGCCTCGATCGAATGGACACAATCGAATATCGCGTTTTTAAAGCCTCTAAGCGTTAACGCTTCAAATTTACGCGATGAGAGTGATTTCTGAATACCACTCTTGGACGTGTGTCAATCAGCGACTATAATCACGTTTTTTTGATAAAATCAACTTACCGCCTTAGGAGTTGCGCGATACCACCAGATTTAGTTCTCGAACCCGCTTTCACTGTTCATTATTCAGAGTTCCATTTCTTACCCTCGGGGTTCCCTCTCAACCATCCAACGCCTTGTTGTAAAGGGGTTCCGCTGTGCTCTTGGTTACTCTTGTTTCATCAAAATTATACACGGCGCTTCCATGTGTTAAACCACACAGCTCTATCAGAATTACACTACGTATTCAAGGGTCAAGTTATTGTAATATAAATCCCCAACATATTCAATTGCTTATGATTTAACCATTGGTGTTTACCCTCGTTACAGTCATTTCAACAACACTGAATTCTTTCTCATGTGAAAATTATTATCACAACCCTTCACACAGAGTTGCCTCAACGGCGAGTGGAATATATTACAAACCACTCTACTCAGATTTCAAACACTTTCTATTAAACACAAAAATGTAGACCTCACACAGAATTACTAATTCGGCCAAGAACGCAGAGTTTCACACTAACCCTCTGAATTCAAATATTCCCCATATAGGTTCGACCAAGAAGACATTAAGTTTCACACAGAAATTATAAACAAATTCTCCATCAATATATACAAATGTGATCAATTTCAAAATCATTCACTTACAATTTCATGGTTGGCCAGATATTCAATTCGATGGCCATTATCCTCCTACTCTACCCCCTTAACAGCTATCCTCCAGACCTACCTATTTAATGCCTTTTGGCTTACATTTGCACAAATAGATTAGGAATCGATTCAGTTTCTTAACAGCTCAACAAACCCTTAACATTCCCAATTCCTAAATTTAGACTCAATAACTGAAACTGATCCTAAACTTACTCATAACCCCTGGTTGTCTCTTCATATTCCTAACTTAATCAATTCTCTCATTTTATCAAAGGACTTGAGAACAATTACAATTCCTTACCATGTTTATTCAAAATATTTAATAATTACATGATAATTTTAAAAGTACAAGACCCTCTATGTCTACTTAGGTACAAAGTTTTTGATTGTGACTAATGCCCCTGCATCAGACTCCCAAGGTTCAAATTGGTCATGATCTCCTGATCATGTGTCTTTAATTTCGGCCTCCTAGGTCCCATACTCTATTTTCTTGTTGTCTAACAGCTGCATCATCCTTCATCTGCATTTCTCTAGGTCTCCATATCATGTTATGCATCTTACCTCTAGTTATACTTTCACAATCTGCTTTTGTCCTTCCATTGTTAAAATTCCTCTGTCTTCTTGCTACTGTCTGCTGCTTTTGAGACCCATTCATCATCAGTTCTTTGATGTCTTCAATCTCTCTGTCTATTTTATCTTCTGCCTGGAAATTTCTTTGTCTACTGCTGCTGATTTCAATCTCTGTTGTTGTTACTATCTTCAATAGTTTTTCTGCTGCTCCTGTGGCTACCTCCTCAATTGTTGCTGTGATTGTTTTTACTTCTGCAGATGTCATCCCCCATGTTCCGTCCTCCCAAACTTCCTATCCCTCAGAAACATGCTTTTTCTCATCACCTGCAAATTTAATATTAGAAAACAAATCATCATTCAATTTTCTACTTGCAGTAACATACTCATTTAAATTCCTTTGTATACTAGCAAACATAATCAAATTTTGCAAAATAGTATTTGCTCCTTTTCCTTCCACAGCTTCAGGCATCTTTACTTCAGTGTCTGCAATATTTTCTCTTGCATAATTTCTTCCAGCAACAATTCATCCATCTCCCATGTACTTGTTTTACATCTTCAACATGCTGCAATTTAGTTTCAGCATCCTTTCCTTCTTCTTGGGAAATCTTCAGCAATTTCCTTTCATCTCCTTGGTTGATTCTGGCAATCAAACCAAGTTCTTCAAGCTCTGTATTCCCATCTTCTGTCAGTATAGAATGTTGATTCTTCTTTACTACAACATTTTTAAAAATCTGTCTTCCAGTCTGTTCTAGATTAGTCAACCAAATCAGCTCCTCCTTGTCATCAGTGACAAGTTTCTTCATGTGAGACATGATTGTCTCATCTTCTTTCTTCTACAACAAATTTTCATCTCCCAAGACAATTCCAAGAGATGGATTGTCTTCTGCCTTTCCTGTAAACATAAACAAACTTTCAGTGTTAAAACCACAAGACCCAATGGTCTCACTTGCTAATCCATTCACCAGAATTTCTTTCTGCAGTTCTGAGTCTGTTTCAAGACCCAGAAATCCTTCACTATCTTTTTCTTCAGCTGTCAGAGTTTTCTCCACTGCTCCAATCACCATGTCAGAATGATGATGCTTCACTATGTTTTCAGCCAACATAGTTTCTCGTTCATTCAATTCTCTAACAACTTCCACTTGTTCTTCTTCCTCTTTGCCTGCATGATCAACACATGAACCTTCAACGTTAAAATTCCAAGGTCTCAATGCCTTTTTTTCCTCTGACAACACATCAATATGTTGTTTAGATCTTCCTTCTAAATCCTCTATCAGCACATCAGTATGTTGATTTGCACCTTCCATGAGACTGTCAACTAGTCGCTCCTTTTCTTCCTCATCTGCTTCATGAATGCTATCCATGAAGTCCTTCCTGCTTTTTTTCCTCGGCAAACTATCTTGTGCATAGGTCCTTTGTTTCTCCAATTCTCTTCTTTGAAAATCCAATCTCCTATACAACTCAACAGCTTCAATTGGAGTAGACTTTGGGAACCTCACACAACCTTTTATACCTCTGCTTGTTCTTGACCAATCATATGCTGGTCCTTCATCCTCTACTTCAACATTCTGCTGAATATCTTCATTGTAATCTTCAATATTCATCTCTCCCTGATATCTCACTATCTCAGCATTGATCTGAATAGATTTCAAATTCAATGTCTCCTCTTCAACAAACTTTGAATTTTTCTCATCTCCCAGTGATGTACTTGCAAACATACACAACTCTTTAATTTCAAAATCACAAGACTTTTCAATCTTGGCTACTTTCTCAAGCACTTCCCTTTGAATAGATCTGCATGTGGAATTTTCAATTTCCATCCTTGACTCAGGAACTCTGAGTTCCTCTTCCTCTGGAGAGCCTGCCATCACCTTACAATTGTCAGATAAATCAGGAAATCCTCAATGACTTCCTCTTCAGCAAGACAAGCTTCTTGTTGCCTTAAGCCTTCACCATGTCTTACAAGATCTCTTGCAGATCTCCATTCTCCATCTATAATCTGTCCTGCTTCACAAGAAGAAACTTCTTTTCTCAATTCAGTTATCTTGAGTTCCTCTTTCAACAAGGCAATCTCCCTTTGCTTCAACCTCAACTGTAATGGTTGTCATTTCACACTCTTCTTCATGAGCCAACCAACTCTCTGGTTTTCCTCTATCATCCTCTCTAGTTCATAAAGTTGTTTACGGATCTTAGCTATCTCTTTCCAATACTCTTCATCAGTGAGTTTCTTCCTCATGCCATTTTCTTTGGCATCTTCCCTCACTCTTCTGTTGTGGCCTCTCTTAGAACCTCCGCAATCTCTGTTATGGCTATCAGTAGCCATCTTCCTCTCCATGAGTTCTTCACTCACAAGCTACACTAAGCCACTACAATAGCAAGCTCTCTTGCTGCAACTTACCTCACCAATCCTTTCCTCTGGATCCATCTTTTGGCAAGTACTAGTCCCCTATCTGTTGGAACCTCCTGAGCACTCTCTTCTACTCTTTCTAGGCTTCACTCTGCAACTTCTCAAGAACACATCTGTTCTTCTCTCATCCAACCTCTGTTGGGAATTCTCTAGGTTCTGCCACACTTCTTCTTCACCTTAGAATCCTTTGCTGGATTCCTTTATCACTGCTCTCAAAGTTGTGATCTGCCTTTTTTGAGATTCTTCAATTGCCTGCACTCTGAATTCTGCAATCAATTCTTCAACCAGAGTTAAACACTGCTCATCAACTCAACTTCTCCTGAGAACACTGCAATTGTTCTCTCTATCCAACTTTTAGCTAGATATCAAGTTCACTGCCATCATCATCAATCTTTGTCTTTATCTTTCTACAACCATCATCCTGCAATCATAAATCTCAAGTCAGATTTAAAATTATTTACCTGCAAGATCCCTGTCTGAGCTTGTTCTTCCTTCAATTCTGCAAATCTTGTTCACTGTACTTATGGGTTCTTTGTTGCATAAAAATCTGATCTTCCCTTTTCAAATTTGTAATCACCCTTCAATAGATTTAGAATTCAAATTTCCTTCACTATCTCAGTACACTTGCACTACACCTCTGTATGCTTGCAATCTTTGTCAGTTTTCAAAAAATATGGTCTCTTTTCATCACACACTCAGATTTAATTACAAAAAAAAATCCTTTACTTCAAACAAAGCTATTCCTGATGCTTTGATACCACAATGATTCCCGGGCTAACCTCTAAATCCACTTCACACTCTCTTTTTGTATATAAAACTCCTTTTCGAGTTTTGCCCAAATAATTTTAAATCTGGCGGTCAACACTATGCGAAAGCTTTCAATCTCCATACAATTTCTGTGGGCTAAACCATGACCAACAGTACTCCCAACACTTGCAATACCTATGCATATAAAATTCTATAAGCGAAACATTGGCTTTCATCATGAAGGGTAAAACCATCTAATATGACCCATCTTGTGATTAAATTCATATATGGAATCAACCTTCAGTAACTTAATAAACCAAAGGTTCTCACCTCGACAGAGTTTGACCCAATATATGAACATTATAGAAACCCATATATTATATGTTCAAAGCTACCCTTCGCACCTACTATAGTGTGCCTCCGCACACAACTCATTTCATATGTAGATCCACTTTATCATATACATTATATACTTATACCTTCACATACATTATGACCTTCGCTCGATTATTAGAAACATTATAATAAACCCAGGGCTTGTTATAATATATGTCAACGCTCTCCAATTCAGAGGTTATAAACATTAGTATAAAGCCCTCGACCCATTCGCAATGTAAAGTTCAACCTGTAATATAACTCAATGGGCCAGTCCCATAATACGTCTGGCCACAACAGCCTTTCAAACCTTGGTTTATATCGAAATATTAAAATGAAAATTTAATAGGCCCCCAATTCATGAATACATAAGTCGATCAACCACCATTGACTTAACAATGATTAATACCCCACATTAACATGAAAATCAACTGGGCCCCAGTGCCCTTATCTTGAATAATTATCGGACGGATCTAATGATCCACCATTTGTCACTCTACAAGCCTCGATCAAACGGACACAATCGAATATCGCGTTTTTAAAGCCTCCGAGCATTAACGCTCCAAATTTACATGATGAGAGTGGTTTCTGAATACCACTCTTGGACGCGTGTTAGTCAGCAACTATAATTGTGTTTTTTTGACAAAAACAACTTACCGCCTTAGGAGTTGCATGATACCACCGAATTTAGTTCTCGAACCCGCTTTCACTGTTCATTAGTCAGAGTTCCATTTCTTACCCTCAAGGTTCCCTCTCAACCATCCAACGCCTTGTTGTAAAGGGGTTCCGCTGTGCTCTTGGTTACTCTTGTTTCATCAACATTTTACACGACGCTTCCACATGTTAAACCACACAACTCTATTAGAATTACACTACGTATTCAAGGGTCAATTTATTGCAATATAAATCCCCAGCGTATTCAATTGCTTATGATTCAACCATTGGCGTTTACCCTCGTTACAGTCATTTAAACAACACCGAATTCTTTCTCATGTGCAGAGTATTATCACAGCCCTTCGCACAGAGTTGCCTCAACGGCGAGTGGAATATATTACAAACCTCTCTACGCAGATTTCAAACACTTTTTGTTAAACACAAAAATGTAGACCTCGCACAGAATTACTAATTCAGCTAAGAACGTAGAGTTTCACACTAACCCTCTGAATTCAAATATTACCCATATAGGCTCGACCAAGAAGACATTAAGTTTCACACGGAACTTATAAAAAAATTCTCCATCAATATATACAAATGTGATAAATTTCAAAAGCATTCACTTACAATTTCATGGTTAGCCAGATATTCAATTCGATGGCCATTATCCTCCTACTTTGCCCCCTTAATAGCTATCCTCCAAACCGACCTATTTAATGCCTTTTGGCTTACATTTGCACAAATAGATCAGGATTCGATTCAGTTTCTTAATAGCTCAACAAAACCTTAACATTCCCAATTCCTAAATTTAGACTCAATAACTGAAATTGATCCCAAACTTACTCATAACCCTTGGTTGTCTCTTCATATTCCTAACTTAATCAATTCTCTCATGTTCTCAAAGGACTTGAGAACAATTACAATTCCTTACCATGTTTATTCAAAATACTTAATAATTACATGAGAATTTTAAAAGTACAAGACCCCCTATGTCGACTTAGGTACAAAGTTTTTGATTGTGCCTAATGCCCTTGCATCAGTTATGATCCAGATACATATAAAACAAAAATTTACACCATGTACAACAATTTGAATGTGGATCATAACTTCAATATAGATAAGACAAATAATTTTCACAATAATTACTTAACGCATAGGAGAAAATCCTCCAAATATCCAATATAAATAGGAAAAACAAATTGCGTAGTCTAAATAGACCACGTTTTCCCTCAAAAAACAATAGGAATTCCGACATGATTTTGAGAAAAGCTAGCAGAAATTTTTTAAAATTCGGGTTACAATTGTCACACTTCAGGATTTTGGATGCTCGAGGTTTACATGATATACCCCAATATATCCCCTTAAGGGCCTGAAAATTTCTAAATCCAAAAATTCTCTAGGAGAATGTTATAGTAACTTCCAAGGTCACCTGTTTGAAACTAATTTCAGAACTATTTACAAATCTTAAATTCCATAAAGTATACCTTTGAATTTATAGTGAACCAAAATATAAATTTTGTTATCATGTTTTTTCTCAATATGTTCAAAATTTTATAGTTTGAATCTTCATAAAAAAAAGGATTTATCGCAAAAATTCCAAGATGATTTTTTTGACCCTAATTTTTGAACCATTCACAAGCCCTAATTTCCATAAGGTATATCTCCAAAATTATAGAAAATACAAATATAAATGTTTTAACAAATGTATCTTCGTGAACTTCGAAAATTTTCATGATCTAAAACATCCCCCCAACAATATTTATAAGGTAAATGTTGAGATGACTAGTTTGAAACGAATTCCAGGACCAATCATAAACCCTAAAATCCACACAATATATCTTCGAAATTATAGTGAACATGAATATGATATTTAACTAAACGTTTCTCAAGATATCATTTCAATATGCTTGAATATTCATGCTCTAAAATGTCCTAGAAATAAAGTTGAGTGAAAATGGAAATATGCTCAAAATTTCATCCTCTAGAATTCCCTAGAAAGAAATTCGAGTGAAATTCTAAGATAAACAAACAGTGAAACGCTAGGCTCATATGCTCTAATAAAAAATGTTATGATCCACATACATACATATATATATATATATATATATATATATATATATATATATATATATATATATATATATATATATACACCATGTACAACAATGTGAATGTGGAACACAACTCCAATATAGAAAAAAGATTGCGTTTCCCCCAAGAAAACAATAGGAATTCTGGCATGATTTTGAGGAAAACTAGCGGATTTTTTTTTAATTCAGGTTACAATTGTCACACTTCAAGATTTTGCATGCCTTGAGGGTTCTTGATGATTCTAAATCCATTTATGCCATCAAAAAAATGATTTAAACACTCCCATAGTCACATTTCTTTAAGAATTTCTTCTCGAATTCGAGGGAATAATTCATTGTTTGAGAGAAATGATTGCTTCATTAGCCAACACCCAAATAAATTACACAGTTAAATCCTTAAAAAATAGGAGAAACGTTTTATATATACCTATTCACACATTTCCCATGTGGTGCTTTCATCTCTAGGTTGACCCTATTACGTATACATTTAATTATTATTATTGTTATTATTGTTATTATATATATATATATATAACCCCATATATGCCCCTCATGTGTCATGTAACCAAATATAACCCCCTCGGCTCATAATAGTTTTGATAAAGCAAGGAAGGAGAACATTAATTTTCATAAACAAACTCCAACCCTATGATGGTATTTTGACTTGGTCCCAAAGTTAAATGAAGATGTATGACAAGTATTTGATGAGATGCCTGCTCAAAAAGTGTTTTTAGAGCTACTTGTGAGTTGATTGTAAGGTTTCATACTTTCTATTTGTAACTCTTTCACAATGGCACCGAGAGAAGTTTGATATCAAAGTAAATGTTTTTAGATTATGGTAAATTCTCTTATTGGCGTCTACTCCATGTTAAGTGATGAAAATTAAGAATATTCAAGGAATTAAAAGGGCTCAACACCTTCCTCACAGTGTCAAACTACTTGAGGACCAATATTTGTTGTTTGATTACAATATTAGTAACATCTCAACTACTGTTTTTGGTTATGTGAGGATTTCAGTGCCTTCATCATCAAATCTAATTATCAGGATGCAATGCAATCCATACCATCTCATCAAGTAGCTCCCTTCCTTACATTCCTAGTCCATAAATAACTTGAAACTCTTAAAAGGTAATGTTAAATCTACTTGTTCGTTGAGTGTTAGGTTTCATGCTTGCTACTAGTAACTCTTTCAAGGTGGCACCAAGAGAATGTTAATCAAGGTTGTTATTGATGTCAATATGGAATTGACTGAGATGGAAAATATTCTTGAGATGCCCCAAAATATGATGATAAGGTTGAAGATAATAGATTTCTAGTTCCAAATAATGATGTCATAACTCTTGGTTGATAAAGATGCCATCAATGAAGATGTCAAGCCACGAATATGTCAAGCCACTAATGAAGAAGTCTTGCCCAAAAAAGTCCTTGAACTAACTATAATGTCTCCAAGTGCCAATCATGTACCTTGATTGATGATCTACACCTTAGGTTCCATTATACAAGCCCTTGAAGTGGAGGACTAAAATTTATGAAGGAATACTCTTGAATAATGACCACACCTTGACATGATTGGAAGATTGCTTTGTAGCTTTTGACAAATTAATTAAGGTTTCACTATGACATATCATTGCACTAGTATATGATGACCTGGTTGATACATGATGCTACATGAATGCTACACTCCTACATAATGACTCTATCATCCTATGATGACATTTATAACAATGAAGAAGCCACGCTGTCTCAAACATTCCTCATGTTGTCCCAAAACTTTTATTCATAAAATTTAACAACAGTCACAAAGAAAAACATTTTTTCCAGCCTTAGAGACACTCTTTCAACATGGCACCTAGACCATCTTAAAGAGGATTTTTTCCTCTTTCCAATGAGCCCTTATTTGTCCTAAAAATCCTAGTAGTTTGTGAGATATTGAGTTTTTAAGTCAAGAAAATTATATTTTGCATTGAGTCGACCTACACCTTGCCTTTCAAGTTGGCCTACCCCCAGAAAGACATGTCCCTTCATCTTGACGTCAATTTCATATAAAAATGAGGTTCGTACTGTTCATTTGAGCAAGGAATTTTGACACATAATTCATAGAAAAGGAAAAAAAGTATAAAGGAGGTCGAGGAGAAGTATATTGGATGGGTTAAAACTAGTTTAAATTATTAAAAAAAAAAAAAAAATAGTAAAACAATCCTAAGAAGACCTCAAACAACTGACTATGGAGACAGTCCTCACCACATACTTGTTTTAAGCTCAAATCATAGAAAACTGTCCAGCCACCTGTGGAGGTCTCAAACCAAAGAACCATCATAATATTTTGGGCTCAATGCTATTAATTTTGACCTAAAGGTTGAGGTTTGGAATAGGATAGATTTCAGACTTCAGTGTGGATAGGTGTAGGAACAATCTTTCGTAACTCGATCTCTTTCCATTATAGTGCTTAAATACAGTAGCTCGATTGCAGCAACCTGTGAAAAGTGTCACAAAACCTCAAAATATGGATTGGATAGTAAAAAGTGGTGATATATATTTGATCTATGTAGCAAGAGTCTCGGAACCCTGTTTAGAAGTATATCTCGGTTTACTCATCAAAGTACTCATATTAAAGGACTATGCCTTAAACAGTGGCTCATTAAACATTGACTGGATTCTTTAAACAGTGGTTTGAAATACACCTTGAACCTAGACTATTGTGTCACTCACATTCTCTGACTGTGCAAAGTTTCAGAATATTGTATTACCTTCCTCCTTGGACTGTGGCAAGATGTTAGGATTGTGACTATACTATTTAACAATAGCATTAATAGATCAAATGAAGTCCAGTAATAAATACAATTACACATTAAAGTCAATGCAGTGAAGTCAAGCAGAAGCCAAGCATAAGTCAATCACTAACAATGACAAGAAAAAAGTACAGTGAAGAGTTATGAAGAATTGAATGGTGAAGATTTCAATTGAAGACATACAAATTGAAGATCCTTTTGAAGAAAATTGAGGATACCTTAGAGAATTATTAAAGATAAGACTAAGAAGAAATTTTGGAGTAACCTTGAAGAAGATCGAAGATATTTTATTGAGAAGCCTTATGTGATCTTGGAAATAACATTGAAGATCATGATGCATCACTGATGTCATCATGAGGTAACTTGGAGAAATTTTTTGGGTGTGATAAAGAGCAGTGGTGACAACTTCTAAGAAGAAACGATTTTCATTGATGATGTGACATGGAGACTAAGTGTGATAGGGCTTGTTGAAGAATACTTTGGGATCTGTGAAGAATAACCAAACATATTTTGATGAAGTGAAGTTGAGGGTTGGAGCCTAAGAGGTTGGAGCCTCATAGAGACAAGGTCAGTGCCTTGGAATATAGGGTTGGAGCCCTAGAGGATTGGAGTCCTCAAGAAACCAGGTCGGAGCCTGTACCAGAGATAGGGTTGGAGCCCTAGAGGTTAGTGCATCAAATTGACAAGGTTAGAGCCTTGGAAAGACCAAGTCGGTGCTTAGCACAATACAGGTTGGAGCCTGGAAGATTGGAGTCTTCACCTAGGGTTGGACCCCTATATCATTATTTTACTTATTGTAAATAAGAAATTAATAAAAGTTTATATTCCATCCTTGTTCATTTTTTGTTATAAATATAAGTGATCTAACTGGTAAAATTAACAATTGAAAAGAAATATTGATTCACGCCCCTCTCAGTATTTCCAATAATTGGAATCAGATCCAGTACCTTCACTCAAAGCCTTAAAACTTGAAGGTTTATCATTAGAACACAAATGGCAAAGCCAAGGAATAAAGACTTCAATCCTCCTAAAGATGTGTCTTCCTCAACCATTGAAATTGAAATCAATCAACTTGCTTAGGCTGCATTGTTCCATGGAAATTTTGATATATGGGAGACAAGAATGAGGAATTTCTTGAAGACTCAAGGAATTGAATTTTGGAAATCAATGATTACAAATGACATGATGGACGAAGAATCCAAGGAGTGTAATACAAGAGAAATGAAGGAAATTTTGAATGGGTTACCAAATTCTGTGAAGGCCAATTTTGAAAAAATTTCGTTCGCAAAATTCATATGGGACAAACTTCATGATCTTCACTCAGAAGGAGTGTTGACAAGGATCTCTAGTCAAGAATATGGTGGAAAACAAGAAAGAAGTCTAGAATCCATCAAGGAAGCTTAAGATAATAGAGATGACAACAAGGCTAATGAATACCGAGAAGATGAAGCGAATAAAGAAAACTTTGAAGAAGATCTCCTGAATAAACTTATGGCTTCCATGGAAGATATTAATGATTTGAAAAAGTAAAATGAGGAACTTAAGAAGAAAGTGAAAGATGGTAACCAAAACAAGAAAAGGAATTAAGTTGACTTTGTCAAGCTTCAAGTACAATAAATAGATGAGGAGCTCTCCAAACTTAAAGAGGAATTTCATCAAAACAAAAGAAAGAATCACGAAGAATTAATATCTATGACAAATAAATTGGATAACTTGGCAAAGAAAAGGGAAGAAACTTTGTAAAGCCACCTTTAACAAAGACTTAAGAGCTTGAACAATCTTGCAGAAGAGATTGGTCCATACAAGGAAGAGGTCTCCTCTCTTAAATCTCAACTAGAAGAAAAGGATGAAGAAATTTTCAAACTAAAGTCAGACATCAATCTTCTCAAGGTCGAAACATGTGAAGCTACAAGAATAAAAGAAGAAATTGAGAGCATTCTAGCAAAGGAGAATGAAGAAATATTCATGATGAAATCAAATATCATCTCCCTTAAAATCAAATCACACAAAGCAACAAGGATGATGGAAGAAATGAAGAGGAAACTAGTCATGAAAGATGAATATTGTGAAAAGTTGAAAGGAGAAATTGTCACTCTTAAAAAGGAAGTTGTATCGCTGAATAAGAACTTGAAAAGCTCTCAAATCCTAGATGAAATCCTAAGTCATCAAATATATCCCCTTGATAAATCAAGTCTTGAATATGCAGGTGAACCCTCAAGCAAGAATGATAATGCTTCAAACAACAAGGATGTGAGGAATCCAAGAAGAAATGATACTTCCAATTCCAACAAAGGCGAGATTCAAGATGACATTAGAAGAAACTCTACTCCAAGGAGACCTACAGATGATGTCAAGAATACAAAAGGAAATGAATATCATCAAAGAATCCCAAGACAAAAAGAATTCAGAAGTACTTCAAGGAAATCTGCTTCTCCTAGTCACCAAAGTATATTTCTTGGATTCTGCCATTCTTGTACAAACTTTGGGCACATGGCAAAATATTGTAAGGCATATCATAAAGACAAATATATTGGTCCTCGTCAATATTCTAGAAGCAATTTTTCAAGAAGAATTCATGATCACTCATTCATGAACAAGATATAGTGCTTCAATTGCCATAACATTGGACATATGGCACATGAGTGTAACTTGACATGGGTCCCTAAAACCATGACAACCAAGCCAAATAATAAATTTACACAAGTATGGAGAAGAAAGCAAACTGAATCCGAAATTTTCTTGAACACTCCAGCCAAAAACACATGTTGGTTTGATGATATCCTTGGCAGATGTGATATTTCAAGTGTTTTATGATGAGACTTTACCAAAAAGGAGACCATGCATACAGTTAGGGGGAGCTTATGATCATTCTTGCAGAAGCTATCCACAAGAGGGCCCTACATGGATAATCATAATTTAGATCATCTCTCGATAGCATTGAAGAACATGATCCCTTACTCATCCAATGGACTATTTTTGAAGATTTCTTCCATTTGATCACTAATCAAGTAATCTTTCTTGAGCTAGAAGAGTTTATGCAAGCAGGGGGAGATGGTTCATCATATGAAGAAATTTAAACACATCTATCATGGACCACATTTCCAGAAGGAAGAGCAGCATGACATGGAGAGTACTTGAGCATTTCATTTTCCATGTATGTCAAAGGGCGAGAGAATGTTGGAAGGGCAAGAATATTACCATCAATGACAAAGGGGGAGATTGTTAATCAAGGTTGTCATTGATGTCAATATGGAATTGACCGAGATGGAAAATATTCTTGAGACGCCCTAGGATGTGATGATAAGGTTGAAGACAATAGATGTCTAGTTCTAGATGATGATGTCATAACTCTTGGTTGATAAAGATACCATCAAAGAAGATGTCAAGCCACTAATGAAGAAGTCTTTTCCAAACAAGTCCTTGAACTAACTATATTATTTCCAAGTGAAAATCATGTGCCTTGATTTATGATCTACACCTTAGGTGCCATTACACAAGCCTTTGAAGTGGAGGAATATAATTGATGAAGTAATACTCTTGAAGAATGACCACACCTTAACATGATTGGAAAACTGCTTTGGAGCTTTTGACAAATTAATGAAGGTTCTAATATGACATATCACTGAACTAGTATATGATGACTTGGTTGATACATGATGCTACATGAATTCTACACTCCTACATAATGACTCTATCATCCTATGATGGCATTTATAACAATGAAGAAGCTAAAAATTGAAGAAGCCACGTTGTCTCAAACATTCCTCATGTTGTCCCAAACTTTTTATGCATAAAATTTAAGGACATTCACATAGAAAAATAATTTTTCCAACCTTAGAGCCAATCTTTCAACATGGCACCTAGACCATCTTAAAGAGGATTTTTTCCTCTTTCCAATGAGCCCTTATTTGTCTCGAAACTCCTAGTAGTTTGTGAGATATTGAATTTTTAAGTCAAGAAAATTATATTTTGCAGTGAGCCGACCTATACCTTGCCTTTCAAGCCGGCCTACCCCCAGAAAGATGTGTCCCTTCATCTTGACGTAAATTTCATATAAAAAGGAGGTTCGAACTTTTCATTTGACCAAGGAATTTCGGCACACAATTCAGAGAAAAGGGACAAAAGTATAAAGGAGGTCGAGGAGAAGTATATTGGATGGGTTAATTCTGGTTTAGGATTTAAAAAAAAACATCATAACAGTAAAATAGTCCTAAGAAGACCTCGGACATCTAACTGTGGAGACAGTCCTCACCTCATAATTGTTTTAAGCTTGGATCATAGAAAACTATCTAGCCACCTATGGAGGTCTCAAACCAAAGAACCGTCATAATATTTTGGGCTCGGTGCTATTAATTCAGACCTGGAGGTTGAGGTTTGGACTAGGAAAGATTTCAGACTTCAGTGTGGATAGGTGCAGGAACAATATTTGGTAACTCGATCTCTTTCCATTATAGTGCTTAAATAAAATAGCTCATACCTTGTTGTAGCAACCTGTGAACAGTGTCACATAAACTCAGACTGTGGATTGGATAGTAAATAGTGGTGATATATCTTTGATTTGTGCAGCAAGAGTCTTAGACCCTTGTGCACAAGTATATCTCAGTCTACTCATCAAAGTATACTTATATTAAAGGATTGTGCCTTAAACAGTGGCTCATTAAATAGTGACTGGAGTCTTTAAACAGTGGTTTGGAATACCCCTTCAACCTAGACTGTTGTGTCACTCACATTCTCTCACTGTGCAACGTTTCAGAATATTGTATTACTCCCTCCTTGGATTGTGGTAAGATGCTAGGATTGTGACCATACTCTTGAACAATATCATTGATGGATCAAATGAAGTCCAATAATAAAGACAATTACACATTGAATTCAACGCAATGGAGTCAAGCAAAAGCCAAGCATAAGTTAATCACTAACAAAGACAAGCACAAAGTACAGTGAGGAGTTGTAAAGAATTGAATGGTGAAGATTTCAATTAAAGACATACAAATTGAAGATCCTTTTGAAGCAAATTGAGGATACCTTGGAGCATTATTGAAGATAAGACTAAAAAGACTTTGTGGAGTGACCTTGAAGAAGATTGAAGATATTTTTTTGAGAAGCCTTAAGTGATCTTGGAAATAACATTGAAGATCATGATGCATCGCTAATGTCATCATGCGGTAACTTGGAGAAATTGTTTGGATACGATGAAAAGCAGTGGTCACACCTTCTAAAAAGAAAAGGTTGTCATTGATGATGTGACGTGGAGACTAAGTGTGACAGGGCTCGTTGAAGAAGACTTTAGGAGCCGTGAAGAATAACCAAACATATTTTGACGTAGTGAAGTTGAGGGTTGGAGCCTCGTATAGGCAAGGTCGGTGCCTTGGAAGATAGAGTTGGCGCCCTAGAGGATTAAAGTCCTCAAGAAGCCAGGTCGGAGCCTGTACCAGAGATAGGGTTGGAGCCCTAGAGGTTGGTGCCTCAAATTGACAAGGTTGGAGCCTTGGAAAGACCAAGTTTGCGCTTGGCACAATACAGGTTGGAGCCTGGAAGATTAGAGTCTTCATCGAGGGTTAGAGCCCTATATCATTAGTGTACTTTACTTGTTATAAAGAAGAAATTAATAAAAGTATCTATTCCATCATTGTTCATTTTTTGTTCTAAATATAAGTGATCTAACTGGTAAAATTAAGAATTGAAAAGAAATATTGATTCACTCCCCTTTCAGTATTTCCAACAGAGAATTATAATATGAAAGTAAAGGTTTTAAATTATTGTAAAGTCTCTTATTGGTGTGTACTCCTTGTGATGTGATAAAATTAAGCACAAATCAGAGCAATTAAAGGGGCTCAACACCTTTTTCACGAAGCTAAAGTATTTTAGGACCAACCTTTGTTGTTTGATTAGAATATTAGTAACATCTCAACTATTATTTTGGTTGTGTGAGGATTTTAGTGCCTTCATCATCAAAATCAATTATCTTCAAGGATGCAATGCAATCCAATCCATATCATCAAGTAGTTGTCTTCCCTACATACCTAGTTCATAAATAACTTGAAACTCTTAAAAGGTGTGAACATTGGAGATAACTAACGTGGAGATCATCAATTTCCTAGGCATTTTTTTTATGGCTCACCAATAATAAATATCGCTTCAATAGTTTTTGGCCTTGCACATCAAATTTGTATCAATGAATTTTCTCAGACTAGACCAAGCAATATGAGGTCTATTTATATTCCAAAGGACTCTTAGTTCTAGCTCTATCATTATTACTTATTGGTTAGTAAAATTTGATCCATCTATGTGAATGTCATCTGAATATTAATTTAGATTTTCCTCCCAAATTCTCCATGACATCTTTGACCTCTATCATGATAGATATGTAAAATCTTACTTTCTAAACATAGAAAACTGAATATGGAAAACATTCTAGATAAATATTTAGAATGTTTACTTTTACTTAAATATATGTGGATAAAACCATATGATTCTAAAATAAAACACAAAAATAATAATGAGTTCAAGGTAATGAAGACACATTTCTACTCAACGAAATACAAAAAAAATCACTTTCCCATATCTAAAAACTCACAACCATACAAACCTCTCTTAAATAATGAAGCCAATCAAAAAGTAAGAATGCTACCTTTATATATTTAGAGAAAGATAGGAAAGTAATGAAGCTCAAAAAACAAAGAGGAAAAACAAAAACAAAACAAAAACAGCTCAAAAGCCATACCAACTTCTCTCCATGATGAAGCGAGTCAAAATGTAATTAAACTTACCTTTAAGATATAAAGAATAATAATAAGCCCCAAGGGATAGCTCAAATGGTCGAGTTCCCGTTGCTAAAGTACCTTGCCATATGAAAGGTCACGGGGTCAAATCTCCTCGACGCCCTTGGGGTTAGGCCCCGAAATTAAAGCCGATGGCTTATCCCTTCGAGTGGATCTACCGGATTATTACCAGTGGATGTAGCGGCCACTCAGTGACTGTAAACCACAGCTAAAAATAATAATAATAATAATAAACAAATTATAGATTTAAATCCTTTCTTAAAAAAAATAAAAAAATAAAAAATAAACCCTTGTTAAATACTACTATCAATGAGTTCCAACCGAAAGAACCAAAAAAATCCCATAAAGCTAACAAGGTTGGTTCAATGAAAATCCAGCTCTAGTAACATAAAGCTAAGAACTTTGTGATAGGAAGTTGGCTCTACGTTCAAAATCCGGAAGCCAAAATCCCAAGTTCGGATTAAGATTGTTCGTATATATATATATATATATATATATATATATATATATATATATATATATATATATATATATATATGGAAAATAGTAACTATTTAAAATATAAATGTTAAATTTAATAAGTTTAGATTTATTAATTTCATATTTATTAAAAGGTGAAAGATCAAATTTCTCAAGATGTAAAACTATTTCAAAATAAATAAATAAAATAGTTAAGATAGATCTAGGTTTGGTTATCATTATAATTATAATTATTTATTTTATTTTATTTATTTTTATGTAATTTGATTCGAAATTTTTTACAATACAAACAAAAGAGTACATTTTTTGGTATAAATTATTTATAAATTCTTAATAACATTATTAAAATGTAATATTTTTTGACTTATAGACCCCCGATTGTGGTGGCCAGAGATAAGGATCATGTCGAGAAGACAGGGTGGTGAAATTGGAATGTTGCGTGGAGAGGTAGGACGGCAACGTGGCCACCGTACGCAAGGAGTGGTAGATCTTGGCCGGCGGGGTAATGGAGGGGACATCTCCCAAGCGATACCATAATTATGGCAATGAATTCGCATGAAAAGCCAGCAAGGATGTCAGTGTTGTATTGGGATAAGGGTCGAAGGAATGTCTCAAGGCAGGTTAAGAACTTTGTCATGTTAACCATTGCCATAATCTCGCTCAGTTGTGAAGAAGCCGACTCTGGCTGCGCGCACTCCGGAAGCAACCGTCGACAACACTAGTGGCCAACGTGGGTGGCTTGGTATGTATTCAAATTCCTCCTTGCTGTTCAGATGAAGATAGTGTCGGAATTTCGCAGCATGCATGCGAAAATCTTAGTTTTTCTGGATTATCTGTACAATTGTTTTGCCAATGTTTGTAAAGTCTGTAAGGTCAGAAGTGTCTGTGAAGCCAATTGTAAAAGTTTGAACCACCACCACTGCGACAGTTATGTGTGGGTAGATAAATTAAAAATTGTTATTCCTCACCCTCAGGGTATCCGAAGCCATGATTGGCACCCTGCCTTCGGGTCATCTTGGGAAATAGTCTGCATGCAGGTCAATGATGTGAATGTATGGGATGGTAGAGTCCCGAAGGGTAGAGTCGCGCTTTCGGGAAAGGGGTCTGTGTATTATCATCTGTCACTAAATAGGGCATAAAGATGTTTCGAATTATGGGGTTTAGATATATGGTGTGCTTGCAGAATTTGGGTTTTAGGCAAGGTTGGCATTTGTTTGTTTTGCTATGGGCCCTGGTTACATTTGTTTAATATTATGCCTCTGTTTTGGTTTGGGGTGGGTAGTAACTTAGGCAAGAAGGGTAAAGGGGATGGCTCAATGTTTATAAACTATTGAAGTGTCAAGGCACTCACGTATGCTCTCCATCTGCTGCATTATCCAACCATTGTAATTGACATGTCCTAGACAAAGGTAAAGAAACAATCTCAACCCCGCCATCCAAGAGAAGCCGAAAATCCAGCAAAGAGCTAATGGAACCTTTAATTCAGGCCTTCGCAGAAGAAACGCCCTGTTGTCTAAAATCTCTCATTTTTGGATGGGAGACAGAAGCTACAACCAAAATGGAAGATGAGGATGATCTGACAGCGGAAGAATTACATCATATGATTGATGACCCGAGGCATACCCGTCGAAGAATCTCACATTTTCATCACTCAATCAGAGCATATTGGTTAGTAAAAAGCCATAATGTCAATTCAAGAAGTAGAGGAGCCCAAGGTAGTCTCCACCCTGATAGAGATTAATAGAAACATCCAGGAAATCAACCTGCATCAGTGTGCTCGTCTTGGCAGAATGGAGAAGGAAATAAAGGCCATGCAACAAGTTGAATTGCCAGGTTCCAGTGCCAAAGATCCAACCCTAGTGGAGTCAGATGATGATTAGAGGAGCCAGTTCTAGTTTTTTAGCGGTTAGCTTTACTTATGCATTATGTAAATGTTGGTATTACTAAACTTTGATATCAGTTATCTAAAGACTCTTTATAGAAAATTAAGGACATGTTTTGGATGTCATACAATGCACTAAGATGGCCAACAGAGTTGGTTTCCTTTGGGCAGGTCAACTTGACATCTAATTTTTGTATCTATTATGCCCACTTTCTAAATTAATAGAAAATAGTAAAGAACTACTAAGCTTACAAAAAAAATACTTTTTCACTTATATGAAAAAGTTAAGGTATTTTTTTAAAGAAAAATAGTTAAAATAGTTACCGTCTGAAATACAAATGTCAAACTTAACTAGCCTTAATTTATCATAACTTCATATCTAGCAAGAGCTAAAAGGGATCAAAACTCTCTAGGTGCCAAACTCTTTCAAACTAAAAAAAAATAGTTAAGATAGATCCAAGTTTGGTTATAATTATAATTATAAATAAAACTATTTATTTTATTTAATTTTTATGTAATTTGATCAAGTGAAAATGTTTACCACACAAACAAAACATTACAAAACTTCATATCTATAGAATGAATCAAATCAAATCTCTAGAAGTGCAAAACTCTTCGAAAAAAGAAATTAAGATAGATCTAAGTTTGGTTATAATTATACATATAATTATTTATTTTATTTTCTTATATAAATTGATTAGGTGAAAATGTTTACTGGGCAAACAAAACATTACAGCATCTCTTCTTCCAAGCTGGAAAGTGTCTCTTAGTGAAATAACGTTTAAATAAAAAATTATAATTAAATGGATCAATCTTCTATTTAAATAACATTAGAAACAATGTTAAATAATTAGAAAACAATTTTCATTGTAAATGGATCAATCTTCTTATTGTGGATAGATATACTACTTCATTGTGGATGGATAGGCTAGCCTAGTCATTATTAATTTTTAGGATAGGCTAGCCTAGTCGTTATTAATTTTTTATAAAAATTGAAAGATATACATCTTCATTGTGGATGGATAGGCTAGCCTAGTCATTATTAATTTTTTATAAGAATTGAAAAATATACTACTTCATTGTGGATGGATAGGCTAACCTAGTCATTATTATTTTTTATAAAAAATAATTGTTCTTCTCTATTTAATTATTAACATTAGAAAAAAAAAATAATCTGTAAAAATAGATATACTATTTCATTGTGGATAGAAAATAGATATTCTACATTGTGGATAGATAGGCTAGCGTAGTCATTATTAATTTTTAGAATAGACTAGCCTAGTAATTATTATTTTTTTATAAAAATTGAAAAATATACTACTTCATTGTGGATGGATAGGCTAGCCTAGTCATTATTAATTTTTATAAGCAATCCTCTTATTGTGAATAGATATATAGATGTACTACTTCATTGCGGATGGATAGACTAGCCTACTTATTAAATATTTGTATTTAAATATTCTTATTGTGAATAGATATACTACTTCATCTCTATTTAAATAACATTAAATATTCTTATTGTGAATAGATATACTACTTTATTGTAGATAAATAGATAGGATAGCAATATTGAATATTCTGGATAGATATACTACTTCATTGTGCATAAATAGATAAAATAGCCTACAATATTGAATATTGTGGATAGATATACTACTGCAGTGTAGATGGATAGGCTAACCTAGTCTAGAAGCATCTAGCATCCAAATTTAACCTAATTAAATGAGCACTCTCGTTATAACGATCACAGTCAAAGATTTCATAGTAATTGAATTTCAAGTGACTTCTTAGCAAAACCTAGTTTTATATGAAATTAAATGTGTTTTACTGTAATTTTATTATATTCGCCATTGAAAAACATTATAATACATTACATTTACTCAGAGTCTAATCAATTTTATTATTAAATTGTGCGGCCTGACTAGAGGTTCGCCAGTGCCTCAAAATTCTAAATTCATTTACTCTTTCAATCTTCAATTTGATAAATGATCGTAAGTTATCCAAGTACTAAGTTGGTTCAATTTTTAAAATGCAATTGCAATATATATGGTTTATGGGTAATATCTTCTTTGCTCAAACCTGAGAAAATGCAAACAGTATAACAATGCTTTGAAACCCAATAAAATGCAAGCATGCCAAGTTTAGTTGAGCTGTTTTCTGTGAAAAACATAAAAATGATTTGGAAATACAGGAACAAACTTAAACCCAAGAAAATTTAAACAGTATGAAAATGCCAAGTTTCTTTGAGCTGTTTTCTGCGAATAACAGAATAATGATTTGGATATATATAAACAAACATAAACCCCAGAAAATGAAAACAGTATGAAAATGCTTAAAGCCAACAGCCATGCCAAGTTAGCTTTGACTTTTTATTTTTTTGACTAAAATAATGATTTGAATTTGATTAAACGGGCACATACATAGATACTTGGAGAGGTAATGTTACAGTTTTCCCATCCCGTAATACTCTCGCAATCCTGCATTGCTGCAAACATATTCAAAATATGCAGCAGCCTCCGATCAAAAACAAAAAATTCCTTTTCTATCCAAAGTAACCTTACAATGTAGTAGCTGTAATGACTGTGATTACCCTCTACTGGGACCGACAACCAAAGTTGATAGGAAAATGAATCACTCATTTCAAATCTAAAGAAGTCCAGAGAATATTATTACAGTCAGAAGAAAGGAGATCAATGCAAGTAGAATCCGCAGGTTTATACATAAAGATCTTGCACCATTCGTAATAGGTGCCATGGGGCTCAAACCAGTCGATGTCCCAGTGGGAACAGTGCCATTGAGAATTGACATACCACCACTGCAATCAATAAAGTTCAATACTATCAGCAATGATAAAACTGGAACTTTAAGATATGGGTTCAACTTGAAATCACACAAATTTAGAGAAAAATGAAATTGCAGGTTAATTTAAAACATACCTAGATGTATACATGCACGATGCATAGCCTGTCATTGCAAAATGCACAAGGAAAAGATGTTAAACGTGTACATATTCAAGCTCAGCAGGAAATCAAAAGTTCAAGAAAATTTACATTATAAAATCATAAGCAACTGGAAGAAGTGAAAAGGCTATCATGTAACTCATATATCACATGTTACTAAGTTTGAACAGGCACTTAATATACGCCAGAGTTTTTTTTGACTGAAAAAAAAAATGGAGATAACGAATACTAGTCACAAATTTGGAATCAGTGAAGACTTTGGCTAAAGGACAGATTTCTGTTATAGATTGGTATATCCAACCTATCCTATAAGTTGATTGAAACCATCAGCCCTGTCAAAATAATAATGAAAATTTGACCTCCAATCGCATATGCTTTAACATCAAAGCAAGTACTGATTGCACCGCTGAGATGATCAGAGCACATGTATGAAGAAAGGTGGCGAGGTTGAAAGTAGCGAGATGATCAGAGCACATGTATGAAGAAAGGTGGCGAGGTTGAAAGTAGCGTGGATGTTATTAGACAGTAATTGCATATCAAACCCCAAATTTTACCTCAATACATTCAAAAGCAAGCCCAGCCTGCAGGAATTGCAATTCCTACTGAATTTGTGTTCGAGTAATTGTCACACTCATCTCATGGGGAATCAATTATGTGGACTAACTGCCACTCTGGGAAAATGGGACTAACTACTCACTCAAGAAGGGTTTGGAAGTTTGCTAAAGCTGTGGGTTTTGGTGTTACAGAAAACCTCAATATCGTATCAGAGCAGTGGCCCGGGTTTGATTGCCCGAGTTGCATTTAAGGTGGAGGTATTGGAGTAATTGTCACACTCACCTCATTGGGAATCACTTAAGCTAACTGCCCACTCAAAGTAATGGTAAGGGTGTGGAAGTTTATTACAGCCTGCAGGTTTGGCTGTAATGAAAATCATAAGGGTTTGGAAGTTTACTACAGCCTGCAAGTTTTGGTGTAATGTAAAGCCTCAACAAGTCTACTTACCAGAGAAGAAGCCAATGTCCCTGGATGAGTGATCCTGGTCCAGCTAAAATTGAGAAGAAAACAAATGTTAAAAGGAAAAATAAGTTGTTTTATTTCGTACCTAAAAGCAGCTTTTGCAAGCTGGTAGCACTACCTAAACATTATCTTTTCTTTTTCCTTGTAGTCAGTTGTGCAGGAATCTTGAAGAACGGGATATTTATAGAAAACAAAACTAGTAAATACAAACTTAAAAAGGTGCAATCTTTGGCAATTTTGAGAATGTGGCATCAGGGAATATTACCAGGATTTCATGTCAATTCTCTGTGCAATCCTATGGTTTGCAGACTCTGTATTATGGAACAAAGGAGTTTGATTCAGTTGAAAAAACCCACTACTTATCAATTAGTCATGTGGTGAATTGAAGTGTGTAAGGTAATCAAAATATTAGGAGGAAGGTAATCAAAATATTACGAGGACATCACAAGATATTTAGTTTTCGAAGTATTGAGCTCATGGGCACTTGGATTATTTCAAGGGTAAGGCCCAATAAATACTGAAACACTTGTCAGAGTGTCTTTCAAACTGACAGTGAATGAAATATTGGAATTATCAGATCTTCCATAGCATACTTTAGAGCGCAGGATCAACACTGTTTCATATACAGTATATTTATCGATTTTGAGGGAAGTCCTCAGGTTGGCACATTTCCTCTCCAACTGAGAATTTATAATTTTGATTAGGAAAGGTACATTCAACATATGTTTGGGTTTTTCTAGTCTTCTGATTTTGATTGATGACATGAAGATGTTCAGCTGATTGAAACTTCAGAAAATTCGGCCTACCAGCTGATGGAGATAGAAACATACACTTCTAGACATGATTGAAACTTCAGAAAATTCGGCCTACCAGCTGATGGAGATAGAAACATACACTTCTAGACATGCCTGTTAAGGGTGCCCATCAGACAAGGGAAAGAAGCTCAATAGTAGAGAAGCCATCAGTTGAGGGCAGTGTTGGACAGAGTGCAGGTTGAGGGAAGGGAGTGGTGGAGATAGCAATCCACACTAGTATATTGAACTTGATCATAAGGGTGGAAAACGATATTAACTCCAGAAAACTTAACTCATATTTGCGACAGATGGAATAAGAAGTGGTGAGATCAATAACTTCCTAGATTATGCAGAGAGCATTTTGCACTGACGCTTAACTGCCTTTCCACCTTGAGTTTTTTAAAATTACACTCAGGGATTACTTTTTCATTATTAAAAAAATTGGCTAGGGCTGTCATATGTTGTATTTGATCCTACTTACAGGGCTTTTTCAGCACCAAGGAAAGAGCCATTGACATGATCAAAGGTTCAAAACCACATTGGAAAATACCATTTCCAGAACCTACCCACTTAAAAGTGTTCCCCTAAAAAATGCTACCTACTTACAGGAAGAAAATTCTAAAGAAAATAATGATGACAATAGTTAAAGTGCCACTTACTTGGATCTGTAGTAGTGATTACTGCAGTACGTGCAAAATCACAGGTTCCTGGTGCCATCCCATTCTTTTGGTAGTAACTGTTAAAAGCATATGAAGCATGAGAAAAGACACTGTCAGGAATAAAACAAGAGCCTCCTTGCTGGATTTGTCCACAGTCTGCTCCTCCAAGTCCACAGGCATAATCCAGGGCAGTCTGCAACCTTGAATCAGCAATACCGCTGATGGCTACACACCAACTCTGACCTGATGTGGCACTTACTGCAGTCGTACTATTTGTAGGCACTTTGATGGCTGTGGCAATGGTCTTTTCCGGGCTTGTACTAGTGCTGTTTCCTTTCAAGGATGGGGCAGGGGCAATGTCAGTAGTTTTGTTTCTCCCTGAGCTAGAATCTACTGTAGAACTAGAGTTATCTGATTGTTTTTCCATAACCTTCCTTGAAGCTGATAAACCAACCTCCAACACTTTCAGTTGTGAGAATCCAAACAAAGCCCCTGCAAAACAGTAGCCCCATGAATCCACCGACATTAAATTCCTCCAAACATTTGTATGAGCCTAATAATATTCACACTGGATTTTAAAGAAATATTGACTACACTGCTAACCGTATTCATGCAGTTCTTAACATACTAGGGTTTTTAACTTCAAATGGACCCAGTATATATAGAAAATCTGCGAGGAAATGAGGAAATTTCACTAAAACCTTTATGACCAATCCTCTATGCTAATCCTTGAGTTATGCGAATGTCAAACACCCATGCACATAGATATTGAGCACATAAACATATGGCTCAAACACTTTGGTGATCACGTTCTCATTGTGGGTTAAGAGCCTACGATTTTGATCATCTCTGGTTATATAAACTAATGCTACCGGGCTGTGCCACAAGGTCATCCACTGATGCTCCAAGGCTGTCTCACAAGTTTAAAACCCACAAGGAACCAACACTGCAAAACCCAAAAGGGTAAGGTGGGTGTATCCCTGCAAGGGGGTTTCAGATGGCAAATATCTCCTTTCCCTAGGGCCGAGGCCTAAAACGTTACCTTTAGCCATTTTGTTCATAGTGGTCTCAGTAATCTTTGGCACTCCCCACAACAGGTTAGGGGTGAGTTGTAAAAGCCATTTTGTTCATAGTGATCTCCGTGATCCTTGGCAGTCACCCACAAAAAAGGATAGGGGGTGAGTTGTAAAAGCCCATTAATTAGGGCAGACCTACCCATACCATTAGTTAGGGCAGCCCTACTCATACAACAGGACCCTCATGTAGAGCCATTACAGAGAGAGGTAGCAATACAACCTGGGTTAGTTCTTTTAAACCCCCACCGATCAGGACAGCAATCCAATTGTATTTTCAACTTATAAGCTCTTTGGTTAGAAGCTACCAAGTTAAAATAAAACACTGCAGGGACCCTAGAACTGGCATTTAGGTCTACTAAACAGAAACACATATACAGGAATTTCTTAAACTTACCTGTGCAGGTCTGAGAACAGAGCAAGATGCAGAAAACAGTGCCGAGGATTAGCATCACCATTTCTTGAGGGGAATGCAGCTTCGGCGCCATTAATAGAAAGATTCAACTAAATGATATTCCTTGCTGATATCTTTCTGCTCCTTCACTGAGAATGCAATATCCCCTCAGACTGCAAAATACATTGAGCCCTCTTTTCCACTCCCAAAACACCCTTTACCAGTTAAAACATGAACAATACTGAACTATATGATTGATTACAAAGGGGAACCACATGCGCGCGCCAAACGCCCGTACCCAGATAAGCAGAAATAAACAAAAATAACTCCCCTGTTTCGCAGTAACAGCTAGACCAAGCGGTTCAGAGTAGACACTAAAGCTAGAAGGTCCTAAATATGTAAAATAAGAGGGTAAAGCCTGGGAGATGACGCCATGGTTGCAAGGGCGGGTAATCGCGGGAGGGTTGAATGAACCATGGTCAGTTTCTCTCGGAGACTGCACAGCATTAATACTTAAAAAGCTTGCTAACGGCTCTATTACTCTGTCTGGGCACTGGGTAGTTTTCTGCCTTGCATGATTCTGTCAGAACAACGGTAATATTATAGGATTTTTCGTGATTCATTCTCTGTACCATGTCTGAATTTGATAAAATAAAGCGATAGAGGTTTTGTATGGTGGCAATGGAGAATATGACGTGCGATGTCCATGAAGAATTCGGGTTAGAATAATGGGGAAGTGAGGTGGTCGACGTTGCTATTCTTAGATTCCGTGCTTGGAGAAATTGTATATTTGAGCGTGTGTGCTGATATTATATTCTATTTGTGCCGCCGATTGCATAACTCACTCCCGAGAAAAGGGAATATCGGTGCTAAGGTGGTCAATATTAAAATAAATAGCATTCATCTTCGAACCAAATCCTTCTATTTTCACGGGGATAAATTTTATATTTCGGTCAAAATTTGAATTTGTTATTTAAAATTGGTTTTTCATATAGAATGGGTTTAGTAATATAAGATAATTGAGTTGTTTGGATTCTGGAGAATTCATAATTAGATTGGTACAACCAAATATTACTTGAAAAAATTAAAAGCATGTAACAAATAAACTGACTTTTGATTTTAATTAAAAAATAATAATATAGTTAAATTTTATAATTAAATTTTTTAGTTATAAATTAAAATTTTGATAATATTTTTTATTTCAAATTTTTTTTTAATAATTAAGTAGAGCCTAATTTAAGATCAATTTGTTTATTGGTTGGAAAAAGAACGACCTCTTTATAATAAGATACTTATAATCAAAATTGCACAATGATTTAGTCAAGGCTCAATATTCTTTAAGAAATTTAATTGCCCAAAATAACTTCCACTCCTCAACCTCTTTTTATAAAATTTAAATATATATCCTAACAAAACTATTCGTTTTTACTTCTTAACCATAAATAATTTAATAATTAAGAGAATTACAAATTGTATATTTATTTTATGTTTTATTATAATAATAATTAATTAAGTTTATATTATAGTTAAAAAGTTAAAGTCAAAGTATGGATAAATCAATGGATATAGTTTATTTTTTTTAATAAAATGTTTAGTTGTTGGTATGAGAATAAGTTAAAAGTGGACCAATTTAATTATTTTTTAATTTAAATTTATTATAAATTTTTTTAATGTTATAGTTTTATTATTTGATAATGAAAATTTGTTTTTGAAGTTTCGTTTATTTAATAAGATAAGAATGATGAGAATTTTAAGAAGTGATAATAATAATAATAATTTATTTTGAAGGCGGTTGTCACAATAAACATCAAATTAGTGTATGAAACCTTTTGTTTATGGGACAACGAAACCACCTCCTATTAAAATTTATGAAAGTGCATATGATATATTCCCTTCTTCTCAATATGAATTTATGACCTCTTAGGTAACACTTAGATTGAGTTTGCCCACTTTTTATTTCACTACATAAAGATGAGGTTCTATAATGTAAATAATTAGGTCAACTGTTATAACTATTTTGTAAATAATTAGGTCAATATTCATGTTTATTTTGGAATAGGGTTTTAGCAATTTTAATTTTATTCTCAATATTTATTAGGTGGAAGGTTGGGATTTAACTTCCACTTAATACATCTAGAATATTCTTAATACCATACTCAAATAAAAAATGGGATTTATTTCCAAAGTAATTATGTCTTTTTTGCCCTTTAAATTAAATTCATTAATTAAAATAAAAATTTCAAATGAAATAGTGTCATATGAAATGAGTTATGGTTTTTTGAGCATATGGTGTTGATAAATCATGGTATTGTAACAAAGTCTATTTACAAATTAAAATTTTCCATAATAAAGTGGGGTTGAATCTCCATGATTAAGAATCTTGTTACATCTTTTTTTTTTAACTGTATATATGTTCAACTCATATATTAATTCAATTTATTGTTAATAATAATAATAATTATTATTATTATTAGTTTAAATAGAGTTATAATTTAGTTAATTTTTTTTATAATTTTTTATAATTTTAGAAATTTCAGATATATGATAAATTCAATTAATTTATAGCATTTCCTTAGAAGATGGAGTTTGGAAATGTAAATGATATAAGATCAAATCCCCTTTTAGGGGAGATTTATGTGAATGTGTGAAAAAGGAAATTTTACCTTTTGAAATTGAAACTTAATGCACAAAGTCAAATTAGTTTAGGTCGAAGTTAATATGATGTTTATTTTCTTGAGAAAAACATGTAACATGTATTTCTATTCATATTGAAAGAAAACACATTTTGCATATACATAGTAAGGTGTGCATTCATCTAGATCTAGCTGGATCCATTATTGCCGATGCTAATAAAGCATAACAAAAAGTTTTCCCACAAAGACCCTACAAATAGAAATAAAGCTAAAAAAAGAAAAAGTAACTATAATACATGGGGGAAGATCAATCCATCTAATCTTCCCCTTCTTTCCTTTCCTTTTGTGAACTTATTGCCAATCCCCGTCATTGGGCTTGACTTGAACCAAAGAAAAATTATTAACAAATGTATCTAGGAAAAGCTCTTTGTTCGAGTCAAAGCTATCTAAGATGTGGACACGCTTAGTTCCCACCAAGCCATCCTCTTTGTGTACCAAATTTATATGTTATGTGTCTACTAATTTTCTACTAAACTTGTCCCACTCTGTTGTAGAATAATGGTATCATTCTTCTCTTGTGTACCTCCTTCATTCACTAGATTCTTCACATTGTCTTCGTCTTTTACATCATATAAAAGTGGATATTAGAACTACCATCCCTTTAGCTTTTGTACCTTGTTCCCTTAGTGTTCTTTTAAGCTTGTGGGAAAGTTCTTAAGATGTCCCATTTGAAAACAAAACCAACATCTAAATATTGTATTTTCATAGTCTAAAGATTGTGACCATTGAAAAATTTGATGTTTCAAGATTATATGATTGGCTATGCCTTTGCTCAGATCAATCACTACACATGTTCTAGCAAAAGGTAAAAATATATTTCTATGTTCTTTCCATGTCGCTCTTTTTGAACTTGCCCAAAGTGTTCCTAATGCCCTCTAAAACCTTATGGTGCCAAAAAGGAAGAGGGAGGTTTCATAGTCTCGCCCAAAATAGTAGAGTTGTTACAACCACATTTTTTACGTCAAGTTCACAAAACCATGGAGTTTTAAAGAGTGTTTCTCTACCCCAGAACCATGGCCCTTCATTTTAAAGTAAAATCCAAATCCTCCTGTGTGATAAATTATACAATGACAAATCCCCTAGAGCATAAAAATATATCACAATTTGGTGTCCAAGTGGAGTAAACCCAAGTGAAGTCTTTCGGCTTGGGCCAAAAGCCATTAAATCTGAAAATAGTTTCATTTGAATGAAGAACAGAGAATAAGGAATTTACTTCCAAGGTGGAAGTTTTCTCCATTTTATCATGAAAATAGGGATGTAGTATGTTTTTTGTCCAATCTACTGGGGAAGCAGACTTCCCATTCACAAACTCTTTGAAGGAGGGAGATGCTCTTGTTGTTTTCTTGGAGCTTTAATCTCCATATCTAGAGGACCCTCCTCCTAGTATTGTGTTTAGGATTGTTGTTGATATTCTGTTGATATTGTAATCTTGGATCTGGTAATGTTCATTGAGAACCTTCCCCTCATATAGTATAGCTTGGTGATGAACAAGAATGATCCATTATTTTCTATGTATTTTTTTAAAGATAAAACGCGGTACTGACTTTTGGTCCATACTATGTGTTATTCCTTTCAATATTCTTATGAATATACAAAAATGTATCTGCTCCAGATTAGCCATTTGTTTAGGTAGTGTAAACTCGAGGGATCATGTCAAGACATGATGTGGGAATGTATGAATACCCTTTTCCCATAATTAAAATCATAATCTTTTATTCACACAAGAATGGGATAAGAGCACATAATAGTACCTATTTAAATGCACCAAAAGTAGGGATTGTGGAGAGTCTCATCCTTGACAAGAAAACCCAGAGTGCTTGGACCCTAAACTAGCTTTGACGCGGAAACAAAGAACCAGAACTCCTCTCCCTTGCAATGACACTCCCAACTTTGTGAACATATCTAAAGCATAGCTCTCAATATGGACATGACCCAATATGAACTTGCCACATCTTCATTCTTTAAACATACTGTAACGTACACCTCGCCTCACATCAACCTAAGTAACCGGCCAACTGAGGTAAACATGATCCGAGGATAGTAAAGAGTAGAATCAAACTCCTTGATGACTCTAAGGAAGTGGAATCGACACAGAAAACCATAACATAGACTCCTTGCACCTACTTCAGGGCCCTTAGAGGTTATCCCAATCATCAAGCTAACTTATTCCTGGGCCCCATTGACTTGTGTTGAATAAAACCCTTGTAACCTTCCTTGATATGAGAAAGGGTGTGTTTGGAAGGCTCTGGAAGCACCCACATCATGGGCATGTGTGCGTCCAAGGACTCAATTTCCTAGACCTGTGCCTGTGTCTGTGAGATTTAAGGCACTTTTTAATCCCAGAATCTTGAAAATTTCCTAGAATATCCTGTAGCTTTGAGAAATCATTAAAAACATGACGAAAATGCCAAAAAACTAAAAACAAACTCCAGGACTAGGCTTGACCATCCCCAATTGGGACCGATATTATGTCAAACACTTGCCGTGGATGAAATTTACAGGTCTAAGATACAAAACAGAGCATGAATAACTAAAATATCTTATGAGACATTGCAAGAAGGATCACCACCCTCTTCCTTGAACAAATATGACATCAATTAGGTCTTGCATCCATTATTTTAACAATTATAAGTAAATACATGAAATGACCATGACATGGACCAGTCATTTAAAACTTCTTATAACCAACATAAAACCATGGAAATAGAAGTGAGATAACATCTGTTAAATCCATTCATTAATAAGTATAAAAGTGAGAGAAATTAGCTTCGATTAAACATAGGCAATAATTCACCAGGTTTGAGACTTCCAAGTACCACCCAACCATAGACATGGCTGAGCCAAATCTCTCTTTATCCAACCACCCCCCTTGCCATATTCCAAGCATGATTGTGGGATCTCATGGATAAACCAATTCAAAACACAGCCAAGGGAATCCATAGGTTAAACCACCTCCACCCTCATCATATCATGATCACACCAAAATCGGTGCTCCGATCACAAAATCGAATCGATATTGGAAGACCATCTGTAATCCATCACTATCCTTGAGGAATTTTCTATCTCCCTGTCTCTCAGGCTTTACCGCAATCCAATTCCAGATCACTAGTCCCTAAACCAAGACACCGCTATCAGGCTTTACCGTGTATCCCTCCAAAACTGGTCAAGGGATTCCTAGGCCTTTGGGAAAGAACCTGAGACCACCTCTGTTATGAAACCAGTTTACAAAATAAAATAAAAGATAGATCAACAACTTAGAAATCAGCCTCTTCATGGGGGCAACCTCTTTTGCATTAAATAAATGAACAATTCTTGAATGATTCAAATGACAAAACCTCCTTTATATATACATAGGAGTCCAAGGGGTCACAATATAATCCTAGCTGACATAACAATAACAATGTAAGGGAACAACAATAACAATAGTGGGTTTCTATGGGGCACAATAATAACAATATGGGGGCTACATGAGCACAACAATAACAATTAGGGGGTTACACTTATAATAACAATAAGGGGATACACTAGTATTATAGGGACCTAGCATGTCCCTCTCCTTCAAAAAAGAGTTGCCCTCAACACTTGAGTAGCTCTAGATGTTTCTGTATAAAATTCTCATCCTCCCAGGTCGAATCTTTAGCGGGTAAGTTCTTCCACTTGATTAGATACTCTGAAATTGATCGATTTTCTAGCTATCAAGTTCTTCTTTTCATGACTCCTTCAGGTTCTGATATGATTTTTCATTCTTCATCAAGTTTTGGGAATATTGTTTGAACTAGGAGCTTTTCACCTATAACCTTCTTTAAGCATGAAACATGGAAAACTAGGTGCACTCGAGAAGATGCAGGAAGCTCCAATTCGTATGCCATAGTGCCAATCTCTTGCAACACTTTGTAAGGAACATAATACTTTGGTGAAAATTCATTATCCTTATTAGCTTGCTTGAGAGACATTTGTTTGTATCGCTGTAGTCGTAAAAATACCTATTCGCCTACATCAAAACTCATTTTGTTGCGATGTTGATCTTCCTGTTGTTTCATTCGATTCTACACCAATGTGGGGTTATCCTTTAAGAGTTGGAGAAATTTTTGTTGATGCTCGATGTGATCTTCCACTGATTGAACCGTAGAATTTTCTCTTAAAGATGATCTGATGGAGGGTGGTTGTATCCATAAAGTGCCATAAATGGGGTCATTTTTTCTTCAGTTATCCACTTAGGTTGGATAATAGAAAGGCACAAAGCAATGCTTTCACATCCTCGTCCTTTTTTTAGATTTCATCTGCAACATCATTTTGCTTCCCTTTTTTGTAGATAATTTCAAGTCATAACCCAACATTTTTGTGACCCATTTTTGCTACTTCTAAAGATAACATTTGTTCCAAAAAGTATTTAAGACTGTTATGATCTATTTTTACCTTGAAGTTTCTTCCCATTAGGTGAGATCATCATTTCTTTAGTGCATGTAGTATTGCCAACTTTTCCTTCTCATCAATAGGTTTCAGTAAATACTTTCCTTTGATTTGACAAATTTCAAAAGCAACAGGTCTTCCTTCTTGCATTAAAACTGCACCAATTCCATTTCTTGAGGCATCATATTCCACAGTAAAGGTTTTTGTGAAGTCTAGTGTAGCTAAGACCGGTGATTGGCACATTTCCTCTTTAAGATGTTCAAAGGCCTTAGTTGCTTCTTGAGTCCAAGAAAGTGCATCTTACTTCAGTAATGATTTTAAAGGTGTTGATATTCTCCCATAATTCTTAACGAGCTTGTGATAATAGCCTGTTAACCCCAGAAATCCTCGAAGATGCTTTATGGTTGTAGGTATTTTCCATTCCTTAATGGATTTAATTCTTTTAGGGTCTACCTTAAGCCCTCATGAGATACAATATGACCCAAATATTCCACCTCCTGTACTACAAAGAAACATTTGGAGGTTTTTTCATATAATTGTTTCTCCTCCAATAGTTTGAGCATCATGTCCACATGTTGAACATGATCCTTCCAAGAGTTGTTGTAGATTAGTATATCATCAAAAAATACTAACACAATTTTTGTAAGGAAGGGTTTGAAAATGGAATTCATCAAACCTTGAAATGTGGAAGGTGCATTAGTAAGGCCAAAAGGCATGACCAAAATTTATAATGATCCTCAGGAGTTCTGAATACAATTTTTAGAATGTCTTCAATCTTCATTCTAATTTGATGATATCTAGAATGAAGATCTAACTTGATGAATTAAATATATCCATGTAATTAATCCAATAATTCATCAATGAAAGGGATAGGAAATTTATCTTTAATAATGAGCTTGTTGAGCTCCTTATAATCCAGACACATATTCCATGATCCATCCTTCTTGTGCACCAATACTACTGGAGCAGAGAAAGAACTTTGACTAGGTTGAATTATACCGGCCTCTAGCCTTTCTTCAACCATACGTTCAATCTCACTATTTTGAGCATAAGGATATTTGTAAGGCATGATGTTTGGAGGAACACTTCCTAGAATCAAATGAATAGCATGATCATGATCACGAATAGGTGGGAGTCCTTTAGGAGACTCAAATACCTTGGAATGATGCACCAAGACCTTTTGGAGATCTAGAGAAATAGATTATTTCGATGTTTAAACCTATAGTGAGAATAATTGTGCAATTACACCTCGTTTTTCTTTCTTCAGAAGCTTTGTCATGAAATTAGAGTTGATTATATTTCTTGGCTTTTGTGCTCTTACCCTGTAATTCAACTTCCTTTCCTTCAAAAAAGAAAATCAAGAAAAGTTCTTGAAAATTAAAAGCTACCGTCCACAAAGATTGTAACCATTGTATGCCTAGTACAACATCAGCACCACCCATTGGGATGGAGAGAATTGGACTACTCAATACATATTCTCCCATGGTTAGCTTGACATTATGGCACTTTCTAGAGAAATTTATAGTTCCTCCATTTGCAACCATCACTTAACACTCTGGTGTTGGGTATAGGAATCAATTCAATTCCTTGGCTACCTTACAATGAATAAAATTATGGGTACTACCCGAATGAATCAGCAGTATTACAGTTTTCTTCTTGATATGTCCTTATATATTGAGAGTTTGAGGAGTAGTAATTCCTACCACTACATTATAGGATATGGTTGGATTCATTTCTTCTTCCTCTGAGGTTGGTTCGTGGTGTATATCCTCTTCTTTTGATGTTTCTTGTCTCTTTTATTCCTCCTCTTCACAATCTATGTAAAATAATTTCTTCTCAACACACTTATGACCTTTAGTGTATTTTCTATCACAACTGTAACAAAGCCCTTTTTCTCTCTTTTCTTCCAAATTTTGTGGTGTCAACCATGTAGGTTGTGGAAGTCTAGGAGTAGCAACACTTCCATATTTATAGTTGTGAGTGGTAGATTTTCTTGTCACCATAATTTTCCTTTCAATTTTTCATTCCAACTTGAATGCCTTCTCCAATGAATCAGGTTCCCAAAGGCGAACCTCATGTTGGATGTTATCTTTTAATGTCCCTATGAAGACATCAATCTCGTATTATTCTGGAATATCAATTACCCTTATATTCAATTTTTGGAAGTCCTCAATGTGCTCCACCATTAAACCCTTTTGTTTGAGATTTATTACTTGGATAAAGAAGGTGTTGCTATTTGTATCCTGATAATGTGCTATCATTTCCTCCGTAAAAATTGACCAAGTGAAAAAGAAATTTACGAGAGAAAAGCCATCAATACCATACAAATGTATTTTGTTCTAAATATAAAGTTGCAATGCTTACCTTTTGTGTGTTTTGCACATTATTGAGAGCAAAATATTGCTCCATCTGTAGTATCCATATTACTGAATCCTTGACATCAAACTTCCTCATATCGATCTTTGGAATAAGTTGGGTCTTAAATCCAACATTAGAGTCTATGAAATAATGATTAACATTTATTTTTTTCTCGTCATGAGTTTCATATACTATTGTTTCGCCATTAGGAATAATTTCTTGTAGAAGCTTTGTTAAACCTTATTTCAAACTTTCCTTGTCTACTTTTAGACCATTCTTCATGTCTTCCATGTTTCTTTTTAGTTTTTCTTCTATACCATCGATATTAGCTTCCACATCATTCTTCAAACCATCCATCTTAGCTTCCATGCCTTTCTTTAATCCACCCATGTATTTCTTCAAACCATCCATCTTATTGTTACTCTTTGCAAGAATGAAATTTGTTTCACTTGGTCTCGTAATTTTGATATGTCATGTTCCAATTCTTCCTCTTTGTGAGTCATAGTAAAGCCTTCTAAGGGCTTAATGGATGTTGAATTCTTTTTGGGGGGAATTTTAGAACCCAATACTGATATCTATGTGTCAATATGCCCTTGGAATCACTTCAAACTGATTTTTCAAACAAGACTTATGCAATTTTAAAAAAATATATACACATTTTTCTTGCTTTTGAGGAGCTTCATATTGAAACTGTTGTATCTCTATAATTTCAAATCCCTAACAGTTGATCTTCAGTTCTGTGGTATCCCTATGAGTCTTATTTCCAATTCCACAGGTCAGACCTGATTTGGATTCTTTAAGACAAAGTTATGCCCAATCTCCCACACTGACCTAATTATGGACTATTTCAGTAGAGCGAACTTGTACGTCATTCTTGGCTCAATTCTAAAACGATCCAAGAGTCTCCAAGAGTATTGATGAGCTCCATAATTAGAAATATTTGGAGGGGTTAAGAGTCACCCTTTTTCCTTCTTAGATCTCTTTTTCTTGCATTTTTATTATTATTTGGTTTTATGATGCTAGTATAGGTAGTGATTAAGGCTAACATACTCTGAGTGCCTAAAATAAGGTTGAGTGCAGAAAATCATGAATTATTAGTTATTTTTATAAGTATTTTATCATAAATACTCAGAGGAGACAGCAAAGAGGAATTATAGGAGGATTTTCCACCCTCAAAGGTAGCCGAAGGAACCCAAGGATTCTCTCCAGGAACTCAAATTCTAGAGGTAGCCAAGCAACTCAAAGAGGAGTGCACCCAATCCTTGTTCACTGGGAGTCAAGTGGACTCAATCACCATTTTCTAGGGAGCAGTTGGTAGCTGCCCTATAGAATAAATAGAGAAGTGCTAGAGCTAGGAAGAGTTAGTCTATTCTAGTTTTGATTCCATTCAGAACTATTATTTTTAGCTATTGAGATTTTTTTTTAATTCAGTGATCAAACTCTGAGAGATGTATGAAGTTATTATTTTATGAAATGAGCAAACTAATTTCATTCGACTGATTTTAGTTTCAGAGGGATAGGATCATGGGTTAGGGACCAATCCATGTGCCTCAGCTTCTCTACTATTACTATATTTTCCTTTCTATCATTCAGCTAGTTTTTCTTCTACCATTTAAGTTAGATATGCTTCTGATAAGTTTCATTGATGCTTAGTTTTTGTGTTGATGTAGTTTTAATTGCTTATGCATAGTAAAATAGAGGAAAAACCCCAAAAAATATGGTCAAGTCTCCCCCCTCTCATCTTTGTCAATAGAGTTGAAGTAGGGAAGACCTTCCCACAGGAAAAAATTTCTAATTGTTTTATTTTTCAGAAGAATTTTTGTTACCAATTCCAAGCCTTTCTTTCATTGTTTCATACCTCATTTTGTCTTTTTCCCATGCATGAATCCATAGGTGTGTCTCACTTCTGAGCACTGATCTTACGCCTCCATTCCCCTCCTTTTCTTCTCATCTTAACGATGTACTTACCTTTTCTTTTCCTAACGCACTTAAGCCCTTCAAAACCTTATTTCTTTGTTTTTCTCTGTTCACGACCGCCTTTCCCTTTTTATGCAAAACACATGAAAAACCATTCAAAACCTTCGAGCAACTAATCTCTACCTTTTCTCCTCGAGTCTCCCACCACCGTACATCACATTTCGTAAATCACAACTTTTATCTTTTACCTTTAATCACTTACCGCTTGTTCTTGGGATTGTGATATTGCAAAATCACACCCCACCGTTGGTCCCACCACCATGTTGCCCATCGCAAGTCGCACTTCGCACACTTTATCTTTTACCTTTAATCACTTATCGCTTGTTCTTGTGATTGCGATATTGCAAAATCGCGCCCCACCATCAGTCCCACCACCACGTCGCCCATCGCAAAATCACACCTCGCATATTTTAGATTTTACCCTTAACACTTACTGCTCAATTCTTGCGATTGCGATATTGCAAAATCGCAAATCGCACAGTTTAACTTTTTTCATAACACTTACTACTCATTCCACGGATGCGATAACTCCACCACATCACTCGGCGCACTTCGCACTTCGTAGAACTTACCACATCGCAGATTGCAACCTGCAACCTTTACCGCATTGCAAATTACACTTCACTAATTTTAGTTCATTCACTTTGCACTTCACACAACTTAGTTCATTCTTGTTAATCCTTACCGCTATCCCTTTAAACTTGCAAAGTTTCGATTGCAACATTGCACATCACAAATTTTGTCCTCCATCACACTCTGCCATCACACTTTTGAATTCTTTCCACTCCAAAGTCATTTCTTGCTCTATAATAAGGTTTTATAAGGGTTTAACCCCCTCTTTCCGCTTCCAAACCTTGTTTCATGTGTTAAGCCTTCCATTTGCCTCATTTAGCCCTTTTTCTTCTCTCCAAATTGAAACTTAACTCTTTTTAATTAGAATTAAATCATGGATAGCCTGGTTGCATGGATAGAAGCATGGTATATAGATCATAGGGTAAGTAGAGTGCATTTAGCCGTTTGGCCAAGTTAAGTGTGGGTTAGAATTAGTTTCATTTCTGCTATTTATTTTTTTGCGAATTAAATTAGTTTCATTCTTGTCATTTCCTTTCAGAAATTCAGTTTAGTTCCCTTTCTTGTCATTTCCTTTGAACAATTCAGTTTAGTTTCCTTTCTGTCATTTTCTTCTAGCAATTTACTTTCCATTGGTTCTCATAGTTTAAGAAATAATACCCTTTCATAAAGAAAAAGAGGATGACATGAACATAATGCATCTATTGTGTATATAGCGTTGTCACCTCAAAGTTTGTACGAACCCCGGGTTGATAAAGTAAAGTAGGGTAGCCCCTGGGAGTTGCAGCACTCTTGGTGCAATACCAGGGCTCACCACTTTTTGCCGTCGTTGCTGGGGAGATGTCTAGTAGGTGTTTTGATTTTGTTTTTAGCATTCTTTTCTGCTTTCCTTTATTTTCATGTCATTTCAGAAATATTGAAAAAATACAAAAAGATCTGATTTTCATGCCTCGTAGGACTAGGAATACCCAAAGACAAATCTTACCTAAAACCCCCACATCACCTCCTAGCCACCCTTCACTGTTCTTTAGTGGTATTGAGATTGAACCCCCTATAGGAGAGCCTTCTGGATATTTTGAGGATCCTATTGGGGAAGAAGCAGAAGACCTTGTTTCAACTGAGGGACCTACTTCACCTATCTTGACCATGGTTGGGACCCATAGAGCCTTTCCCATAAGAGAGGCAGATGGGGAAACCATGATGAAAAACATTAGCCCCTCAACTCTTCCACACTTCCATGGACTTACCTTTGACACATTCATGTTTGAATTTGTTGTTGTTTGTAGGACTTATGACTACACCTATGATGATTAGAAGTTGAAGCTATTCCCATCCACCCTTAAGGGTACAACCTTGTGCTGATTCATGGGTTTGACTAGGGATAACATCACTACTTGGGCACAGATGGAAGAGACCTTCAGTGAAAAATACAACAACTACTATAGGTCCAAGGAAAATAAGGATGAGATATATAGGATGACTCTAGTCCTAATGAATCCTTAGAGGATTATGGAGAAAGGTTTCAATTGAACTATAAGAGAGCCAACTGCACCCTTGATCCCGACTCACTTAAACTTGTACTTCTTCGAGGGATCAGTGAAGATGTGATAGAAACCTTGAATATGTTATCAGGAGGAGATATCTACCAACAAACCTATGAAACAATCAAAATTTTCTTCCAGAACCATTCTAGGGCATTTAGGAAGAAGAGAAAAGCTAGCCAAAGTACATCTATTACCCCTTCCTCTTCCACCTTCATAAAACATGAGATTGGAAACATGTTATAGGACTTCAAGAGTGACATATTGCACACCTTTTCTTTGCAAATGGACACAATGCAGGTCAAAAGGAAGCAAGAAGAAGCAGAGAGAGCCCTGGCCATATTTTTTCCTAGATGTACCAGGAAGCACCAAAGAATTGAACGCCCACTAAATGTCATAGAGGTTTTCTTAGTTTGTGAAGAGAATCATATCACAGACAAGTGTCCATCCTTAATTGGACTTAAAGTTGTATATCAATGTGGGGAAACAATGCCAAATCAACTCTGTTTCATCAACCAGAGAAGGCCTCAAGGACCTCGGCCAACCAACAAGGTATACAAGGTGCACCTTACTCTTATTATTATAAAAATCAGAGTGCACCGATGCAACCTTGGTACACCCCCACTCCTCCATCCTGGTCTACACCTCCTACTCAGCTTTCCAACCCTTCATATCATCCTCAGCCAGTAGACCAACCATTCCAGCAGTATGTTCCACAAAAACCCCAGTGGGGCAATCCATCCCAAGGGTGGAGGCCTCAACAGAATAAAATACCTACTCTAATGCCTCCAACCCAACCTCAACCTCATCTTACTCATGTTGCTCCACCTAGGCTACCTATACCTACACATCCCAATCTGAACCCAAACAATAGACAGGCACAATAGGCTCCCAGTGGAGAAAAATCACATCCAGCTTATGATTAAGAGATACAGGAGGTTAATCTCAAGTCGGGAAGAGTACTCCAACAAAACCATCCCCCATATCCACCTGTAGATTTTGAGGAGGAAAAGGAAAAATATAGCACTCAGATCCAACAACCTCCTTTTCTCGATCGATTGATCCACCCTAGTCAGCACACCCCATAGGAGACTAAACTCTCTAGGAGAATTGGAAAATTTGTGTGTAAAGATACCACTTCTCTAGGCCATTAAGGATGTCCCTATCTACAATAGGCTCATCAAAGAAAAGTTCTTCAAGAAGCTTGGGAGAAGGAAGAGAGATACCCCCACCATCAATGTGGTAATACAACTTTCTGACCTAATGTTGGGGAAGGTGATATTTCCAAAATACTGGGACCCTGGTAGTCCAGTTGTTGATGTGCATATAGGTGGTGTCATGGTCCCCAACACTCTGATTTTTCTAGGGGATGCCATCAATATCATGACCAAGGAAACTATGTTGAAACTTAATCTCCAAGGGACTTTGAGGAAAACTACAATAGTTCTTCAACTTGCAGATAGGGACTTTGAGGAAAACTACAATAGTTCTTCAACTTGCAGATTGATCCACAGTAACTCTGGAAGAAATAATTGAGGATGTTATGGTTACCATTGAACCTTGGGAATATTCTATAGATTTCTTGGTCCTGCAACCAAAAACCATGTTTAATGGTTATCCTCTAATCTTAGGGAGACCTTAGTTAGCCACTGCAGATGCTTATATTAATTGTCAAGCTGGAAACATGACTATCAAAAATAGGCCTTTGTCTAAACAACTAGTGTTATATCCTCTAGCCCAGCCTTCCAGTGATCATGATCTCCCTATATGGTTGGAGGATGGAGAATATGAGTTATATAAAACTGCCCCTATGTGAACCATAGATTTTATTCTTAGAGGGGGGCAGCTTGATGAAGATGAACTGATCGACCATGCCATTCGAAACCAGTCCTCCACTAACACTCCTCTCGAAACCTTAGTCAAGGAGTTTGAAAGCCAAACTTGGATGGAAGTGAACTTAGTTGAGACAACCTTTGAAACCACCAAGGATATTGATTTTGGCCCATCTGGATCTCTGAAAATCAACCCAAAACTCTCGAATGAAGAAGAGAAGCAGCTATGCCAGATTTTGGAATAAAATCTTGAATCATTGGCTTGGGATTACAAGGACATGAAAGGGGTGCATCCTTCAGTATGCGGGCATCACATTTACATCAAATAAAGATTAAAGCCTGTGCGACAACCCCAAAGAAGGATGAACCTGACTTTGAAGGACATAGTCAAAGAAGAGCTGCAAAAACTATTGGATGCAGTGTTCATATATCCTATATCCGACAGTGAGTGGGTATCTCTTCTTGTCCTAGTCCCAAAGAGGAATGGGAAGTGGAGAATTTGTGTTGACTATTGAGAACTTAACAAAGCCACCAAGAAAGACCATTTCCCTTTTCCCTTTATAGACCAAGTCCTGGATGGCCTTGCAGGGAAGAAGTTATTTTCCTTCTTAGATGGGTTCAGTGGGTACAACCATATTGAAATCAGCCTTGAATACCAGGATAAGACTACTTCACCTACCCTTGGGGTACCTTTTCTTATAGATTCCTACCCTTTGGGTTATGCAATGCCCCAACCACCTTCCAAAGGGTTGTCCTGAGTATCTTTTCTGAGTTAGTCCATGAATATATCAAAATCTACATGGATGTTTTCACACCATATGGGGATGATTTGTAGGAAGCTCTCTCCAATTTTGGTAAAGGACTAAGAAGGTTCATTGATATGCATCTTTCCTTGAGCCCAAAAAAGTGCGAATTCCTAAAGAAAGTAAGGGTTTCATTAGGACACTCCATATCCCAAGTCGGAATACAAGTCGACCCGAACAAAATCAATATGATCAAAAGGGTAGCTGCTCCTCAAAAGCAGAAAGATGTCACGAGTTTCTTAGGCTTAGCTGGTTACTATAGAAGGTTCATCAATGATTTCATCAAGATGGCTTCACCATTATTTGGGTTATTGGCCAAGGATTATGAGTTTATTTGGTCTGGCCCTTGTTAAGAGGCTTTCGAGCTAATTAAGAAACAGTTGACTACTGCCCCCATCCTCCAAGGTCCAAATAGGACTCTCCCTTTCCACATCCACACCGATACATCCAAAAAAGCTGTAGGGGAAAAATTAGGACAATTAGAGACAAAATCACTTATGCCATTTATTTCATCACAAGAATTTGTCAAAGGTCTTGTTGAACTGTTACTGAGAAGGAGATGTTAGCCATTGTCCATGCATTGAACAAATTCAAGCATTATGTCACTGGATATGAGGCCTTTTTCCACACTGACCATGAAGCCATCAAGTATTTAATAAAAAAATCAGATGAAAATTCTAGGATAATTAGATGGTTGTTATTTTTGTAGCAATTTGATTTGACTATTGTTGATAAACCTGGAAAGGAAAATGTTGTTGCAGATTTTTTGTCTAGGTTAGTTCTCCCTACAGGTGAAGAAGGAATGGTGGATGACCAGCTGCCAGATGAACACCTCTTTGACTTATTAGCACTCTCACCATGGTTTTCTGATATAGCCAACTACTTGGTTGTTGGAAAACTCCTTCCTAATATTTCATTCAAGGAGAGGAGCAGAATCATCACAAAAAGCACCCCTTTCACATGGATTGGGGGGAATATTTTCAAGCTAGACCCTGATCAAATCCTAAGGAGATGTGTGAGGGAGGAAGAATTTTGTGATATCCTCTCTGAATGTCATGACAACCCACGTGGAGGCCACTTTGTTTCAAAGAGAACTGCTTAAAATTTTTTGCAGATAGGATAATATTGGCCTACCCTTCACCAAGATTCCAGAAGATACAACAGCAGGTGTGACCAGTGCCAAAGGATGGGGAAACCCACAAAAAGGGATGAAATTCCTTTACACCCTCAGGTGGCTCTTGAGCCATTTGATAAGTGGGGCATGGAATTTGTTGGACCTATCGATCCACCATCTAGACAAAAGAAGTATATCATAGTCTGCACTGATTACCTGACAAAGTGGGCTGAAGAAAAATCAGTGAAGGTAGCAACCAAGGAGAAAGTAGCAAATTTTTTGAGGGAGAATGTGTTTACAGATTTGGATACCCTAGAGAAATATTCACTGATTAGGGAGCACAATTCACCTCTCACCTCATTGAGAATCTTTTGAGGAAGCACAAGATTAAGCATAGAACTTCTAATGCCTATCACCCTCAGGTGAATGGCCAAGTAGGTAACTAATAGAGCTTTAGAGAGCATCCTCACCAAGTTTGTGATCAACAACATAAAATATTGGGTAGATAGATTGGTAGAAGCCACTTGGGCCTACAACACCACTTGGAAGAAAACAACATGATTCACTCCTTATGAACTAGTCTATGGTAAGAAGCTCTACTTTTAGTTGAGTTTGAATTCAATAATTTAAGAATGGTAGCTGAATTAAATGTAGATCTATCAAATGCTCAAAAAGAGAGGTTGCTGCAACTAAATGGATTGGATGAGTTCAAAATGCAAGCACTTCTTCATAGAGAGGTAGTTCAGATGCAAAAGAAGGTATGGCATGAAAAGAACATCAAAGAAAAGACCTTCCAAGAAGGAGATTGGGTGTCGTTGTATGGTTCAAGGTTTAAATATTTTAAAGGAAATTTGATGACAAGATAGTTAGGACCTTACACAGTGGGAAAATGTTTTGATAATGGCGTTGTTCAAATCAAAACCATAGATGAGGAAGGAATCCCCTTCCTTGTCAATGGTCACAAACTTAAAATTTACAAGAAGCCTTTGTCAAAGGTAGAGTTCATAAATTCAATAAGCAGATAGGTGTATGTGATGGGAAAATCCATATTTTCTCACACCTCCTAAAAAAAAGGAAAAAAAAAACTTTTCGGTTGAAAACCTTGATGGAGGCAGCTCACTTGCTCAAAAAAATAGAAAAAGAGAATAAATATCCATGGGTGAAAACCTCTTTGAGGTGCCCAAGGAAAGTTTATGGGTTGAAAACCTCCATGGAGGTAGCCCACTTTCTTTCAAATATATATATATATATATACACACACACACACACACACACACACACACACACACACACACACACACATACATCTGCATCTGTGTGTTTTCTATGTTTTCTGTTTTGCAGGTTGTTAATGGCTTCTAGAAACATGGGGAAGCATTCATCTTCTTTTCCATTCTTCTATCTTACCATCCATCCCATCATTCACTCCATTCATCTTCATAACTTCCTCCATCACCTCCATACACCACACTCCTCCATTCCTAAGCACAATGTAGTAAGAGAAGCAACACACAAACATCATGAAGTTCCTTAAAAAAACAAAGTTGTTCATGGACTACCAAGAAGAATAAGAAGGAAAGCTGCATAACAGACTCCAGGAGAATGAGAATGCCACCTGCTGGCTTATGATTATTTTGAAGGTATAAGGCAGCATTAACGTCAAGCAAATGAAGAGCTGGAGCGGGTAAGATGAATGCCCAACACTTCAACTGTGAGCCGGGCGACCCCCACTTCCGCCACGCCACATCATTCATCACCCATCGTGGATTAATGCCTGTGATAATCATCAGGTGGGAGTTAAATAAATTCACGATAATCTCAGATCAATGGTAACCCATAGGCACAAACAACCCATATGTTATCAGTGTCAATGCCTCTGCAGTTGACTCCGCCAGACGTCTGCTGACCACATATCTATAGCTTAAAATAGCTGCAAGAGAAGACCCTCGATGGGTGTGTCGTACCCCAGAGCACCCCCGTAGTGACATAAGTAGCTCATCATACATCTACCACGTCACTCATCCACCCACTCATCACACATCGCTCATTGCAATTCTTAACTCTTACCTTCCGCTGTGCACCACTGAATCTTGCGATATGTGATCTGCGGGTGGGACCCCACCTCCATTTTCCACTTCACTTCTACCCATCTCATATAACTCACCTCAACTTTTAACATTTAACCTTCGCTTCTCACACATAAATCTTGCGATTTGTCATGTGCGGGTAGCCCCACCTCTGTCTGGCCATCGCACTTTTTACCATTTAACCTTCGCTGCTCACACATAAATCTTGCGATTTGTGATGTGTTGTTGGCCCCACCTCCGTCTGACCATTGCACTTTGCACATTGTAATTTTTACCGTTTACCCTTTGCTGCGCACACATAAATCTTGCAATTTGGGATGTGCGGGCAGGTCCCCACCTCCGTCTGCCATGTCACTTCCACCCATCGCATATCGCTCATCGCAAATTTTAACATTTAACCCCCGCACTTCGCACTTCGCAAAATATAACATTTTACATGTGCCTGCTCCCACTTAAATCTTGCAATTTGCAATGTGTGATGTGAGTTTGGGTCCCACCGCATTTCCATGCCATCAATAGCCCTCCCGTGGCCTTTGTTCCACTATTTTCAGTGTTAACAAGTCCCGCTAACTCTACTTCTACTTCCGCCATCCTGCCCTGAACTTTGCTCCACATCAATACATTCGACGACTCATAATCTATTTCTCAAGTTTGTCTCTAATGGGTTCCTTATCCGTTCTTTCTCAATTCCTTTGCATATTTTTAAAGCTTGTACTCATTGTTTTATACTTAGCCCATTTGAAGGCCATCAAGCCTCATAGCCTCTTGGGCCCTCTCACAGTATAGGGAATTCACATGAATCGACTCCAAGGTCTTCTCCATCCTTGAACCCCCAAAACCATTATTCTCTTTTTCCATATTTTATCAGAGGCATCCTTATGGTTATCTACATTTAACCTTTGATTTTAAGATGTCTTAGGCATTGATATTTTTCAACTCAACGCTATCTCTAGGAGCTACAACACCACCCATGGCATCTCAAGCACCCCATGTGACATCCATAGCAGAGAGAAACAACAAGAAAATATTAGTAGCTCATCCAGGAAGCTGCTCATTCATCAAGATACTCATTCAGAGTATAGGAATATGGTGAGGAATGTAGCATCTAAAAGGCTTGTCTCCAATCTCCTGCTCCTACAACCACCTTGTAAACAAAAAGTAAACTCATGTATAGCTTCTCACCCCTTGCTACGCACCCATAATAGCCAGTAATAATTAATTTGTAGACTTGGAGCTTAAGGGGCAGAAAGGTGGCCAGTCAACTCAGCCACCACCGTGAGGTATGACTGGAATAAAACTTGAAGTACATGCCACCTGGGAATGCAAAGAAAATAATTTAAATCAAGTGGAGTAGAGTAAAATGAGGGGAGGAAACACGTAGTCCATCATGAACTAACAAGAGAAGAAAACAACTGTCTACAATAGAACTGGAGCTGAGTCGAGTTACAAAAGCACTCCAAAATTAGTTGCGCTATCTAATAAAAGGAGATGTCGTCTCATTTGAACCAGTAGATTGAAAATTTTTAAAGGGAGAGACCAACGGAAGCACACAACTCTTAAAGAAGAAGAGGAAGAACTAGAAACAAGAAGAATGAGAAGAAGAAGAAAAGGAAGAGACAAAGGGCCAAATAAAAATAGAAGAGATGGCCATAGAAGTTATAGAGATAGCAGAAACTGAGAAACAAACTCACAACATAGCACCACATCCCCTCAATACAAAAATATAGTTGCCACCATAGCTCCTCTAAGTGTAAAGAGAAAAAGGCAGACCTCTAGGTATTCCAGAGTTGACAAGAATTAGAGAGAACTAGAAACTTCCCTCACAAGCCTAATTATCATTGAAGAATCACCAATGGGGGAGGAAAGAATTAAAGTGATAATTCTAAAGGAGCAACTTCAGAAGGCACGGGCAGAAAATGTAGCACGAAAGGATCAATTGCAGAAAAAATAGGAGCAAGTAGCCACCATGGCAGACTTATGCATAGAAACCCTTCAGCACAAATTTCCCTCTGGCTCATATGCTGTGTACCTCAAAGAAAAATGGCTTCTATTTCAAATCAAAACTATAACCTCCCATGGATCACTACCTTTCTAATATTATAGGAAATTCATGAATTTCTACAAGCAAGCTAACATGGATGATCAGGCAAAGATGGCAGAGTTTTATGTTCATAACTTTGTGATGAAAAATCTGGATATTTGGGACCCCAATCCTACCATGGGGGATATGCAGTTAATGGCTCTAGAATCTTGGATGGTAAATGAAGAAACTAAAGCAAAATAGATATGGAAGGTCATGGGAAGAAGAAATAGAGAACCCTTATATATCAGACTAGAATTTTTCAGCCCAAGAGGAGTCATCCTTAATCATCGAGAGATTGGAAGGGACCCTACACTGGTTGAAAGCTACCTTCAGACTCAAAACTAGGTGATAGGCCACTTTGATGATGTCTCTAGGCAGATAGAAGATGAGTGCATCATGGCCATCCAGAGGAGATGGAACCGCCTCCCTCATAGCCTCAAGAACAGGGAGTACCATACTCTAGAAATACTGAGGGGTGCATTAGAAAGGGCACCATTATACAAGAGGACCATGCAGGCCAAAAAGATCCAATTGTTGGGACTAAATCTCAGCCCACCTTTGTTGTTGGGGCTGAATAATTAAGAGGACACAGATGCACAAGATAGAGAATGAGAGAATGCAGAAAATAATAATGGTTTTTACCCCCTTGGGGAAACTCCCACACTTCTTCCTCAGGAAATCAGGGGGCTTTCAGAGCCTTAAAGGAAATGCAAGAGGAGGATTAGTTGCTCAGAGGATGAGCAACCATTCAGTAGGGGTGTGATGATGAGCTCCATCATTAGACATATTTGGAGGGGTCAATAGTCACCTTTTTTCCTTCTTAGATCTCTTTTTCTTGCATTTTTATTATTATTTGGTTTTATGATGCTAGTATAGGTGGTGATTAAGGGTAACATACTTTGAGTGCATAATATAAGTTTGAGTGCATAAAATCATGAATTATTAATCATTTTTATAAGGATTTTATCATAAAGGCTCAGAGGAGACAAAAAAGAGGAATTATAGGAGGATTGTCCACCCTCAAAGGTAGCTGAAGGATCCCAATGATTCTCTCTAGCAATTCGAATTACAGAGGAAACCAAGAAACTCAAAGAGGAGTAAACCCAATCCTTTTTCACTGGGATTCAAGTGGACTCAATCACCATTTTATAGAGAGTTGTTGGTAGCTTCCCTGTAGAATAAATAGAGTAGATCTAGAGCTAGGAAGAGTTAGTATATTCTAGTCTTGATTCAATTCAGAATTATTGTTGTGAGTTATTGAGTTTTTTTATTTTATTCAGTGATAAAACTATCAGAGATGTATGAAGTTATTCTTTTATGAAATGATCAGATTTATTTCATTCGATTGATTTAAGTTTTATAGGGCGAGGCTTGTGGGTTAGGGCCCAATCCATGTGCCTCAGTTTCTCTATTGTTACTATATTTTAATTTCTGTCATTCAACTAGATTTGCTTCTGCTATTTAAGTTATGTATTCTTTTGATAAGTTTCATTGTTGTTTATTTTTTGCGTTGTTGTAGTTTTAATTGCTTATGCATAGTAAAATAGAGGAAAAACCCCAAAAACTATGTCAAGTCTCCCCCCTCTTATCTTTGTCAATAGATTTCGAGTAGGGCAGAACTTCCCACGGGCCAAAATTTCTTTCTGTTTGAGTTTTGGGAATAATTTGTATTACCAAGTCCAAGCCTTTCTTTCACTGTTTCATCCCGCATTTCTATCTATTTCCTATGCATGAATCTGCAGGTGTGTGTCACTTATAAGCACTGCTCTTATGCCTCCATTCCCCTCCTTTTCTTCTCATCTTAATGCTATACTTACATTTTCTTTGTCTAACGCAGTTAAGCCCTTCAAAGAATTATTTCTCTTTTTTTCTTCATTCACGGCTGCCTTACCCTTTTTATGAAAAACATGTGAAAAACCCTTCAAAACAATTGAAAACACTACCTCCACCCTTGCTCCTCGAGTCTCCCGCCGCCGTACATCGCACTTCGCAAATCACAACTTTTAGCTTTTACCTTTAATCTCTTATCGCTTGTTCTTTCCACTGCGATGCCCTGCTGTTGGTCCCACCGCCATGTTGCCCATCAAAAATTGCACTTTGCACACTTTAGCTTTTACATTTAATCACTTACCACTTGTTCTTGCGATTACGATTGCGAAATCGCGCCCTATCGTCGGTCCCACTGCCATGTCGCCCATCACAAATCACACTTTTCACATTTTAGATTTGACCTTTAAACACTTATCGCTTGTTCTTACGATTGCAATATTGCAAAATCGAAAATCGCAAATTGCACCATTTACCTTTTTTCTTAACACTTACCACTGGTTCCTGCTACTGTAATATTGCGAAATCGCGCCCACTGTCAGTCCCACCACCACGTCGCCCATCGTAAAATCTCACTTCACACATTTTAGCTTTTACCCTTAACTCTTACCACTCGTTTCTTGCAATTGTGATATTTCGAAATCTCAAATCGAAAATCACATAGTTTAACTTTTTGCATAACACTTACCGCTCATTCCACTGATGCGATAACTCTGCCATGTCACTCTCCACACTTTTCACTTCGTAGAACTTACCACATCGTAGATAAAAAATGAAAACCTTTATCACATCACAAATCGTACTTCGCACGTTTTAGTTCATTCCTGTTGATCTTTACCGCTATCCATCTAAACTTGCAATATTGCAATTGACGACCCACCGTGTCACTTCACATTTCACACAACTTAGTTCATTCTTGTGTTGGGTGTGGAGCCTGATTATCTTATTTATTTTGTATCACACCGTTGGACCCCTCTTCGTAAAGAAGCAGAAATTCCATCCATAATTAAACGTTGCCTGGGGGGTCCAGGGGTTTATGGAGCCCCCCCCCCCCCCTTGGTGGGGGGTTTCAGGGGCAGCGCCCCCGAAGCTAAAAACATATGTAAAATTTCCTTGTAAAAGTATTATAATTTATAATTAATCTGGGTAGTTCATTAGGAAGATTATTTGACAGTAGAAGTTATGTTTAATTTAGGGTTTCTTTTTTACCCTAGAAGGCAACCCCTCGTTTTGTATGAGGGTATTGTATTAGGACTATGTATTGCATGTGTATTCTCAGAGCGAGAAACAGATAGAGAGACTATGAGAGAGAACAAATGATATTATAGTGGATCTATTATAGGTTGTGTCTCTTCATTTTGCTAGATAATAGAAAGGAAAGAATGGCTCTTTTGGGTGGACGTAGCGGAAACTGGGTGAACCATGTATATCTGTGTCTTTCTGGTTTTATGTGTTTTTTGTGTTTGTGTTTTATGCATGTTTTATGTGTTGCATTTCTCTGTAATATATAATTTCTAACAACTGGTATCAGAGCTAAAGGTTTGTTTGGCTAATAAACTCGCAGGAAAGAAGGGTTCCTAGTTCGAGTGGGAGCAATGGCGGAACATGGTAAGTTTAGGGTCGAGAAACTTCTCACCGTGGAAGATGCAAATGGAATATTATTTGTATCAAAAAGATTTGTACCTACGATTGAGCGGAAAAACAAAGAAGCCGACAACTATGACAGACACAAAATGTGAGATTCTTGATAGAAAGGCACTTGGAACAGTATGGTTGTGCCTCGCGACATCGGTAGCCTTTAAAAATTCAAAGGAAACAACAACATAGGGCTTTATTAAGGAATTGGTGAAACTATATGAAAAACCCTCGGCCTCAACGAGGTATTTCTTAAGAAATGTTTATTTAATATGAAGATGTCGGAAGGTGGATCTATTGTAGACCATTTAAATGATTTTAATACAGTTACTAGTCAATTAAGTTCTGTAGGGGTAAAATTTTATGATGAAGTTAGGGCTCTGTTATTTCTATGCTCATTTCTAGAAAGCTGGAATGGTTTAGTTATGGCCATTAGTAACTCTGTTTCTAGATCTAGTACTTTAAAGTTTGATGATGTTGTCAATGCTATCCTTAGCGAGGAAATACGATGGAAAATCTTTGGTGAGACATAGGGTAATGCTTTGAGTGTAGAGTCTAGGGGAAAAAAAATAGAAAGAGGAAAGAGCATAGGACATCGCAGTAAATCAAGGAAAGGAAGATCCAAGTCCAAATCAGGGATAGTGTGTTGGAAATGTAGAAAGAAAGGACACCTGAAGAAAGACTGTAGATCTCAGAAGGGAAAATAAGGAGACGCACAACAAGAAAACAATCATGAATAAAATGTGACATGTGATGTGTTAAGATGCTTTGATTCTTTATTTTGAAAATTTTTATTGATTCCTGGGTGGTAGATTCAGGGGCCTCATTCCATGCCACACCTAATAAGAAATATTTTCATGACTATGTTCAAGGATATTTTGGACAAGTTCGTTTGGGTGACGACAAACCCTATAAAATTGTTGGAATGGGTAAAGTTCTTGTAAAACAACAGAATGGAAACCAATGGCTATTAAAGGAGGAAAACCATGTTCTATATCTAAAGAAAAAATTGATTTCAACAGGGTAGTTAGGTGGTCAAGGTTGTGTGACAACTTTTGATAGTAGCCTGAGTGCTACTAAACCCACATTCACCTTCAAGTGCATATAAAAATGCATTGTCCATTCTAGACCCAACATAATTCCCAAATCTGGGCAAATTTAAATTGCAGAAGCTTCTCTATAAATAAATCTTCAAATGAAGATTTATTCACTTTTAAAACATGGTTATAAAAGCATACCCGAAACCTATTTATCCAAGGTTTCCTCCACAAGTGAGAGCCCTTAAAAGCATTACCATAAACTTTGGTTTAAATAACTCTTGGAATTGTATTCATAAACTCATGCTTTATAAACTTCAATTCTAAGGTTTATAAACCAAATAATCCATAGAATTACTCACGGCCACAACTTTCATATCCAATTGTCAAACATGAATATTTGACATCAAATATATCGACTTTGGCATTTGAACCTATATCACATAACATTTAATTTGGGACCACAACTTCATTAACATGCCAACTATTGAAGCCTTTCAACCTGCGACGTACCCGACTTACCTCACGTGACATATTTACCTTATCAACTCGGTTAAATATATATGAACCAATATATATCAACCTTGGCTACTATGCTTCGCACATTCCTTGCGGAAAATCATCAATTAACCTTATATTATAAAATTAACACCACACTTACCAATTCCGCCTATCTCTGGTCCCACAACATTTAACATACCTTTGTTATCGTCCACACAACTTCATGATGTGAATATTGTTGGATCTTAGTCGATCCAAATTGGACAGAAATCGCATTCATTTTATCTCCAGATTTTAAAAGCCAAAAGCTATGTGAAATAGCTGCGTTTGAAATACCACTAAAGCCACATGTTAATTCCTATATGTTATCGCGTTTAAAACAGAATAAACCACTTACCGTTCAGAACTTGCGCGATACCACTGGGTTGAATCTTCAAAACCTCTCTTACTGTTTATCATTCTGGTTATGCTTAACTCATGATTCTTCCCTTTTGCATTTACTTCTGGTTGCAATTCAATTCTTTGAGATGAATTAACTTCTGATTCCAGATTGCACCTTTATTATCGATACAATTTCTCATTTCCACTGGTAATTAAAACTCCGCAGCTTCACATTCAATTCCAATGCAATTCATCTCTCAGCCATATAATACCTTATTTTCACCAGTTCATTAATCATTGATTTCATGGTCTTATTATAACCTTACATAAATGCATTTCAATTGCATAAGTGAAAGTCCTTTCATGACTTTGTTAAACAAGATTCCTCTTACGTTCACAATGCCTTCTTCACCTTCTTATTACGACAATTTCAATGCTTCAATGTTGTTCCCTTCATACAAATGCATATCGACAAACATAAAATTTCTTTTCCTGTTATACCTTCAAATGTCGATACCATAGTATCCATCTTGGCGCTGATCCGATTTCACTGTTTGGATATATTTCCAATAATCCAATGAATCAAATATTGAATTCTGAATTAAATTCAAATTCTCTCGTGTCATCAATCCTTGCAGTGATCAATGACTACAATCTCCTCTAATATTTCCAAAGCTATATGTAACCCTTATTGCATTTCATTCCATTTATAATTAAAGCCCTTTCTCTACAATTATATCAAAATAATTGGTAAACAGAATACCATTCCAAACCCTATTACAAAGTCTTATTACACACAACTGCATATTGAAACTCAAAGTGTTCATCACACATATTCAAATCAGTCAATACACATATATTTCAGAATAAATTCCTTCATATATAAATATGAAATCAAATACAAAAGCCTTCTTGGTTCTGGCCATATATTCAAATCAATGGCCCTATTCAACTACTGCCCATAGCCTTACAAAACTCTGTTTGTCCAAAATCCTACTCTAACTCCTGTCTCTACTTTTGCCTTTGAGGCTTATTATTTTTATACAAAATAATCTGAACAAATTTAGTTTCAGATCCTTCAATAACTCAACAAAATCCTCAAGTCCTAAGATTTAACTTTAATCCCTAAAATCCTCATAAAATCATGGAACTGTTTCTAACTTAAGATTTACAATAAATTTTTAAATCTCTCAATCCTTATGAATCTCAACTATCCTATTTCCCTCATGTTCTCCAATCATTCGGGAAAATTTAAAAAATCCTTTCAATAATTAAAATCACTTAAAATATTAATAATTACATAAAAATCAATATTCTTTTAAAAACTAAAGACCCCTTATGTCTATTAAAATACAAAGTATTTTCCGAATCTAACGCCCTTGCATCAAATTTCATAGATAAAACTTGGAAGGTCACCAAAGGAGCCTCGGTAATAGCCAAAGGCGAAAAGGTTGGTACATTGCACTAGTACATATGGTCAAAATTCTGACACTTTTTTCTGACACTTTTGATGTATTGTCAGAAATATCCCCAATTTTTCTCATTTTTTTAATCCCGCCAACAAGCGTCGCTCTAGCGACATTTTTGGAGTATCGTCGGAACACCAACATTTAGGACAATCATTGGAATACTGACGTTACATGACAAACCATCGGAATACTGACGTTATAGGACAAACCATCAGTATTGTGATGTTTAGGAGACCTACGTCAGTCTTGCGACGTTTAGGGATACCATCGGTCTTGCGATATTGAGGGGACCTACGTCAGTCTTGCGACGTTTAGGGATACTATCGGTCTTGCGACATTGAGGGAAAAATTGTCGGAATACCGACATTTAGGAGTCATACGTCAGTCTTGCAACGTTTAAGAGACAGCCGTCGGTCTTGCGACGTTTAGGAATTCCATCAGTATTGTGATGTTGAGGGCACAAACATCATTCTTACGACGTTTAGGGAAAACACTTGGAAATTTAATTTGGCGGCTACTCTATCTTAATCGACCTATTCAAATTTTTTTTCCCACTCTGCTTGTTCACTCAGTTTTAATGTTCAAGGATCATCAATTGTTTCTCCAGAGGCTTTGAAGGAGATGGAAGCCAAGTATGCTACATTTGTGAGGCATGAAATGTATGGTACAATGTGAAAGGGTCCGCTGCCTTTGAAGGAGAAGGATATTCTGTTAATTGCATTTATCACCCTGCTTCCCATCAGATTGGTATTGGGGTTCATCATTCTACTCACATATTATATCATTTGTAAACTCTGTATCATATTATTTGCTCCCAATGGGGAAGATGATCAGGAGGATTATGTTCACATGTCGGGAATTAGGAGGGCTATTATAGTTGCATCTGGGTGTTTTCTTTCCAGGGCTCTTCTTTTTACCCTGGGTTTTTATTGGATTACGGAGACCAGCAGAATACCCAATCCTGCCCTTCATTCCCAAGATGGCCTCTGTGTGAAGAGGGTGCGAGAGAATGAAGGTGACACTGTGGATAGTTCATATCAACTAGGGGAAATTGTTTCAAACCACATTTCCTATTTGGATATTTTATATCACATGTCATCTTCATTTCCCAATTTTGTTGCAAATTGGCTAGACTTCCCCTTGTGGGTCTTATGAGCAAGTTCTTAGGTTGTGTGTATGTTCAATGAGAATCAAAATCTTCTGACTTCAAAGGAATTTCAGGTGTAGTGACTGAAAGGCTTCAAGCAGCTCATCATAGTAAGCTTGCTCCAATGATGATGCTTTTCCATAAGGAACAACTACAAATCGAGGTTTCCTTCTCCCTTTAAGACTGGGGCATTTTTAGCCAGGACTCCAGTGCTTCCGGTGATCTTAAGATACCCATATCAATGCTTCAGTCCAGCATGGGATACTGTATATGGAGTGCATCATGTAGTCTTGCTACTGTGCCAGTTTGTAAATTAGTTGGAAGTAACTCAGTTGCCAATCTATTATCCATCAGAGAAAGAAAAGAATTATTCTAAATTGTATGCTAACAATGTTCGTAAGTTGATGGCACTTGGGGGTAACCTTACAATGTCAGACATTGGACTACCTGAAAAACAAATCTATCATGTTGCTTTGCACGGTTGCTTTCGAGATAATAAATCTGTGATTGAAGATTAAATTCTTCATTTTTATGTGGCTTCAGACTGACTTTGATAAGAAATAGAATGGATGATATTTTATCTGCTGGAATTTGATACATAAATCATAATAATTGTGTAGAACAACGCAGATGTCTCTAATTTTTTCATACATTTCTGCTATCTTAGATCTTGGAATGATATATTTTTTCCCTGTTTCACAACATACATGGTCAGAATACTTTGCAGCATTATTTAATTTTTATACTGGAGTTTTTTATGTGCAAATACTCCAGGAAGTCTGAAAATACTCCAGGAAATCAGTAATATTGATACGTGTCTGGTAATATTTAGTGGGAAACTCTAAAAAAATAGACCAAGTTGCCAATAGGTTCATGGCCTTTCTCCTCTCATTCAACTATAATCATACCATTAACATTAGAGTTATTTATTAGCACAGTTATTAGATTGTGGGTTTCCATCCAACTTACTGGAATTGCACAGATGAATTTTGTTTGTGGAGATCCAGTTTAAAATTCCCTCGTTTATCGTTGATGTGAGCACACACTAGTTTGTGGGTCCTCGGTGGTTGGTACCGTTACCAGGCCTCTTTCTTCATGGCACCATTTGACATTCCTCCTTCTGACGTTGATTAATTCACACATACCCAAAACTTCTATTGCAAGAATTCATGGGAGCAAGAGGGTTTTATATCTATGGATTTCTTGGCCTCGTGATTATATTTCAATCCTGCTAACAAAGACTCATGCCATGTTCCCTCTACCATTAGAGAGGAGGCATTCCTTGTGAAGACCGGCAAAATGCAGAGAACAAATATTCCAGAGATTGGTTTATAGGTAAGGGATTTGCAATGAATTTTTTGATATCTATGTGTTTGCATGTTAAGTCAGTTATTTATAAGAAATAATATGGCATTGGTTAAGTAGTAAACTACTCTTCTTCTTTTTTTCGGATTCATCAACTGGAATTTTTTTCAAACTGCTATGAAAAATATTTCAATATGATGGATCTGGAAGAAGAAGCTCAAATCATAGAAGGAAAAATTCTGAAATTCTTTAAATGATGTGAATGCAAATGCTCACAGGTCCAAATGGGGCAAATGTGGGCTGGTTTATTTTTATGGTGTTGTTTTCTGCTTGTCTTGTTCAATTCCCCTTCTGCTTTCTGCAACTCAATGATGAGGAAGATAGGACCTCCCAATAATGGATTCCAGGCTTCAACATAAACTAGTGTGCTTCCATGTAGCAAATCTAAAGTTTATTTCAAGTTTACTTTGGATGGTTCTGATTCTAGTCTTGCTAAGTTTCCTCGTGATGATGAGGATAATGTAAACTTCTTAGAGCTTACTATGAGTCTTCCATGGTAGTTATTGAAAAAAAAATCTGCTAAATTTAATAAACTAACAATTGTATGCTAAGATCAAGAAAATATCTCGCATATTTATGATGAAAAGGAAAATAACCTCAAGGAAGAGATTGCCAATTTTATGACCCAGTTGGAAAAATATAAAATAATTCAAGACATTATGAGAAGTTAGAAAAAATAACAAGCAGGTCGTTGTTATAGCATCATTTTCCACCTTCATGTGCTTGATGATTGTCACTTTGGCCATGGGGCACCCGTTCCCCTCAGACTTGACCATCTTCACAAAAAACAGTATCTTAAAACCCATATGCGACTCTGCCTAGAATTTTCTGCGTATATACGTGAATCCATTCATAGATATCTGCGTATACCTTTTTAATCATTAAAAAATATATATTATTCCCTATTTTCGAGGAAGTGTCTATGGTTATTCCCGTAATTCAACCACCCCAGCCCGTGGCCTAACTGTTTCCAACTGCAAAAACTAATTTGAGGGAGTATAAAAGCCCCTCATGTGCATGGCCTAAGGGAGAGAGAAAAATATAGATATTATACTCTGTTGAAGCCCTATTTCAAGTTTGATATTCCCGTGCCTCCTGCACTCCCCAAGTATATTGAGGAAACCCTTGTTTCCTTGAGATGCTCATCATCCTATATGACATTTAGTGTGCACACAACTTGGAAGAATTCTTGCGAGGCTAGGGCTGGACAGATCCAGAGGACGATATGCTCGAAGGCCATGGAAGGATTCAGGTGATCTCTCCACATTTATATTACTGTACGTGCCGTTCATAATAAGAAGAACCATATTGTTCTCGATATTCACGTGTTTATATCTCTTTATATATGTGTAATGATCATTAATTGAATATTTAATATTTCTTTTATGATATTATGCATGAGTTACACTAACATCTAGTAACTATATATGATGTACAACTAGAGTTTCGTGTTCGTTCTTTCTTGATTTTTAGGGTATGCAGCATGAAGGGTTGCTGGGGGTTTGCACCTCGCGGGATCTACATCAAACATGGGACTTTCAGGTAAGTTCCGCAACTTGTTATATCTAGTTTTTAGTATAAAAGATAGGTTAGGTGAGTCCTTCTTGAATGGTATGCCCCTCATCTATGAAGGTTGCCGACCCAAAAACCTTTAGGGTATTTTATCCTGAAACAAAAATGGTGACTCCGCCGGGGATCACATTTTTGGGATTTCCTGTTTGGGTTGTTTTATCCGTCTTGTAGGTTCCCAACAGTTTCTATCACTTTTTCCAGTTCAGTAAATCTTTTTCTATTCAGACTGAAGACCTGGTCTCTTGATCAGGCTTGACCTTTTTTGTTTTTCTTTATTTACCTTTCCATACGCAGTTTTTCTTCTACACAGTCACGTATACATGATGTTTTTTTCAAAGGGACCTGCGTATATGCAAGTTTCCTTTGTCACAATCGTGTATATATGCTTGTTGCTAAACTACAAAAGCACGTGTTCTTGGGTAAAATTTGAAATTTTTGGTTTTAAGCCTTTAATGTCTTGTCTGCCTGTGGTGCCTTTTATGTTTCTAGCTTGAGCACCAAGGTCTTTTCCTAAAGATTCTTGGTTGTTCTAAGTATTCAGGATAGAGAGCTTCTGCTCATTTACTCATTCCTAACTTTATGTGTTGCTTCACATTTTGATTTTCGCCTATTTGGTGTGTTTGGTTTTCTTGATTTCATAGACTAGTTTTGTTGCAATTTTCGAAGGGTCTCTTATTGATTCTTTGGAGTTCTTGTTCATTGTAAGTTTATGCTATTGTGCTGAGTTGACTTGTTGAGTTTCTTGTCTTCCTTTTGCTCATATAAGTCCCGCTGCGAGAGTAGCATGATTGGATTTGGGCATTTTGTTGAGGCTTTCGCTCAAAATTAAATTTTTCTTGACTCAGTTACTAGATAGTTCCATTGGTCTTCTTGAAATCTATTTTTCCTATAAAATCAAAAGCCCAAGAAACATTTTGTTTTCCATTGCTTTTGTTTTCATTTTGTTTGACGGTTTCTTTTCATCTTTTGAAAGCTTTGTTGAGTGTCTAGTCTTCGGTTCTTGACTTGATTAGGAGGGGAGTCTTCTTTTGATTTCTTTCTCTTATGTCAAGTATGTTTTGGCATTTTTATACATAGGAGTTCTGATTTGGAACTGGCTCTGTTGACTGCCAAAAAGTGATTGAACCTTTGTGTTTTAGGGACTTCTCTTTGCTTTTTCAGAATTAGCATCTTAGGATTTGCATGTCATTGGTAGTTCGTACTAGGTGCACATAAGCATTTTTAGTCTTTTTCGTAACTTTTGAGTTGTGTGAAGTGTGAGCATACGAAAAGAAAATAAAGTGCAGTCTCGTAGAAACTGTGTAGAAATCACTATTCATCGAAAGAAAATTAGTGCATTTGCATGTAGTTTGGTTTTCATTGGTTTCTTCTGTGTCATACAAACACCATCAGTTTCAATTCCACACGCCCTTGACATAAATAACAACCAATTAAAATAAGCGCTATAAATAAAAACAACTAGAAATTTTGTGTGTTATTGTCATACACCAACTAGCTAGGTTATAGGGCCTTGGATTAGGTGAATGGGGAGTTAAATCTCCAAGGCCGCTCAAATTTTGAAACATAGAAGTTTATTAACGAGTGAAATACAACACCATTAAGTGGACCGAGAAAGCTCTCCTCCAGAGAGTCAAGTGCGAGGGAAAGTGTAGGAAGAGAAGAGAGAGATCCCCTCTCCTGTTTTTTGAATCTTGACCTAAGACCATTCTGCCCGACTGCCGATATGCATTGGTGCCCATAGTTGCCTGTCCTACGGACCACACAGGTGAATGTGGGGGGGAATACCCATGGTACCTGTGGCAGACGTTGTATCACCTCCATCAGTGCTTCTGGAGGGTGCCCTTGCGAAGCTTGGGGACTTGCACTAACAAAGGTTGTTGTTAGGAGGTTAGCGTAACCATTTCTGTTAGCTTCGCTAGTAGGCATGGGTCAAAATTACCCTAGACTGCTTTTGGGAGGTCCTATTTCTCACTTTCTTGTATTTTGGTGTCTGGTCCTCATCACCCTGAGTGGAAATACCTGAGAGCTTCTTGTCTGGCTGTATCTTAGGGAATTTGTCTAGTGTGCACTTTGCTCCTAGATTTCTTAGCTCCATATATTTTTTGAGTCTAATAAATCTCTTAAAGTGGCTGACCGATCGCCTCGTCGATTGAGGAGGCTCCGTGGGTTGTCTTCCGCGAGTGTCAAGCCTTCTTCAAGAAGGCGTAGGAGTAATTTGGAGGGTGACTTTCACTCGGTGTTTTCAGATGCAGCAGAGAGAGATCCTCCGTTAGGGCTAGTTGTTTCTGTAGCTGGTTCTGGTGTTGGTGTCAGTGCCGAGAGGAGTGCTTCACTCATCTCGAGAGTTTTATTTCCGGTAGAAGAAGTAGAAGTAGAGGAAGTCCCTTAGCCTACTGAGTCTCTTCCATCTCCTCTTCCTGCTAGTTATCTGTTTATCATCAAGTACATCAGACCTGAGTCTCAGAGACAAGAGAGTCCTTATCCATCGTATTCTCACCTTTCGATGGCCACGACTGGGAATGCAGCTTCGGCTGTGAGTGCTGCAAGTATCCAGACTCCTTTTTCTTTTGAAGGAGGAGGAACTATTGCCATATCTATGATTGCTTCTAGTATTGTTGTGTTTAGCTCTGGTCACACCCAAGCACATGCTTCTCAATCTGGTCCCTTTTGTTTCGGAATGCCCACTAGTGGAATTACTTCTTTTTCCTTTTCTGCTACTACAACTATTTCCGCACCCATATCCTCTATGGCTAGTGGATAAACTTCTTTTCAAGGGTTCCACTTTGGAAGTGGGCACATCCCTAATTCAACCCCTTCCTTAGGATCTTTTCCTTTCACTTCCCGGACTCAAAGTTTCAATCCATGGTCTGGAGGTCAAAGTTCTACTACCTTTACAGGTTGGAACCCTATTTTTACAGCATCAAGAGCAGGGAATCAGTTTCACGCTGGTCACCAAGGGAATGTTCCTTTCCCTTCATCGAGTGCTTATCAAGCTTCTTCTCCTTTTTCAAATGCTTGGAACCCCTATCAGGGGGTTTATTCTTCATTCACTACCTCAGTGGGGGGAAATGGTCCAATATATAGTAACTCCATGTTGGGAGGGGGTCCTTCTCCAAATGCTGGGTCAGAAGGATTTTCATACGGACCAAAATTTTCTACGAACAGTATCTGGAAACTTGGTGCCTCATCAAATACAAGTTATTCTTTTCATAATGTGGGGAATCCATCCTATGGGGGATGGAATTCCCAAGCTCCTCCTTGATTACCATTTATGGCAATGTTAAACTTGCCATATTTGTCGAAATTGACTAACGAACCTATCCAATATAGTCCGGGGTGGCCTCTGGTCCCCACCAAACTACCCTCAGACATCCAAAGGTTTGAAGGGAAGAATGGAGAGGATCCGGCAAATCATATCACCACTTTCCATTTATGGTGTTCATCAAACTCCCTGATTGATGATTCGTTTAAGTTGAGGTTATTTTAACACACCTTAACTGGAAATGCATCCAAGTGGTATATTGAGTTAACTGGGGGAAATTTTGCCACTTTTGGAGATCTGGCTACTATGTTTCTAAATCATTTTCAGTTTCATGTCCGTTACGATGCCGGGACTGAACTCCTGGCTAATTTTAAGTAGGAAAAGGAAAATCACTTTTACGATCATATTCAGGAATGGAAAAGAAGGAAGAGACTCATTAAATCCTATATGCCTAATGAATTCCTTCTGGAATGGTTTTTGAAATCCTTGCAGCCAGATATTTCTAAGGACGTATCCCTATCAGGGGTATTTTCCGAAGAGCAGGCTATTTTTAGGGCTCAGCAATTAGAACTTATTTATTCTTAGTCTGGAGTCCTCAATAAAATTTTGCCTGATGCTCCTCACTCTAAATTGGACTTGTCAAAAACTAAACCTGGTCCTCATGGTGATGGAATTATTGGTTCGATCGATAGTGGTGCAACTAACTTGCTTAGTCAATTGCAGTAGTTTTCCATACAATCTGCTTCTTCTAGTCAGGCTATGCCTTCAGTGTCAACTCCTTCTCCGTATTTGTCAATAAATGTTGTCCAGACTTCTAACCCCAAAGGAAATAAAAAATCTGAAGGGAAGAAGAAGGGATAGAATAATAAAAGGAAGGGAAAATATGGAAAGGGGAATGTAAATAAATCCAACGAGCATGTTGGTGAGGGTCAAAAGGATAAAAAGAAAGTGAAGTTTCCATGCAAGTTATGTATTGAAGACCATCTTACTCACTCTGCACTAAAATTCAAGATGCGCAGCGCTTGTTTGCTCAACAGGGTTCTTCCAGTTCCCAGGCTGTGTTAACAAACTCTTTTCCCCAAGGGCGGCAATTAGTTGTTGGCATGAATCAAAATACTGGGGCTCCCTCTGGGGGAACCCAGGAAGGGAAAAACACATAAAACATATATATAATGAGTGCTCACATAGATATCGCTATGAGATCTCGTGATTACAGTGAAGCCGAGTCTTTGAAAGCCAAGGGTGCCCCTGATAGTGCTAAGCCGCTTCATATTACAGGACCCACTGTTGAGCTTATACCTTGGATGCCAAAGGCATCTACAAAGCATACGACAATAAATTACAAATGCCAAGGCCGCCTAGAATTACTCTATTATAGAGGATCTGGCATATAGTCCTTGTGCCATGTCTGCTCTCAAGGTGCTCCAGTCTTGTCCAGCTCAGTGAAGTGCTCTCTTCACTGCTATTGGGGCTGTTGATCTGAAGAACTCTCTTATGATTACATTTGATATGTATAATTTTAAAAAGAGACTCCCTCATCATATGGATTTCCATATTAGATCGCTTTATCGAAAATTCAAAATATTTCGAACGGTCATAGACGAGGGTGCTTCCATGTGTGTGATGTCTCTCGCATGCCGGAAAGCCGTCGGATCTCCACAACTGTTCCTTTAGTCACTCTTCTGACTGTGTTTGATGGTCATTCTCACAGGCCACATGGTATTGTCCGAACTTTGCCCATCTGTGTTGGGGGCAAAAATGTTAACATCGAGGTTGAGATAGTTGATGCAAGCTTAGACTATAACCTTCTGTTGGGGCGAAACTAGATTTACGAGATGGATGCTATTGCATCCTCATTATTTCACATTATTTGTTTCCCTCACGAAGGGAGGATTGTCACAGTTGACCAACTAGATTGTTCTCCTATAGACTCGAATGCATCTACTGACTCAACTATTCCTTTGGTGGATAATACCAAACCGCCTGTTGAGAATCTAGGGTTTGGAATGTATTCTTCTTTGATGGGTACTTTTGATTTTCCACCTCCTTCCATTCATATAAATGTAGTCTCATCCACCAAGGCTCCTATTCGAAGAGAGTTCTTTAGAACTCATTATTTTTCGAACCCTTGGACCTTACCTTCCCCTACCTCCACATTAGTGGAAGGTCAAGTAGGTGGAATGGCATTTCCTATGTCTGCAGCTGTGATTGCTTATAACTCTATTGTTGACTCTACAGAATCCATTCCAGTTTCTCTTTCATCAGAGGAATTGGATGGAGATGCGGCCCTGGCTTGGACTCTTATTTCCTCTTCTGCCCAGGATTGCCTTGATACCACTCTTCCATATGAAGAGGCTATCTTGGAAGCTATGACTGGTATAGATAGACTGTGGGATGATTTGCATCATCGGTCTTACTTTTTACCAGATTTGAGCGAAGTTGAATCAAGTTTTCATATTCCTCAGTCTTTTGATCCTGTTCACCCGGTCCTTAACCCTTTAGCACCAACACAGGTATATGCTGAAGGGAACATGGCTGTGATTTATCCTAATATCCCAGTGAACATTTCCAGAAATCCCAACACTATCGAGAATGTTTTCATCGGAGCTGAATGTTCCCCTGAAGAGATTCAAATTTACACCGATCTCTTTCAAGAGTTTAGGGATGTGTTCGCTTGCTCTTATGAGGAAATGCCTAGCATAGATCCATCCATTGTCCAACATGAGATCAAGTTATATGAAAATGCTAAGCCTGTCACGCAAAAGCTTCATTCTGTCAACCCTAGAAAGGTGACAGCTATCAAAGCTGAGGTGGAGAAGCTGCTCAAGGCATGATTCATTTTCCCTGTTCTTTTGACAGAGTGGGTTTCGAATCTAGTCCCGGTGGACACGAAACAAGGAACAATTCGAGTTTGCATTGATTTTAGAGACCTAAATAAAGCATGTCCTAAAGATAATTACCCCACACCATTCATAGATCAGATTATTGATGAGTGTGCGGGCAATGAGATTTTCTCCTTCATGGACGGTTTTTTTGGATATAATCAAATTACTATCCATCCTGAAGATTAGCATAAGACTACATTTATTTGTCCCTGGGGTACCTTTGCTTACAAGAAGATGCCTTTTGGCCTTAAAAATGCTGGAGCTACTTTTCAGCGGGCCATGTCATATGCCTTCCACGACATCAAACCTATTATTGAGGCATACTTGGATGATTTAGCTGCTCGTTCTCACAAGAGAATCGATCATCCTTCTCACCTCCACCAAGTATTTGAAAGATGTTGATATTACAAGATCCGGTTGAATCTGAACAAGTGTGTTTTTGTGGTCACATCCTATCAGTTTTTGGGATTTATTGTGTCTATAGACGGGATTCGGGTAGATCCCTTAAAGGTGGAGGAAATACTTCTGTTGCCTCCCCCGTCCTCGATTCATCAACTTCAAAGTCTACAAGGAAAAGCTAATTTTCTGTGGATATTTATCTTAAATTATGTCGATATTACAAAAGGATTTATGAGATTATTGAAGAAGGGAGTTACATTTTTATGGGATGACTTTTCTCAACGCTCATTCTATGCTTCGAAAAAAGCATTGACCTCTGCTCCTATACTGAGTTGACCTAATTATAGCAGTGATTTCCTCTTGTATCTCACAACAGCAGAATCTACCATTGGTATGGTTCTGGTTCAGGAGGATGATGCTCTTTCAGAGCATGTTATATACTACCTTAGTCGAGGCTTGGTAGGACCTGAACTCTGGTATTCTCCGATAGAGAAGCTTACTTTAGCAGCTGTTCATGTTGTATAGTGGCACAGACATTATATTCTTCTTCAAAAAACTTATGTTTTGGCAGTAGTCAATCCAATTCAGTTTGTTCTTAGCGTGCGATTGATTGGGGGAAAATACAATAGATGGATTGTTATTTTGAAGGAATTTTATCTTGAGTTTATGTCTGCCAAGTCCAAGAAATCATTAGTTTTTCCGGAATTAATTTTTGAGTTTCCCTGTGGAGAAGAGATAATTTATGATGAATCCTTTTCGAATGAACATCCTTTTCTCATTTCTTCACAAGATCCTTGGTACAGGGATCTCATAGTATATCTTCAGACTACGAAGTTTCCCTCGACTTTTTAGAAAGATGAGCACCTTAAGTTACGTCAACTAGCTAAAAATTACTTAATCATTCGTGACACTTTATACCGTCGCGGGGTCGATTCGATCCTTGGACGATGCTTAACTCTCGAAGAAGCTGAGGTTGTGTTGAATGATTGCCACAATTGAGCTTGTGGTGGTCATTTATCTGGGCTTGCTACAACCCAAAAAATATTGCATGTAGGATACTTTTTGCCTTCAATTTTCAAAGATTGCATGGAGTCGGTCAAACAGTGTCATCTATGTCAAGTGTATACTCGAAATATGTGTGGTAATATAACTCCTCTCTTCCCTATCGTCATTGTCGGTTCCTTTACAAAGTGGGGTATTGATTATACTACTTGTAACCCGCCTTTGGCTAAAGGTCATAAGTACATTATTGTAGCAGTAGACTACTTCACGAAGTGGGTTGAGGCTATGCCCACTTTTGGGAATGAAAGTGAGACATCACCTCTTTTTCTCTTCAATCAGGTCATTTCACATTTTAGTATTCCCAAAGAGATTGTCACTGATCATGGCAGTCACTTTCAAAACATCATGATGGCTGACTTGGCTCTAAAATTAGGTTTTTGACAAGAGCATTCATCTCCATATTATCCTCAGGCCAATGGGAAAGTGGAAGCCATGAACAAATCATTTAAGACAATTCTTCAACGGACAATTGATAAAGCTCGATCCAATTGGCACATTATGATGTATCCTTCACTTTGGGCATACCGGATGTCAGTGAAAACTACAACTAGTTTTACTCTGTTTCAACTAACTTATGGGTTGGAATCTATATTTCCCATCGAGTGTGAAATTCCTTCTCTTAAGTTAGTTGTAGAGCTCCTTCCTGACACCTCTAGTCTCGAAGAACGTCTCCTTCATCTGGAACATATCAATGAGAAGCATTGAGATGCTGCCACGATGAACAGAGAACATAAGAAGCGGGTAAAAGTTTAGTACAATAAAGCGTTCAAACCTAGGGTTTTATCTGAAGGAGACCTTGTCTTGGTTTATGCCCAGGAGAAGGATGCCCTGTTGGTAGGTAAATTTAAGTCTATGTGGTATGGCCCCTTCATCATTAAAAAGGTCTTCAAGAAAGGAGCTCATGACTTGGTTGATTTTGAGGGAAATGAGTTGGCAGAGCCTAGAAATGGGCTCTATCTGAAAAGGTATTATGCCTATGCCTCAGCCTTGAATATTTCTTTTTGTATATATTTTTGTTTGCTTTTGTACATATCTAAGTTTTCGGTCTTTGATGTGATTGTGATGTTTTTGATCTGCTTTGGTAGGTTATGTTGGATGTCATGAGTCATTTTTGTTTCACCGATGGTGCTAGTAGACACACTCGGAACTTGGCTTCCACAACTTGGGTACTTCATTATACATCCGGTCAGTTGTTAGTTTGAAGAAGTGTCTGCATTGGTCTTGCTTCAAACAATGTAGCAGAATACACTGCAATAATTTATCTACTCTCGGAGGAAATATCTTTGGGTGTTGATTCGTTGGTAGTTTTCTTGGACTCCCAGCTAGTGGTGTCACAGTTGAACAATACATATCAGGTTCGGGATCCATTTTTTCTCCGATTGTTTTTGAGGGTACGTTTTTTACAAATATCATTTCAATTTATAACATTTAGTCATATTCCTCGAGCTGATAATTGGATGGAAGAATTATTGGCTAATTAAGCAATTGATTGGCATATTCATCATTCAATACTTTAATCAAGTCATCAAATTCATCATAAATGATCATACATTTGATTCATCACATCATATAAATTGCTGTATATATATAAATAGTTAGAATGTTCAAAAAATTATACAAAAATATGGACCCATATGTCATAAAAAATTAGGGCTTATGCCCAATCATGTTCAGTATCAAAAATATAGTATAGTCATTCGGTAAAATCTATATATCTAATCCTGTGGTCCCTGCCCAACATTCATGTTCCTATAGAACACGATAGCAGTCGCTACACGGTAGAATAACTGCACCCTGTCTCGTGGTACTCTGACTACTCGTCTCTGGATAGCCTTTGGTAGGTCCTCTACTACAGACATAGGCACTTGGCGATTTAAACTCTCTAAGTTTTTCTGAACGACATGAAGGGTTTTGCTAGGGTCTTCAGCATCCGCTTTGCCTCTGCGGTGCTTATGCCTTGGGTATCCCTCAGGATGGACTGGTCCCATATCTGTATCATGGTCATCACATAATTTTGTAAGTCATTTGAATCCAATCAAAAACGTTTTTTTTCATTATTGCATATATTGAAAAAATCAAACAAAAATCATATAATAAAAAATTGCAGTCTCACCGATTGCACCCCATGCTGCACAGGGTGGAAGGAATAAGTCTGGATCACCACAAAAATCCATCCCAGCATAAGGATAATCCTCCACGAAGATAACTTGTTCCTCCCACCATTGGAAGAACTCGTCATCCCAAGTGGTTTGGGGAACTTCACTTCCCCCCAATCTCTTCACCAAGTCAGCCCACCGAGCTATTCTTGGATCTCTAGGGCTATTGATGGATGAGATCACTTTGGGTCAAAGCCTTGGAATCCTCTTAAAGAAGAATGTCAGTAGGATGGTTCCATACCAAAAATTCATTGTTTTTTCTTTCCGGATAGAGGTTAACTGTTTCTTCATGTTAGTCAGTAGTGTTGTACACCAATCAAAGAGGTGAATTAAACATTCGACTGCAATGCTCATCTATGTCCTCGAAGCCTGGTGTAAGGAAGCAGATCTTACCCTGCTAATGGTGAAGAGGAGAATTTTCATATGCATTTCTTTCAAATCTTTGATTGCAATCTGAGTTCTTACTTTCTAAGACCCTTCTACATAATAGGCATGGACATAGTCTTCCATTGTAAGCCCTCCCAAAGGCTTTCTATGTAAATATACTAGATCTCCTCTCCAAGAGAGTCTGGTAATGAAATAAATGTCTTCCACATCTATACGTATGGGAATTTGATCAATCATGAAGCAGTCTTATATTTGAAGCAACCAGATATTACTTTTCATATTTGGCATCTTAAAAGACATGAGCAAACCGCAATTTTGAAGGATATCAAGTGAAGTTTGATTCTCCATCACTTCATTCTCGATGGCACTATGTTCATGCTCCCTCCAAGAGATTGAAATCATGAAAATATCCATTAAATTATTCCTTAGGTTCATATTTTGCATTCACAGACTGCGCATACACGACTTCCTTTGTGTACAGTCGCGTATCATATGCAGGTTCCTCCACACGAACCCACGTATGTGCAAAAGGTTTAATCAAAAATAATCTTTCCTATGGTCAAAAATCAAAATTTTTATCTTAAATATGAATGAAATTGATGGCAAAGATGGATTTAAAGCTTACCTGGTTGATTCGGCGCAATTTGACGGCTGGTTGCTCCTGTTTTGAGAAAAGGGTTTTTTTCTCCAGAGCTCCTTTTTCCACTTCTGCGATGTTACAATGAACCAAATATGATGTAAAATGAGTATTTATACCCAGAAATTGAGTTTTTTTTGCAAAATTCCGTTATGCTTATTTTTCAAATCTGTCTTAAGTTGTATAACCGTGTTGCTTCTAAGTGTTGGGAAAGGTATGTTTTTAGGTACATTTACTGAAGTTGAGATTTGTTTCGGTTTTTCGAATCCATGACCGCTGAGCTATCATGGCAGGTGTATGATTTCAAACTGGCATATAGGTTAGAGAATCCACTTTCCATTGCATTCTGCATGCTAGCCTCCATTTTTTCACTTGCCATAGGGTCGATCCCATCATATCATGAGTAATTAACCCATTTTACTCACCGATATTTAATCATGAATTGATGGTATAGCCTTCCTTTACATGGGCTTCCTAGTTAGTTCCTCACTAGAACTTGTGGCCCATGCTACACTTTAAGTAGGCTCGGGAGTCCTCTTTAGTCCTGTCATGACTTATGCATTGAAGCTTCATTCTTCTTCTTCTTCACTATGATTTTTCTGGCTATTACACTAGAGGCTCCCTTGTGTTGTCAAGTTGTATCACTGCATTGCATATTGGCTACTTGTTTATCTTGGCCTTTAGCCGGCTTCATTTGGAATCAATGTTTAAGCCATATTTTGACCATGATTCTCTGTACAAGTTGACCATGCAAGCAATTAGCTATCATGACTTGACACCTTTTTACCCATGGATGGAATGCTCCTTTGAGTATCACTTACCAGTGTCTGCCACCTTGCATTGAGCATAGGATTGTTCCGCCAGGGTGGAAAAAAGACAAAAATAAAATATATCAAAAAGAGCGGGAACGGGATAGAACTTCATATTTGATGGTAGTTACAGTGTCAGTTTTTTTCACCCTTGAACAAAGCACACAGAGCTATGTCTTTCCTTCATTTTGGGATGGTTTTAGTGTTGACATAGGAGAAGCCATAAACTTGTTTCATAATTCAGCTCTCCCCCGATTGGTTATCTCTTCCAATCATATGGAGAGTTTGTTTTTACCTCCTACATAACAAACTTATACAGAGTTATAATTTACTGCCATAGTCAACATGAGTCGTGTTTTTGTTCAAGGGAAGTTAAACCTGAGTCGGCGTTTCTATGGTGTCTCTTGACTTATTTTTCAGTCGGCCTTCCCGGTCTTGTCAGTATCTTGTTCTATCACATGATATGTTTGTTCCTATGCTCGTGCTGGTTTGAGAAGGTCCCCATTTGACTTCTTTCCAACATGTTTGTCTCTTATCGACTACGACATATTTCTCTGAGAGCAAACCTAGAGCTGCACCCTGGCCCTATTTACATCACTGATAGGTGACCTTGTGCTCAGCATTTGATCATCATTATGGCTCTTTGACTGAGTTGTTTCCCTTGTGTTTGGTGTCAGCTTACATTATCACACTTGGGATTCGTGCAGTACCTTGATTTCCATTTGACCCTATCGGTGGATATCTTGCCTCTTTGTCAGCTCTCATTATTAGTTGATTCAGAGGATTTCTACCGTGTGCTACCTTAATCTTGTGCATGTTAGAAACGTACTTCGGGTTGGTTCCTTCACTCTACTTCGTCCAATTCCTTCCAAATCTTGGCCTGCGGGTTACACTCATGCTGGACTGATGTGGGATGCCTTAATACCTTCCTTCTAGCAGATATTTTTCCATCGACTGCGACTCATTTCTCTGGTAATAAGGTCTAGAGTATTTTTTTCAGTGCCTTAGGGTTTTCAGTCATCAGTGGTAGAATCTTTGATGTCGACAATGAGTATACATTATTTCCTCCTGATTGATAGATTCTTACAGGTGTTCGACTTCATCTCATTCATTCACACTTGCTAGATTGTACTGGGGAACCTTAACACTCATTATCATTATCGGTAGGTTGTCTTGCATTTGTTAATGGTATACATTAATGATTGGTAATCAAACGATTTCTCACATGGTCCACTTCAACTCATTTATTCCCATTGTGTAGAATTGTGCCATGGTGATCAGTGAAGACCTTGGTTTTGCATCAGCATAATTTGGTTCACTTTGACAGTTCATCCAATTTTCTACCAGTGACACCATCCACCCTTATATGTTGCAGTTTCAGTACATTAGCATCTTATATGTTGGCTCCCGAGTTGCGTGATCATACCATGTGTTCCACCCCTTATGATTTGGTACCTGGAGATTCAGTTCTTACTTGTGTGATCAGATATCTATTGCATCATCATTGATCAGTCTTCTATATGTGATACTTGGACTTGATTTTGACTTGTACTTTCGGGAAGTGTTCAAATGATTCACTATGTACTTTACAGTTTAACTATACTTGTATAAATTTTGGATCCGATTTGTACTTCATATGCAAACATGCTTTTATTCCACTGAGCAAGGGTATGCCGACCTCAGACATGAGCTATCTCTCTGATCTCTTACATTGGTTTTTTTCTAGGCTAAAATTTGGTGAAGTCCTCTCTCGTCCTCGCAAGGTTCTTTCTACGCACATAAAATATTTCGGCCATTATGTACCCCTTCTGACCTCATATATTAGGGGGCATATGTTATAGCAACATTTTCCACCATCATGTGCTTGCTGATTGACACTTTGGCCTTGGGCATCCTTTCCACTCAGACTTGACCATCTTCACTAAAGACAATATCTTAAAACCCATACGTGACTCTGCTAGAATTTTCCGCGTATATACACGAGTCCGTTCATAGATATCTGCGTATACCTTTTTAATCATTAAAAAATATATATTATTCCCTATTTTTGAGGCAGGGTTGATGGTTATTCCCGTAATTCAACCACCCCATCCCGTGGCCTAACTATTTCCAACTACAGAAACTAATTTGAGGGAGTATAAAAGCCCCTAATGTGCATAGCCTAAGGGAGAGAGAAAAATATAGATATTATACTATGTTGGAGCCCTATTTCAAGTCTGATATTCCCGTGCCTCCTGCACTCCCCAGGTATATTTAGGAAACCCTTGTTTTCTTGAGATGCTCATCATCCTATCAAACATCTACTGTGCACACAACTTAGAAGAATTCTTGCGAGGCTAGGGCTGGATGGATCCAGAGGATGGTATGCTCGAAGGCCGTGGAAGGATTCGGGTGATCTCTCCACATTTCTATTACTGTACGTGCCATTTATAATAAGAAGAACCATCTTGTTCCTGATATTCACATGTTTATATCTCTTTATATATGTGTAATGATCATTAATTGAATATTTAATAATTTTTTTATGATATTATGCATGAGTTACACTGATATCTAGGAACTATATATGTTGTACAACTAGAGTTTCATGTTCATTCTTTCTTGATTTTAAGGTTACGAAGCATGAAGGGTTGCTGGGGGTTTGCACCACGCGGGATCTACATCAAACATGGGACTTTCGGGTAAGTTCCGCAACTTGTTATATCTATTTTTTGGTATAAAAGATAAGTTAGGTGAGTCCTTCTTGAATGGTATGCCCCTAATCTATGAAGGTTGGCGACCCAAAAACCTTTAGGATATTATATCCTGAAACAGTCATGTTATTCAACTTGAAGGTGAAGTTGTCACAATGAGAAAGCAATTGGAAGAAAAACAAAAGAAGTTGAAGCAAGTGAAGAGCATCATAGCCTTGGATAGTTTGCTCCCTAGTTCTTCAAGGAAAATCCAACAAGAGTAGTGGATTTAAAGAAGACCTAACAGAAAACTAGAGAAAGAAGAAAAGAAGCATTCAAAGACCGTGTGGAGGAAGAAAGAGCAGCAACCCATGAAGTAAAGAGATCAGTCCCATTTTCAGTTCTTGGTTACTTCATGCATATTCATAGAGGACTATGAAATTTCAAGAGAGGTGCATGGTCTCTGGGGAAGCATACCATAGCATCATTGGTTGGTGGAGATGAGTAGTAGCGACATGGTATGCTCATGAGCCTCATTGCATATTCAGGTCTGCAAGATCCTCTTGCCTATTATAGATATAGTGATCTCTTGGGTAGCTATGCATGGTATAGAGTTTCATGGCTTGTTTGTAATTTTCACTTCTTTTTTTTCACTCATGTATTTGTAGTCGCCCCATATATATTTTCATGGGTAGAAAAAATGCATTTTTTCAATCATATATATGCTCTTGGTATTCAATGGCAATTGGTTGAAGATTCCATGTACATCCATGCATAGATTAATATCATTGATTCAACCATGCATAAAGGAGTTTCATTGATGTAGAAGTCATGTAGAGCACTTGTATGTACATTTGAGAAACCATTTATATTCATTCCCATTTGGATTGGCTGAGTAGATCTTGTAGAAACCATGTATCTTATTGCATATCATTGTTGATTGAGGAGTTATGGTGGATGCCATGTACTTCAACCATATGTATGTATTGTTCATTATTGTCATGATAACTAAGTAGTCTTTTTTTATGGCATGTGGTAGAGTGAGTTTGTTTCTTCAACCATGTATGCAAAGATCAACATTGTAATCATTCTTGTTGTTATCATTCGCTGAGTGATCCATGTCTCAGAGGGTGTGATGAGCCTTGGTCATGCATTGTAGAGAGTTTTGAACATGATGTAACAACCACATGTTTTACACTCTAAATCATCATTTTCAGCCATGTACTCTCATATGAGGCCTTGTAAAATGTTGGTTGATCATTTGGTTGTTAGAAGATTAGTCCTAGAGTCAAGAGAGAGAGTCATGGATCATGTAAAGTATGTTTTGATGTGAGTTTTTCTTGAGAGATGATAGTTGTTACAACCACATTTGGGCTTATTGATGTCATGTGTTTTAAGATATGTATGGGATTTTGGTGTTATTGTAACCATGTACTATCATGTCCTTCTTATGGGTCATTGGTTAAGCCATGTGAGTGATGATCATGCATAAGAGAGAAGTCATGTTAATTTCAACGATATCTTGGTTGTTTGGAGACATTGTACAACCATGTTATATTATTCATATTGCAATTTATTAGGCCTATAAAGCCTTATATCTTCATTTCATTTTTTTTTGGTCCATGTGGAGTAGCATTTATATGTGACAAGGAGGCATTAAAAACAATAGTGGTAGCATGTACAATAATATGGAGAGATGTTTTACAACTCTATTATATGTTCAAGGGGCAGCTCTTTTGAATTCAACACCTTATCAACCTCTTGCTGCCAATTACACCTGACATTGAAATGTTATTACCAATACTATGTGATTTGCTAGATTTTACACTGGATCAGTCATTGTTTTGGCTGTCATTTGAAATTATTCCTCTTGTGACACTTGGAGAGCATGACTGTCTTCTTGGCCTGATACTTGCAATTGGTGCCTCACTAACACATCGTGCAACACTTGGAGCTCTAGGTCTACCTCTCGTAGTTGAAGGAGGTCACTCTGGCATAGTAGTCCTTAAATTTGGAGCTGCACAAAGTGAAAAATTTAAAGCTTGTAAGTTATACTTCCCAATCCTTTTCCATATTGGCCTAGGTTCATCCACCAACAACGATGAAGATTTTAGGGGACTTATAATAGGCATGTAAGTGGTGTTATCAAAAGGATTAAACTCTAAAGATACATGTTTTTTCGGAAACTCCTCATTGGTCATAGATATTTAGTAGGAAAGGAGATCTAAATAAATCAAAAACTCATATTTTGGTGATAGAATCCATGACTTCCTCCTTTTAGTCAAAATTTTTCAAGTTATCACATCAAGAGGAGGAGAAATAACAAGGCTGATAAACTTAAAAATTTGGAATCCTCATTGGGAAAATGGCACTACTTATTGAAAGAATGCCTGTCCTAACTTCAACATGCAAATAAAATGGAATGAATACCTTCCTGTAGACAATATTAAAGGCTATTGAAGAAAATAACTCTACTTGCATGCAAAGCAATGAATTTTAAATCTCTTTTTTCACGTTCACTTCCCATATCAATACTACACTATTGAAAAGTGAGGCCTAAGTAAATATCAAAAACTCAATTCTTATAAGAAAACACCTATAGGCTTTTTACATCTATGTATATTTCCCTTTTTGAAGCATAAAGTCATGGAATGCAAAGTTGATACGTAAAGGAAAAAGAGGCCTTGCAAATCCAACTGTCAAAGCATTTGCAAGGGAACTAAGAAAACATAAAATAACTTGGGTAGAAAAATTAAGGATACGTAGACATTGACAACAATGAAAAATTATATTTCTTTGAGGGAAAAGTTGGTAGGTTCTAGGTATCTTGGAGAATTTCCATGGACAGTCTACCTTGGTTCTAAATCCATTTTTAGAAAACCTTATAGAAAACACCAGAATAAATACTGAGGATCTCAAATCAATAGTGAACCCTACATAAGTGTTTACAATCAAAATAAAAACAAAGGAAAAACTCATGAAAAACTGTATTGTGAATAACAATGTTAATACACTAACAATGACACTATCAAAATTTCAAATGACAGCTAGAACAGTGACCGGTACAATGTACAATCTAGCAAATCACATAGTACTGGTAATAACATTTTAGTGTCAGGTGTAATTGGCAGCAAGATGGTTGAAAGGATGTTGAATGCAAAAGAGTTGCCCCAAAACAATAGGAAGATAAATTATTTGTGAGGTCTATCTCATCTACAACACATGCTAAACAACCAGTGAAGCTAGTATTATCTCCAGATAACATAGGCTTTGGAAGGACTCTCTCAAAAAAATATTTGGATATGGCTTTGAGACACATGGTACTATGTTATTTTTGTGTGTTTCTAACTTGGAATTAGAGCTTAATTGAAGATTTGTGTCTAGGCTTTTGTTTGTATGACAAATTTCAGGATTTATTATTATTTGAAAAATTTGACTTCCCATTGATGATAAATATTTGGATATGGATTTAAGACACATGGTATGATGTTATTCTTTGTAATTTGAGCTTATTTGAAGATTTGTATCTAGGGTTTTTTTTCTATGACAAATCTCATATTTTAGCATTATTTGCAAAATTTGACTACCCATTGATGATGGCAATGTGCATTGCTTGAGAGCAATAGTTGTATGGAAAGATATTGTAGAGCCTTAGTTTTATGGAAAGATATTGTAGAGTCTTAGTTGTATGTATAATATATTGTAGAATTGTGAAATCCTAGTTCATATATGGTTTTTCCTTAAATGAATAATGCTAACTCATCGATTATTTTTCATGCAATGTCTATTGTTTTCTTGGGTTACCCATATTATTTTAAAGCCCTGGCTACCCTAGAGGAAGCCCAGACGAGCCTTCTAAGTATGTATTTAAATGGTTCTCTGATCTATCTGAGTTTTATCTACACCCAGTTAAAGGTGTCTCTAACATGACTCTTGTTTGGCTTATATAAATTTCCTACATGAACAGTCATTAAGTTGCTCATTAGAAGTGTACAAAGATACTTAGCAGTAGATATATTTAAGAGTGTTCTTCTGAGCATCTCATTGTTTGAACTTTGTTCATTAAGTATTGAAGCATGTGATGACTGTAGAAGTATGATTGGAAAATTTGACTTAATTTTTCTCAACAATAGCAGGAACCTACAGCTTTTAACAAACAAAGCAGGGGTGAAAATTCAGTGAATACAAAGGCTGCCAAGGTGACAATGACTACAAAGAAGGCCAAGCTGGTTTTCATTTCCAAGTAAATCCAGTCAACATTGGGTTGGATATACATTACATTCAAATTCATTCAATTGTATTTGGGGATTCAGCTGGAGATGATATGGGTCAGCTAATTACAAACTATATATTCATCCCAAAGTACACACCGTTTTCTATGTTTTGATTCATTAGTAGTTGAATTAGTACTGGGATTTAATAGAAGACGTTACGAGATTTACCTGAAGTAACCTTCAGTGCAAATCTGTCAAATTTTTCCAGATATCACTTCTTTTAGGCTATTAAAATTTGAAACTAAGATTCATCCAGTGAGATGTGAGAAATAAAAAAATGGCATAGAAATGATACTATTACATTTTTTTTTCTCTATTTTCCTTATTGCATAGTTTCGATAAACTAGATATAAACAACTATCATGGCTGCTCCAGAACAATGTGTATGTTTGAAGAGACTCAAATTTCTTCTTTATATATAGTTCGAGAGCTAATGAGATGTCACTGCTCATTTTAGATGCTTGAAGGCCTTTTGATAATTGATGAAAGCCATGAACCAGAACTCGTGATCATCAACAGTCTATATTTGAATATACTTCTCTGTGGCATTCTTAATGTTTTCACACAAGTTAAATAATATAACTCTTCCAAGACGTATAAACACCTATAATATCAATCCCAGTACCATATCAGACTAACATTAGAAAACCATAAATCATAAATGAAATAATTAAAAAAACAATAAACGTCACAAACACTAATCTAACATTAATTTAATAATATAGCTTACCCTGTAATAGCAGGAGATAGTCTCTCCTTTTCTGTTGATATGAAAAGTAGCCCTGAGACTGGGAAAATGTTGGTTGACAAGTAACAAGCTGAATTTTTCAAGAACTTCTCTTTAGCACCAACACCAAATATTGACTTGAACAATTTCAGAACTCCACCTTCTGTTACTATTTTGGTGCCCAAGCTCAGTTTTCCCCATACTGTCTCAGACATGCTTTCTCCAAGCTTCACTGATCACAATATATACAATGATAAAAAACTATAACCAGATGCATTCCAAGAGGAAAATTCTTCACCCACTTTTCATATAAGGAAATCCCAGTTTCACTCCTATTGAAAGATTATGCAGACAAAAGAATTTATAGACTTACTGTGAGCCCAAAAATGCTCAAATAACCCGTGAGAATTTATTCTGCATATATTCAAGCTCTATATGAATGAATCTACCTTATTTGTTGACAACAAAAACAATAACCCAATGCAAATTATCATCTCAACACCATCCATACCAGTAGAGCTAACACTTATAATTATAACTTCAAAGCACAATAAAAAATAATAATTGCTGGAAAAAATGTTAGTACATATAAGTAACATGTATATTTACCGTAGAGAAATGTTGGGAATGTGAGCATCTTTGTGACATCTTTGAAGGAAGGAACAAATGGGGATTTACACCTTCAAGAGGGAGTTGAAGGAGGGGTGATCACGTTCCAAAACATAAGGGCTTGGCTCCATTGATGGATGATCAGTCCTCAGAAGATTCCTGATGTGGGTATCTGTGTTATTTTCTCTCTGCAAATTTAAACTAAGATCACAGGCTCCCCAAGTTCTTGGTGGATCCTCCTTATTCTCAGAATAGATGGATATTTCTCCTGGACCTCCCATGATACACGCTGATCTCAAGACATTGTTGTCTGTTGGAATTCCCATTATATGACCACCCATATAATAAATATTACCTGTTTTATCATCTTTCTCCAATCTAACCTCTAAAATAGCATCATTATCATTGTTTAACTTGCAAGAATGCTCAAAGGTCTATTAAGCCTCCTCATGAAATCCCATTTATTGAAAGTTGTATAGAGTTCTCTCTGAAATGTAGGAGAACCCAATGAAACCAAAGTGGGAGCAATTTTTTGGATGACCGCTAGATTTATGAAACCAGAGCAGCATTCCCTAGTTTTTCACTTGATGCACCTCAAAATTTAAGGACTACTATGCCAGAGCAACCTCCTTTAGCTACAAGAGGTAGAACTAGAGCTCCAAGTGCTGCATGATATGTTAATGAGGCACCAATTACAAGTAGCATGCCAAGAAGAGAGGCATGCTCTCCAAGCGTCACAAGAGGAAGAAATTCAAATGACAGCCAGAATGATAACCGATCTAGTGTACAATCTAGTAAATCACATAGTATTGGTAATAAAATTTCAGTGTCAGGTGTGATTGGCAGCAAGATGGTTGAAAAGGTGTTGAATGCAAAAGAGCTTCCACAAAAAAACATGAAGATCAATTATTTGTGAGGTCTATCTCATCTACGACACAAGCTAAACGACTAGTGAAGCCAGTATTATATCTAGATAGCATAGGATTTGGAAGGACACTCTCAAATATATATTTGGATATGGATTTAAGACACATGGTACTATGTTATTCTTGTGCGTTTCTAACTTGGAATTAGAGCTTAATTGAAGTTTTGTGTCTAGGCTTTTGTTTGTATGAAAAATTTTAGGATTTATTATTATTTGAAAAATTTGACTGCCCGTTGATGAAAAAATATTTGGATATGGATTTAAGACACATGGTACAATGTTATGCTTTGGAATTTAATCTTATTTGAAGATTTGTATCCAGGGTTTTGTTTGTATGAAAAATCTCAAATTTTAGCATTATTTGCAAAATTCGACTGCCCGTTGATGATGGCAATGTGCATTGCTTGAGAGCCTTAGTTGTATGGAGAGATATTGTAGAGCCTTAGTTGTATGTATAAGATATTGTAGATTTGTGAAAGCCTAGTTCATATATGGTTTTTCCTTAAATGAAGAATGCTAACTCATCGATTATTTTGCATGCAATGTATATTGTTTTCTTGGGTTACCCATGAATTATTTTATAGCCCTGGCTACCCTAGAGGAAGCCAAGATGAGCCTTCTGAGTATGTCTTTAAATGGTTCTCTGATCTATCTGAGTTTTATCTACACCTAGTTAAAGGTTTCTCCAACATGAATCTTGTTTGGCTTATGTATATTTCTTACATGAACAATCATTAAGTTGCTCATTAGAAATGTACAGAGATACTTATCAGTAGATATATTTAAGAGTTTTCTTCTGAGTGTCTCATTGTTTGAAATTTTTTCATTAAATATTGAAGCATAGAATGACTGCAGAAGTATGATTGGCAAATTTGACTTAATTGTTCTTAATAATAGCAGGAACCTGCAACTTTTGACAAACAAAGAAGGGGTGAAAATTTAGTGAATACAAAGGATGCCAAGGTGACAATGACTACAAAGAAGGCCAAGGTGATTTTCATTTCCAAGTAAATCCAGTCAACCTTGAGTTGGATATAAATTATATTCAAATTCCTTCAATTGTATTTGGGGATTCATATGGAGATGATATGGGTCAGCTAATTACAAACTATATATTCATCCCAAAGTACACACCATTTTCTATTTTTTGATTCATTAGTAGTTGAATTAGTACTAGGATTTAATAGAAGACATTATGAGATTTACCTGAAGTAACCTCGGTATGAGATTTACCTTCTGAATTATACTCTTCAACTATGTGACTACATGATTTTATTTGTGGTGTGGATGTGGCCTTTAAGGGGTGCTTTAGAATAATATTTTCCTAAATTAGTGGACACTCTCCACTGGACATTAATCTCAATGCTCAGGAGTCATGTTCCCCTCTAGGATCCAATCTATTTTTCACATTTTCATATATATTTTTTTCAAAATCAAAGTGTTTGAAAATTTTGAGATTTGTGTTTGTCAAAGGAGTTTTGCTAAGGAACTGTGCGCAAAAACTGAAATCTTCCTGGACCTTATCTGTTTCATATTAAATGGGAATAACATTTTCCTATGGATGTTTTATGTATACTCTTTCATTTATTTTATGATTTCTTGATGCCCACTGTTGCCAAATTGTTTATTATTGATAAAAGGAATTTTATTCAATTATTCTTGTATTATTTGTGGTTTGATGTTCTTATTAAGGTTCAATTTCCTCATTTAAGCTATATTTTTATGGAATTGGTTACCACCACAGAAACAGGTAGGTAATATTGATTTTTTTTTTGGAGCCACTAAGGTTTTGAAGCATTTGGTGTGCAATTGGTAGAAATTTAATAACCCACAATTTCATTTGTCTGATGGGGAAGAATTAAGTTAAGCCTACACCATTTCCTAACTTGGATTTTCGTTGACTTCAGTTACAACTAAAACATAGTTTTGGAGCTGTAATGTTTTGCACAAAGTAGGAAACTTGTGATGAAAAAGGTTAGTAAATGTAGAGACTACTAATATGCTGCTATTATTTTTATCCACTGCACTTATTTGAAAGGATGGAAACTTACAGCTAAAAATTTGGAAATAGATTGGTAAATTTATGATACTGCTAAATAGGAGCTACAAAATTTGACACATTACAAACATAAAAAGTCGTAATTTATTTGAACCTTTTTAAAAAACACAAGGAGATTTACAATTTAAACAAGTACACAAATAGTAAGCTAAGAGGATTATTATTTCCTGTTATGGAACACTAGTGAGAAGAAAAAAAACTTGGAAGGGAATTTAGGCATTTCAGGCATGTAGATCTTTGTGTAGACAATGAAATGTAATGCAGTTATTTGAAAGTGTGCCTGTATGCCCCAATACAAGAAGGAGAAACACATTTCTTCAGAAGAAGAATAACTCAGCATCTTGTGTTAGAACTTAAAATATAGCTAATTTGTATTTTGTTGTTTTAATCAGTAGGAATGAATGTTGTATATTTTTTTATTATTTGAAGATCAGAAACAGTTAATCCCGATTCCATATCATATTTTAATGTCTGTTAACCTTTCACTTAGAATATCAAGTTTTCTAAACTAAATGAGAAAGTAGCCGTCATGGTTATATAATTACTTTGGTGAGTGTTTTTCTTCAATCTGAGCGTATTGTTTTGAGTTTTCATATATACTATCCTGACTGATGTTTGCATCATTGGAATATTTTTGAGAAGTCATCGAGGCATGATGAATATGTGCCCATATTTGAAGCAGAACTTACACATTTTTGTGAAAAACTGGTCAGTTCATATTATATTGATAAAAATATATTATTATTGAGCCTTGAGTCACAATTTTGATAAATATAAGTAGTTTCACATATCTTTCGAAATGGGTTTGAAAACATTTTTGTCTACAGGTACAAGATTTAGATCGTAAATTATGGCAAGGTCACGAGCGTTTAGCACAGGATGTTGATATTTCATCTATTATGTCTGTTTCGATAGAGAGATCATATTGGTTAGGAACAATAGAGGAAAAGATACGAAAACTCTTGGAACAGGTTGAAAAAATTGGAGAGGAAGGCAAGGTTGATGAAGCACATGCATTGATGAGGAAGGTATAATGGAGTATAAATATAGTATTCTTTGCATGGTTTCATAAGTTGTTAGATTATTATTCACATATTTTTTATGGCATTATTTTGCATGAGTTGATATTTTATTTTTGGTACAAGGTGGATATATTGAATGTGGAAACAAAAGTTTTTACTCAATAGACATCAAATGAGAAAGGGCTAATACTGTCTGAGGAAAAGAAGATGGCTCTATGTGAAATACGTGGCTCCTTTTTGGTGGAAAATGATGCTGCCGAGAGAACATAATCACATGTAACTGGGAAGCAACATATAGGCTATGACATGGTGCACCATTTTATTACAGAGTACAAGGTAAATATCTATCATTTTCTAAACTGCTTCCATCTAGGTTTGAGTATGATGCCCTTTTCTAAATTTTCAAGCAGTAAAATCACTTGTTCTTCCTAGGTAACTACTGTTAGGTTGTTTCTTTGATTTGGTTGAGAACTTGATGTCCTTCATGTAATTTTCCAGGTAAGGAAAGAAAAGGCAAGAGAGGAAGAGAGATTGGGAAAGGAAAATAGAAAAAAGAAGTGAATGAAATGGACAGGATAAAAGAAAATGAATGGGAAAGGGAGACAAGTAGAGTAAAAGAACACTAGAAAAAGTATAGAGACAGGGACTGTGAGAGGGACATATTAAGGGAATCAAAATATTATAACACTCTTCTCTACTTAAATCTACTCTGCTATGCTCTGTTTTAGGAGGCGCAGAGATTAGATGAACCTCGAAGATCATCACTGACAGCAGATTCAAGTCAATATTCCATCGTAATAGAATGGTTTTGCTCTATTTTAGGAGGCACAGAGATTAGATGAACCTTGAAGATCATCACTGCCAGCAGATTCAAGACGATATTCTGTCAAAATAAAATGGTCGGGAAATATATATATTTTTAAATAAGTTTTGTTTCCATCGGTATTCCGACGGATAGTTTAAAAGAAAAAATATTTTGTGCCATCAGTATTCTGACGGCTTGTTCTTTTAAATTTTTTTTTTTGAAACATTGCTCTAGCGACACTTAATTTCTTTTAAAAAGTTTTTTTCCATTGGTATTATGACGTTTACCATTTTATTTTTAAAATTTCTTTTCGTCAGTATTCTGACATCCTACCGACGTTTTAAAAAATTTCTGCTAATGTTGGAATCACGACGATCTGGCTAACGTCTGAATAGCAACGATCTTGCTAATGTCGGAATAGCGATGCATCTACCTAACTTTGGAATATCAACGATCTTAAAAATGTCAGAATAGCAACGCTTAGTATGTAATGTCGGAAGAGTGACGACTATCTGGAAATGTCAGAAGATGTGTCACTCTTCCGACGGTTAACTAAAGTGTCGGAATTGCGACTCTAAGGCAAACCACGTTTTTCCCCGCCTCAAACTATCACTCTTGGGATGCCTATGGGTCACAAGAGCGACATTTTGGTTGTCATAAATTGGGCCAAATGTACTAGTGTTGTATTTATGCAATGGTATTTCTAACTCTATTAATGCTTTAACTTCCGAAGGAGCCGATGCAACATTATGGCATCATAGGCGCGAACACATGAGTGAGAAGGGGATGAATATTCTTCACTCAAGAAATTTTTTGTCAGGTTTGAAGAATATTGATTTGGATTTCTGTGAGAATTGCATTTATGGAAAACAAAAGAGAGTCAGATTTCTCAGAGTTGGGAAAGAAAAGAGGAGTAAAAATTTAGAGCTTGTGCATACAGATGTATGGGGACCTGCTCAGGTATCATCTCTCGATGGCTTTCGTTATTATGTTACTTTTATTGATGATGCAACTAGGAAAACTTGGATTTATTGTATTCATAATAAATATGATATATTTGATACTTTCAAGAAATGGAAAGCTTTGGTTGAGATTGAGAGAAGAAAGAAGTTGAAGTGTCTCAAATCAAAAAATGGAGGTGAATATTGCAGCAAATATTTTGATAGGTACTGTTCAGAGCATGGAATTTATAGACAGAAGACAGTTCCAAGAACACCACAAGAAAATGGTGTGTTAGAAAGGATGAACAGAATAATCATGGAGCGTGCAATGTGTATGAGATTTCATGCAGGATTGCCTTTACAATTTTGGGCAGATGCTGTAGATACTTCTATTTATCTAGTAAACAGAGGGCCTTCAAGTTCCTTAGATGGCGGTATTCTAGAGGAGACATGGAAAGGTAAAAAGGTAAACCACTTTTTTTTAAAGCCTTTTGGCTGTGAGGCCTTTGTCCATATTAATAAAGAAAATATAACAAAGCTTGAGGAAAAATCAAAGAAATGTACCATTATTGGATATGGTGTTAATGATTTTGGTTATCGCTTATATGATTATGAAAATAAAAAGCTCGTTAGGAGCAAAGATGTAATATTCAATGAAAAGGTCTTGTATAAGAATTAGTTGCAGGAAAAGAAATAGGAAAAAGAAAACAAAGAATACACAGTTCTTGATGAGATCACAGAAAAAGTAAAGGTGCCTGAAAATAATAATAATCAACAAACACAACAACAACAACCACCACAACAGCAACAGGCACCTCAAACACCTGAAAGTGGTGTTACAGGATCTACCAGGATAAGTAGACCCCCTGAATGATACTCTCCTTTATTATATTATTTATTGTTGACTGATTCTGGTGAACCCGAATGTTATGAAGAAGAAATGCAGGTTGAAATCAGGAAGAAGTGGGAGCTAACCATGCAAGAAGAGATGGACTCCTTAATACATAACTAGACTTGGGACTTAGTCAAGTTTCCTGCAGGTAAAACAACATTGTAGAATAAATGGGTTTACAGGATGAAGGAAGAAGATGGAGGAAAATAGAGGTACAAAGCTAGACTTTTGGTGAAAGGGTTTGCATAGAAGAAAGGTATTGATTTTAATATGACTTCAATCAGAACTATTTTAAGTCTTATAGTAGCAGAATATTTGTATCTTGAATAGTTAGATGTAAATACAACATTTCTTCATGGAGATTTGGAGGAAGAGATCTATATGAAACAACTAGAAGGATATGAGGCCAACATGAAAGAAAAATTAGTGTGCAGGTTAAAGAAGAGCTTGTATGGCTTAAAATAGTCTCCAAGTCAATGGTATCTAAAATTTGATAGGTTTATGTCTGAACAAGGTTATACTAGATGTCACTCTGATCATTGTGTTTATATGAAAAAGAAAAATGATGGAAACTATATTATATTGTTATTGTATGTAGATGACATGCTTGTTATAGGGTCTAACATGCAGGAAATAAGTTTGTGCAAAAGAAAATTGGCAAATTCATTTGTAATGAAGGATTTCGGAGCTGTAAAAACAAAATCCTAGGTATAGGAATAACTAGAGACAGGAAAAATCACAAATTAACATTGTCTCAGAATGAGTACATTCAAAAGGTGTTGAAAATATTTAATATGCAGAATGAAAAACCAGTTAGTACACCTTTTGCTAGCCATTTCAAACTTAGTAAGGAGATGTGCCTGAAGACATAAGAAGAAATGGATTATATGCCTAAAGTGCCATATGCATCAACACTTGGAAGCTTAATTTATGCAATGGTCTGCACAAGGCCTGATATTGCACATGTAATGAGATTTTTAAGCAAGTAAATTAACAATCCAGGAAAAGAAAATTGGATGGTAGTGAAATGGATTATCAGATATTGGATAGGTACCACAAATTAAGCATTATGCTTTGGTGGTTCAAACATTTCTCTATAGGGATATGTTGATGCAGATATAGCAGGTGATGGAGATAACAAGAGGAGCACTACAGGGTATGAATTTACTGTAGGTGGAACAACTATCAGTTGGGTTTCAAAAATCCAAAGTGTTGTTGCACTTTTAACAACAGAAGCAGAGTATGTTGTTGCTATAGAGGCTAGTAAAGAAATGATTTGGTTACAAAGGTTTATGGATGAACTGGGTAAGGAGCATGGTATTGGCATGCTATCCAGTGATAGCCAAAGTGCCATTCATCTTGCAAATAAATCATCATTTCATTCCAGGACTAAACACATACAACTCAAGTACCCATTCATAGGGTCAGTGTTGGAAGATGGACAATTGAAGCTGGAAAAGATACACACTAGCCAGAATATTGCAGATATGCTAACAAAAGTTGTAACCAAGCAGAAAATGAGACTATGCTTAGTTTCAATTGGTCTTCAAGTATGATGATGGAGATGAGAAACAACCAAGTCAAAAGTGGAGTCATTGTCCAGCAAATGAAGCAGCAATGGAGTTGCTACAATCAGTCTCTAAGTGGGAGATTGTTGGGTGTGGAGCATGATTATCTTCTTTATTTTGTATCACAGTGTTGGACCCTTATTCTTAATGGGGTGACAACACCACCTGTAATTAAACCCTGCCTAGGGGGTCCAATGGGGGCGACTACGAATTTATGGAGCCCCACCCTAGTGGGGGGGTTTTGGGGGCAGCGCCCTCGAAGCTAAAAAAAAATGTAAAATTGCCTTGTAAAAGTATTGTAATTTATTGTCAATCTGGGCTGTTCATTAGGCAGATGATCTGATGGTAGAAGTTATCTTTAATTTAAGGTATTTTTTTTTCTCTAGAAGGAAACCCCTCATTTTGTATGAGGGTATTGTATTGCGGCTATGTATTGTATGTGTATTCTTAGAGCGAGAAACATATAGAGAGACTGTGAGAGAGAATAGAGGATGTTAGAGTGGATCTGTTATAGGTTGTATATCTTCAGTTTGCTAGATAATAGAAAGGAAGGACTAGCTGTTCGGGGTGAACGTATCCCAAACTGGGTGAACCACATATATCTGTGTCTCTCTGGTTTTATGTGTTTGTGTTTAGCATATTTTATGTGTTGCATTGCTCTATAATATATAATTTTCTAACATCTTGTTAATCCTTACCGTTATCCCTTTAAACTTGCGAAGTTGCGATTGCGACATCGCACATCGCAACTTTTGTCCTCCATCGAACTCCACCATGGCACTTTTTAATTATTTACACTCCGAAGTCATTCTCACGCTACAATAATTTTTTATAGGGGTTTAATCCCCTATTTTCGCTTCCAGACCTTGTTTCATGTGTTAAACCCCCCATTAATCTCATTTAGCCCTTTTTCTTCCCTCCAAGCTACAAATTAACTATTTTTAATTAGAATTAAGTCATGGATAGCTTAGTTGCATGGATAGAAGCATGGTAGATAGATCATAGGGTAAGTAGAGTGCATTTAGGCATTTGGCCAAGTTAAGTGTGGGTCAGAATTAGTTTCCTTTCTGTTATTTATTTTCTGCAAATTAGATTAATTTCATTCTTGTCATTTCCTTTTAGCAATTCAGTTTAATTCCCTTTCTTGTCATTTCCTTTCAACAATTTAGGGTAGTTTCCTTTCTTTCATTTCCTTCTAGCAATTTACTTTCCAGTTTTTCTCATTGTTTAAGAAATAGCACCCTTTTATAAAGCAAAAGATGATGACATGAACAGAATTCATCTGCTATGTATATAGCACTATCACCTCAAAGTTTGTATGAAATATGGTTTGATAAAGTAAAGTAGGGCAACCCCTGGGAGTTGCAGCACTCTTGGTGCAATACCCGGGCTCACCAAGTATGAGAGAGAGAATAATGAGAGAGAGATCCAAAACTGAACTGGAAAGAGGTACCAATTGATCCTCAGAAGTCTTTTTATCAAATAGGCCTCTATTTTCTTCATTTTCCATTATTTTCCTTCATTTTACTCACATGCAACCTGTGACCTTTCACCTCCTTTTTCCCCTAATTTCATTTATTTTCATAAATAAATGTGCCAAAAATAAATTTTTGCCTCTTTAATGCCTTATCCATTTCCTTTGGCAATTTACTTAACCATAAACACATCCAGTGATTCCCACTAGGATACCTTTGCCCAATATTCAGTTTGGAATACATGTCCCTTAACAATGGTCTTATTTTTTCCCTTTATTAGCTTTTATTAGATGAATCATTTGTTTGTGTCTGTTACAGAACCCTCCACCTTGGGTAACACCATCCTCAGTGTTAAACCACACCTACACGTTAACAAAATCGATGAAAAGAAAACATATTGCTCGTGGAGATTTATAACAGATTGATGCAATTTTTAAAATGAGTAACCTTCTCAAATGAAAAAACTATGATAACATGACCATATAACATCCACTTCGCTTATTGGAGCTTTATAAACTATCTCATGGTAGTATTTACATCCATATACATATGTACATATACCAAAAATATCACCCAATAATATGCCAAACATATACCAAATATAAAACCAAAATTGTTTTGCCTGAATCTACAAACAGTGAAGGATACATAGCTCACATCCGATCCACCATCTCCTATGTAGCTTCATTGGGCCCAAAGTGATTCCACTACACTTTAACTTGCTTTTTGGGTCTATTCCTAAGCATGAGATGCTTTTGCTACAATATGTGCTGAGGTTCCAGCTAGAATTCCCCTTTTTTCTCCACTTGCAATACAAACCAATCAATAACATGATAAGCATACTTTATATACCTTTTAAGCAATGAAACATTAAACACATCATGGAATTTAACTGTTGGAGGCACTGCAAGTCAATAAGCCACTAGTCCAATTGTATCAAGGATCTGAAGAGCCTTGCAATACCATGGTGCCAACTTGGCACATGATCTGGTCCTCAAGAAGATTTTCTTGGGCTTAATGTGAAAATAAACATGCCCCCCAACCTGAAACTCCTTAAATATCATGTGTTCGTCTGCATAAATATTATGTCTGTCTTGTGCTTCCTTTATATTTTTCTTTATAACCTACATTTCTTGCTCCATGTCTACCAACATGTCCGATCCAATCAACAACCTATTAACTGGATCACTCTAATTGATGGGAGTATTAAAAATCTACTTATACAATTCCTCGAAGGGAATCATCCCCACTGTTGTATGTAAAATAAAATAATGCTATATAATCTTCCCACTTCCACTGCTGATGCATCACATACATCCTTAACATGTCCTCCAAGATCCTATTGACCCTCTCAGTCTGTCCATCTATTTGCGGATGAAACATTGTGCTAAAATCCAACTCGAAGCCCAAACTTGCAAATAATTTCTTCCAAAACTTGGGAGTGAGCCTTGAATCCCTGTTTGGCACATTATTCTATGGAACAACATACAATATGACTATGTATTTGATGAACACCTATGCTACTTCGCTAGGTGAATAGATAGTCTTCACTGGGATGAAGTGTCTTACGTTTGTCAAGCTGTCCACAACAACCATGATGGAATCATATTGTCTCACTGTCCTCAAGAAACTTGTGATAAATTCCATGGAAATGACCTCCCATTTCCAGTTTTGAATCGCAATAGGTTGTAGTAGACCACCTAGATACCTACACTTTGCCTTCACCTACTGAAATTCCAAACACTTACCCACGACCTCTGCTACATCCCTCCTTATATTTGACCAATAATAGAATCTCTTCACTGAAATCAATGTCTTGTAATAGCCCAGGTGACCTGAGTATGGTTTTGCATGAAATCTCTCAATATAACCTTATTGATCTCACTATTTTCTAACACATATATCCTCTCTCTAAACCTGACCAATCCATCTATCGTGATACTATAGTCCACATCCTATACTCATGCACCTGTACCTGTACCTGTACCTATACATGTACTTGTACTTTGTACCTATAATTTTACTCTTTAGAAATTAATGCCTAAGCTCCATATACTTGATATCCTATTGACCTTCCTGCAAGCTCCTATTTTGTAAATTTGTCTCATAGAAGCGCATAACTGCAATGTGATTTACTTGTATCCGCCTGGAAATAGCATCTACGAACTTGTTCTCTTTACTCTTCATTTATTTCATCTCAAAATAAAAATTTCTAATCGTGGCCAACCATTTCGCTTGCCTAGTATTCATGTTTGACTTGTCAAACAAATACCTCAATCCATTCTGATCACTCATAAGTACAAAACTCCTGCCAAGAAGATAGTGCCTCCACATCTTTAATGCATGGATGATCGCTGATAGCTCAAGATCATGCGTTAGATATTTATGCTCATGTTCATTCCATTTCCATGACTCGTAGCATACAGCCTATCCATCCTACATAAAGACTCCACCAAGACCTCTTTTGCAAGAATCTATACATACTATAAACTCTTTTTCCAGATCTATGATCTTTAACATTGGAGCACGTGTCAACAACTACTTAAGCTTCTCAAAAATAGCATCCTGTACACCTCCACCTATACTTGTACCTCTACCACTACCTGTACCATTACCTGTACCTATACCTATACTTGCACCTATACTTGTACCTGTACTCTATACATGTACTTGTACTCTGCTACAATTTGTGCCTAAGCTCCATATACCTGACATCCTAATGACCTTCTTGCAAGATCGTATCTTGTAAATCTATCCCATAAGAGATCATAGATTCAATGTGATTTACTTGTATCCACCTGCTAAGAGCATCTATGACCTTGTTCTCTTAACCTTTGATATATTTGATCTTAAAATAAAACTCGATGATTGTGGCCAACCATATAGCTTGCCTGGAGTTCCAATTCGACTGCTTAAACAAATTCCTCAATCCATTATGATCACTCATCAGTAAAAAACTCCTGCCAAGAAGATAGTGCCTCCACATCTTCAATGCAGGGATGATCGCTAATAGCTTAAGATCACACGTCAGATAGTTCAGCTCATGTTCATTCAATTTCTATGACTCGTAGCATACAATTTTTCCATCCTGCATAAGGACTCCACCAAGCCCTCTTTTGCAAGAATCTTGTCTGGATATGTGATCTTTAACATTGGAGCATGTGCCAACAACTGCTTAAGCTTCTCAAAACTAGCCTCACACTCCTCTGTCCACTCAAAATTCTTACCTTTCCTCTACAAGGATGTAATCAGATAAGCAATCTGTGAAAAGTTCCTAATGAACCTCCTGTAATAAATTACCAATCCCATGAAATATCTCACCTAATATACATTTCTAGGAGTTTCCCACTCCATGATATCTCTTACCTTTTCTAGGTCCACTTCTATTCCCTCCTTGGAGACAACATGTCGCATGTAATGTACCTTAGTCTAAAATAAACTGCACTTCCTGAGCTTAGTTTACAACCGATGCTCTCTAAACAATCTCAACGCCACTGCCAAAATTTTGGCATGCTCTTCCTCATTCTTATAATATACCAGTATATCATCGATGAATACAATCACAAACTTGTCCAAGTAAGGATGCAACACATTATTAAATGACACACCTTTATTTAATGGAAGTTGGTCATATTCCACCTCTTGAATGTGATACCATCTATCCAAGTTTAGATTTATGGTTTTTGGAAGTCCCTTATCTTTATCCACTTCCACACAGATCTGTTCATAGGAAAATATAACCTTGTGGGGCTCGACTTGATCAATATATTTTCCCAAGGCATTACCAATACCTTTTAAGGTAGTGTAATTCCAACAATATAAAGGAATGGAGGGGAGCTTCACCCAAACAAGAATTGTCATTGGTGCATGAAATTTTGAATTAAAATATGGACTATAGTGACCTATATATAACACTTGAGAACCCATAAAGTATGGCCCACTTCGAAAAATCAAGTTTCAATCTTCCTTATATTTGAACAAAATGTTGAAAAAACCCTTCCCACAAAGGAAATACGAGACATAGCCCTTTATCATCGGCCTCCAAATTTTCTCCACATCTAAAAAAATGTGGATAATGCCAAATCCCCATTAACTGACTAACCAGGTCAATATCTACAAGTTGCAAAGCCTGAGACCTTTCATGGGCGCATACCTCCATGTTGAAAATTTCCTCTAACGTTTTGACAAAGTGGATTTTCTTCTCCTTCTAGTATTTTGGCTCATTCTCTATAATATTGTTGAAGGCCTCAATCTAAAGAGCCAATAGGTGGGAGAGAAGTCCAAGACAATCGAAACTTATTGTCATCTTACCCCAAAAACTCAAACAACTTCAAAAACACCTAAAAGAGAAGAATACATCTCTTTTCCGTGCCAACATTATTTCTATTTAAATATTATTAGTTGATTAATTAATTAAAATAATATATATATATATATATATATATATATATATATATATATATATATATATATATATATATATATATATATATATATATATATATATTGAAAAAGTAGATATAGATAGATAATGTATTGAAAAGGTAGTTTTATTTTATAGATTAAAAGAATCATATATAATATTCAATCAATAATTTTGTAATGTTAAAATATTATATTGTTATTTTATTAATTTAAAATACATATGGTTAATAAAATATATTATTTTTGGAAGAATTAAAAATTAGAAATGCGTGTATTTATAAATTAAAATTTAAAAAATGTAAACATACACTTTATCACCAGCACAATTTTTGATATAATTTTTATGACAAATTTGGAACACTTGATAATAATTGTTTAGTAATTTTTAAAATACTATACGGGTTATTATTTTTCATATAAGTGGATTGATAATTTTTTTTAAACTAATGGTTGTAGATATATATTTTAATAAACTATAAATCAAATCATTTTTTAAATTATGTTTTTAATATAAAATGTATGGATTGGAAATTGTTATATGTCAAATAATAATAATAATAATAATAATAATAATGTAATCTTTCTCCTAAATATAATGATATTATATAATTATGATTATTTTTCACATTTTATAATTATGGAGTATATTTTTCTAGATAATATTTCTTATGGTGTATCTTTATTTTGGTTCTTGCTAGTCTAAAATTATGTCTTATAGTACCCAAATATATTTTATTGTTAGTCTAAAATTATGTCTTATAGTATTCAAATATATTTTATTTTTATTTACAATCACATAAGTGTAACTATATTTTGATGTGCAAAGTGAAAGCTAGGCCACTTTCCAAAAAATTATTGTTTTTTTTTCCCTTTTTTAAAGTGAAACTATATAACTTGTGAGATGTAAAAATAATTAAATATAATAATGAAAGTCTACTAGATATATCCCAATATATCCCCTCAAGGCTCTGGAAATTTCTCAATCCAAAACTTCTCTAGGAGAATGTTATAGTAACTTCCAAGGTCACTCGTTTGAAACTAATTTCAGAACTATTTACTTAACTTCCAGAATGTATATCTTTGAAATTATAGTGAAAAAAATAAAAATTGTTATCATATGTACCTTAAGATGTTTTCTCAATATTTTCAAAATTTTACAGTTTGAATCTTCATACAAAAAGGAATTATAGAAAAAATTTCAAGATGATTTGTTTGACCCTAATTTTTCAACCATTCACAAGCCATAATTTCCATAGGGTATATCTCCAAAATTATAGAAAAATCAAAAACTAAAATTTTTAACAAATGTATCTTCGTGAAATTCGCAAAATATTATGATCTAAAACTCCCCCCAACAATATTTATAAGTAAAATGTTGAGATGACTAATTTGAAACTAATTCCAAGACCAATCATAAACCCTAACATCCACACACTATATATTCACAGGTATACTGAACCTGAATATGAGATTTAACCAAATGTTCCTCTATATCTCATCTCAATATGCTTGAATATTCACCCTCTAAAACGCCCTAGAAATAAAGTTGAGTGAAAATGCGAAAATTCTCAAAATGTCATCCTCTAGAATTCCCTAGAAAGAAAGTCGAGTGAAAATTCTAAGATAGACAAATAGTGAAACACTAGGCTCATATTCTCTAATAAAAAAATGTTATTATCCACATACATATAAAACAAAAACATACACCATGTACAACAATGTGAATGTGGAGAAAAACTATAATATAAATAAGACAAATAAATTGCACAATAATTAACTGATGAATAAGAGAAACTCCTCTGAATATTCTATTGAAATGGCACCAAGAAATGACACCCCAAAGCGAGGCTTCTGATTTAATTTTCCCTTAATTAAATTGGAAGAGAAATTGGAATTTCATATAATAACAACTTGTATTAGTTAACTAAGTCAGAATGATTGAGTTAGCTTAGGAAATTCAAGTTGAGGGTCTAAGAATATGCATGTAGAGTGATTCCATGATTTAAGGGGATCCAATAGTAGCTATGAATGAGTTGTAATTAGTTAACTCAAGAAATTGAGTTAAAATCAGTTTAACTAGTTCTAACTAAGTGATGAGCTAAATATAGGTAGAGTGAATTAAATATGACTTAATTCACAATGAGTGATCAATTAGTTAACTGATAATTCAATATAAATATTTGTTGCATGCCAGTTTTTAGGAACACCTAGTTGAGACAGAGGTTAAAGGGCAGATAACTATCAATTGTAAAATTAGAAAATTGTACAAGTCAATTATAGAGACAATTGGAGGCCTAGGAAGGATTGCACAATTATTCCAAGGGATTTTCCTATTTAATAGGGCTTTAATATCTCCGAGAATGTGTGAGAAAGTCAGGCTGAGCAAAGGAAGATAATTGGCTAAGTATTTGTCTGATTTTTCCTAGATCAGTGTGAGACAGTTGGTAGAGTACATGAGTTCACTTGTGAGAGAAAGCATTGTATTATTTCATGATGTTTGAATTTATAAATATACAAATAGCAGGGTTTTAGGTAACATGTTTTCCACTGAAACAGATTGTGTTATGTGATTGATTGTTTCTTTCCCTTACTTGTTTATGTGATTGTGCGATCATGTTTTGTTTTAAAAAATTGTTGAAGGATTAAGTATCTTGTTTTAGTACATTATAAGATCATATTGAATCTTGTGGTTAGATTCTATACATGGTATCAGAGCGACATGAATTAAAATAAGAAGGGAAGAAATTTTTTTGTTTGGATCAGGTTTGAATTTGTAGATTTATTTTTCGATATCCAACAACGGATCAAGATGTATTTTAATGGCTTGAGACTCGAATATGCACTCGAGAGAAAGTAGAATTATATTGCATGGAAGGAAAGGATCGAGGTAGTACTTGAGAACAATGGAATAAAGGCTTTCATAGATGTTGATGTCCTGCAAGCCACAACAGTAGATGCTCAACTTCTTGATGCATGGAATAAGAATGTTTTGAAAGCAAGAAGGATCTTGCTAGAGGGAGTTCGAGACCATATTTTATTAAGCCTTCACAGGAAGGTGAATCCATATGCAATGTGGAAGGCCTTGAAAAATATGTCTCAGAATAATAGTAACCATAGGAAGTTGGTGCTGAAAGAAAAGCTCAGGAAGATCAAAATGGAGAAGGGCGACATGATCCAAAAACACATGACCAAGTTCACTCAAAGTCGAGATGAGATTGGAAGCATTGGGATCATTTTCGTCACAGATGATTTGTTGAGCCTAAATATTCTAGGCCTTTCCAAGAGTGGGCATAGCTACAAGGACTCTATTAATGGGAGTGAGAAGCTTCCATATTGGGAGCGACTTTGGTTTGATTTGGCACAAGAAGAAATTTGGTAGAGCACCACGGATGTATCCTCAACAAAGGCTGATGATGAGGAAAATTGTGTCTTGGATGGCAAGGTGAAGAAATAAAAAAGGAAGGCATTCCATTCCAAATCTGAGACCAAAAAGCTAAGTAGAGAAGAGAGACTTGTTAAAGGTGAAATTTTTCAACTGTCATGAGCATGGACACTATGCCACAAATTGTCCACAAAATAATAACAAGAAGAAGGTCTCAGGAGAAGTAGCAGGTGAAGCATTGTCTTCACAATTCGAGTTTGAATTCACCCTCATCGCATGAATGGTGTCATTGGTGATGGCATATGTGTGGTACTTGGATAGAGGAGCCTCATTCACATGACCGACAACAAATAATTCTTTAGCAGCCTAGAGGAGAAGGATCTCCAGATGCACATGGAGATGGGCGATGATGGGTGGTATAGCTCTACCAAGATTGGTACAGTTACTTTCTAGAGAGAGTTAGGTAAATCCCTCATACTAAAATATGTCATTCATGTACCTGGTTTAAAGAATAATTTGATTGTCAGTGAAGGAAAGGTGTTCCTTCGTCACAAATCCACGAGACATGTGAAAATTATTAGGGTTCTAGTGAAGAACCTCTACAAACTTGATGTAGATGACACTGCAATGTTGAGCAGTAAACAAGAGAAGGTGGAAAGCCAAGACATCGATGAGTTATGACACATGAGGTTGGGCCATCTACACCACAACGCTTTTAGGATTATACAAAAAATTTCTATAGGGCTTCCAAAGGGTACACTTGCACAAAGAGACACATCTAAAGGCTTTACTATGAGGAAGTATACAAATGCCACCTTTCATGATAAGGAGATCTAAGCAGTATAAATCCTTGAGAGAGTTCGCTTAGACGTGTGTGTACCATTCTCAATAGCATCCAGAACAAAGCACATGTATTAGGTGATTTCTTTTGATGGGTTTTCAAGAGAGTGTTTGATTTTCTTCATGCAAAAGAAATATTAGGCATTCTCCAAGTTTTGTGAGTTCAAGGGACTTGTAGAGAAAGATACAGGGAAGAAGGTGAAGGCTCTAAGGAGAGATAATGGTGGAGAGTACATATCTAAAAAATTAAAGAACTTTTGTTCCTTAGAAGGAATTAGAACAGAATTTATGGCACCTCGTAACCCATAGTAGAATGGGGTTGTAGAGAGAAAGAACAGAACTATTGTGGGAGAAACACGAGCTATGTTGCATGATAAACACCTATAGTTTCATTTGTGGGAAAAAGAACACAATACAATAGCATTTGTGCATAACATAAGTCCTCATCGGTTAGTTCGGATGAGTACACAAGAGGAGGATATTTCAAGTAAAAACCAAATGTTTCATATTTTAAAATTTTTGGTTCATATTTCTATTTCCATGTGACCAAAGATTCCAGGAAGAAGCTTGAGCCAACATCAGAGTTGGGGATATTTTTGGGGTACACTGATAAACCTCACAACTATCAAGTGTACTTTCCAACACAATGGATGACTGTGGTCAGAAGAGATGTGAAGTTTAATGAAGAAAAGGCCATGTGATTTCCCCTTGAGAGGGAGCTTGAGCTACATGCAGTTGAGGAGATCTTAGCTCCAAATGATGAACCTCAGGATGTGTAGTAGCCACAAGCAGAGGAATAGAGAGTGGTATAAACCAATCATGCATAGCCATCCACGAGATATGGAAGGAAGCGCACCAGAGAGGCTGACATACTATTGTTGGATGCAAGAGATAATGTGGGAGCACCCACATTACAACGCAGGAAAAGAAGGTACTTGGAGCGGCACACTGGATACATGGATCATATGAGCAAATATATTTAAATAGAACCATCCTCTTTTGAGGAAGTACTGCAACAGAAAATGTGGGTTAATGCCATGGTTGTGGAGTATGACTCCATTATTAGGAACAGTGCATGGGAAGTGGTCTCAAGACTAGCGGGGAATTCAGTGGTAGGATCGAGATGGGTCTACAAGGTGTAGCAAGAAACATATGAGAGTGTGTAGAAACATAAGGCTACATTTGTGGCTAGAGCATTCTCTTAGGTGGATGAGATTTACTATGATGAGAATTTCGCACCAGTATTTATTTTCTATGTATTTTTTTAAAGACAAAACACAATACTGACTTTTGGTCCGTAATATGTATGTTATTCCTTTCATTTTTTTTATGAAAATATAAAAATGTATCTGCTCTAAATTAGAAATTTTGTTAAGGTAGTGCAAACTGCAGGGAGCATGTCGAAACATGGTGTGGGAATGTATGAATATCCTTCGCCCATAATTCAAAGCATAATATTTTATTCACAAAAGAATGGGATAGGGGCAAATAATAATACCTATTTAAATTCACCAAAAGCATGGATTGCGGAGAGTCCCATCCTTCACAAGCAAACATAGAGTTCTTTGACCCTAAACTAGCTCTAATGCAAAAAAAAAGAACCATATCTCCTCTCCCTTGCAACGATGCTCCCAAATTTGTGAGCATGTCCGAAGCATAACTCTCAATATGGACATGACCCAGTATGGACTTGCCACATATTCATTCTTTAAACATATTGTAATGTACACCTCCCCTCACATCTACCCAAGTAACTATAAAATCGGGGTAAACATGAGCTGAGGCTAGTTAAGAGTAGACTCAACCTACTTGATGAGTCTAAGGAAGTGGAATCAAGATGGAAAACCATAACATAGAATCCATGCACCTGCTATAGGGCCCCCAGAGGCTATCCTAGTCATCAACTTAACGTGTTCCTGGTCCCCACTGAATTTTGTTGAAGAAAACCCCCATAAGCTCCCTTGATATGGGAAAGGGTGTGTTTGGGAGGCTCTGGACGCACCCACAACAGGGGCATGCGTGCATGCAGGGACTCAATTTCCTAGACCTGTGCCTGTGTCCATGGGATTTAAGGAAATTTTTAAGCCCAAAATCTCAGAAACTGCCCAAAATTTCCTGTAGCTTTCAGAAATCATTAAACACATAAAGACAATGCCAAAAAACCAAAAACTGATTGTAGGACTAGGCCTAACCATCCCCAATCGAGACTGAAATTCTATCAAACACTTGGCATGAAAGAAATCTACAGGTCTATGATACAAGAAAGAGCATGAATAACTAAAATGTATTATGAGACATTTCAAGAAGGATCACCACGCTCTTCCTTGAACACATATGACATTAATTAGGTCTTGCATCCATTATTTTAACAATTACAAGAAAATACATGAAATAACCATCACATGGACCAGTCGTTTAAAAATGCTTATAACCAACATAAAAACATTGAAAAAAATGTGATATAACATCCATTAAATCCACTCATTAATAAGTACAAAAGCAAGGGAACTTGTCTTCCATTAGACATAGGCAATAACTAACCAGGTTCGGGACTTCCAAGTACCACTTGACAATCGACATGGTTGAGCAAAATATCTCTTGAGCTAGCCACACCCACGCCATATTTAAAGCATTAATGTTTGATCTCATGGATAAACCAATCCAAAACACAACCAAGGGAATCCATAGGTTAAACCACCTTCACCCTCATCATACCATGATCACAAAAAAACTGGTGCTTTGATCACAAAATCGAACCAAGCTTGGAATTCCATACATAATCCATCACCATCCTTGAGGATTTTTTTTGTGTCCCTATCTCTCAGGATTTACTGCAATCCAATCCTGGATCACTAGTCCCTAAACCGAGACACCACCCTTAGGATTTACCATGTATCCCTCCAAAACTGATCAAGGGATTCATAGGCCTTTGGGAATGAACCTAAGACCTCATCTGCCTTAGATTCCAAAATCCATCTGGAAATTCCAAAGCTAAAAACTGAGATCAAAATCCCAACACACCATGGCATTCGAAAAAAGGCAAGGGAATGTGGAATACAATTGTCAAAACTGAACAAAAATATGCCACCGATAACAAGAGAACCAAATACCAACATGCATAATCCATGCATGTCCCAACCAGCTAGGATCACACATGCAATATGTTACCTACAAGTATTTCTGCTAAAGTTGATAGATCCTACTCTTCCTCACTTGATCCTTTCTTTCTTTTCCTTTCCTTGTCCTTCCTTTGCTTTCTTTCCTCCTTCTTCGCTCAATGCTAAAATGCTCCAAGAAAACTCTAAGTCTCCAAGAGTATGAGAGAGAGAATAATGAGAGAGAGCTCCAAAACTAAACTTACAAAAGGTACCAACTGATCCTTAGAAGTGCTTTTATCAATTAGGCCTTTATTTTCTTCATTTTCCATTATTTTCCTTCATTTTCATCCTCACATGAAACCTATGACCTTTTACCTTTGTTTTCTCCTAATTTCCTTTATTTTCATAAATAAATGTGCCGAAAATACTTTTTTTCCTCTTAATTACCTTAGCCATTCCCTTTGCCAATTTCCTTAGACATAAACACATCCAATGATGCCCACTAGGATATATTTTCCTAACATTTAGTTTGGAATACATGTCCCTTAACCACGGTCTTATTTTTTTCATTTATGAACTTTTATTAGATGAATATTTTGTCTGCGTCTGTTACAAAACCCTCTTGCTTGGGGAACAACATCCTCGGTGTGAAACCACACCTACACCTCAACAAAACCAATGAAAAGAAAACATACTACACATGGATATTTATAACTTAGATTGATGCAATATTTAGAATGAGTAACCTTCTCAAATGCCAAAAATATGATAACATGAACATATAACATCCATATCGCTTATTAGAGCCTTATAAATTAGCTCATGGTGGTATTTACATCCATATACATCTTTACATATACCAAAAATATACCAAACATCAAACCAAAACTATTTGAACTCAATTGACAAAAAATGAAGGATACATGGCTCAACTCTAATCCTCCATCCCCCATGTAGCTTCATTGGGCCCATAGTGCTTCCACTGCACTTTAACTTGATCTATGGCTCCATTCCTGAGCATGAGATGCTTCTGCGGAAATATGTGCTGAGGTTCCAGCTATAAGTCTCCTTCTTTAACATGATAAACATATTTTATATACATTTTAAGTAATGAAAAATGAAACACATCATGGAATTTCACTGTTTGAGGCAGTGCATGTCTATAGGTTGTTGGTCCAATCCTATCAAGGATCTTAAAATGTCCGCAATATGGTGGTTCTAGCTTGGCACATGATATGATCCTCAAGGAGCTCTTCTTGGGCTTGATGTGAAAATAAACATGCTACCCAACATGAAACTCATTAAATATCTAGTGTTTTTCTGCATAACTCTTCTTTCTGTCATGTGCTTCCTTTATATTTCTCTTTATAACCTACATTTCCTACTCCATGTCTTCCAATATGTCTAATCCAATCAACACCCTATTACTTGATCACTCCAACTGATGGGAGTATTACAACTCTGCCCATACACTAACTCAAAGGGACTCATCCGCAATGACTCCTTGTACCCATTTTTGTGTGTAAAATAAAACAAAGGTATATAATCTCCCCACTTCCATTGTTGATGCATCACATACATCCTCAACATGTCCTCCAAGATCTTGTTGACCCTATTAGTTTGTCCATTTTTCTATTGATGATACACTGTGTTGAATCCCTACTCGGTGCCCAAACCTGCAAATAATTCCTTCCAAAACCTAGAAGTGAACTTTGCATCCCTGTTTGACACATTCTTCTTTCTAACACCAAGCAATTTGACTATGTCTTTTATGAACACCTATGCTACATTGCTAACTGAATATGTAGTCTTCACTGGGACAAAGTGTGCTACCTTTGTCAACTTGTCCACAACAACCATGATGGAATCATGTTGTCTCACTATCCTCGACAAACTTGTGATAAAGTCCAAGGAAATGACCTCCCATTTCTAGTTTGGAATCCCAATAGGTTGTATTAGACCACCTGGATTCCTACACTCAGCCATCACTTGCTAATAATCCAAACACTTACCCACGAACTCTGCTAATAATAGAATCTCTTCATTATAGTCAACGTCTTCTAATAGCATGGGTGACATGAATATGGTTTGACATGAGAATACCTTAGTATAACCTTCTTGAGATCACTATTTTCTAGCACATATATCTTATCTCTAAACCTACCAATCCATTTTCTATGAGACGATAGTCCACATCCTGTACACCTACACCTGTACCACTACTAGTACCTTTACATATACGTGTACTTGTACTCTGTACCTATAATTGTACTCTGCTACAATCTATGCCTAAGCTCCATATACCTGACATCATACTAACCTTCCTGCAAGATCCTATCTTGTAAATCTGTCCCATATGAGATCATATTTGCAATGTTATTTACTTGTATCCACCTGCTAAGAGAATCTGCGACCTTGTTCTCTTTACCTTTGATATATTTGATCTCAAAATAAAACTCGTTGATCATGGCCAACCATCTAGCTTGCCTAGAATTTAGATTCGGCTGGTCAAACAAATACCTCAATCCATTGGGATCACTCATCAGTACAAAACTCCTGCCAAGAGGATAGTGCCTCCACATCTTCAATGCATGGATGATCGTTGATATCTTAAGATCATGTGTATGATATTTTTGCTCATGTTTATTCAATTTATGTGACTCCTAGCATGCAACATGTCCATCCTACATAAGGAATCCACCAAGCTCTCTTTTGAAATCATATGTACTTACTATAAACTCTTTGTCTGGATCTGTGATCTTTATCATTGGAGCATGTCTTAACAATTTCTTAAGCTGCTCAATACTAGCCTCACACTCCTCTATCCACTCAAAATTATTACCTTTCCTCTATAAGGATGTAATCAGATAAGAAATATGTGAGGAGTTCTTGATGAAACTATGAAACTCTTGTAATAACTTACCAATCCCATGAAATATCTCACCTCATATACATTTCTAGGAGTTTCACACTCCATGTTAGCTCTTTCCTTTTCTGGTTCCACCACTATTCCCTCCTTGGAGATAACATGTCTGAAGTAATTTACCTCTGTCTAAGAGAAACTATAATTTTCGAGATTAGCATAGAACTGATGCTATCTCAACAATCTTAATGTTGCTGCCAAATGTTCGGCATGATCTTCCACATTCTTACAATATACCAGTATATCATCGATGAATACAATCACAAATTTTTCCAAGTAAGGATGCAAAAATATATTCATCAAACAAATAAATGTAGTTGGAGCATTTATCAAACCGAACGGAACTACAAAAAACTCATAATTCCCATACCTGGTCCCGACTGCACTCTTGTAGATGTCGTGCTCTTTGATACGTACGTGATGGTATCCCGATCTCAAGTCTATATTAGAGAAAATTGCTACTCCCTTTAGATGTTCAAAAAAATCATTAATCCTCGATAATGGGTACTTATTCTTGGTCATAAATTTGTTCATATGCATGTACTCAATCCACAATCTGAGAGTGACATCCTTCTTCATGAAAAAAATGGGTGCACTCGAAGGTGATACACTTGGCCTAATGTGTCACTTATCAAGAATCTCTTTCAGCTAAAAATTTAGCTCCACCAACTCAGGTGTACTCATCCTATAAGGTGCCTTTGATGGTGGTGATGGTCCTCGTACCAACTCAATAGAAAATTTTGCCTCCCTATAAGGTACAAAATCTGAAATCTATGCTGGAAACACATCGTAAAACTGATGTAGAACTAGATACCTGCTCAAAACATCTTCATCCTTAACTTACTTACCTTTCTCACTAGAGATATGAAACCACAAATAAAACACACCCTTTCCTACAACTATGCTTGGTCTGCATAGTTCTCACCATCCTAAGAATGTGGATTCCTTCTTTCCCTATAAGACTCTTGGTTCCCATTGTAATCGAAGCACTCAATGGATTTTTCATAAAAATCAACCTTGGTCCTATGAAGGTATAGTCATTCCATACCCAATATCATGATATATGATCCCAATGGAAATATGTTCAAGTGCGCTACTGTAGGCATACCATTTAAATCAAATGTAAAAGATCTTACCCAATGATGAAATATTTTCTTTGTACCTATAGACAACTAAAATAAGCAATATTCTACATGCATTTCTTTTCTCAAACCACACTTATCCAATAGGTTAGGATTAATATAACTATAATTAGATCTAGGATCAATCAAAATAGAAATAACTTGATCACAAATCTTATCATCCATTTCAATGATAGATGCCTAATGATCTGCCTTCTTGTTGTCCACAACTGCATAAATACAAGGAATCTTATGACCAACATCCCCAACTATCTGTGCCTCCTTTGCATTATAGATCTAGGGTCTACCACCGTGATATTGTAGAAAATCCCTCTCACGATGATCCTTGCCACATATGCAACACTGCAACGGTGCTCTACCATCACCTCTAGTTTGTTACTCTCCAAGTCCCTTCCCACTTGTATTGAAATTATTGTAAGGAACCAAATTTTCTTTCTCACCTACATCTTGTGGTATTTCCCACTTTGGTGGCCATATCCCATTATCTTTCTCATTTCCTTTCAAATCACATTTAGGCTCAACTTTTCATTTTGACTACTCATGAAAATGCTTCAGCTTTCAAATGACCTCCTCAAATAATCTAGGCTCATTGAACTCAATCCTGTTTCTCTATGCTACCGGCAACCCGCTGATGAATCTCTGAACCTTATCCTTCTCCTCCATGAGGTAAGGCACATATCTCAAAAAGTCCAAAAACTTGCTAGTATACTCATCATTTTTCATGGAACCCATCTGCAACTCATAAAACTCCTTAGCTGTAACATCATAGTACCTCTCTAAAAAAGAATTTTTTCGAAATAGCCTCTGTAACTCACTCTAGGTAATTTCCTCCTCATATATACCCCAAAATTATTCACATCTTCCCACAAAATATTTTTTTTACCTTTAAGACTGAATGTAGATATGCATGCTTTCATATTTTATGAATAATCAATCTGAAGAAATTCCTAATACCAAGCAACTATGCCTATGAATCTTGTGGTTTCTTCATCTCTCCATCAAAGGTAGGTGGCTTTGGTTTCATAAACTCACCCAACAAATATCCCTTGTCACTCCTCCTGTAAGGATGATAAAAATGATGATCATGATGCCTATCATAACTAAAACTAGAATAGTACATGTGTTTATCTCCTCTCCTATCCAGAGTGTCCAATAATTTTACATCTCTAATTGTGTCAGCTCTACTTGACCTGTAACCACTAGGAGACCTACCACCATATGCACCATTAGTTCCATCCTCATGTCCATAACTGATCTGAAGTGGTCCCCGTAACTGCAAATATGACAAAATCTGAATGGTTTCTGCATTCAATTCTGCTTATTTTTCTTGTGCATGTATGATTCAATCATTTTTCGCCTCACAACTCCTTATCTCATCCTTCAAAATTATCAGTGTATCTGCTAAATTAGATGAGTGCCCAACACAATGCTTCTCATTAGATTCATAGGGATATTCTCTATAGTCTACCATCTTGCTAGCCATCTTTGATTTATTCCTTCAAGGCCTCTCACTCTAGCTTAAACCAAATCAGACTAAACCAACATACCTTAGAATAATTCGGGGAGGATATCTCATTTGCAAGATCAACCAATCAACATAATGCATGTATAGACATAATGATACCAACATATAGTATTATAATGCATAGGTATATCGATGCATATACATCATTATAGATAGAGTCCAGTCATAAATTCACGACCATGTCAACTACACACCATGACCTCGTGCATGGCAACCTCAACCATACAATTGTACACTCGAAAACATGTAAACACCTGAAATGTATAAGCATTTATATGCTCATGAAAATACATTTACAACAACACCATCAACCCTTCCATGGTGACACCACTTTCACCATGACCAACACCATGCAAATGTAATAAGTACGTAGACCACAAGCATGAGAAACACATACACGAACAACATGAATGAATGATGACAACAATCTTGACAACATCATACTTTTTCCAATGAGAGCACAACCACGCTCTGATACCACCTGTAATGTACACCACCCCTCAAATCTACCCAAGTAACGAAAAAACCAGAGTAAACATGAGCTGAGGTAGTTAAGAGCAGACTCAACCTCCTTGATGACTCTAAGGAAGTGGAATCAACACAGAAAAATATAACACAGACTCCCTACACCTGCTACATGGCTCCCAGAGGTTATCCCAGTCAACAAGCTAACTTGTCCCTAGGTCCCATTGACTTTTACTGAAGAAAACCCCCTCATTCTCCCTTGATATGGGCAAGGGTACATCTGGAAGGATCTAGACGCACCTACAACATGGGCATGTGTGCATCGAGGGACTCAATTTCCCAGACTTGTGCCTGCGTATGCGTGATTTAAGAAACTTTTTAAGACCAAAATCCTAGACACTGACCAATACTTCCTATACCTTTTAGAAATAATTAAACAAATGATGATAATGCCAAATAACCAAAAACTAACTCGAGGACTAGGCCTGACCATCCCCAACCAAGACTGAAATTCTATCAAACACTTGGCATGAATGAAATCTACATGTTTAGGATACAAGAGAGAGAATGAATGACTGAAAAATCTTATGAGACATTACAAGAATGTTTTCCACCATCTTCCTTGAACATATATGACATCAGTTAGGTCTTGCATCCTTTATTTTAACAAATACAAGTAAATAAATGAAATAACCATGACATGGACCAGTCATTTAAAAATGTTTATAAAAAAAATAAAACCATGGAAATAACAGTGATATAATATCCATTAAATCCACATACTAATAAGTACAAAAGTGAGAGAATTTAGCTTCCATTAAACATATGCAATAGCGGACCAAGTTCGGGACCTCCACGTACCACCTGACCGTAGACATAGTTGAGCCAAATCTCTCTTCAGCCATTCACTCCACTTCCATGTTCCAAGCATGAATGTGGGATCTCGTTGATAAACCAATATAAAACACAACTAACGAAATTCATAGTTTAAACCACCTCCACATTCACCATACCGTTATCACACCAAAACCAGTTCTCCTATTACGAAACCGACCCAAGCTTGGAATGCCATATGGAATCCATCACTATACTTGAGGAATTTTCTATCTCCATGTCTCTCAAGCTTTACCGCAATCCAATCCTATATCACTACACACAAAAACCGAGACACCACCCTGAGGCTTTACCGTGTATCCTACCAAAACTAGTGAAGGGATTCCTATGAATTTGGGAATGAACGTGAGACCACATCTACCCAATATTTTGAAATCCATCCAAAAATTCCTAAGATCAAAACTGAGATCAAAATCTCAACACACCATGGAATCAAGAAAATTCAAGGCAAGGTTGAAAACCATTGTCAAAAGCCACCAAAACCATGACACTAACAACAAGAGAATTAAATACCAACATGCATAGGCCATGCATGTCCCAACCAACTAGGAAATCACACATATAATATGTTACCTACAAGTATTCTTGAGGAAAATTCTAGATCTTGTTCTTCCTCACTTTATTCTTTCTTTCATTTCCTTTCCTTGTTTTTCCTTTGCTAGCTTTCCTCCTTGGCTCAATGCTGAAATGAACCAAGAAAAATCTAAGTGTCCAAGAGTATGAGAGAGAGCTCCAAAACTAAACTTGAAAAAGGTATCAACTGATCTTCATAAGACTTTTTAACAATTAGGCCTTTATTTTCTTCATTTTCCATTATTTTCCTTCATTTTCCTCCTCACATGAAACCTGTGAAGTTTTACCTTCATTTTCTCATAATTTCCTTTATTTTCATAAATAAATGTGACAAAAATATTGCTTTTCCTCTTTAATGCCTTAGTCATTTCCTTTGCCAATATCCTTAGCCATAAACACATCCAGTGATGCCCACTAGGATATCTTTTCCCAACATTCAGCTTCAAATAGTGTCCCTTAACCGTGGTCTTAACCTTGGTCTTATTAACTTTTATTACATGAATATTTTTCCTAGGTCTGTTACACATACTATGTTCCTACCACCATAAGAAACAACCTAATCATCCTTTGTCGATTCTCAGCTTCCCCTATTGTCACCCCTTTAGTGATAGCATAGTAACCCCCCTGTGTAGTTTGACCCATACCCATCAACAAATCGCAACCCCAAACAAATGGCGACCACTTGGTAAAGGAAGTAGAGCATTCGAACCCTACTTTCAGATGCATAAACCATTTCTTCCTTCATGTACTCCCAACTCCACATACAATTGGAAACATAAATAACAAGCCAAATTAATATGATAGTTTATTCTTTAAGTATATTAAATATTTTTATTTAAGTTAATCCCTTTTTATCACCAATCTTAAAGTTTTAAGTTCAATTTCAATATTTACTGCTTAAGTCACATTTTGTAGTATAATGTCTCACATTGTAGTTTTTCCTTTATATAAATCAAAGTTAATCCACTTTATATAAACTAGCCAAAATCCATATTAACTCTGGATCTATCTGTTAATTTTTCATAGGGCTACATTAATCTTTGCTTTGATAGTTGCATTTATTCATAAACACATTAAGTTCACCCCATATCATTATATCATTATTCATATTTACAATATTAACCCACAACATATGCAACTACTTAGAAAGAGCAATAACATCGTCATCAAAATAATATATGCAGTGTAACATAAGGGAACAAAGGAAGAAAACAATGCACACATATAGACACCAGGATTGGTTCGAGACTAGGGAAAACCCAACTATGTGGAAAACCCTTGCAAATTCTTCTTCTTAGATTGTCATCAAATTATTCAACAAACAAGAGTACAATGATCCATTGATCCATATCTTCATAATGCAATATAACAACTAGCACATGCGTAATATAACCATAAACATACTTCTATTGAAGGATCTTGATTCTCAGAACTGTAATGCATTGTCACTGCCTGTAGCATACTATTGAACATTGTTGTTATTGAGTGGAAAATTTGGAGAACTATATATGCATCTTTGTGGGCCTGATTTGCAACAGAAAAATACATAAGATATCTACAGAACGACAAATCTACACTAGTATGGGACATAGATCCAATAGAACACTGAAGTCAACCGAAATCGGCTATCAAATCCCAGATTTGAATCCACGATGTTATCAAAGATTGATTGTGAGAATTTGTGATTGATCGGATGATGGTTGGAAGCACTGCACGAGCAAATGGGGTTGATATAGGTCAGATCTTCTTGGAAATCCATTAGCCACACCCATAACACTTTGTGCTTGTGGCTATGGGTCCCTAGCCATAGGCATAAGCCCTAATTTTTTCACAAGCTTCAGACCTTGTGATTTCAGACCCTACGCAAACTCTTTTCATTGAACCTGTGCGAGCCAAAACAAAATGGACGAACCAAAAAAAATAAAGCAAATAGAAGAATGCTTGAGAAAGTGTAATAATGAGCTTGAGGTCACTTCTATTTATAGGATTTTGTGTGGGTCCACTTGGGGTTAAGGGAAACTTGACTAATTCCACATGAACTTTGGCCAACCCATTCCATTATACATTACTAAGTAAAACAATTCAAAATTTAACTTCTGCTCAACCGATTGGGGTGATATATAGGTTGATTTTGGTCCTCTTGAAAAGAGGAATCTAATTTAATTGTGATCTTGACCTTCTGAGTTTTCAAAAGTGGAATTTGATTGTAATTGCCTAATTTTAACACTCCCTCTCAACTAGGGAGAATTTCACCTGCTAATATCTATTCATCGATCAATATGCCATTCTGGTATCTTCATGCATTACCACGTATTGACATTGATCATCTCTTTCATGTATTTATCATGGTGCGATCCTTCATCATTACAAATATTTAATGAACTACTCATGCTTATTCCATCTTATCTCTTGATTGTTGTTTCTCGTATGCAGAACATTATTAGATATATAAGAAGAATAATTTGTCACTAGAGGGGAGCTTAGGCTACCATTTAGAATCTCTGCCAATGGGCTACTACCTAGAATATCAATCATCAGTGAAGATCATATCATCAAGGAGAAAATCTCGACCTGTAACTGCATTGGGGATCATAACTCGACCTGGAACCTCATGGGGGATCTATACATCTACAAACCCATATCGAGAAATAAGATATCTGAACACACAGGGGAGACCATCTCGACCCTGGGATTACATCAGGGAGCTCAATCTCAACCCGAAACTGCATAGGGTTATCTCAATCCATCCTATTTCCTATTGATATTCCGATCAATGATCCTGAATAGTAATGTGGTAGAACACTTGCATCATAAATGACTTGGGTTGTACACCCCAAGTAAACTCTCAACTCGTTGACCAAGCGAGGAGAAATATTCTTGAGAAGCCCGACTTGTGGGTATGATGCCAACTGGGGTATACTCTGCAAAGACCAGATAGCGAAACATCATCCAACCCTATGAATATAGGGGATTAGTATCTCTAACCCAATGGGTAATAGATATGGGTCATACCCTATTTTCCATAGTTCCCTCAACCCTAGGAGCCCTTTATCTCAATTCCTCACCATGGGTGCTCAGTAAGGGAGGAAACATTGGTTAAGTATCCTCGATCAACACTACTCTCATCATACTTAAATATGGTATGTTATTGTCTAAATAACAATCGATTCCTGTTCATACAAGACATCGAATAAAATATTATGTTAGATCATAAATAGTCATATAAATTCATAAATGGATACTAGAATCATCCTCCCTCTCAAGGAGGTGTCAATCAAAAGCCTAAGCTTGTCTCGAACAGTTGCACTATCTCAATGAATGGAGAAATATAAGTCCCAACAATATATATATATATATATATATATATATATATATATATATATATATATATATATATATATATATATATATATATATATATATATATAGATGGTATTATCTATTATCACATAGTATCCATGTCTTATCAATATCATGCTCAGAAAACTCTCTAAGGAGCTTCTACATCCAACCCCCAGCTAGCCATGCTAGCAATATCGTATCCAACTTTGGAAGTGTTATGGATATTTCATTCAAGATATCATTGTAGATATCATATTAAAGAAGCATCCAAATTTTCTCATTAATATTAATCCCAAACATTAGCACATTCATTGAGCTACATATCATAGGAGAAATATCTCAGGCTTTAAAAGTAGAAAATTTCATGCAAACATTTCAAAGGATGTTCAGTGGCAATTATGAATGAAGCAACTCAATCATGAATTTAATCATGTTTTATCCACATCATATACAGATGGATGTTTAAAACAAAACATAAATGCTTCAATCAACTGTCAAATGCCATGTAAAGTTCAAAAAAATTTGAACTTTAAATAAGAGTGTCCAAGGATTTACATTTCCATTACACAAAGACATTTTTAAATAGTTTTGCGACCTGGGATTTCTTTCCCAAATTCCAGAAATTCATTCATCATGCCATGATACATCATTTCGAGATTCAGAAGCCATCTCCCTCTTACTTAATTTGTCAGAGGCTCATCACCTGTCAAGAGTAGACCATCAGTATGTACAACCAAAGCCATAATCAAAATCAAGGCCATACCTTCGAACTCATCATCCTGACTTCATCAGATAGCTGTCAAATATAGAAAAATCTGAATCGGGGAGCTTGCATCACACAATGCTCTATGCAAGCACAATGAATTACCAAGCCAACATAATATTCTGTACATAAATCAGTGTTGTGTCAATGAATTCAAATCATCAGGGTTTAGAAGTAAAAAAAAACTTATTATCAAAGACATTGATGTGATAGTATCAATTCTTTCAACCATGTGACATGTAGAGCTCATATCAAGTCTTGAATTCATTTACTATTAAGCCATCAAGGCTATCATTTAACATCTCATTACCAACCATTTTTTTCACTAGAGGTGCATACATCAAGGTTACGTCATGCATGTTCCATCTTCATAATGAATCACAACAACCATTGTGCTAGGAACAAGGAGGCCAATACAAAACCATAATTTTGAACACTCACATAAGACATTGAAGGCAACTATGCCCACATAACAGTGTCATCAAAGAAAATCAACAATCAATAGATGAAGTCCACATACGGAGATCTATAATCCAAAGAGATGTCTCAATCATCAATTCAAAGTTCTAAAACATCATGTCAAAGTTCCAAATACAGCTCATCTGTATCAATCTATGAAAACATGTCGCAAAAAATTCAAACATAAAGATATCTTCATATGAATTTCTCGGTCACCTACAAACACAAGTTCGATTCAAACATAGGAACTTTTCCTGCTTACAAATCTTATTGATATCTGCAACACATCTACAAAACTGACATATTCTAGGTGACCATTTGATTTATTGCCAAATCCTTTATTTACATTGATCAACAATTTAACTCGACAACTTCAGAAATCAATTTATAATGGCAGGACATATCATAGATCCCTTGATTCAAAGTACAAACTGATTTCGTGTAAAAAACTTCAATTTTATGTCTATTAGGCATAGTCGCATCTATGGGCCTTACTTTGTGCCAGTGAGGCTTAGACCTTTGATATAGATCAACAATTTTAGATACCCATAAATCATAGTAGAACATGTAATTTCATTTTCATTCATCAACCTATCTTACTGTAGGTTTTAACCCTGTATAGAAATTATCTGCAACTGAATCTTAAAAATATATAATAAACAATAGCGAGAGAATAAAACAGAAAATAGATATAAATAGAGATTTTCTCATGGATCCCAAATCGGAACTACCAACTTGATTTTTCATTATATTCCATTTAGTGTTACAACAATATATATATATATATATATATATATATATATATATATACATGCCGAAGCATTCATAAACACCGATCCATTAACACTAGATTAGAACATAACTGTAGTTCGCTTAACCGGATATAAAAAATACTAGGGGCTGAAAACCATCATGCCCCCAAAACAATGTGCAAACCCATGCACAAAACCATGGGTGGGTCTGCCCACCTAAAAATAAAGTCCAAAAAAAAATTTCTCAGGCCACTGCCATGCACACTGATAGGGGGGATACCTCCCCCCTGTGACCCCCCTACTGTGCTTGGCACAATGTATAGGTGGGGATTTCACCCCCCTGTGACCCCCCTATGCATGCGACTAATCGTGGAAATAATATAACACATACCCAACATTCTCCTACTTGTTGTTTTCTTTCCACAGGGGGCCATAAGTGAGCTTAGTCATTAGTCCAGCTCTGCAATACCCATTGTTTCTCTACACCAAGAGAACTTCTGAGTGCTCATAGACTTCTTTAACGCATTTGCAACATTCTTCAAAGTGTCCACCTTTACCAACAACACCCTTTTATCGTCAACCATGTCTCTTACAAAGTGATATTGAACATCAATGTGCTTTGTCTTTGAATGATAAACACGGTTCTTAGCCAAGAAAATTTCACTCTGGCTATCACAGTCTATCCTTATAGCCCACTGTACCAACCCCATACTTAAACACAATCTCTGCAACCAAACTGATTCCTTTCTTGCATGAGTGGCTTCCATATATTCTGCCTCTATAGTTGAAAGAGCCACTATAGACTATCTTTTACTCATCCAACTGACTGGACCTATGAATAGGCTAAACACATACCCACTTGTAGATCTTCTTTGGTCCATATCTCCAGCCCAGTCTGCATAAAAAAAACCATATATTTCCAAAACTCTGTCCCATCTTGGCCTTCCCTGGTAGCACAAATCCTAATCACCAGTTCCACACAAATATTTGAAAACCCGCTTCACTGCTGTCCAATGCTCCTTCCCTGGTTTTGACATAAAAATGCTCAATACTCCCACTGCATTTGCAATGTCTGGTCTAGTACATACCATTGCATACATCAAGCTACCCAATGCACTTGCGGATGGAACACAAGACATATCCTCCTCTTATTCTTGTGTCTTGGGACATTATTCAACAGACAAATTTACACCTATAGGAATCCTGCATATTGAACCTCTACAATATAGTCTTGACATAGTTCCTATGGTTTAACCAGAGCTTCCTCTTTGCCAAAACTCTCTTAATTTTGATGCCCAATATATAGTTTGTAGCACCAAAATACTTCATGTTGAATTTGGAGAACAATTGGGTCTTCAAATCTTGGATAATTTCTTTGTCATTTCCAATCAGCAACATACCATCCACATACAAGACAAAATAAATAACAGGGTCACCAATTAATTTAAAATAAACATAGTGATCCTCTTTTCTTCTGGTGAAGCCAAGTCCCTGTATATAGGTATCAAATTTCTGACACCACATCTTTAGTGACTGTTTTAAACCATACATAGACTTTTTTAGCCTGCATAAAAGTTCTTTCTTACCCTTCATCAAAAATCCTTTAGGTTGCTTCATGTATATCTCTTCTTCCATATCTCGGTGAAGAATTGATGTCTTCACATCCATCTGTTCTACCTCAAAATCAAATGTAGCAACAACAAATAAAAGTAATATAATAGAAGTAACCTTGGCAACAGGAGAAAAAATATCACCAAAATAAATTCCCGGCACCTAGGAATAACCTTTTGCTACCAGCCGAGCTTTGTATTTCTCCACCTTTCCTTCTACATTCATCTTCTTCTTAAAAAACTTGCTACTTATCAAGCTTTTTATTTATCCACCTTGCCTTCTACATTCATCTTCTTCTTAAACATCCATTTTCTCCTGATGGGCTTCCTTCTAGCCGACAACTCCACCAGATCCCATGCCTCATTTCTGTGCAAGGATGCCATTTCATCAACCATGGCCTCCTTCCAGAGTTTTCCATCCTCTTAATCCACTCCATCCCTGACAGTTCTGGGATCATCATCAGTGATAGTTAAAGAAAAATTTGAACAAAAAGCAGATGGACTATACCTTTCTAGTTGTCTTCTTTCCCGAACTGATCTTCTCAAAACTGGAGCTTGTGGCTCTTCCTCTTCTGAATCTTGTGATGTTGTAGAGTTTGATTCATCCTCCTTTAGCTCAAATTTTGTCTTCATAGGTTCCTCTGGTAGCACTTCATGTTTAACAACATATTTCACCTCTCTAAACACCACATCTCGGCTGTAGAGAACCTTCCTTTATTCTGGGTTCCAAAGCTTGAAACCTTTTAAACCATCGTGATACCCAATAAAACTTCACCTTTCAGATTTATTATCTAACTTGGTCCTTTCCTTCTTTGGAACATGTACATATGCATCAAATGAAAATATCTTTAGATGTGAAAGAGAGGGTTTATTACCAGTCCATACCTCATGTGGAGTCTTATCCTCCAACGCTGATGAAGGTGATCTGTTAACCCAGTTACGTGCAGTCTCCACTACCTCTGTCCAAAACTCATGTCCTAACCTGGTACCACTGAGCATGCTTCTTTCCTTTTCCATGCGCGTTTTGTTCATTCTTTTTGCAACTCCGTTTTGCTGAGGTGTGTATGGAGTAGTCTTCTGCCGTGCTATACCACACTTCTTACAGAACTTTTCAAATTACTTCTTACAAAACTCTCCACCATTATCTGTCCTCAAAACCTTTATCTTATTCTCTGTCTGGTTTTCCACTAGGGCATTAAATTATTTAAATATGTCAAATACTTCAGATTTCTTCCTCAATAAATATATCCATGTATTCCTTGAGAAGTCATATATGAATGAAACATAGTACACATAATTACCCAATGATGGAACTGACACAGGTCCAAACACATCACTGTGCACAAGCTCTAATACCTTGTTCACCCTCTTAGCACTAGAAGGAAAACTCACCCAATTCTGCTTCCCATATACACAATGTTCACAAAAATCGAAATCTAGAGAGAAATTTGACATACCTTCTACCATACCATGTAGTATCCAAAGGCCCTTCTCTCCAATATGTTTAAGCCTTTGATGCCATAGCATGGTATTTTCTCTAGAGACCTCTAGGTTTTTCGCTCCACCTTCAGGAACCACAGAACTATTGCACCCATTTATAACAATGCTACCCTAATTCTTTTACAGAGTTTTAATCTAAACTCCCGCATTAATACCAGTGCTCCCTGAACCATCTTGCAGGTATCTTTCTCGAATTTTTTTTTACGCCTGCATCATCCATATTGCTTACATAAATCAGATTTCTGGCCAATGAAGGAATACGCAGAACACCAGGAAGTGTTCTAATCCTTCCACCTTGCATCTTCAGTTTGAATTTTCCACTTCTGATGATTTTGGCCTTCCTATCATCCCCTAAGAAGACATCAACACCATCATACTTCTCATACTCATAGAACTAGTCCCCATTGGGAGTGAAATGAAAGGATGCACTTGAGTCAATCAACGATGCCTCATGATCTACATGTGTATTTGAAGAAGAAGCCAAATACACATCCCCACCTTCATTTGAGGTGGTTTTTGCCTCTGCAGAAGGAGCATCATTGGATCCATTTCTTTTCTTAGGAGCTTTATATCTGCAGTATTTTTTGCAGTGTCCTTCCTTTCCACATTTCTAGCACACCTTTACAAACTTTCCTAGAGATTTAGATCTGCTCTAGATTTAGATCTCCCACTCGAAAACTTATTTTTGTTTATATTTTGGGACCTTCCTCTTACAGATAAGGCATCTCCATTCCGGCCCTCCATATTTATCTGTCTCATTTCGTCGAATAGCAAGGCTGAGAAAATTTCATCAAATTTCAAGGTAGTTGTATTGCTACCTATTGCAATAACCAAACTGTACGACAAATCTAGTGGAGAATACAACAAACTGATGCACTTATCTTCATCTGAGATTTTGTTATCAATAGATGAAAACTGACTTACCACAGTATTTACGGTGTTTATATGCTTTGTCACCTAATCTCCATCCTTCATCCTCAGGGTATACAGGTTTTTCGGCAGAAATAATTTATTCACCAAAGACTTATATTGGTACAAATTCCCTAGCTTGTCCCACAAAGTCTTCGTTGTAGATTCCCTAGATACATTCATCAATACCAAATCTGAGATACACAACCATATTGTGCTCTTTGCCTTTTGATCCAAATTATTCCAGTCTTCATATAACATTTTTTTTGGTTTAGTACCTGAATCTACCATGATCCACTGATCTTTATCCACCAGCAAATCCTCCATCTTGAGCTTCCACAACTCAAAACTCTGACCATTAAATTTCTTGATCTCTGTCTTTCCACTTCTCGCCATCTTCTTTCACCACAAGAATTGATACCACAGATCTCCCACTGAATAGGGTCTACCATAGGCCCAAGAAAAAAACCCCTCAACAGAAAATGTGTCCCCTTGAAGCCAAAAAAACTCTGATACAAAATGTAGGTTTTAAGCCTGCACAAAAATTATTTGCAAATGAATCTTAAAATAAAAAATAAACAATAGTGAGAGAATAACATACCCAACACTTACTGGAGTCATTCAACAAAATATATTTTAGATAATAAACACATGATCGTCAACATCATTTCATCTATATTTCATAAAGGGTTGGACTTGAAATATCAAGGCAACAGGTAGATGTGACAACACAATCTTATGAACACAATAACAATAAATCAAGTCAGGGAATTTAATTTCACGATATACCATAACCACAGGTAGTAGGAGATCTAGAACATCAATATCTTAGATATGCCTCTTTCATAATGGCCACCAATACCATGCTTATCATGATCAATAGGATCAAGTTAGGTTATTTAATAAACCAACAGTGTCAATCTATTTTTCCACGAGCTTTCATCATGCTTATCACAAGCATTATCTGTACCATATCAATGAGGTAAATTTCTATAAGAGATCAACATGTCTTATGCATATCAAGAGTCAAGAGTATCATTTAACAGAGTTAGAATCTGTTAGTGTCAGTCTAGTCATACTGCCATCAGTGATCAAAATTTCTCTTTTTCATTTGCATATTAGGAGTCCCATACCATAAATTTTCACCATTCTGCTAGGTCATGGATTCATTGATGGTAGTGGTCTTTCATCAGTTTTACCTCATGTGAAACTTGCTAATTCTCCTCTCTATGGTCTTAGTCATGATTCACTTTCATTCCCAAATCCATATTAGTAGGTTATATGGTCGGTCTCATTAGGTTCTAGGGTCTCATCATGGTCAAATTAATTAGTCAAGTGTCAATAAATATCAGCAAGGTCATGAGGAGATCAAATAAACTCAAAGTCATAGCATGTGGGAAAATCAAAGAAATTTTTTATTAAGCTTGATGTAATTTTCTCCTCAAAACCATTTTTTGAGGTGAAAACATGCTACTTTTCTTTTCTTATCATCTCTTACGTAATTTTATGTCATCATATGTAATAAGTCACACTTCAGAAGCTGCTATCTCCACAAAGTCACTACCTTGTCCTTTCAAAGAGGTTTTCCACAACATTTTCAGTGTCAAATCATGTTCCAAGTATGTCCATCAGAAAGAGCCTACAAAGAGCTTTCCAATGGTATATTATACTCTCAAAAATCACTCCTGGATCCAAAATTATGCCTAAGTGAAAGAAGGTCCCCTATAGCCCAATCTTTCCCCTTTTTCCCATTTCCCTCTTACACTTTATTTCATAAATTTTTTAAGGTTTTCTTTATAAAACCCCCCTTTTTTCCCTATCCGATCGCATGAATTGCATTGCAAAAGTCTTAATAATCCCCCTGATGTGATTAAATAAACCCCTTCTCCTCATTTTCCCTTAAACTTTATAATAAAGTTTTAAAGTTTTTATTATAAATTCCCCCGACCCGATCGCACCTCTCATTCTGATCGCAATTGCAACATTTAAATTGTGCATTCTGATTGACCCTTGTGATCACAAAAACTCTGATGTGATTGATCACAACACTTAAGTCGTGCGTCCCAATTGACCCCGCCCGATTAAATCCCGACCATAGATCTTCTTAAACAATCCAACGGCCCATAGCCCATCGCTCCATCGCAATCGGCATTCCAATCGACCTACCCTGATTGACCATCCCCGACTACTCCGATTCGGATTAACTCCTCTCCCCAATTACGTTTGCACCATTGATCCACCCATTTGATCGGGCAGCCCCCAGCCAATCGCTCCATCGCAATCGGTGAAATCCCTTTGCAAAATACACTTTGCCCTGCTCCCCTCCCAATTTCCGAATGCGATTGACCTTTGGGTCCCACTTAATCTTCCGCCCATTTCCAAAACAAATGTAGGTTTTTCCTTTGTAAAGAACAAAAAGTCATTTTTGTTCGTTTTCAAAGGATTTATGTTATTGGACTTTGTTTTTTTAATTATCCCCGCCTTATTGCATTGATCCATCACTCCATCGCAATCAAAAATTTCTCATAATTCTTTAAAACTCCGTCTTGCTCAAGCCTCGATTCCTGATTGCTATTTAGTCCCAGCCCCACTAAACCCTTCCAACTTTTCAACAAAAAAAGGGGTTTATCCTTTGTAAAAGCCCAAATTCATTTTTATTTAGTTTTATAAAGATTCCCCCCCATCGCTTATTCCCAATCGCATTGGTGAAATCCTATTGTGTAAATACACCCGCCCCAAGCCCCAATTGCGATTGCAATTTTTCTCCCGGTCCCACTTAAAGGCCATCCGCTCTTTCAATGAAAAAATCATTCTTCCCTTTGTAAAAGCGCAAATCATTTTTCATTTGTTTTAAAGGGAATTCCCCTATAACCCCCTCAGCTTTCCTCTCACCTATTCCAATCACATCAGTGTTTTTGTGCCTCATTCTAATATATCTATTCCTCTCCCACTCCGATCCCCGATTGCGATTGCATCATTGCATCACATATATCCAAATCGCTCTATTCCAAAACACTTCCACTCTTCCAATTGCGATTGTAATTTGGGCCCACCTCATTTCCATTTGCTCTTTCTCATTCGAAATGAATTTTTCCCTTCACTAAAAGGCATCATTTCATTTTAATTTGTTCCAAAGGCGTTCTCTTCAAAAGTGGATTTTTCTTCAAGAGAGTAATAATAGAAATAAACAGTCAAAGGCCGAGAGTCAATTATGAAACAGAGACCTCTGCAACATATAAAAAATAGGGATATGTTCTTCATATTGCCTATTTTTCCTTCATCCAGTGTAACAGTGAATCTGCAAAAGTGGTAAAAAATGTATTGTTGTTCCTCCCTTTCAGGAGCAGATCGTTGGTCTCTTTCCTATGTTCAGACTTCAGTGAATTAAATCCCTTTTTCTGTGGATCTATTTCCCACATTTCTAGCCTATTTAACGTAATTTTCACGCATTTGTAGGATTCAGTCAGTAAGTAGGGGAATAGTGTGGAGATCAAGGAGAATGCTCTGCGCTCCATTGTAACAGCTTGACAGGGAATTAATAAGATATGCAACTCTAATTTGTGGGATCCCTATGGTATGAATTTTAGCATTTGTTCTCTCCTTTGTGTTCATATGTAAATGTGTTAGGTTTACCATTCATTCATAAACATTTATGGTTGAATGCTTTTAAGATAGATAGGTAGAATCCATTTTTAATGCCTGCCTCACCAGTCTTTCCATTCCATCATTATTTCAAACCTAATTGTTAAAATTCTTGCCTACCTTGCCCCATGAAATACCTTGTATCTCTGGTTTAATTCCCCTGATTCAAACTGCCCTATTTGTTCCATACAACCCTGAAAATTCATTTAAACATTTCCCATCATTATACCTAGCCTAATATTAGTTTATAATTGTAATTTATTGAAATATATTTCTCGGAGAGAGCCCTCTCCTGACCTTGTAGGGCTAGCTACAAGGCTGAGCGTGGTTTAAAGGTTACCCTGATTTTTCTTCCTTCAGCCTAAGGTTCAAATTAGGTGCTAACATTTCTGGAAACTGATCTTGGGAGACATTTAGCATAAAAGATTGATCACCCCAGTAATATTTTCCTTGTAAATTTGTGGACTCTGGATGATGATGTTCAGAGTTTTCTAGGCTGAAATAAATTTTGTAAAGTAGAAGTTTGACCACACTAGCTTCAAGAAGATACACAAGGGCCAATCCAGATCCAAATCCTCCCCCTATGTTCGAAAATCCTAATCTCATTCCAAGGATAGTCAGAAGACAAGAGGGATCACTAAATCCTAGAACTATCTTCAGATCCCATACTTCTCCCAGTGAGTGGTTGTTTGTAGAAGATCTTTCTTTTGATGAGTGTTTTGAGCTTTCTTTGTTTAGAAGTAAGTCTGAAACTACACTTGATGACACAGTTTTAGATCCATAATTTCTTGTATATATTGAAGTTCAAAGGGCAAACACATCAATTGATGATTATATTTTGAATTCCCTTCAGTCATATATCATTGTAACCAATATCCCTGAGCCTTTAGAATCATCAAGAACATCATTTCCTCCTCCTAATTCATCATCATTCCCTTTAGTCAATTCTCAGCTTTCATCTCCTCCATCAACACCTCCCTTGCATTCTAGTAGCACAGACATTGTTCTAAATCACCTAGAGTCATGGTTGCTCGGTATGCACCCCTGGTTTTACCTCAGAACCTGAATGATATGCCTGCTGATTATCAAAGTAAAATTCCTATATTTGATGCCACTCAAAACATCACAACCCAGGAGCATGTTGATAAGATGAATGACTTTTTTCATCTTCATGAGGTAGAGGCAGAGAATGTAATCACAAGGTTGTTTGTCCAAAGTTTTGGAGGTGAAGTTAGGAAGTGGTTTAGAGCCTTAACAACAGGCTCTATCTGCACTTTGCAAGAGTTACATACACAGTTCTTAGACCGGTGGGAGGTAAAGAAAAACCCACTTCAAATTTTGTCTAAATATGAGAATACTAAAATAAATGTGGGTGAAACTGTATAGGATTATTGTCTAAGATTCAATGCTGTATATAATGCTATTCCGGCTAACCTAAAACCCCCTGTGGGATTAGCTTTGCTCAAGTTTCCGGATGGTTTCGATGCTGATATGGCATATCAGTTACGAGAAAGAGATCCTACCACACTTGAAGACATGCAGAAGATAGTTGTGAGCGTAGAAGCGAATTTGCTAGCCAAAAGAGCGTGGACCAAAGCTGAAAAGAGAGTAACTGTTAAAGAGGAAGCCTCTCCTTCAGATAGTAAGATGGATACTTTGATCTAAAAAGTGGAGAGGATGGTTGATCGGTTAACCATTTCAGATAGGCTTGAAGCAAAAATCAAGAATCCAAATTTTAGAGGACATCAACAGACGCAATTCAGAATTAAATAAAGAGAATAGAGAACGCAGAACCAAGCAGCACCGCAACAACAAATCAAGACTCCATTACAGCAGAATTATGTTCAGGGAACAAAGATAGACGATGATGATGATCCTATGATTGAAGCCAATCGTTTCTTTACAGCCGATGGTGTGCCCATATTTTTTATAGAAGATGAAGAATATACAACGATTGTAGACATTTATAAAGATGAAGATTTCATATTAGCTAGTGACATGGTATTAGAAAAAGAGTCTGATGACTACCAAAAAGGATACATGAACACTTTATCAGCCCAACAGAAGCAGTATTCTTTGAGGAACAGAGATGTCCCGATCAGTCCTATTCAGAAGAGAAAATAGCTCCAATCGAAAAACGATTCTTCAAATACTCATAGGAAAGGGAAAGAGCCTGTCGATCCTTCCCCTAGCAATAAATCTTTAGCAAATAACAATGCAAATGAGAAGAACCAGCATAGTGCAGCAAAGGAGGAAGTAGAGAAGAAAGATCCTCCCATTAAAGAGGTAGAAAAAGTTCCTTCCTTTAATTTAGAAAATGAAATTTCTAAGCTGAAGGTGTCCATGCCCTTGACTGAGTTGGTGAAAAATAGTGCATATAAACATCAAGTGTCTAGAATTTTGTAAATAGAATCCGTTTTAGATATGGTAAATGTTGAAGATGACTATCCTAAACTCATCTTTGGTCTAGCCACAGAAGATCATTATGAAGAAAGTGAAGTCCCTCCCTTTTACCTGAGTCTTAGATTACATGAGTTCATCTTACATAATGCTATGTTGGACTCTGGAGCCTCAAAAATTTGATGCCCAAAGCCATTATGGAGAATCTAGGACTTGAAATTACCCAAAAATACCATGATTTTTATTCCTTTGACTCTGGTAGGGTCCATTGTATTGGTCTTATCAAAGACTTGGTAGTATCTTTAGATCAGATCCCAGCCAAGAATGTTTTGGTGGATGTAGTTGTGGTCGATGTTCCACCACGATTTGGAATGCTTTTAGCCAGGTCTTGGGGTGCAAAAATTAAAGGAACCATGCAACTTGACTTCTCTTATGCCACCATTCTCGTGTTTGGTCAGTTGAGAAAAATATATAGGGAGAAGAAGATGAAATACATGATCACTAGCAAAGAGAAGCTAATAAATCAACCCATCAATGGAGTCCACATAGATTTAGAGTCATTTGTATTATATTCAGATGGGAGTTTGAATGATGAGAATGTTCAGTTGGTAGAATTAGATGACTTGCCTAAAATTTCATAAAATTTTAGGGAGGCCCTCAAACAGGAAAAAGATAAAGCAGCAAGCATTTCTGAGCCTCCTGCCTGCCAGCAACAAAAAGACAGTGAATAGCAGAAAGATGCAGAAATTAGTCAATATAAAGTAGAGAAAGAAGCAAAATTTCAGCATCTAGAAGAAGAAGAAGAAGGCCTTTGGAGCATGGACTTTTATGGAGCTGTTAGCAAGGACAGTGCTGGTATAGGAATATGGATTCAGACCCTTGTTTTCCAGCCTGAAAAATTTCCTAGTAATGTTAGAGTATGTACTTACAAATTGGCTTTTGACTGCTCTAACAATGAAGCAGAGTATGAAGCTTTGATTGCAGGTCTGAAAATTTTGAAGAAGTTGAATTCCAAAATGATTTCTGTCTATGGAGATTCAAAGCTGATAATAAAACAGGTAAAAGGAGAATACCAAGCAAAAAATCCATGATTGAGGGCCTACAGAAATGCAGTCCTAGACATCTTGAGGACACTTTATAAGTACACTTTGACAACATTACCCAAGATGCAGAATATTATTGTTGATTCTCTTGCCACTACTGCAAGAAATTTTAAAATTCCAATGAATTCCAGCAACAAGTTTGAGATTTATGTCAAACATAGGCCTGCTGTTCCAGAAAATCTAAAGTATTGGCAAGTGTTTTGGGATGAGAATGAAATCAATGCTTTTTTATAGAGTGAAGGAAAATTCAAGGATACTCCCATAGAAGGTGATTATAATCTTTATGATCAAGAGATCGAAGCAAATCATATGGACATATTGCAGCTGAAAGACAATGTAATTCCTAGAGGTCTCATACCTTTAGAGGAGCTTTTTGATCAGGATGATGTTGTAAAGAAACCAAGCTTGGTGCCCACTAAGAAAGGAGTTGAATATGTGAATCTTGGAACAGCTGACAAGACCAAGCTTGTGAATTTATCAAAGGCATTGACCCTTGAGGTAAAGGAACAGTATGTTAAATTACTTTATGAATTTTCTAATGTCTTTGCATGGGATTATTTAGATTTGAAGGTGTATAACAAAAACATAATTCAGCATATTATTCCCATTAAGCCAGATCAAAAGCCATTTAGACAGAAGCTGAGAAGGATCAACCCAAAGCTACTGCCATCCATTGAAAAAGAGGTAAACAGATTGTACAAAGATGGCATGATTGTTCTAATTATATTTTCCGACTGGATTTCAAATTTGGTCTCGGTACGTAAAAATACAGGTGAGATAAGGTTGTGCATAGATTTTTGGAATCTGAATAAAGCATCCTTAAAGGATAACTATCCACTTCCGAAGATGGATGATATTCTGCAGAGAGTAGTTGGAGCATTAAGGATGTCACTACTCGATGGCTACTCAGGCTATAATTAGATCTTGGTTAATGAAAAATACCAAGACAAAACTGCTTTCACAACACCCCGGGGAGCCTTCTAGTATGCCAAAATGCCATTTGGACTGAAGAATGCTGGAGCTACTTTCCAGCGAGAAATGGAAATTTCTTTTGCCAATGAAAGGGATGTTTTTCTAGTTGTTTATTTGGATGATCTGACAGTGTTTTATGGTTCTGATGATGAGCATTTGCACCACTTGAGGGTTGTTTATCAGCGATGTAGGAAGTTTGGGATTTCTCTTAATCCAAAGAAAAGCCTTTTTGCCATGGATGAAGGCAATCTGTTGGGGAATATCATCTCTAAAGACGGTATCCGCATTAATCCATCTAGAGTTGAGGAAATTCACCACATAGACCTTCCGTGGAACAAAAAGGAGATTCAGGCATTCAATGGTAAGATGAAATTCTTGCGCAGATTTATACCTAATTTGGTTGAACATTTAAGAGAAATCACTAACATGTTGAAGAAGGATACCACTGTCAAGTGGAGTGAGGAGGTTATCAAATCATTTAATCTGGTAAAGTTTTCTTTGTCCAATGCCCCAGTCTTGATTATTCCTTATTACACTCAAGATTTCATTATATTTTCATTTGTATCGGAGCATACTATGGCTGTGGTATTGATGCAAAAGAGAGATCAGATTGAAAAGCCAATTGCCTTTTCCAGTCGGACTATTAGAGATGTTGCCTTGTGGTATAATATTATTCAGAAACAAGCATTGGCTCTTATAAAGGAATTGAAGGATTTTAGGGTCTATATTCTGCATTCACATACTATAGCATATGTTCCTAATGCAACAGTAAAGGATGTCTTGATGCAAACTGATCCAGAAGGTCGAAGAGGTAAGTGGATAGCAGCTATGTTGGAGTATGATTTGGAGATCAAACCCACAAAGTTGATCAAAGGAAAAGGCTTGGCAAAGCTAATGGCCCAATCAAACCTGCTTGCTTTGGATATAAACCTCATAACAACAATGTCAGAAGATGAAGATGAAGGTTTGATTTTTTGAGTTTCAGATATTTTTCTACAATCCCCATGGTATTATGATATTGTTTACGTTCTTCAGTACCTTTCACCACCTACGGGAATGTCTAAAAGCAAAAGTAGATCACTGAAACTTAAGTATTCTAAATACTGTATTTTAAATAGTGCTCTCTATTGGAAAGATCCAAGAGGTATTTTGCTCAATTTTTTAGTTGAAGAAGAGGCTCAGAAAGTAATTCACGACTTTCACAAAGGTGATTGTGGTGGTCATTTGTTTTGGAAAAATACAGCTAACAAAGTGTTGAGAGCAGGATATTATTGGCCCACTTTGTTTTTATATTTGTATAAAACAGCAACGAACTGCCATGAATGCCAATTTTTTCAAGGAAAAAGGAAATTGCTTCCTCTTCCTTTGAAACCAGTTTCAGTAAATGCTCCCTTTCAGCAATGGGGACTCGATTTCATAGGATAAATCCATCCTACATCATTAGCTCAACATCGATGGATATTGACAGGAACAAATTACTTCACCAAATGGATTGAGGCCGTTCTAGCAAGGCAGGCAATTGATATGGTAATTATTCAATTTTTAGAGTCAAATATCTTATCTCGTTTTGGCTGCCCTCACAAATTATAACAGATAACACATCAACCTTCAAATATAAGAAGATGGTGGAGTTCTGTCACAAATACAACATTGTGTTGGGCCATTCAACAACATACTACCCACAAGGCAAGGGCCTAGCAGAATCATCGAATAAGTCTTTGATAAATATAATCAAGAAAATGTTGGAGGCAAACAAAAGAAACTGGCATCGAAAGATCATCAACACATTGTGGGTAGACAGAGTTAGCAGTAGGAAATCCATAGGTATGTCACCTTTTGAATTGTTTTATGGTACTGATGCTATCTTTCCTACATCACTTACAGTTCCGGTCATGAGATTATTGCAAGAGGTTGGCAGTGAAGAAGATGATAATTAGCAAAGGATCAATCAAATGATCCACCTTCAACAAACAAGGGAGGAAGTGTCACAGAACGCTATTCAGTTGCAAAAGAAGATAAAGAAGATCTATGATCGAAAGAACAAAATAGAGAAGCTTCAGTTGGATGATGTGGTGTTGAGATGGGATGCAAGAAATGAGGACAAAGGGAAGCACGATAAGTTCAACAACCTATGGAAAGAACCATACAAGATTTCAGCATACAGGGGACATAATGCTTTCTTGCTCTCAGAAATGGATGGCCAAGATTTCCCTGGAGGAGTAGTGAATGGTATGCTTTTGAAGCACTACCATTGTTGAAGATAATGGATCAAAAATTATGTCACAATCATTGTATATACCATGCTATTTTTGGTCATATTTCAAGTACACAGTCATTGAAGTTTGGGGCCCGAGGTGAAGGCTATAAAACTTAAATGATATGTGTAAAGTTTCATTTTATTTTAGTTTTCAGTCTTAGTCTTGAGTCAGAGTCAGTCTACATTGTATCAGTTTTCAGTATTTTTGACTCCATGCCCAGTGGATAAGGCTACTTGGTCTACGATGTTCTTGGCACCTCCAAGGAGCTACCATCCCCATTGGAGTCAATTTTAGTGTCAGTCTAGTCATACTACCATCAGTGATCAAAATTTCTCGTTTTCATTTGCATATTAGGAGTCCCATACCATAAATTTTCACCATTCCGCTAGGTCATGGATTCATTGATGGTAGTTGTCTTTCATCAGTTTTCCCTCGTGTGAAACTTGCTGATTCTCCTCTCTATGGTCTTAGTCATGATTCACTTTCATTCCCAGATCCATATTAGTAGGTTATAGGGTCGGTCTCATTAGGTTCTAGGGTCTCATCATGGTAAAATTAATTAGTTAAGTGTCAATAAATATCAGCAAGGTCATGAGGAGATCAAATAAACTCAAAGTCACAGCATGTGGGAAAATCAAAGAAATGTTTTATTCATCTTGATGTAATTTTCGGCTAAAAACCATGTTTTGAGGTGAAAACACGTTACTTTGCTTTTATTATCAGCTCTTATGTAATTTTATGTCATCATATGTAATAAGTCACACTTCAGAAGCTACTATCTCCACAAAGTCACTACCCTGTCATTTCAAAGAGGTTTTCCATAGCATTTTCAGTGTCAAATCAGGTTATAAGTATTTCCATCAGAAAGAGCCTAGAAAGAGCTTTCCAACGGTATATTATACTCTCAAAATTGACTCCTGGATCCAAAATTATGCCTAAGTGAAAGAAGGTCCACTATAGCCCAATCTTTCCCCTTTTGTCCATTTCCCTCTTACACTTTATTTCATAAATTTTTTAAGGTTTTCTTTATAAACCCCCCTTTTTTCCCTATCCGATCACATGAATCGCATTGCAAAAGTCTTAATAATCCCCCTGATGCAATTAAATAAACCACTTCTCCTCATTTTCCCTTAAACTTTATAATAAAGTTTTAAAGTTTTTATTATAAATTCTCCCGATCCGATCACACCTCTCATTCCGATCGCAATCACAAAATTTAAATTGTGCATTCCGATTGACCCTTGTGACCACAAAAACTTTGATGCGATTGATCGCAACACTTAAGTCGTGCGTCCCGATTGACCCCGCCCGATTAAATCCCAACCGTAGATCTTCTTAAACAATCTGATGGCCCACAACCCATCGCTCCATTGCAATAGACGTTCCAATCAACCTACCCCGATTGACCATCCCTGACCACTTCGATTCCGATTAACTCCACTCCCCCGATTGTGTTTGCACCGTCGATCTACCCATTTGATCGGACGGCCCCCAGCCAATCGCTCCATCGCAATCGGTGAAATCCATTTGCACAATACACTTTGCCCCTCTCCCCTCCCGATTTTCGATTACGATTGACCTTTGGGTCCCACTTAAGCCTTCTGCCCATTTCCCAAACAAATGTGGGTTTTTCATTTGTAAAGAACAAAAAATCATTTTTTTTTCGTTTGCAAAGAATTTATTTTATCAGACTTTTTTTCTTTTAATTATCCCCGCCTTATTACATTAATCCATTGCTCCATTGCAATCGGAACTTTCTCATAATTATTTAAAACTCCGTCCCGCTCAAGCCCCGATTCCTGATTGCGATTTAGTCCCGGCCCCACTAAACCCTTCCGCCTTTTCAATGAAAAAGGGGTTTATCCTTTGTAAAAGCCCAAATTCATTTTTATTTAGTTTTATAAAGATTCCCCCCATCGCTTATCACCAATCACATTGGTGAAATCCTATTGTGTAAATACACCCACCCCAAGCCCCGATTGTGATTGCGATTGTTCTCCCGGTCCCACCTAAAGTCCCTCCATTATTTCAATGAAAAAATCATTCTTCCCTTTGTAAAAGCGCAAATCATTTTTTATTTGTTTTAAAGGGAATTCCCCTATAACCCCCTCGACTTTCCTCTCACCTATTCCAATCGGATCGGTGTTTTTGTGCCTTGTTCTAATATATCTATTCCTCTCCCACTCCGATCCCCGATTGCGATTGCATCATCGCCTCGCATATATCCAAATCGCTCTATTCCAAAACACTTCCCCTCTTCTTATTGCGTTTGCAATTTGGACCCACCTCCTTTCCCTTCGCTCTTTCTCATTCGAAATGAATTTTTCCCTTCACTAAAAGGAATAATATCATTTTAATTCATTCCAAAGGAATTCTCTTCAAAAGTGAATTTTTCTTCAAGAGAGTAATAATAGAAATAAATAGTGAAAGGCTGAGAGCTAATTATGAAATAGAGACCTTTGTGACAGCAAAAAAATAGGGATCTGTTCTTCATATTGCCTATTTTTCCTTCATCCAGTGTAATAGTGAATCTACAAAAGTGGTCAAAAATGTATTGCTATTCCTCCCTTTCAGGAGCAGATCGTTAGTCTCTTTCCTATGTTCGGACTTTAATGAAACAACTCCCTTTTTCTGTGGATCTATTTCCCACATTTCTGGTCTATTTAATGTAATTTTCACTCATTTGTAGGAGTCATTCAGTAAGTAGGGGAATAGTGTGGAAATCAAGGAGAACACTCTGCGCTCCATTGTAACAGCTTGACAGGGAAATAATAAGATATGTAGCTCTGATCTGTGGGATCCATGTGGTATGAATTTTAGCATTTGTTCTCTTCTTTGTGTTCATATGTAAATGTGTTATGTTTACCATTCATTCATAAGCATTTCTGGTTGAATGCTTTCAAGATAGACAGGTAGAATCCATTTTTAATGCTCTGCCTTGGGAAATCATTCAATATTCTATGTTTTCTTCTGTTTGAAAAGGATCTGTCTCTTATGCCCTTTTTAGCTCCTCATTAGTCTTTCCATTCCATCATTATTTCAAACTTAATTGTTAAAATTCCTTCCTCCCTTGCCCCATGAAATACCCTGTATCTCTGGTTTAACTCCCCTGATTCAAACTGCCCTATTTGTTCCATACAACCCTGAAAATTCATTTAAACATTTCCCATCATTATACCTAGCCTAATATTAGTTTATAATTGTAATTTATTGAAATATATTTTCAGAGAGAGCCCTCTCCTGACCTTGTAGGGCTAGCTACAAGGCTGAGCGTGGTTTAAAGGTTACCCTGATTTTCCTTCCTTCAGCCTAAGGTTCAAATTAGGTGCTAACAAAATCATGATATAAAAAACAATAGATGTTATGCAAACATCAAGTTATGCCACTATATCCAAGATCAACAATAAGTAGCCTCACAGGATAAAAAAATATAATCATGATCAAATATTCAATACCAGGTGCACTATTTCATCACAAGAAACATAAATCACCTTCATATGCATGCATGAGCCATTTGCAAAGGAGACATTTTCAACATACCATAGGGATTTTACCTATCCATCAAAATTTATAGCTGAAACATAACATTAAAAAAATATACCATGCATACCTTGTAGTATTCAAATACATGTGCACCTTCACATAGGTAGCTTGTAGTGCTTGTGACCTTTTCAGCAAGTGTCTCTTTACCCTTTTGCAGATCTATCTTTTCTTCCCTGCTTCTCAAATGATCCTCAAGAGGGATACACTTATCACATCTCATCAAGAAGGCAAGAAACATCCAGGTACTCAAAATATACATGCAGGAGGTATAAGAAATGATCAAAACAACAATCATAATAGTTAGATTCGTAAGTCTAAACAAGAGAAAAGATGTAAGTCAAGGAACAACCATCTTTAATGAGAGATGCTCCTCTCACTATTGAACCAACCTTCAAGAGTCATCCATAGGCCACATAACAATGTTTCCTTCAATCAAATTTATCAACAACCATGTCATCTAGGGCTTCATCAAATCAATCCCAAGTGCTTGAGCATCTAGATCATGTTAGGGTTGCATACATCAAATCTTAAGCCTTTACCATAAACCAGGGCTCTCTCCATCCCTCACTATCAAATCCTTATCCACTAATTACCTAGGGCTTTCTCCATACCCTTGAATTATTTTAGGTCTCTACCATCCTTTTCTTGCTTCCATCAAAAGTGTCTCCATGGGGTGATCTCCATGGATTTTATTCAGCCCAACTCTGAAACCATGTTAATTTTTCATAGGGATACATTTATTTTTTCTTTGATAGTTGCATTTATTCATAAACACATTAAGTTAACCCCATATCATTATATCATTATTCAAATTTACATTATTAACTATAAACATATGAAACTATGTAGAAAGAAAAATAACATCATCATCAACATTATCTATGTAGCAGAACATAAAGGAACAAAGGAACAAAAACATGCACACATATAGACACTGGGATTAGTCTGAGACCAGGGAAAAACCCACTATGGGGAAAACCCTTGTAAATTCTTCTTCTTAGATCGTCATCAAATGGTTCAACAAACAAGAGTGCACCGATCCATTGATCCATATCTTCATAATGTAGTCTAACAAATAGCACATGCATAATATAACCATAAACAAACTTATGTTGAAGGATCTTGATTCTAAGAACTAAAATGCATTGTCACTTCTTGTAGAATACTATTGAACCCTTTTGTTATTGAGTGGAAACTTTAGAGAATTGTATATGCATATTTGAGTGCCTGATATGTATTGGAAATATACAAAACATATCTAAAGATCTATATATCTACATATCTACACCAGTAAGGAACATGGATCCAATATATCACTGAAGTCAATTGAAATCAACTATCAAATCCTAGATATGAATCCTGGATGATATCAAAGACTGATCATGAGCATCTGTGACTGAGTGATGATGTCTGGAAGAAGTACATGAGCAACTAGGGATGATCTAGCCCGTATATTCTCAAAAATCCGTTAGCCACACCCATAGCACTTTAAACCTGTGGCTATGGGTCCCTAGCCATAGGAATAACACACTTTGCTTATGGCTATGGCCCAAATAAGCCGATATAACCCCCTTAGCCACTACCTTAACATTCTCAGCCTCTAGCTATGACACCGTGGCCACATGCATAACACACTATGCCTACGGCTAGAGCCCAGTTTTTCCAGTTTTGTGCCTACGACTAGAACATAAAACCCTATTTTTTACGTGAGCTTCAGACCTATGATTTCAAACCTTGCATGAACACTTTCTGTTGAACCTATGTGATCCAAAATAGAATGGAGGAACCAAAAAAAAAGAATGCAACTATAAGATCGCTTGAGAAAGTGTAAGAATGAGCTTGAGGTTGCTTCTATTTATAGGATTTTCTGGGGGTCCACTTGGGGTTATGGCCGACTTGACTAATTCCACATGAGCTTAGGTCGAATCATTCCATTATACATTACTAAATAAAATAATTCAAAATTTAACTTCCGCTCAACCAATTGGGGTGATCTATAGGACTATTCTGGTCCTCTCGAAAAGAGGAATCTAATGCAATTATGATCTCAACCATATGAGCCAACGAAAGTGGAATTTGATCACAATTGCATAAATTTAAATCTCTCTTCACTTTAAAATAGGTTTGCATATTAAAATATTTGATCCATCTTGAAACTTTAGATCCAAATTTAAGATGGATCTAGGTTGGTTTAATTTTTAATTATTATTTATAAATATAATTATTAATTTATTTTTATTTATTTATTTTATTTTAATTCAATTTGACTAGGTAAAATGTTTTCATTGATAATTATAATTATAATTTATTATAAAAAAATTATTTTGTTTTATGTAATTTGATTGAGTGAAAATGTTTATTTTGAAATTAAATTGAAACATCTTTTACATACTTGCTTGGAGAGTGCCTCAGTAATTAATCCGAAGTGAAACCAACTTAGATCCATCTTTACTCCAGATCTACCAAGCACCGAGAGAGATCAAATCTCTTTTCACTTTAAAAAAGGTTTGAACACCTCAAGAGATTTGATCCCTCTTGGTGCTTAGCAGATCCGGAGTTAAGATGGATCTAAGCTCGTATTATTTTATTATTATTTTTGTGTAATTTAACCAAGTTAAAATGTGAAATGGGACATTACATTATAACATCTCTATCATACCCGGATGGAAAGCACCTCTTGGCATAATGATCAATGTTAATTTTAAAATAAAAATCTATATTTTTTAAGTAAAAATAAATTCTCACTAATTTCATAGTGAAACATAACAAAGGGAAAGAATTATCTAAAGCTTAAAAAATTATAAACTAGAATGTGTAATATTTATAACATTAAGAAATTATAAAATGAAAATAACTATAACATCCCTCGTAAACCTCATGTAAAAATACATAGGATTAAAAAATATTTTTATTGCATTTACTAGTATGTAATATTACCAATGATTTATTCCATATTCCCTAACTAATCATTAGATAAAATCACCGGCATTACATAAAGTATCTTTAGAAATGGAATAACAAGTCACATAATGTAACAACCATTATTGCAACATATTAACATAAATCTTTATGTTGTAACCTTACAATATTATCATTCTTCATTTAATTATCATAGTTAATAACACATGATGGTGTAAGTGTCAATGCCATGCAAGTTAGAAATATCATCAAAATTAAAAGATGGGCCAACACATAAATAAACATCAATATACCCTTGAAACCCCAAAGGGAAAAACAAACTAACGTTTATTTTAATAAACGTTTTGTAAGGGAGTTCACCCCTCACTCAATGGTAGCAAGGGAGTCCATTCCTTGTCCATTGTTAAAGTTTTTACAAAGAAATATTATCTTAAATTAAAATATAACTAACTAGAGACCATTACATTAATCATGATATCATATACCCAAAAATTCCTTGAGCACTGTGTCTTTATGGTCTGGTTGTTCCTTGTAGTGGATTTCATGCATTTGATGTTCCTACACTTTGTATGGACCATCAGTTCAAGGATAATGACCTCATTTCCTATCATAGTGTTAACGATAATCCATATTTTGGTTGATATATAAGGAATGGGTTAAACACTATTAATTCATCCTTCACATAAGTCACATTTCTTCTCTACAATTATTGTCGTCAATAACTTTGACATCATGATTATATAAAATATTTGTAAAAACTGAATAATAAATCTCCACTACTTATGTATTCAAATATGTTTTCATGCACATAAATAAAATGCCTACGAAGTATTTAGGCATGCCTCTTTATTGACATTGCACATGCATTAATTAAAAGCACATAATTACAAAAAACATGTCTATTTATCTATGCATGTGTATGACTATGAAACATGTTTATCCATCCAAATTTCAGATACATAAATTTAAATGCATAAATATTAACAAGGCATGCCCATTATCCATACTTGATACGTATAATAAGAAATGAAATAGTTACAATTTTACTTCTGACCACAAAAAAAAGATAATAATACTTTAAACAAATCACCATGTTTTCACTATCGTTTCGTACAAGAAGAGGGAAATCCTTCCAAAAGATAATCACCACCATTACTATTATTTCTTCACACAAAAGCACATTCTTTCCCAAAAGAAATACCACTGCAACTACACATATTTTTGAAAATAAAACTAGCACAATAGATATTATCTTTGTCCATAAAAACACGTATTATTTTCAAGAAAACTAACACAATAGCTATTATTTCCATGCATGCAATTATACATTTCTCTTTCAAGAAATCTAAGAAAATAGTTATTCTTTTCGGGCATATAAGCATATATTTCTTTAAAAAAATATAATGAAATAGCTATTATTTTCATGCATATAAACCCATATTTATTTTCAAGAAACATAACATAATAATTATTCTTTTCATGCATGCGAATACATATTTGTTTTTCTAGAAAATCCAACACAATAGCTATTCTTTTCCTACATATAGACACATATTTATTTTCAATAAATATAACACAATAGCTATTATTTTCATACATATAAACACACATTTTTTTTTTCAGTAAACCTATCACAATAGTTATTTTTTCATGCATGCAAATATATATTTATTTTTCCAAAAAAATTACCAAAATAACAATTTTTTCATGCATGCAAATAGATGTTTTTTTTTTCCAAAAGAAACTATCCTAGAAGCCATTATGTTTATGCATAAGAACATTCTTATATTTTGCGCACATAATTCATGAAGAGGTTTTCCTAGAATTTAATCTAGGTAACACATACCTCGAAAGAAATATGTTTGACTAACCTTATAATCATTATCTCTCACAAGCTTCCCTTGGTTTTAAAGGTGAAACCTCTAACATAACCCTTTTAAACCAAATTTAGTGTCAAAGGCTAGCCCCTTCAACCCAGAGAGGGATCTCTCCTTTAAAATTCAACTACCCAGTGTCACCTCAACAATTGGTTGTGTCTTTAGTATAGTCGCTAGATTATGAGTTCAATAGGGTTTTGGAAATGATGGTAAGACAGAGAAAGTGCATTCTTGGGCATTGAGGCATATAAATTGAAAATTAATCAATGACACTAGGATAATAGTTGTAGTGATAGAGGCTAAGAGCAAGGTAGTTGAAATATCCCCACACAACCTTGTTATTGAGAGTGTTGGAAGAAAATAACAAAAAAATGTTTTAAAATAGAGCATGTGATAGATGAATTTTATTTAGTTTATATAGGAAAATTTATACTTGAATGGTGAAGATAAATCATGAAAATAAGGCATGAGGCCCACCTTTAATACCTTCATTCAAGCAAAAAGAAGATTTTTTTTTAATGAAAATAAAAGAGGTAAATAACATTCACTAAGAAACAAACTAGGAGATATCAAGACATGAATTCTTAGCTTTGAAACACTAGTCACCTATTATTAACCAACATAAACTAAGCACATACACAGATTAAAATTCTCTCTCAAAATATGAACCAATGGTTTTATTTCATTATCAGATTTATAAAGTACTTACAAAACCATAACCATGTGTTTAACAAAACCTTAATTACAAAGTCTCAAAATAGCTAAGTAAATCTCTAATTAAAACTAAATACATTACATTTCTCAATCATAAAATAAGATGATAATATTTTGTATCTAGGAACTATGTTGTTGCTGAAGACCTTGCTGAAGCTAAGGATAAAAAATGACTACTGATATTCTGCCCAGATTTTTTACAAACCTTACTTCTTCATCATGTTTGATGTAACAATTTCTTCCTTGAAATTTGGTCCTGATCCAAAAAAATGGAAATCTGGTACATGAATCTTTCCTCCACGAGTTGCATCCACTCCAAACTATTCCTTACTGACTTCAGAAATAGTCTTTTTTAGAGCACTAATAGATTAATTGGCATGCATCATAATGGGAGAAAATTTAGTAACCGTTGATGAATTAAATGTTAGCATTGTCGTAAAACAAAGAAAAAAGCACGCTGAAAATTTAACTGTGAGTGATCATCCAAAATGAAACGAAAATAAAATTGATGAATTAACCATCTGCACTCCATCAAAATGCTTCCAAAAAAAAGTTGACGAAATAAAATCAGCATTGTAAACACTTCACTTGTGCATCTACCCCTTGTTACATCAAGAAGTGAGCCAGATCACTGCGTTGTTTTCCCATTGATGAGACCACCTTGATTTTACCATACCATGACTTAAGGCAACATAATATAGCATAATCCCTTTGAGAACCCTGTAAATCACCAACATTTTCAGCATTTATATCCAACAAAATTCTCTTCGGAATCACCATTACCTTGAGTGCTAGATAACCAAATTCTGCTGTATCTGCAATTTTTGTGAGCTATTCTTACACTCGAAAATTTAACACGCATAGAAAAAAACATTAGAATTTGAAGTAGTATGACTAATTATCTTCTCCATTATGGAAATGGTATTTTAAAGATCATTTATCCTCCATAAACTTTGAAAGTTTTGAAACCATCCTCCCTTGCATTAGGTATCTTTTCAATCTTGAAAGAAAATAGAATTTTGTTAATATGGTAGAATACTTTGGACAATATGAATCCCTTGAGTCCATTAATAGGAAATATATTTTACCTTTTTTTAGAGACTTGAGTGTTTATGTAGACACTCAGTGTTTGTATAGAAGGGGTCAAAACTAACATGGAAAAATATCCAAGATGAGTTCAAAAAGGAATTTTAGGAAGACTTAGAGGATTTCCATGTGTATCTTAGCATCAGATAGTCAAGAATTTACAAGGTTGCATGCAGGTATCTAGCCTTCCCATGTGCGGATGTGATTAATTGGGTTGTATCAAACGTTAATGAGAAAACTATGACATTGAGCAACACCAACGGGTAGAAGCATTTTACATTCCTAGCAGTAGATTTTCAATAGACGTATCATCTTGTTAGGCTAGTGAAGATCATGGACTCACTGTTCTATTCCACTCACATCTACAGGAACATAAGACACGTCATGAAGAGTTGGGTGAAGAAGCCAATGAAGTTTAGACAGACACCCACATGTACAAGAAAAAAGCACTCAGGAAAGCCTATTATATTTTGGCCATATTAGCTTGCAGAATAAATGTCCAACCAAACATAGAGACCTTTCCTGACGGGTGGGATATCTTATTGAACCAGGTAGTGAACAATGGGAATTTGTTCAACTGGTCAGATTTTTTGTTTCATCAGCTGATAGTCCATGTGATACAAGCTCAGAATCCACCCAAGGGTGAGAAAGCATGCTTCTACATGTATGCATACTTACTGGATGCAACCTGTGCACATAATTTGTTTCCTGGAATGAACTAGACATGGACACCAAGAGAAATTGTCATACATATCTATAGTAAGCTACTCTTAGATTGTAGGCATCACATAGTCATGGAGCAGCTTAATGTTCACTTCATCATCCTAATTTACAGTCTCATCTTTCAAGAAGACCCACCTTGTATGTCACGAGAAAATATGGAGGCGACATCAGAGATTGAAGATTGGTTCGCCTTACTGGATGACACATTGATCAGAGTATTCAGTGGGTAGAATTTGTCACATCTTTGCCAAGGTATGTCACCGAAAAAATTGTCATGCAAGAGGCATCCTATCATATCTCCACAGGTTTGTCAACATCACTACATAGGAAGAAAAAGGCACCATGGCCAACTCTTTCTTTGCAGGCTGTATTATACAAGATTAAGAATCTCCAAGTTATCAGTGTTGAAGGGAAAGATATAGTCAGATTTGAGTTTAGCACAAAGAGTTACAATATGTATGATTGAAGGGGAATTTGCAAAGACCACCATGTGAGATTGTACTACAACTGGGCCAGCAAGATATTTTAGTGGCCTCAATAGGAGCCATGGAAGAACTATTATAACTCCTCTCAACCTCATGAACCGATCAGTACGACCGAGACGTCTCAAGTTGTTTCGTAGACGACAGTGGTTCTGGAAAAATCAACAACAAAAGGTAGTCGTATGGTGTAGGATAAAGGAAAGAGGAAGGTAGCTAAAAATACATAAGAGGAAAAAAGCTTGACGATGAAAGCAGATCCTCTCACTGAGAAAATAGCTTTAAAAATCGAAGAAAAGAGGAAGAAGAGGAAATAAAGAGCAGAGCGGAGGAAGAGAGATAAAAAATACTTGGAAGAAGCAATGCAAAGAGTGCAGAGATCAGAACAAGAGTTGAAGGAAGAACGCGAGCTTAGAAGAAGATAAAAATAGGAGAGATAGAAGCAGGAAGATGAAGAAACACAAGGTTGCATGACAAAAGAGATGACACCTGTACAGGTTGAAGAGTTAGTACAAGATCAACATGCAGCAGAAGGAGTGAGTGAACAGGTGCACAAATCAGATTTTTCTAAAGACCTTGAACAATTGATTGAAGTCACAAAAATGGAAGTGGGACTAGAGCCACAAGATGAAGATGTGTACTTGATTTCAAACGCACCTTTGGCTATCATTGAGACTCCACCACCTTCAAACACAGAGCAAGCCTCAAGAAAGGAAGGGGAGGTAGTTCCCCTTGATGATGATCTAGTGATGTATGTGTACAATCTATCATTGGACAAACTAGAGAAGAATATTGTACAAGCATAGAGAAAGCACTTCCCATATGATCATGAACCCCGTGCATTCATGAGAGAAAGGGTAATTCTGGCAGACACCAACATGAATCCACACACTATTGCTGAAGAAAAAATTTCCTTCACAGGAGTTGTGAAATCAAACACTCAGTACTTGACGACCAAGAACAAATAGTTGGTACAAAACCTACAGGTTTTTTGAAAAGAGATTGAACATCTCTGCAAAAAAATGCAGAGTGAAGCATCAACACAGTTTTAGATGGAATAAATGAGAGCAAGGATACTTGCTGAAGTATCCACACTTGGAGACACTATGCAGGACTTATATAAGGAGCTCGTGACTGTGCATAAGGCAGTTGTTGGATTGTACATCTTGCAGCTTCAGTGCAGAGAGTTTGTCACTATATTGGGGCAAGTGGATCATCATGTTGTATGTATGAATAGAACTTTCAATTATAATAAGATCAAAGCTGACATGTCTTCATGCATGTATTGTAAATGTAGTAGGAATATTCTTATTATATTTGTGATATATGTTGTTTAATTTACACATATGCTTATGAACTAATTCTTTGGAATTTGTATGAATCTTTTTGAATGTGTGCTCATGTTTTAACCAATCACCTTTAGCTCGTGGAAAATCTTTCTTGTTAGTTTGTGTGGTGTCTTTAAGCTCATGCGTAACTTCCAAGCTGCTTACTATTACAAGGTTCCAAGGAGCACACTTCCTTTTTCCTTCGTGTGTTAGAACTGCTCATGCATCATATTGACTTTTCATAGGGTCACACACTTGATTTAACTAAAGACATTGTGCACCATTCTATGCGGTTTACAATCCAATGCATATCATTAAACACCCCACTCTTGGGACTCCTACTCCAAACAATGTGAGGTCTATTTGGGACTTCATATCTGGGAGATCCACTGAATGTTGGCAGGTCCAACACTATCAACAAAACACTAAATTTTGAAATAAGAGATGCAAGTGAAAAAGAAATTCAAAAGAAACAAAGAGATTTTACAAGAGGTTTCAGAGGATCATGATATGGCAAAGCCCAAGGAGACTCAAATTCCTATGAAGGGAACCAATCTTTAGAAGTTAAATACAGAATCGAACTATATTTTATGAATCAATAAAAGTACATCCTTGCTAGAAATGAAAATCGAGCTGCTAAATAACAAGTTTTCTCAAGAATAAGACTTAAAAATACATGCCCCTAGAGGAAAATTCTAATTGGTACTTATACAAATTGATGAGGAAGCATTCTCCTTGAAAGGAGGTAGCATACCCCTCCAAAATACCTTAAAAAGTGGATTTGGTTCCCAACACTACGGATCTTAATTAAATTAGAGGGAACACATTCCTAGATTGTCTCAATCAATGGATCTTTGGGATTTGTCAATAATTTCATGATATTTAGTTCATTTATTATCTAATAATCTGCCATCCCGTAGCAAGGAGAAATTCCCTATATTATCTTAGTCTCCAAATCTTCATAATTTTCCCAATATTCTCACAATATTCTACAAAAAAATAATATTAGGCACAAATATGTAATTATCTTTAAATCTTCATGATGAACCTATTAAAGTTAAAAATATGCTAGCTAATGCAAAAACATAAGTTTAATGTGCCAAAGGATGGTCAAATAGGCCTTAATTTATGTCTAATTTGGAGGCCCATAATATTTCATAAGTAAACCCAAGTTTTCCTTTAATTGTCATCTCTGAAAGTGACATAGTATAAATGACCTCAAAGTGACTTTGGATTGATAGGACAATAGACATCAGAAATAAAAAGATCCAATATTTATTTTGACCTTGAAGCACTGCTTCCAAATGGTTTCTTGGTGTTCTTACCCAATGAACATCCCTTGCATATCCATTCATAATCTTTTTTCAATTCAAGGATGTCATTTACTATTATATTTAGGGTTGGTATGATTTTGTAGTTAATTTGACCAAACATTCTGTGCCAAAACTCACATGGGATAAATTCAATGTGAACCAAGGCTTGAGCAAGGGGAGTTAGAAATCTATAAATTCCTCCTTCGTGGATCCAAACATTCTTGCATCTTGTATTCTCAATTTTTTACCCCATACTATAACATTTCCATCAATAAAATAAATTATATCATCCTTCTCTTCAAGACATGAAATGGAAATTAAATTCTAGTGCAAACCTCGAAAAAATCCTATATTGTTGAGATGAATTTTTCCTGCATTCTCTAGCTGAAGTGAAGTTGATCTAATTCCTCTTATAGGGTAACTTTTAATGCCACCAAGTTCTACAGAGTAAGAGGACTTCCCTTTTGATAAATTCTTCAATTGCTTGTGTTGGCCGATCACATGTCCTGATGCTCCCTTATCGATTACCCAAATATTCTCATCTTGAAATGTGCCAGTGAGTGCTAAGAATAGTCCTTCGTCCTTCATATACATCTTGGTCACTCCCTTCTTAGAAAATAAGAAATCCCATATTTATTTTATGCCCTTATTGAGATGAATTACTACCTTTGTACACTTCCTTAGAAATTCTTCAATTTAGTAGAGATCTTCATTATGCCCTCAACCAACCTTAGCTCTGATTCCATGTCGAGAAATCTATAGAGCAATAGATGCGGTGATTTCTCTTTCTATGATAACTGCTTGTGATTTGTTTTTAATTTTTCTTACCTACTAGCTTCTTCAATTATTACTATGTTCATATATCATAAATAACTACCAAGACAAGAAAAAAAATAGTACACAACAAGATAGAATGTATGCTGCAATTCAGGGCCAAAACCTCTCCACTTGAGAGGAAACCCCACAAAATCTCTTATCTTCTTATAGATTCTTCAAATGAAAATTTCCAAGACCTCTATACTAAGACCAATACCCTCTAAGACCATGTCCAAACTTTCCTAATGATGTTATTCCTTTTTCCAAGTCAAACACAATCAAATCTCTTCGAACAACATGACTTTGACATCCCAGTTTTAGAATTTTGTCCTCTACTACAGGTATACATTTTTTAGCCTCCTGCACCTGCCACTACATCCAAATGTGTGAGGGAAACTAGCCTTCGAAGGCCTCCCAACAAGTTCTCTTGCATTTATTCCCTATCTAGGGCTAGAAGGTGACCTAGTAGGTCCTTCTTCCAATAGATTTGATCATTCTCTACTAGATAGAGAATTTTGACCCTTGAAGCAACAAATCATAGCTTAACGTATTTGCATGTGTGAGAGAGAATTAGCCTAGAATAAATATTATTCATCCTATTCCTTATTCCCTATCCCTTTTTCTCTTCTTCTTCGCTTGGATGAGTGAATTTTGAATGTGTCTCAAGGAGGTTGAACTCCCTTCTTTATATAGGCTTCTCAAGGTGGACGTGGCTCCTCAAAATAGGCCAACTTCCCAGCTGCTAGGTTGACTTGGTCTTGAACGGTATTTTGACACTTTTAATGACAAAAATAATTTTATCTACAAGTTACATTTCACATTTATGAATACTGAACCTAGTTACACATTTTTCAACACTGAGATAGGGAGTCCAACCTCTTACTGCAACTATCACCATAGTAGAAAAACATCTTGATTACTTGAAAAAAAAGTAAATATAAGGAGGAGATGCATAGTGATAAGAGAAATAAGAAAAATAAGGATCAATAGAAGGGGAATGCTTCCAAGGATGGGAAACCAAAATGTGCAAACAAAGAGAAGAAGGCCATACCTTATTGGCTTTATGGAGAGGATCACTTGGAAAGGAACTTCCTGATAAAGTAGAAAGTGGATTCTTTGGAGCAATAAGATGTAGGTAATTTTAGGATTTGTTGGGTAGTACAGACCTTAGAAGAATATAAAGGAGACCCAAATTTAGTAGTGACAATGGCCACTATATTTGAGAGTGAACCACAATATTATGGTTATACATGCAGAGATTTTTTTAATAGTGATGTAGAGGCTCTTCTTTCATGACATGTGCACATCATGTATGCTTTGACATGCTAAATAGATAATTTGGAGAGGATGAAAAGTAAGTTGGAACAATTGGAGAAGACCAAGATGGAAATAGTGGTTCAATGATGTGATAGTAGAGAGGTACCTTGCAATTTTTGGGGCAAGGAGGAGAAAGGTACATTGAAATTGAGCCTAGGAGGTTGGAAATGAGAACTAAAGCTTAACAGGATTTTTGAGAAGGTAGATGATAGGATAGAATCATATCCTCCTTTGTTGGCTTACATGATAAGGAAGCGTGGAGTGATTCTCTAGAAGAATAAATGGGAGATGGGGGTGGGGATCACCATGACCAACACTCATGTTTTTCTCATTGCCCCATGAGGAGATGAATTGCTATTATAGTTATATAGTGAGCCGAGACTACGAGGGTACCTAAGGTCGTGCCTTTATGACAAAAAATTGGTGGATTTGTGATGATGTGAGATCGAGGATAATGCACCATGAGAAATGATTTATTATGGAGCTTGGGGTGACGATAAAATTAGCTACCTAATAAGCCATACCTCATGAGGGGATCCAACACATGTGATATGATGATTAATTTATAGATTTGCATTCAAAGATATAATGTGAAGAGACTTCATCATGATGATGATAACTAACAGGGGATGACTAAAGGGTTTTTGTTGGATTGTTGCTATGTTGAAAATAAAATTGAATGGAGGAGAATGTTAGGCCATATATTTGGAAACATATTTAATCAGGGTGCATGTCATGGGTGAAATCTCCATTCCACAATTTGTGATGAAAATATTGCAAGAAATGCAATGAAAGAGGATGTTGGGTGAGAGGGCACCAACACGAGGTGTATGAAAACCAACACTTAAGGTTTCCTTTATGTGCATGTTGGAAGCTTCATGCCATAATGTATAATGGTGAATAAGAAATTGAATTATCTTAATGATTATTGATGAGGCCCAAGATGATGCCATGAAAAGAATCATGGGTGCCCTAAGAAGTGGACCAAAACACCTCTAGTTGAGTGGCAAATAAGTAGACTATGTTGGCGTAAAAAAAGTTGGATCGAAGTGGAGGAACCTTAGTGGGATGGTAGTGGGATAAGTCCTCAAAATTAGTGAGCCAAAATTTGGTATTAACCAGGATAAGACAGGAAGATAAAGGGTACAAGTGAGTCGAGTGGAATGAAATTTGGTGCATATCAGAATGAAATTTAGCACTTGTCATAATGATATTTGGTGCAAAGAGAAATGAAATTTGGTGGATGACGAAAAAAAACTCGTTCCCAATAGAATAAAATTTAGAACTTCACATAATGAATTTTGGCATCTGTATGAAATAAGAATCAGCCACCTGAGTTGAACTTTACAAACAATAAAATACAAAGTTGCATGAAGGGAGTAGTGCATTATAAGTAAATATATGATGGAATGAATTGAAGCATGAATTATATGGATAAAAAATGAACAAGAAGAATAGGAACAAGACTGAAATATAATCGAAAAATCCAAAATGCACGTAGGAGGAGTGAAATGGGACTTGGATAGGGTAGAAAAGATGAAGATTCAAGTTTGGAATGACAGAGGATTATGGTAGAGTAGGTTTTTCATCTATATATAACCTAACTGAATGACAACTAAGGAATCGGGACAACACAAGATGACCCATGTATGTGATCCATATTTATGTAGGAACGCAACAGAATACAGAAATAACCATAAACATAGAAATACAGAAATAAGTCTTCATTTCATTAATATCAAATCACATAAATATGCTTACAAACATGATGGAAATAAAATAGCTAGGGTACTGGTAGAGAATCTCTGAGAAGAGATGTGGTGACTACAGACCTCTAAACTATGTTACAATGAGGCTCGAGGGCCTATTTATTATGGAGAAACAATGGAGAATTCTAAATGTCCAAAAACTTAACCCTAGGAGATGAAGCGCCAAAACTATGGGCCCTGTTTGGGTAAATTGGTGTTTCAACTTACCTAGGACGTAACTTCAACATATTATCTCTGCTGAGCTTCAAAATGGCTCGGGAAGTTCAGGACTCGAAAAAAATTCTAAAATAGTAAGTTGTGAAAAAAACTCGAAAGAGACATCGGGTGGGGTCCCAAGTGGAATAAAGCAGGTCACCAATATCAACCTAAATCATTCCTCCCCTTAGGAAGCAATGGTCCCCATTGCGTTAAGTTCCTCCATGAGATGAGGAAAATTCTGTTGAACTTGGTCCCTAGTGAACCACTTGCCTTGGTGCAGGAGTTGGCCAGCTTTGACAACCCGATACAGTTGGATCTTCTGTCAGCGAGTGTTCTTGATTTTCATGTCCATGATATATTCTATGGTGGCCTATTCCATGCAGTCTGGGTTTAACTCTTTTGGTGTGAGTTCTTATGCAATGTCAAAGGTGTCCAATAGAGGTGGGAAGTAGAGACGAAGGTGGTCTACATTGAATACTGGGTGCAGACCAAGGAATGGTGGAATACTGAGCTCAAAGGCATTGTTCCCTACAGCTTTGCTGATGGTGTACGGCCCATATCGGAGAGGGTGAATCTTGCGGTGGGGTCCAGTGAGGCACTCCTTCTGCAAATGTAGCCACACTTTTTTGCCCACCTAGAAGTTGTGTGGCACCCAATGTTGATCATGTCATTGCCTGTACTTAGCATTGGCTATGTCTAATATGTCATGAACCTATTGGCGAATGTGCTGAATGTGCTCGATGAATTTGTTTTCTTTGTCAGCTTCAAACTAGACATGAGCCGAATCAGCCTGAGTAGCTGCAAATGGCATGGCTACGTCAATGGGACATAGTGGCTGGAATCCCAAGCCCACCTGAAATGGGTTGTGGCCGGTTGAGCTATGGAGAGCTCGGTTATAACTATGTTGTACATAGAGAAGGCTCTCATCCCATGTGCGTGGATGATTTGAATTGTACATGCACAGAATGTGTACAATCATCCTGTTGACGACCTCTATCTGGCCATCAGTTTGGGGATGGAAAGCTGTGGACTTGGTGAGCTTGGTGTCCAACATTGACCAGAGGTTGGACACAAATGTACTGAGGAACCTACCGTTACGATCGATATGATAGACTCGTGGGATCCAAAAGTGCACCCACACTCATTCAAAGAAGAGTTTAGCAATGGCTTCTACTGTGATATTATTCTTGCAGGTCGCCATAATGGCCATCTTTGAGAATCTGTAGACGACCATGAAAACACAGTCGTTTCTATGCTTAGTAGAAGGAAGGCCTAACATGTAATCCATGGAGATGGATTCCCAAGGTCGAATAGGGGTAGGTAGAGGAGTATAGAGCCCTTGCTTCTTGATGGTCGGTTTGGAAATGGCACAAGCAATGTAGGATCTGATGTACTTCCCAACATCCTCTCGAAGGTTTGACCAAATAGAAATACTTCTCGCTATACTTCCCATATCATCTTGGCACGCTCGCTTGAAGGAACACAAAGGTGTCCCAGGTGACATAAAAGTGCATCTTGGAGGTGAAAATTTTGAACTTGCATGCCCCCCAAGAGTGCCTTGTAAGTGTGGCCGAATTCTGGGTCACTCTCATAGAGAAGCGGCCAATCAGAAGTCTCGTGCCCACAAGAGTTGAGCACGGTGGTGAGCGCCACGATCGGTGGTCGGCTGAGGCAGTCCGCAACATTATTGGTGCTACCCTTCTTGTACTTGATGTTCAAATGAAACTGTTGCAGATATGTGGACCACTTCTGATGGCGATCATTCTGCAACTTCCCTTGTGTCTGTATGAACTGCAGGGGCCGGTGGTCTGTGTGGATGATTGTTTCCTTCCCCAAAATGTAATGCTTCCTTTGTCGACAGGCTTGCACAATGGAATACATTTCTTTGTCATAGGTGGGATACTTGCGAACTGTCTCAGACAATGTCTCACTGTGATATGCCACTGGATGTCCCTGTTGAGTAAGAACTGCCCCAATAGCATAGTCAGAGGCATCCGTCTCGATCTCAAATGGCTGCTGCAAGTCTGGTAAGGTGAGCACTGGGGCAGAACAGAGGCGATTTTTCAATTCTTTGAACGCCTTCTGTTGAGGTTCCGACCAAAAGAATTTTGCTCTCGCTCCTCCTTTGGTGACTTGACTCAAGGGCCAATTGATATGAGAGAATCCCAACACGAATCTACGGTAGAAATTAGCAAGACCCAGAAAGCTGCGAAGCTCTGTTATAGTAGTCGGGGCTGGCCAATCCCGAATGACTTGGATCTTGGCTGGATCCACATGCACCTCCCTTTCATCAATAATGTATCCCAGATATTGAACCTGGGTCATGCCAAAAGTGCACTTCTCCAAATTGGCACACAACTTGTGTTGCCGCAGTGTTTGGAGGACTTGTCAGATGTGGTGAAGGTGCTCTTCCCAAGTCTGGCTGAAGATAAGAATGTCATCCAAGTACACCACTACAAATGAGTTGGTGAATGGCCGCAAGATGTCGTCCATCATCCTCATGAAGGTTGCGGGAGCATTCGTCAACCCGAAAGGCATGACCAGCCATTCAAAAAGGCCTTCCTTAGCTTTGAAGGCAGTCTTCCACACATCAGAGGGTTCAATTGGTACCCGGTGATACCCAGACTTCAGGTCGATCTTACTGAAATATTTTGCACCTTGGAGTTGGTCCAGAAGGTCATCAATCCGTGGGATTGGGTACCTATTCCGGATAGTGATCTTGTTCAGCGCCCGATAGTCAATACAGAGTCTCCACGTCCCATCCTTCTTCTGTACCAACACGATCGGGCTCCCACATGGCGATGAACTTGGTCTGATGTGACCTTTCTGCAACAGCTCCTGAATCTGCCTCTTGATTTCATCATTCTCCAGAACAGAGCGCCGATAGATCGGTCCATTGGGTAGCGGCGCACTTGGGGTCAGATCAATCGGGTGCTTGACCTGACAGTGCAGAGGAACCCCTGTGGGTGAGGTGAAGATGTCCCCGTACTCCTCCACAACCTTATCCATTTGTTGTTGTCGTGCAGAGGAGCCTTGTCTGGAGGTCGTGGCCATAGTATTCTTCTTGCCCTGGGGGCGGATCATCAGGAAAAAAAATTTCCTGGTTTGGGAAATGAGCTTACTGCATTGTTTTGCAGTAACCAAAGAGATAGTAGCAGGAGGTGGTACCTCTGGTATCCTGTACAACTTATTTCCCAAAGTAACAATAATAGCACGAGGCCGAGACTCATACACAGCATGACGCTTCCACAAGTATGGTTGTCCTAATAATACATCAGAAACATCAATAGGAGCAACGTCACATAATACCTCATCCGTGAAGGGCTTGATGCTATATGGAAGGCGGCACTGCTGGCTGACGCGGAGATCTCGTCCTTGGTGAAGCCACCCGATGGTGTATGGATGTGGGTGAGCTGTGGTCGGCAAGCCCAACCGCTTCACGGTGTCTGCTGAAATGACATTCTTTTGGCTCCCATTGTTGACAATGAACTGTACCGGGGAGCCCTTTACCCACATCTGGGAGTGGAAGAGACGTTCCTCCTCCTCTGGATCTTTATTGCACACGTTTCTCCGGATCTTCGTAGCGTACTTCCACATGGCGTTGGGTCCCGCATCAATAATCTGATTCCCTTTGTCATTCACCTAGTCAGGTTCTGATTCAGAGTCAGAGCATGCATCTGATTCAGAAGCCCTCATCTTAGCTACCAGCGACTGCTTGGCCCAACACTCACTTGTGTTGTGAGTGAAGCTCTTATGGAACTCACACCACTTTCCCGTGTCCTTCTTTGGCTTCACGGTGTTGTTCTTTGCTTGTGGATTTGGAAGGTTGTCTTGGGCCACCATGCCTTGGCTTTGTCCTTTGGTTTGCGATTTGGGGGCACCTTTCCATTACTTTTGATTCGCAGATCCAAAGTCTCGCTTCTTCTGTTTGAATTTCTGCTCAATCTTGGCAGCATAACGATATGTCGTACCAAGTGAGGAGATGTCAAGGAAATCCATTTCCTCCTGAATGTATATGTGTAGACAACCATGATACTTTAGCACCAAATTTTTCTCTGAATCTTTGATACCCAACTTTGTGCAGAACAAATTTGTCAACTCATGCACATCTTGATCCCTGGGTTTCCACAAGATGGTCCTTTTTCTCACAGTAGGTTTCCCACCAGTCCTTGACATGGGGGGTAGCTTTGAGGAGTGCAAAAATAATCTTCTCCCAGTTGGAAAAGTCATGAACCAAGAAATATCCTTCTAATAGATTCAACCATCTATCTACAACATTTGCATCTATTTGACCCCCAAATATGGGAATTTTAAAGTTTACTTGTACCTTAAAGGGAGTCGCGCCTCCAGAGTGGCTGCTAGATGCAGATATGCTGCCGGTGGGTAGTCATTGAAGGATCTAGGCAAAGTTATCCATCATTTCATTCCTTTTTTTTTGAAGGGCCTCCTCAAGTAATATTTTCATAGGATCTCCTGCTCCCTCATCTTTCTTTTCGTCTTCCATGGGTGTCCGTCGGGGTTTGCAAGGCCGATCTTGCAAAGGTTCCACCAGATCGAGCCCTAACTCCTTACACCCCAACCTCGTTGGGGACATGCAAATAAGGATCGAGAAAAAGTAGACCGCTCTGATACCACTAATCTGGATTTATGTAGGAACACAACAGAATACAAAAATAACTATAAACAGAGAAATACAGTGGAAATAAGGCTTCATTTCATTAATATCAAATCACAGAAATATGCTTACAAACATGATGGAAATAAAATAGCTAGGGTACTGGTAGCGAATCTATGAGAAGAGATGTGGTGACTACAAACCTATGAAATATGTTACAATGAGGCTTGAGGGCCTATTTATTATGGAGAAATAATGGAGAATTCTAAACGTCCAAAAACCTAACCCTAGGAGATGAAGCGCCAAAACTATGGGCCACGTTTGGGTAAATTGGTTTTTAGACTTCCCAAGGACGTAACTTCGGTATAATATCTCCGTTTGGGGCTTCAAAATGGCTTCGAAAGTTCAGGACCCAAAAAACTTCTAAAAATAGTAAGTTGTGAAAAAAATTGAAAGATACAATGGTGGGGTCCCAAGTGGAATAGGCGGGTGGCCACCAATATCCACCTGGATCAGTATGGGTTTTAGGTTGGCCTGCTTAGGTGAACAAGGTATTTTGTGGTTCATTTCTTTGTACTTTCTAAATTATTTTGGTAGTATGTTGTGGTTGGACCGATCCTTGGACTTAAAAATTCTTGTATCTGACAGTGATTCATTGTGATAATCATAGTTTCATCAAACTCTCGATTAATATTGTGTTTCATGATAGGTGTAAGCATATAGATATCTAGTACCATCATTTCAGAGATTGTGTGCAGAGGAGAATCATGTTGCTTCAATACATTCCTACAGAAGATCAGGATGCATATATTATGAGAAAGGCACTCAACAATAGAAAATTCGAATACCATAGAGACAAGATCGTGGTGAAGGATAATCCCTTTCTTGTTTAGAGGGAATGTTGAGATTCAACAAGAAGATCCTAGTGAAAATGAAGCACCTACAATAGGATGGAGCCTCAGGCTATTTTTAGGTGTATGTCTATTTATAGATTTATGCGCAAATTCTTTATAAAATCCATGTATATTTATAGATGCATGTCTACTATTATTATCCCTTAGTAGTAGTTGGAAAATAAAATATATTATATTCTCAATGAGTACTTTGAAATAGTTAACTGAAGTGTAAAATCAGTTAGCTAAAGGAATTTCGAGTTAAGTGGTTGGTTGGTGGGACATGGAGGTTGACTTAGTTGTAACTGAGTGATTCGAAGTTGTAATAGAGTTGGAAGTGTAGTTATTCAAGTTGTATAGTAGTTTAAATAAGCTAAGTGAGTTAAACTCAGTTATGCTAGTTGTAGCTGAAGATACACTAGTGACATATCAAGTGAATTAATTATTAATTAATTCAAAATCACTGGTCTCACATGCAACTGAAGTTTTATTATTATTAACTACATGCATGTTAGATCCAGTGGAGACCCAGTTGAGTTCTAGGTGAAGGGGAAGTAAACTATCAGTTGTGACATTATGCGATTGCACACGTGAAACCACACACATATTGGACGTACCCATGAGGATTGTGCAGTCAAGGCATGCAATATTGCATTCATTTAGGGATTGCTATCAATAGGGATTGGGCAGTGGAGGAAGGCTATCTGAAGATAGTAAATTGGCTAAGGAACTTGCTAATTTTTGTATGATAGTGTGAGAAAATTAGCTCATGGACTAAGAGCTCTTGGATTAGAGCTTTGTATGTAGTTGTTTCATGATCCATGATATAATATACAATAGAAGATAGTGGGGGTTTTTAGGTATAAGATTTCCTCGGTAAATTATCTGTGTTGTGTGCGATTGATATTTCTTCATGATAGTGTAATTGTCGATTATGTTTTTAATTATATAGATATTTGTAGAAGAAATTCTATATTTAATAGTAGGATATTGTTAGATCAGGAGAATCCAGGACATACATGTATTTTGTATAATTTCTACACGATTAAACATGAATAGAGAAGCAGTTTCTCCATCAAATCAAAAAGTTTGAATGGCTTTAGCCAACTTCATGAAATAGTATACAATGACAAAAATATAGTTGTGTCCATCACATGAAGTGGGATTACAAGTGATGAAGTCAATGACCCATTTAGAAAAGGGGCCGATGGAAATAATCGGGTGAAGAGGGGTAAGGGGCAGACACATTTTCTTCATATAAATTTGACAAGGATGACACTACTAGACTGCAGTAATAAAATATTTAAACAAGGTTGGCCAGTAGTATCCTTCACGAAAAATATTTTGGGAAGTATCCATGCCAGAAATATGACCACCACATGCCCCAATATGGTAGTCAATAAGAACGTGTTCTGCCTCGGGATGTGTAAGAAAAGGTCAAAGAACTGAGTCAACACCACGATGATATAGAGTATCGTTCAAACACTAAGTAGTGCCTAACTTGGAGGTAGATGTTACAATGGTCATTCGATGATAGATCTAGGTGAAAAATTTGTGTCTAAAGGTAGAAAATAACATCTCTATAGCAGGGATTAGTAGATTCAACCAGATAGACAGATTCATTCAGAATAAGATCACGGGCTACTTCATTTGAGTCAACTCTGGAAGGTTCGACAAATTTTTTTGCAAAGAATAGGGATTTTTTAGCCTTGGTAGTGGCGAAAACCATATCAAATTCCTGGAGGATCACAATCCATTTGGAATGTAATCCTCCAAAAATTTGACGAGACATAATGTCTCTTATGGGATTGTCTAGGGAAATGACAACAGTGTTTTGCAGCAAGATGTAGCGTTGGAAGCGATTGTCAGCTAAAACAATTTCCAAGGATAGTTCTCCACATGTGAATATCATAGTTTAGGCCCAACAAGGCCTTTCAAGAAATAGTAAACCACACGCTCACTGTGATCAACATGGGTTTGAATGATAACCATTCCAATGGAGGATGGTGAGGCTGCTAGGTATTAAAGAAAGCCACGCGCATAGTCAGCAGGACTTAGTAGGGGGGCTGATATGATTGCTTGTTTCAAGGCATCAAATGATTATTGAGATTGATCGTCCAACAAGTAACTTACTCCTTTCTTGAGCAAGTGAATAAAACCTTTTGTCAATTCAGCATAATTCATGATGAAACGATGTAAGAAGTTTTCCTTTCCTTGAAAACTTTGGAGTTGTAGGATGGATTGTGGTATGGGAAATTAAGTAATTTCCTTTACCTTATTGATATCAACCCATATCCTGTGCTTAGAGACAATGAACCCAAGTAGACGTCCAAAATCCAAAAAAAATACGCACTTATGTGGATTTAGACGAAAGTTATAGAACCTATACCTAAGAAATATTTCTCGAATATGAGCTAGGTGTTAGGCTCATTTCCTGGAAGGAGCCGAAATATCATCCAAGTATGATTTAAAAATATGTTTGATATCGTGAAAGGCATAGTGCAGGTCCGTCTAAGAGGTTGCACCCACTTTATTTAGACCGAATGGGAGCTTCCAATACAAAAATATGCCCCAACAACAAATGCAAGCGGTTTTGTGCTAGTCATTGGGTTTGATAGAAATATGCCTATGCCCAAAGAAGCCATCCATGAAGGAGAAAGATTCATAACTGGCACAACCATCGATAATTTGGTCAATTAATGGAGTTGCATAAATTTATTCTATCCATGCGGCGTACAAATTATGGTAGTTGACATAGACATAGATGGTACCTTGTTTTTTGTCTACAGGAGCTAGATAAGAGACTCATTTAGTTAAGGGAACTGGGTAGATGAAACCAACAAATTTTGGTCTTTATAGCAGCTGTTTTGCGAGGGCGCACTGGTCGAAGTATTTGGTAGACAAACCTAGCATTGTCAAAAATATTGATCTCATGCTTAAGAATAGAAGGATTCATGCCAGGAACTTCCTCATAAGACATAGCAAAGACATCACACAATTCCTTAAAAAGGTAGGCGAATATCGCAATTTCCTCAAGATTGTAGTCTTCTCCAATCTAAATGTTTTCCATGATACCTATTTCACCGAGATATCGATGAGCATAGTCTTTGAAATATTTCCCAAGTTTCCTTCTGCATCCATAGTTTGGATAGTCATATAAGCCAAAGGAACATTCTAAGGTGGGCGAAAAGGCCAGATTTGTATAGATGTTGTGTCTGAATCAGATATTGAAGCACAGTGATGATAATTATGCCAAGGTTGTTTTTATAAATACATGATCTCTCAAATAGATTCATATGAAGGTATGAATTCATTGAGGAGATCATTAGAAGAAGAGATGATGGGAGAGGAAATGGTACCATTGGTCATGACCAAAGAAATATAATAATCAAACACGTATTTATTGTATTGACAAGCCAATTCAGCGCATGAAAACATCATTTTTTTATCCATAGGAATCAATTTCTAAAGGAGCCGACAAGATCGAGGGATGGGTAGGGCCACTAAGAATGGTAGATACCATTGAAATCATCTCTGGAACCTCGGGTGTCGCGAGATGAAAACAACGTAACAGGGAGGATCCCTTCAGAATACCGGTACCAACACTGACATGAGAGTAAGGTATTCCACCCACTAAGGACACGATGCCATTGGGTAACAGGGAGTAATCTAGGTATAGAAGGATAGATGATCCACTATGACTATTTTCCAATCCAAAGGAAAGAGGATGAGTCAGAAGACTGAAGAGACAATGGAAGGCATGACATATGACCAACTACAACACAAAAGTAGATTATAGTCGAGATGACGATCCATGACTTCAATATCCACTATTACTGTTTTCCCACTTAGAGTGAAGGGGTAGCTGGAAAGGTATCCTTTCGGGATGAAAGTGTGGCCATTGAATTCTTTAAGGGAATTTGACAAGGGAGATAGAGTGGGAGAACCCAGGGCGGGTCAACATGACTTGGACAATAAAAAGGTCGAAGCACCTTTGCCAATGACAGTTCGATGGATAGATCTACCTTTCAATACAACTTGCACCTGAAATGCAAGATGATGGGAAATATGAGTCTTAATTTTTTCCATATCAGAAATTGCTAGCATGGAATCCTAAGGGTCAATTCACCAATTGCCAAAAGAAAATATTTCATTTGTGTTGGAAAATTTTGTAAGACTTCAAGGGAAGACATGGCTAATGATGCTTGTGCAAATTATTCTACAGTATTGTAGTTTTGGGAAGAAAATGCAGAGGAATTATGTTTCGTGTGATGAAGTGTCCCTTTGGGGGGAAAATCGTAAGGTTGGAAATGTGCCTTGAGATATGAAGATCGGTAGGTGTTAGTGGATTGAAACTCGAGGTAGCTTCCTTAGCATCAGTGACTAGAGTTCCGTAACTTTTGGCTCATGTTTGTAGATCAACCATTTCAAAGGTGTAAACATTTAACGATCCTTCATCAGAGGAAGAAGGATGTGAACGGTCATTGCTCCCTTGTGAGCGTTGTTGTGGGTTCGATATAAGGTGTTGTTTTTGCTGTTCAGGGAAAGGATTATTGAGGACCATAAGGTCCAACTAGTGTCATTCTATGCAAAAACGTACATGCATTCCTGAAGGCAAGGAAATTTATAAGTAATGTGGTCCTCTACACATATATTGCAAGGGAAGTTGACAGTTTTTCCTTCCCATTCTCATATTTAGAAGAAATTATTTTTTTGGGACTGTTCTATGTAGGATGCTCTTCAGAAGGAGAGGTCATTTTGTTATTCTTCTTATTATTGTCGCAACTAGTTTTTTGTGTAGACTGCACAGATTTTACCATAGCGGTTGGAAGAGTAGCCAATTTGGAATTAAGAGCGGTATCCAAAAATAACTGGGTAGATTTCTTGCTGATTTTTTTTACAGTAGCCCTAGAGGTCGCGTTGATGAGACTGTTTATGTGCACACTAGGGTGCTCAGTAGTAGGAGCATTGGAAGTTCGAGGGGCATGGGGTAATATTTCGTAGAGTGTGCCAAACTGAGAGTAAATAAATTATAAATGTTGGGCATTAAGAATCGATTGGTCTTCGACATGACCGCACCAGTTATGGCAATGTACTTGGAAATGGGGGGTAGAAGTGACTTGCAAAACCAATCTGCTAACAAGTGATCTAGAATGGGGTCTTTGACAAGCCTCCGCCTACGTCTCCATTCATGTATATTATTAGAGATGCTATTATAGGTGTCTTGGCATAGAGTTGTGAGGATTTCCATTCCAGTTTTGTAGCAGATAGGAAGCTGTGAGTTCTCCAAGAATTCCATTTCCAAGGCACCAAAGTTATTGATTAACACACGTGGTAACTCAATGTACCACGTGGAATCATTTCTAGTAAAGGTGTGGGGGAAGAGTCTAAGTCATATGTTTTCATCAACCATGGAGTTCGATTGACACCACAAATGGTAGGTGGTGACATTTGTATCCAGATCATCAGGGATATAAAGTGTTTCCAAAAAAAGGAAAAGGTGTAGGTGCCCCTAAGTCTGACCAAGGTGCCGTGGGATGACTTGAACGACTAGAGGATCCTCCCATCAAGTTTTTTCCAACATGATAGATGGGGTTCGTTAGATAGTAACTTCCTGGTCATTGTGGTGTAGTCATGTAAGGTGGTTGTACATATGGAAAATTAGGCTGGGTAGAGAAATACTAGTTTTCCCCTAGATAGAAAGTGCCCCATGACTAAATTGTGGTTGAGGAGGGGTGCCCAAATGGATGTATCAAGAACGGGTTGATGGATACTGCTAGCCACATAGTTTTCATTAGGTACATGATTGACACTAGAATAATTTTCACTTAGAGGAGGTAGATCGATAAGTGAATACCCAGGTTGTCTTCTAGGAAGAAGGGGAACATAAATTCTCTCGACTGGTATGTGCATGTTGGGAACAATACCCCTAGGAATCTAGAGCTAGGGGTTAGAACTTAGCAATGAGTTCCAACCAAAAGGGTTATTGAAGGTGGTCGTACTAAAAACGCTACTATGAGCAATAACCAGTGGTGAAGGAGCTGACAAGAAAGGGGTGGAAACCATAATGTACTGGAATCCACTCATAACTCGTATAACAATGTTTCTCGTACTAGGCATAGTCTGAATAGCAAGGTGACCAATCAATTATGTTGTAATGACAATAGGCATGGGAAGTAATGGTGGTGCAAAATTATCCACAAAGGAAAGCAACCCATTAGTTGCCTTATAAATAATGGATGTGGGTAGTGATGAAGACATGAAAGGTACATGTGGTACCTGAATCAACACAAGACCAAGAGGATCGGTGAGGGGACAATTGTAAGGAGGAACAAATCCTTCGTGAAAATATTCCCCAGGTATTATGGTTTCTTGGAAGTGTTATGTGATCAGTGTTGGACACTGGAGAGTGATTTCCCAAAGAGAGAGAATCTGACTCACCAAGTCTCAACACATCCTCTAGGGTGAGTGGAGGAAGACCTCTTTTTCATCTCAATAGATGAGGAGGGCCGAATGTATCCAAAGTGACAGATATATTTTATCAAAAAAATTTAAAGTTATATTTTTATAGTCTCAGTGTTAATAATCCAACACCTAAAAATAAAAAATACTCTAAAGGAAATAAACAAGCAGCCAGGGGATATAACTATGTCTGATAACCACCACTCACTGGATATGAAACTCAGTATCGCTGTGGCTAAAAGAGAGATTCGACCAAATGTACAGTTACGATTACTCTTGAGCTTCGCTCGAACCTCGGATTAGGGGGCCAAGTACTCTCATGAAGATGAACACCCTCCTAAAAAAAAAATACGGTGTAGGTTCATCTGTTTAGGTACCAAGGCAACCCACCCCAGTTACCTTTTGTTCATCCCTAAAAATTATGGCCACTGATGTTACCTCAAATCACAGACATCACCGGCGGGGGGTGGGGTCACAGTCGTGGACAATACGATGTATGGGCAGGACACCTAAGTCCTCGAATCATCTCTAATATCCCTGACGGGATCTCTAATATACAAAAAACCCACTAGAAATGAAATCAAAGGCTAGCTACCTTCTCTCACATTCCAATGTTGTCTCGCTCTTAAATCCTTTGTTAGTGGAGTGATCCTAGATGATATGAGCGCAGTAGGATTTTACTCTCTTTAATGACACTAGTTTGAGTTCCATCACTTCCTAGCCCAAGATCCTAGCCTAAACTAATCTGTGTGTAAGCTCAAAAGAGAGTTGCTAATTACTTTTATTAAGAATTTAATTCTATGTCAACTTGTATTAGTGTCTCCAGAGGGGGTGTTAACGTATGGAGTTTAATGTTACTATGACACAATCCATGCAAGAAAAATGCTTTAAATTTTCATTTGATGAAAGGGTTTCTTACAAGGAGAGGTTTATACATCATTTCAACAATATACATTCAAATGTGGTAAAAATATATGCACAAAAAATAAACATACAATTTTCCTAACAATTAACCCAATAAAATCAGAAACTAACTAGCTAAAAAAAAAATGGTAAAAACAAAATTTCTTATATATATACATATTTTTTGAAAATCAAATTCAATGAAGGTATTTTTCTAAAAAATAAAAAACAGTCATGGAAGCAACCAACCAAACTAACATCACATCTACAGAACTCAAGGCAAGACCACACGAAAAATAACAATCCAAGCATCCACTAAGCAGGGTGGATATCAAGAGAATGGTGTAGTAACACATCTTAGGGAGACAAACAGAGTGTTAGCAATAGGACGAACTCAATGTGATAGAGAATGAGAAACATTATAATGGTTTGGATTGTAAACTAGGGTGCATTACAGAGAATCAATATGCAAGAAAGGTCTAGTGAGGTTTTGATCAGAGGATGTGAGTAGTAGAAGAGGTCAGGAAGCAGACCAAGTCATCAGAATACGAATATAGAAGAGCATGAATGCCTAAAGATAAATAGATATCTAGGAACAAGAAGAGCAAGGTTGTGACATCCCCAGTGGAGTCTCCATTTCTACTATTGGGGTTAATGCACGAGTGGTTGTAGACAGAAAAAACCTCTCATCTCTATTGAGACCCAAAGAAGAAATATTAGATGATCTGCAACTGTTCAAAGGAACATGCACATATTCATGTTAATATACAATTGACAAAGTATAAGAGAAGAGTTAGCTCACCGCCCCTTATGTAGTTCTGTTAGAGGTCTCAATGTGGCAAAGGTAGAATCGTTTCACCCGCTCCTAGAGTATTACATGCACATAGACAAGATAAGAAGTAAAATTCACAGAATATAAATCTTGACAGCTAAAATCATTAACATATGAGAGAATGTAAAGCCAAAATTCATCTAAGAATATTATCAATCTTGAATTTTCATCGACATATATATAAAATAAGTCTCAAAATCATAAAGTAGAGAGAAAAAGAGGAGATCTATATTATTTGATGAGAGAAGGATGATTACAACCATGGTTGATGAATCAAGCCTTCCCTTTAGCTCCTTGGCTCCTATCCCAATCTCTCTCTCTCCACTCTTGGATAACCTAACAATATTAATCTCAAAATTTTGATCCCCGTTACAATGTCCAAGGCTCTGATTTATATATGAGGAGAGGCTCTCCTTGATAATTTCTCCATGAGTTCCAATGAGGCAAAAGCTTGAATGTTGCCTTAATTTATTGCTCTTTCGGTTGTAGTGAAGCTTAATGAGGATTTGCAATGTCCTTAGAAAGGACTGAGGTGGATGTTTCCTACTTTTCGAGCTGACATTTGAGTGAAAAGTGGAGTGTCAGTGAGTCAACTTGCGCTTTGACCTCTAGAATCCCATAAATATCCAATAACGCTACCCTTTAAGTAAAACAAAGCATTAAATAATGTACTAATGCCTTTTTATAAGGGATGTGAAGCATTATAATGCCCCTTGTCTATTCCTTGGGTGCATTACCTTAGAAAATAGGCCTGCAACTTTAGTATTTTATTCCTGTCAAATTATGCTTCTCCTATGAGTTGATGAGGAGGTCATTTTGTGTATAAAATTCAACCCCTTTATAAGGGGATACTCACACCACTAGTAAATAATTAAGGTTATCTCTTAAAATTGCAAGGCATTAGGGTTGGAAAAAATAATAGAAGAAGTTAAATCCTTAATTAAAAAGGAAAAACCCTTAGTCCTTCTAGTTCAAGAGAATAAAATTGGGGATCAAGAGATTATTCAAAAGCAATATTAAATATGGCATGGTAGGAATATTATCTGTGTGAGCTCTCATGGGGACTCCAGTGGAGCTTGCACATCATGAGCTTAATCATCAGTCAAATTGTTGGACCAATTATTTTCCACTCATTGGATAGCAACAAAGTTCCTGCATATCCCTTCAAATTAGGTATATTTTAGTGTACACACACACACACACACATATAGATATTTTAGTCTATTTCAAAGAAAAATCAAAGTGAAGGGCTTCTTTATTGGATTTTACTCCCCTTTTGGTTTAGTGTGTATTTTGGGAGGGGATTTTAACAGTACTCTACATCAATGGGAAAGGAAAGGTGGATATTTTGTAAGAGATCAATTTCAAGAAACTATGGATGAGCTAAAAATAATCCCAAAGTTGTTGGATATTAAACCTACCCCAATAATATTCCTTGGAATAACAAGAGATATAACCTAGGCCATATAACTACTAGATTGAAATTATTTCGAAATGTTGATTCATTTTCGATAGAAAATGTCACGATATCCTCATGCATTTTCCCTTTGAAAAATTTCATCCACCGTCTCATTGAACTAGACATTTTAGAAGATGAGGATTATGGCTCTATTATGTTCCCCTATAATCCACTTTAGCACTGAAAGTAAGGTTTAGCAACTTGGTGAAATAATTTTTGAGAGTATGGGTCACACATAGTTTGACTTCAATTTGGGAGAATAATATAAAGCACCTCGAGCAAGCCTTGAAGAAATGGGATTGTAAGAAAATAATGGATTGGATATTTACTATACACACACATCAAATGAGAATGGAGTCTCCTCAGTCCAAAATATGGGAAGGTTTTCTTACTTATGGGATGTTAACTGGGGAAAGGGAAGAATTTGGAGATATTCATAAGGCTTTGAAATAAGAGGAAGAAGAATGGAGATTGAAATCAAGGAGTGTATGGCTATAGGAAGGAATTATGAATTCATATATATATATTTTTAATCAAGCAAGAAACATGACGTGGAGAAATAACATCAAAAAATTATTGATCATTGGTAATAAATTTTGGAGGTTTCAACAATTGAAAAAGGAGGTACCCTTCCACTAGGCTAAGTTATACAACACCAATGGTCTCACTAGCCTCAAGGAAAAAAAATATATGCTAGAATACGTCCTTAAAATTATTTCTCACGTAGGTAATTTAATGCTCATGAAGGGAATCTCAGAGGAGGAAATATAAGAGGTCATGTTATCATTTAATCTCAATAAATCCCCTGGATCAAACAAAATTTCCATTCACTTTTATAATCAATTTTGGGAGGTAATGAAATCTAATTTTCGTAGAATGATTCACTACGCATTTAAACACAATTTCATGGGTGGAGGGATGAATACTTATTTACTAGAATTGGTCGCAAGGAAGAAAATACATCTTATGTTTGCAGGTATATACCAATATCATTGTGTACCTTTTCTTATAAATTAATTTTAAATTTGGGCCTCAATATAATAATTTATTATTCTAAAAGTAATATCTAAGAACCAAGGTGAAATTTTGTATAAAAGATAAATATTTGATAATATTATCCTAGTTCAAGAATCAATTAATTCTATTGAAGAAAGAGGTTACCAAGGCATGATCATAAAAATTCATATGATAATTCCTTTAACAAGGTTAGACATGGTTATTTATTAAGGTTATGTCAACATTTGTCTCTGACGAAAGGTTTATACATTGTGTTTCCCTATCCATTAAATAATTGTGGAAATGGCCATTAGTACATGGATGGGAAAATTTGTTCTTTCATGCTTCTCATGGCCTCCATCAAAGCTTCCCTTTCTCCCTATTTTTATATATCACAACGGTTGACCCTCCTAGAAAAAAATCGGTGTTTAAAAGAAGTCATGAGCGTATGCTTTGTCTCAGGTTTGCTCAAGAAATAAAAAATACAAATAACTCTCAATTTTCTGATGATATCCTCCTTTTAGGAGGGTCTTATATAATAATTGCATGAAGGTTTAAATTGGCCCTTGACATTTTTATGATGCCTTTGGAAGTATAACAACCATAGGAAAATCACAAATTTATTTATGGAATTCCTCCTCTCACAAGAAAATCTAAATATGAATTATTATGGTTTCCACCATGTGGAATCCTTGAAAGAATTTAAATATTTAGGGATTTCTATTTGTTCGTAATCGCATTCCTTTCAAGAATGGGATGATGTTATCACTAAATTTAAAATGAAATTTTTTGGAAGGAGAGTCTATTCGCTCAACTTAGTTGGACACTTTGTGTTGGTCAAAGTGTTTCTTTATTCTCTCCCTTTGTATCAATTCACCACCCTCCTTGCCTCACAACGTGTTATCTCTATGATGGATAAGGAAATCCATAAGTTTCTTTACGAACGAGTTTGTTCTAGCATAAGAAAATCAATTGATAAAATGGGAAATATTAAAGTACCCCAAAACCCATGGGGGCCTTGGCATTAGAGGCCCTATTATTATGAACAAAGCGATAGAAGAAAATTTAGTATGGATTGTTTTAACTAAGAAAAAATATTGGAGAAATGTGGTCCTTATGGAAAATACCTTTCAACAAAATGACTTCATTGCTTATAGTCAATTCAAGTGTCCGAAGGAGGACTAGTAGTGTAGAAAGTACTCTCTTCGGAAGCCCCTTTGATTACCTTTTATGTATTTTGGAAACCTACAAATGGAAGTAATATTGATTTATAGAGGGACTAAATAATGGATAAGAAACCCTTGGAATGAAATTATGAGTTTCTACTTATGAGTTAATTATTTTTTCTCTATGAAAATCCACACTAGTAGACATTCATATTAGGAAAATGAAGGCAATTGGATAGGATTAAACCTCAGAGTAGTCCTTGTGAACTTGTAGCATTTGGATTACAAAATTTCATATAATATCATTGGTTGTGATCTTTGGTGGCTAGAGTAGGTGGATCAGCTCATATGGAAGCATTCTTCGTACTTGGTAAAGGAAAGTTATGCATCCTTTCTTTTCCATCACCGAGATCACCCCAGATCAAGTAATTGGATAAGAATAGAGATAGCTAATGCCAATCCAAAGGTAAATTCCATTTTACTGGCTTTTTATACATAAAGAAATTTTGACTATTGAGAATTTTAGAAAGAGGGGCATTCAAGGTCCTTTGAGGTGTGTTATTTGCAAGTATAAAGAAGAATCTATTCAACATATTTTTTTACAGTGTTCATATACAAAAGCAGTCTAATTGGATGTGTTCGCTCCACTTTCAAACAATTTAAAAAGACTAACTTCCCCTTGGGATTAATTTACATCATGGTAGAAAATTTATGTTGGGAGTATCCCTCATAAATCCTTTTTTAAAATATATTGTTAAAAACTGCCATAATTCATTTTCTAGAAGGTATGGGTAGCAAGAAACAATGCAGTCTTCAAAAATCCACACACTCTATAGCCATGAAAGCTATTGTTGTATGCTATGAGTTTGGAGGTTTAACGTTTGTTAATGAATCTTCTCAACATGGATTAGATGCAATTAAAAGGAAATGGTGCTGAAATTTTTCTAATTTGGAAAAACTTCCTCTAGGTGTGGAATGTATTAATAGAAGTATCTTAAGCAGTTTGGAAGCTATGATTAATAGAGGCAGAAATATAGTGTTTGGAAGCTACAATGAGAAGGACATAACCTAAATTTTTATGGGGCTTCAAAAAGGAATACATGTATGGTAGGATGGGGAGGATTACTCTATGGCCCCGAGGAAGTTAAAATTATAGAGTACTCATGGGGTTTGAAATTCATGAAAAAAAAAAATCTTATGCTCATACCCTATAATAGAAGACTATTTAATTTAAGAATGATGGTTTCAATACATCCCAGTTTGACAGCCAAATCGAAGTTATCAATAGACATATTGTGGTTCTGAACTAAAATTTCATTGAGTTGCATAGATATCTATCTACAGGCTTCACTTATTTCCACCAAAACTTGGCCCATAAAGGCATTTTATGTGGTAGTGAAGATATATAGTACAAAGGTATTGATTTTGTCTATTTTTAGTGTGTCCCAAGTTCGGGATCTTCTTAGTTTCAAATTCAAGGATTTCAACACTAGTAAAATAATTTCATTCATCCATGTGTATTGCAATGGATTAATCTAAATGCATCTAGATAGGGTCCGGAGTGAGAACTTGAAATCTCCTTAATGCAGTAAAGGCTCTATACCAAGAAAAAACATTTGCAATGCCATGATTGACTAATACCCTTATTTCCTCATTCATTCTTGAGGCATGTTGGGAGAAGGGAGTATAACAAGAAATCCAAAGAAAATTTAGTGCAAGGGGAGAGACATTAAAGGGACATAGGAGAATAGAAAAGTTAGGTTCCAAGTGATGTATAACTAGGGAGGGAAGCTTTCAATAAAGAGTGTTTAGGAAGGAAACAAAGGAGAAGCAAAGTGCACTATGAATGTCATATGAAATACTAGAATAAGGATAGGAGGGGGGAGGAGACATTTCAGCTGTGCATAAGAGAAAATTCCAAAGCACAAATGAATGAAACAAGAAACATAGAGGCTCCCATAGAGATTAATAACTTGAGAAAATATTTTAGGATTAATATTATTGCCTATGAAATAATCACATGAGATCTATACCTAGTGTTGGGATTTGTATAACCGGTTGAGTTTAGAGTAGTTATGTTTGTCAAGGTGATTGTTTAATTGAGGAGGCTAGAATTTAGAGCATGGTAGGTTTAAGGAAGCCAAGACCAAGACCAAGAGTTGAATTATGGACCACTACCAACATTCCCAAACTCACAATAAATTATGAAAATTTGAACCACTAAGGGTTAATGGGGAAACAAGATCTTGAAAAAGAAAATATCTAGATGATAAATCTACTCAAATAATCATAGGAGGAGGAGGAAGCAATGGAAAGGTCATGAGGATCTAGATCAACCCTATGGAAAAAGAAAAAACATTAGGTTGTCGACAAGGAGGCGACTTATGGAGAGAGATAGAAATGTTAAGAGCAATGTAAGAACATAGCAAAGAGATGAATACCATGTTGAAGCATGGTTAGAAATTCCAATTAAGTCTAGTAGAATGAAATATTAAGTTCTCCATACAATCATGGGTTGGACTTGGTAACATGTGGAATGGTAGTATTGTGGAGGGGATGGAATAATGGTGGTGTCATGCCATCACCTTCACTTGAGCACTTGAAAAATAGCCAGCCAAATACAACGAGGATTATATGTTTTATTCATTTTTACTCAAAATTTTAATTCATATATATATATATATATATATATATATATATATATATATATATATATATATATATATATATATTAAAATTTTTATTTTATTTTAAATCAATTTAGATTATCTTCATTTCCTAAATCTTAAGGAGAAATTTACAAATCGGGGTGCTTTTCCCAAAATATAATATAGAATTAAAAAATTAAACCAACAAAAAATACACACTCTTTGACTAGAATTTCCATATTCAAACCTATTAAAAAAATTTAAATTTGAGTTTAAGTTATTTAATCTATAAAATTAGATGGGCAAACTATTTTTTTAGGGTGTTGAATCCATTTATGCACTCAAAAATGTATTTTAAACAACAAATAATTGCAACTTGTATTGAGAATGTATTTTTTTATTCTAGTGAAAAGTTCATTTAGTCTATAAGTTAAATTACCACTTAAAAAATTACCACAACTTATTTATTATTCTAACTAATCACCACTTTTTAAAAAATTAGTATCCTCGAAATACCTTTCCCTTCTTCCTAATGGTAAAGGTACTTTTGGAATAAGATACATTTATAAAAGGCATGTTCAAATTAGTTAAATTTAGTGTAGTTATTGTCTCGAGAGACACTTTATAGTGTATTATAGGGGAGTTTTATAGTAATTAGAGGTTAGAAGTTAGATGTAAACATTTTTATATTTAATTTTTTATATTATAATTTTGTTTTTGAGCTAGAGAGGCTATCCAACCGAGTCCTAATATGGTATAGATATTGAAATGTAATGTTTGAGTCCCAATATGATAGAGATGTTGCATATGGTAGATATATTGCAATGTAATGTTTGAGTCTAGTATGGTAGAGATGTTGCAATGTAATGTTTAACATTTTTTACTGTATTAAATTACATAAAAATAAAATAAAAATAAATAAAAATAGTCGTATAAAAATAAAATATTAATAAAAATAAAAATGACCAATTGTATTAAAAACCCATGGTATTAAAAAATAAATAAAAATGGCCCTATAAAATAAAATAATAATAAAAATGACAATGACCAATGGTATTAAAAACCCATGGTATTAACCATGGTAAGCATGTGGCATATAGTATATTTAAAAGAGGAAATTAAACTAGCCTAGATCCATTTTAATTTCTAATCGAGATGCAAACATCTTTTTTATTTTTTATTTTTTTGTTTGTCTTGGAAGGACCACGCCTTCATCATGTCCAATATATCACCCCTATGGGGGCAGGATTGGTGACTTCACATCAAGGAGTGCCTTAAATCAGTTGACCATCCTAGATCCATTTTAAATCCTATCTAACAATCAAAAGGATCTTGAGATGCAAACAACTTTTAGAGTGAAAAAGGATTTGATCCTCTCAATGTTTGGTAGATTTTTAGTTAAGATAGATTTAGGCTCGTTATTAATAAAATTACTAAAAAAAATTTAGATAAAAGAAAATTGTAATACACATATCACATTAAAATATATAAGATATAAATATTAGTTATAAATTGACACACATTTTACCATTTTAATTAAAATAATGATTCCATATCCATATTTAAATTTAACTAATAAACATATAAAATTTTACTACTTACAAAAAATTGACAATATAACAAGATTCTTAACCATGAATATTCACCCCACTTAACTTCCAAATAATATTTTTTACAACACTATGGCTTATAAATAGCACATGACCAAAACCATAGCTAATTTCAAAATAAAAATATTTTCAAAATATTTTCCTTTAATTTATTTTTATAACAATTTTAAAATTAGATCTAAAATAAAAAAAGGGTACGGGGAGATGTTGTACTGGTGTAAGTGTTTGTAAGTATCTACACCTCAACTCATTTAATATCTACACCTCAACTCATATCCATAAACAAGTGTACATTTCAATGTTTTCTCAATTAATAACTAGCCTAGATCCATGTTAACTTCGTATGTGGAAATGGATAAAATATCTCTTCACTATAAAAGATGTTTGCACTCAAGGGATTTTACCTCTGTTGATACTTGGTCAGTTTGGAGTTAAGATGAATCTAGAGAAATTTAATTATTAATAATAATTGTTTATATTATTGGAGTTAAGATGAATCTAGAGTGGTTTAATTATTATTATTATTATTATTATTTTATTATTTTGTAATTTGATGAGTCAAAATATTTTAATTAATAATTATAATTATGATTTATTTTAAATTATTAATTTTTTATTTTTACTTTTGTTTATGTGTAATTTGATTGAGTCAAGATGTTTACATAACTCCTAGATCCATCTTAGTTCTCCAAGATTTAAATCTCCTTTAATTTCCTATTTTAAATAGGCTATATTGCACATGAACACTATGGGTCAATACCATGGGTTCTCATAAACCCGGAGCATAAAAGACACCATTAACTTGACCAAATCAAATTTACATTATTATTTTTGTTTAAAGTTATTTTTGTTTTAACATAGAGTGCTTTTTATTTTTTGTTTTATTTCATTTTTTACTAAGTAAAAATGTCTAACTTAGTGTTATTTTTATTTTTTTAATAAATATAACTATTACTTTTATGTTTTTTTTTAAATGTTATTTAACCAAGTAAAATGTTTACATATCATGGACAATATCTCTTCCATACTAGGCTCTAGCCTCTAGGCCCAATTTTTTTAAAAAGTAATAAAAACAATAAAATTTAATTTGTTATGTTGTAGCTTTTTTTATTAATAAAATTACAAACAATTTTTTAGATATAATAAAATCATAATATACCCTCCACATAAAATTATATAACATATAAATAGTAGTTATAAATTAATATCCATTTTACCATATAAATTGAAATAATTATTTGATAACCATATATACAATATAATGAGATTCTTTACCATGAATATTCACCCCATTTTACAATGGGTATTAATAATTGTAAATAGGGTTTGTTATAATACTATGGGCCAATACCATATCTTATCAATACCACATGCCCAAATAAGATAACTCTTTTTAAAATCAAAATATTTTATAAATATTTGATTTTATTTTTATTTTATAACATTTTTAAAATTAGATATAAAAGAAAAAAGGTAACGTGAATGTTACATGTAGATGTTTGTAAACATTTGCATGTGGTCTTAATTAAAAAATAATGAAAGGTTAAAACTAATTGAGTGAGTCAAAATAAAATAAAAATAAAAATAGAATAAAATAAAAACTTAATAATAATAATTATCAATAAAACATTTTGACTTGGTCATAAAAGTAATTGAGTGAGTCAAAATAAAATAAAATATAGAATAAAAGATAAAAAATTAATAATTACACTCTAAAGCATACATATTTGCAAACAAATCCCCTCAATTTCCACTTGTACCATTGTGTAGCTTTGATTTTGATGTTACACGATTGAAATAATATCCACCTTAGGATTCAATATTGTTACTAATCAGTTACAGTAGGTAGGTTGAGCACGCCATTTATCCATCCATCTTGGATTCAGAGCACACAAGAAGCAACAACCCCAAGCCAAGAACGCACCAGGAACAACAACAAAAATGACATATGTCTCTCCCACTGTGGTTGCGGTTCATGAGGTTTCCTGTCCCTCGAATGTGTAATATGGATGGATAAATTCTAGATCGAAGCAAGGGCTTGTGGGTTGTATGCACTGATAACGTGGGATAGAAGAAGTAACAACCCCAAGCCAAGAATGCACCAACACCATTCCTAAGCAAATAACAGACCAAAAACATCATAAAAAATGACGCATGTCTCTCAGGGCATCCCACTGTGGTTGTGCTTCATGAGGTTTCTTATCCCTTGAATGTGTAATATGGATGGAGAACTTCTGGATCGAAGCAGGGGCTTGTGGGTTGTATGCACCGATAACGTGGGATACAATAAGCAACAACTGCAAGCCAAGAACGCACCAGCAACAACAACAAAAATGACGAATGTCTCTCACGGAATCCCACTGTGGTTGCGCTTCATGAGGTTTCCTGTCCCTCGAATGTGTAATATGTATGGAGAACTGAAGTAGGGGCTTATGGGTTGTATACACTCATAACGTTGGATACAAGAAAGTGACAACCCCAAGCCAAGAATGCACCAGCAACAATACCAAAAATGACAAATGTCTATCAGGGCACTCCACTATGGTTGTACTTCATGAGGTTGCCTATCCCTTGTATGTGTAATATGGATGGAGAAATTCTAGATTAAAGCAGGGGCTTATGGGTTTTATGCACTGATAACAGGGATACAAGAAGTAACAGCCCCAATCCAAGAACATAACAGCAACATCCCCAAGCCAAGAATGCACGAGCAACAACAACAAAAATGACAGATGTCTCTTAGGGCACCCCACTGTGGTTGCGCTTCATGAGGTTTCCTGTCCCTCGAATGTGTAATATGGATGGATAACTTCTAGATCAAAGCGGGGGCTTGTGGGTTGTATACACTGATAACATGGGATATATGATGCCTGTAGGAAATTATCCATATAAATATTCCATTGATCAATGGTTATCTTGCTTGATTGTTTGAACAGTATGATTCAATTTTATTTATGGTAGCTTATGAAATCTCTATTTTTATTATGCAATGTTGAATATCTCTATTTTTTTATGGCTAGTGGTAGTCTGCACCATATTTTACAATACTTTCCAATCACATTCTTTAGAGAAACTCACATGCTTTGGAAAAAAAATTTATTTGGTCTGGAAAAGCATAAATGCAAAGTAATTTCCTTTGATAAATAACCCATTAGGTGATTGCAATGACCTAGCATAGCCTCTCTAACTCTTCTATAATGGGTCATGACGGTAATCGTATTTTTAATCTCTGATGGAAAACAAATAAATAATTTTCCTCCTCAGATTTTGATTTTTATCACATTGATACTTGCTTTGCCTGTGCATCTCATGCCAACTGTTCTTAACTACATATTTCTGCTATACTTCCAACCAAACCATTGCATATGTAGCATTATGTATAAGGTTTTATTTACACTTCTGAAGAGGCATAGAAGATGATTCAAGGGGGGAGGAGATTCTCAAGAATGATAAGAAGATATAACAATTATCCAAGAAACATCTGATCACATTGATACTTGCTCTGCCTGTGCATCTCAGGACAGCTGTTCTTAACTATAGATTTATGCTATACTTCCAACCAAACAAAGTGGATAATGAAGGAGACATGCTTCTTGTAGGAGATGGGCCATGGCATCAAGTACAACAACCCAATATTCCACTGTTCATTGTTTATGAAAACTTTGATTATTTAAACATTATGATTCAATTTCATGTCCCATGACATGTGGTGTATTTATTTTTCTGTTATGATGTAATTACTCGTGTTCCGTAGCATTATGCAGAAGGTTTTATTTACACTTTTGAAGAGGCATAGAAGATGATTCAAGGTGGGAGGAGATTCTCAAGGATGATAAGAAGAAATAACAGTTATCCAAGGGGCATCTAAGTAGTTCCAATCAAAAAAATTCATCCATCCCTACATCCCTCAAAAGTTCATTGTTTAACACTTTTACTAATGTAAGTAGTTCCAATCATCAAAATTCATCCATCCCCACATCCCTCAAAATTTCATTTCTTAACACTTTTAATAATATATCTACATTTCACCTCTTATTTATGGAGGTAACCTCTGAATGATCAAATGACATGTCTTGGTTGGCTCAATGTTGCAGAGATGTTATACTAGGGAACAACATTGAACTCATTTTAGATTCTAAATTTTTATGGTGCTATCTCTATGATTTTGTAAATGATTTGTTATAACTTCAACATCAATGATGGTCATCCGAGAGCTTTGTTTTGCAATTAGAAAGCTTCAAGAACAAGGTGCTTAGTGCAAAATTCTCCTTGTTGAAGTAGTTCCAATCTTTTCCAAACCGTTTCGATCAAGAAAAGGGATAAATCCCAATTTTTTTTTGTATCTCCTCGGAGAAAACTTTGTAAGTATAATTGTTTGTGATCTGTAATGAAATTTAGAGAGAATAGTTGGCTGGAGCTTTATGTTTTTTCTATGCTTCATATAATCTTTGGATAATTTACACTCATATATATGCAAGTTAGATAAAATGTGATGAAAACATACTTGTGTTGACTTGTGTGTCCTTGTTGACCGTTTCCTTTTGTAGTCTCTTTTGAACTTATATTGTTAGTTCAAAGGCACTAGAGAGGAAAACGTTCGGGCATGAACTGATAAGGTTTTTGTCATGAAATCGTGACACGATTTTTTGGTTGCTTTTGCACATTAATTTCTCATTAGCTAGCTGTTGATGCTATATTCAGGTTACAGTTATCTTGTTACAATGTGCATCCTTTCCTTTCCTAGCAATAAAATTTGATGCACACATGGTTTTTTGTATCACGAAAATTTATTACTTTTGCATTGGAAATAAGAAACGTGCCAAATTTGCGATAAGGAATGAGTATGAAGATGACATGCAAATACCTACAAAGCAGAATTCACATCAAGAAATTGTAGCTGAATATAGAAATCACATAAGCAATAAGAACATACCCATAACCCATTCTTTTGGAATTTACAAAATTTGCATTCTAAAGTTGCAAAAGATGGGAGCACAAGAAATTTTAGCTGAATAGAGAAATTGCATAACAACAGGAAGATACCCATAACCCATTGTTGTGGAATTTAGAAAATTTGCATTCTAAGGTTGTTGAGGATGGGAGCATTCATATCAAGAAATTGTACCCGAATAGAGAAATCACATAAGCAATAGGAACATACCCATAACCCAATGTTGTGGAATTTAGAAAATTTGCATCCTAAAGTTGCAGAAGATGGGAGAACCAAAAAACTGTCTTTCTGAAAGAAGTAAGCCTATAGCCTAGCTTTTTGCAACTCAATACCCATAACCCATTGTTGTGGGATTTAGAAAATTTTCATTCTAAAGTTGCAAAATATGGGAGCATTCACATCAAGAAATTGTAGCTAAATAGAGAAATCGCATAAGCAATAGGAACATGCCCTTAACCCAATGTCATGGAATTTAGAAAATTTGCATTCTAAAGTTGTAGAAGATGGGAGAACTAAAAAACCTTTCTTTTTGAAAGAAGTAAGCCTATAACCTAGCTTTGTGCAATTCAAATGTTGACAAGCACAACACCCTGAATTTCAGACTACAATAACCTGCAATAGGAAGTTGCAAACCAGAAGCTACAAAGAGGCATCACAGAATACAACATCTTAAATTTCAGAATACAACACCCTTCAATACGAAATTGGATTCCCTGTCCTCTTACAAAGAAGCTTAACCAATTCATTGATTATGAAAGGAAAATTTAGTCTTTGCAGTTGTAACTTATAGATCTTGTCACTGATGTACATGAGTACCCAATAGGAGAGGCATCATCTTCCACCAGTAGCTTGTTGAGGTTGGGGCATTGCTGCATGTTGTTCAAACTCTTAGAGTTGGATACACTAGAGTTGTTGCAGATATATTGAATTTGTTCCTAGAACTCTAGAATCTGTCCATGCAAGGCCTCTGTTTCATCCCTCTTGTATGGCTAACTTTGCTTTCATAATTTTTATCTCTCCTAACACATTTCTGATGTTACTTCTTTACAATGCTTCCTTTGCAAGAGATGGTGCAATTGCTAGTTATAATAAATAACAAAACCAACTTAGATCATTTTAATTATTGATCTACCAAATACTCATAAGATGCAAATTTCTTTAAAAGGAAAATAGGTTTGATCCCAAGCTAGAAATATTTGGAGCCAAGATATTCATTGGTATAAATTAAATGATTATGAAAAATTGATGAACATCAATTTACTTTAAATATTATAGAAATTTGTACAATCTACCTAATAATAATAATTATTGATAATTAAATTAAAAGGTTGAAAATTATATTCCAAAATATAATTTTCTTATAATTATAATAATCTCCTTAATTACTTAATAATTAATTATAACATTTTCTTTATAGCTATTTTATTTAAACATTCAATCTTTAAGTTTATTTAAATGTGGGAAACTTTGTAATTAATTAAAAAAAAATTCTCACTATAATAAAATTTAAGGTATATATATTTTTATCATTATAATAATTTCTTTAATTATTCAATAATTATTTAATGGTAGATTTTAACCTATAAATGACATAAAAATTTTCACTGGAATCTAACTATACAAAAATTGTGAATTTTTATTGTTTAAAATACATTTTTGAAGGCATGGATGGATTCCATTCCCTCCAAAACCCATGACACTCAAATTCCACATATTGTGAATTTTTAGTGTTTAAAATTCATTTTAAATGTATGGATGGATTCAATGCCTTCTAAAACCCATGGACACTCAAATTCCACATATTAGACAATTTAAAGTAAATTTTTTTGAAAAACAAAAATATTAAACAACCTAAAAGTTAACTTTCTTTCTTTCTTTTTTTTCCCAAAAAGGCATTTCTAATATTAATTAGACTACACATTATTAAATAATTATTTATCACTTTTTTTTTATCTTATTTGTAATTTTTTATTTTATTAATAATTAATTCTTTCAATTTTTTTTTGGTTTTTCAAGTGTTGTAGATTACATACACATGGCATCATGTGATCCCAGGGACCAACCCTTCACATGGTTAGGTTTTTTTCACACCTAATTTTCATGACTATTTTTTTCCAGTGAATTTACATCAAAGAATAACTTAATGAACATATAAATTTTCAACTTATTTAAATTAATTATTTATAAATAAATATTAAAAAAAAATTAATTAATTAATTAATTAATTATGTACAAACAATTTTCCAACCAACAATGGTACCATTTATCTCCATTAAAAAAATAAAACAAAAATAAAAACTTATTATTGATATTTTCAATACAGAATTTTCCAACCAACAATGATACCATCTATCTCCATTAAAAAATAAAATAAAAATAAAACCCCATTATTGATATTTGCAATACAGATTTTTCCCACCAACAATTGTACCATCTATCTCCATTTAAAAAAAAAAAAAAAACTCTATTTTGATATTTTCAAAATCATTTTGTAAATTGCTTATCAGTTGATTTTTACATTCCAAAAATTCTGTTTCCAACAAACAATTGCACCATCTATTTCCATAAAAGAATCAAAATAATTTTGTAAATTACTTATCGGTTGATCTTTTCAAAATAATTTTGTAGATTGCCTATCAGAGTGGTGAAGATGGAGGGAAATTGACATTGAAAGCCAAAATTAGCGTTAATGATGTGAGTTGTCAAAATAATTTTGTAAATTTCCAGAAATATCTGGGCGGTCAAGACGTCCACGATGATGAACCAAATTGGCATTCCAATCCATTATAAAAGGAATAGACTTATTGCTCACAACATGTGCAGCATAGCGGTGATTCCATTAGTGTGGCAAGGAAAACGGTGCTGTGTTATAATATTGAAATGGCTTCTTCTTCCGTTGTTGTGACTGTCCTGGTAATATGTTTTACCATTACAGCAGTGCTTTCTCAAGCACCAGATATCAAAGATAACGCCGCAGGTGGTAAATTAATTTGTTCAATAATTTAGTATTTCTCAGCATGTAGGTTTTTGTTTATTTCGTATTTATTTATCGAATACTATACTTATGAATACATTGATATCGATATTGCAGGTGAAGGTCAATCAATGGCTAAGCTTACGAAGTTGCATGTCAACCTGAGATCGGAGAACACTATGGGGCGTAAGGGAATAGAAGAACGTAAATATGCAGGTGGCCCTACTCTGTCGGATTCGAAGCTGGTCCTCACTTGTCCCGAATGCTTTAAAAATTGCGACTTACCACAATGTTGCATGCCTGAGAGATGTCCGCGCTATAAATTTTGTAAATGTCATTAACGTCCAGCTGGATTAGTAATAACTCTAAGTAGCAGCCAATAAAGTCACCAAGGGGATTAGTGTGATTCCACCATGGTGGCCTAGCTTATTGAATAGGGTTATAAAATTTTGTGGTAACGTATTAGTTTTACGTTTGCAGAAATGCAAAACTGTTGGAGTCTCTGAAGAGGTTTGCATTGTTCTACCAGTATATTATTTATAAACGTAGTCGTTCCGTATTAGTTTTCTGTTTTCAATTGAAATGTAACACGGTGGAATATCTGAACGCGTTTGCATGACCGTACTGAAGTTTACAATTTGTATTTTCCAAATCAATTACTTAAATGGAGTTAGTTTTGAGACAAATTTTCTACTTTAAAATATTAAATTAGCAAATGCATAAATAAGGTTCTTGACATTGATGCTTCTTTGACATTATTCAAAGATATTTTGTGCAAACCTGTTATTATAACCTCCCTTTACCTTATCCTGTACAACCTAAAAAGATACCCAAAAATCTCAAAATACAAAATAATTATTGTCGTGCTTCGCTTTGCTTTTCTTTTCTTTTCTGCTCGGATAATCTCTCAAATTTTGAGTTTATTCAAAACCCTAAGTCATTGATGAACTCCAAAAGCCTATGATAATTAGATTTCTCCCACTACAACGTGTATCGAAATTTCTGCCACTGCAACGTGTATCGAAATTTCTGCCAAATGTCTGTCCTAGTGCGTGAAGGTAGGTCTTTCGCAAGATGTTGCAACCCTAGTGCAAATCCAAAGGGAAAGAAACATAGCAAAGAAATATTGGTCACGGAACACAATTGAAATTTTTTTGGCTAGTTTAGTTGGATTCTTATCCTAGGAATCCAGATTTATTCTAGGAATCCAGATTTTCGATATTTTTTCAAACATTTTTTTTAATCTTTTGCTTTTGGGGTGAAGACTGTATCGTATCTTATTTATGGGTATTTAATTTAATTTAATTATGTTTTTATTTAATTGAACATTTAATAAAAAATCAGATAATTGTCATTATTTTTATTCAGCATCTAAATTCTCAAAGATGGTTGTCTTTATTTTCATCCAGCATCTAAATTCTTGAAGATGGTTGTCTTTATTTTCATGCTGCATTCAAAATCTCAAGGATGACCATGAGTTTCTTTGTACTTTTGTTAACTTTATTCTCTCTTAGATTTTATTTTCATCCCATAAAATTTGCCTTTTTGGATTGTAATCTTTTACATGCAGACTCACATTGTAAATCTAGCAGAGCTTTTCCATCCATTGAATAACCCATGCACTATAACTATGGTTCAACCTTTCACTATTTCTTTCCCCTTTTGTCATAGAGTTTTCAAGGAATTTTTCTTTTCCTTTTTCCTTTTGAGTTAAGTCTTCAATAGGATTATTGGTTCTTCATTTGAATAAGGATCACACTTGTCATATTTCTTGGATAATTCCTTTCTCAAAGATGTTATTATCTTTTATCTTTCACACTTTCTTTGTCTTTTAGTTGATTTATTAGAGTTTCTTGAATTTTTTTTTCTTCTACTAATTAAAACTTTACAAGAGTGATTGATTCTACATTCAATAGTTGTTCTTTTAACTTCGTGTTCTTATTTCTAAGCTTATTTAATTCGTTTAGAGCACTCATTAGTTAACTTCTAAGATTTACCTTCGCTTCAACATCTCTTTCTCAATGTTCTAAATATCTTTATCATTATATTAAATCATCATCAAAGTATGTTCATTACCTTTTTCTCATGACCAAATCTCCTCTTTGAAATACAAGATTTTCTTCTTGAGATATTTCCATTGTGTTTGTGATATCTACTGCTATCTTTATATTATTTTCTTTTTCATGATTCTCTACCTTAGTATAAATAAATTTAGAGGACAAATGGTCAATTCTACCACAATGGAAGCATTGAAAGGGTAAATTGCCTTTATATTTTCGAGATCCCCATTTTAGCTTCCTTTCAAATTGAGCTACCTTTGGATCTAGTTCATCCCTCCTTAAATTTTGGGCTTGATGTTCATTTTTCTTCTTGGAGACTTTAAGGTAGCCTCCTTGGATCCTGACCTAGTCTTATTGGATCCTCAAATAGGTTTTCAATCCTCAAATGAAGATTATGATAGCTATATTAAAAAATATTATGTTGATTTCATGTATGAAAATTGTTTGGAGGAAGTGAATTCATCCAAATATGTTAGAATTCATCTTGAACACAAATTTAATTGGAACTGTAACATTGAGAAAATGATAAAATAGGGTGCAAAGCTTATTAGGGGTTTGAAAAAAAATGTAAATCAACTTAACTTTGGTGATGGGATAAGAAGGAATCATCTTTAAGACTCTGATTAATCTTGTTTTATTATATGGGTGTGAAGTTTTGGTTTGCAACATTTCTTTAGAATTGTGGAGATATATAGAGAAAATATGAATTTTTTTTTATAAGTGATATATCAAAATAAAAGGAAATACACCCAACGTTATCCTAGTTAAGAAACATTATAAGACTTTGTAAGGTGCTTCAAACTTTAGGCAAACCACATATAGATAAAGAAAGGTTGGCATAGCTAGATTCCATGTTCTAGCTAATTCTTTAGAGAATAAGGGTTGAATGTTAGGTGTAGAAGATAATATAAAATATTATTTATCTAAATTTATGGGGAAATTCTAGCATAATAATGAGTTACAATGTTGAAGGATAAAAGAAAATAAATATACTATAAGGAGGTGGCCAACTAGAAGACCAAAAGCATCTCTATTTTTACTGCCATACAAAAGAAAATTAGCATTGCTAAATTGTGAAGAGGACAATTCCTAAAACAATAATTTTTTGAAAGGGTTTGCTATCTTTGTAAAACTAAGATGGTTGAAGATTTAAATCACTTTCTCTTATAATATCCTAGATATACCCATATATATGAAATTTAAAAATATTTGTTACAAACAATAATTTTTTGAAAGAATTTGTTATCTTTGTAAAACTAAAGAAGTTGAATATGTAAATCACTTTCTCTTATAATATCCTAGATATACCCATATATATACAATTTAAAAATATTTATTACAATAACTTTTGTAATGTTTTAACTCATTAAAATTTAGTTACACTTTTCTTAAAACTTTTTAAACACAAATTCCAAATTCTAAAACAAACCATATAAATCTTTACTCTTATTAAAATTTAAATAACCAAAATTAATTTTAGTCAATGTTCATCATTATGATTATCATCTTCATCCTCATCAGCACTTCATTATCCTCATCAGCACTTCATCATCATCCTCATCCACACTTCATTATCCTCATCAGCACTTCATTAGATATTTCACTTTATTAGATATTTTTCATCATTATTATCCACTATGCATTTCGAAAAATAATTTTGTGTTATAACCATATTAAATATTGCATGATTTCATTACTTGTTTCTTCTTCATACTCTTCAAATTTTTAAAAATAAATTCTTGGTATAACGATATTAAACACAAAGCCTCGATTTATTAAACACTAAGCCTTGAGTTATGTATGTGATTAACTCGTGTTTTGTTAAATGGTTTGTTTGAGGATCCACTAAAAAACCAGCTTAATATGATTCTTGTTGCGTTTGAAAATGGCTTCATAGCATGGATTAGAGGAAAATAAGAAATGAATGAACTTACTGTGAGATCTTTTATTTTAAGCTATTTGGACCCTCACGAAGCATAAAATGTGATAACATTCATAATGCATCAAAATCCAAATTTAGCGTGTCATTTGTATACACACGTCATCTCCATGGTTGGATTTGTATTATGACTTTATGCAAAGGCTACAAGAATATGGAAATGACAAATGCTACCAAAATATATTTTTAGTGATCTTTTACAACTCGAGAAAATATAGAAAAATCGGATGAACACAGAATATGTTAGGTTAAATTTTTATTTATATATAATTTCCTCTATTTAATAGATACTATTAAAAAATAAAAATAAAAATAATATTAATTATAAGTTATATATATAAATATATATGACAAAATTTATGGTTGGCTCTATTTTGATTAATATAATGATAAAAATAAAAATATCTTAAACTTTATTTTCAAGATAGGAAAATTATTTTGATACAATATATTGCTTGAATGAATATCTCATCCACACATTAATAAATGAAGCTAACTAGATTGTAGGAATTTCTCACATTTAGCTTTGCTTGAACAACCTCCAAACTAGGAAAATACTCATTTTGTAAATAAGAAATCTACCCAATAATAATCAATCATATCAACAATCCAATATGAACACAGCCATAACAAGTAGGAGATATTGTAATGCTCTTCCTTAATAAATTTCTCTTTTAATATCATTAGCTTCTCTACTACATATGATCCACTATGGATTGAAGACCAACCTGAAGTTTCTTTTTATATCTTTATTATGAAGAGATCACCAAAGTGTTGATTTCCATCTAAAAGAACAACCATCCAATGAAATGCATGCATACCAAACCACTACAATTGTTATTTTTACCAAGATGCCCCTTCATTTTCATGGTTAGTTCAACTTGTTAATGGATCCACCTTTAATGTAAAACTTCACCTCTTAGAGTCTACAAATAATATTATCCACTCATAAAGAATCCAACGAACACATGACTCACTCCAAGTGTTAAAGAACACCGTAATAGGTTACCTCACATTAGTGGAAATATCAATTCATCAAGAAATACATGACAAAATGTGTATGCATTCCTCTCTCTCTTAAAATGATATGTGGTGCTCTTCAATGACCAATATATCAAATGAAATAAACATATATATTTTCTACATATAATACAATATGGTCGTGAATATGTTATCGTTAAACTTACAGAAACTTTATTTTTGCACCATCATCCAATCATCCTGTGACACATATACACAATTTTTTTTTCTTTTACTTACTACGATAAAGTTTATCCCTTTTACCAAAGTTAGACTTACCATAATTTTCTAACTTATGTAAAACAATCGAAAATTGTTGTTTAAGCTACCATCTGAACCCATATATAAATATATACATGTTATACCTCGTTATACCATAACATTTCTATTCATATTATAAGGTTGATTTGTTTTGGAGACTCATTGTTACAATCTCTGCCAACAATACAATTATGTTAACATTAATTTATGCCTCTCATTATTGATGGGATATTTATCCTCGCTAACAACGAGGCAACACTTGCACATTAACAATTAAATGAGAGTGTATTGGAAATTAACTCTTATGACAACTGGATATATCTTCATACGATCTATTGTGAACTTCCATGATATCCGTTGCATCTCCATTGTAAAATGGTGATAGATCTACGGCTGAAAAATTAGGTGTGAGAAACATTGTAATACCTGCCAACCCTAATCTCCTCGGCTTATTGACTCAATTCATTCATGGATAACTTGTGTTTCTTTTCTTTTTCGTTCTAAGGGTTGGTTTCGTTGTGCCTACGAACTATGGCTTCGTCCTCTTCACCTTTACCCGACTTGCGAAAAATCTAAGGGTTATTCTTCTTGTGGTTTTGCAATGATTTATGAGTGAGATGCGGAGGTTATTTACAAAGAATTACTGGGTCTTCTCGTCCACTATTTTCATTCCATTCCAGCTCCTCGCATTTGTGTATAAGTATTATATCATCTGCTCCTGTACTATCTTCCTTAATGCATCAACAAATTTTTGATTCAAGTTTTTCGGTTTATCATTTTCTACTGCTAATATATATTTCTTTGGGTCTTTTCTGCCTTTAAAGTGGGCTCACGGTGCGATAGTTGTAGATTAGGAACACATTTCTCTCCAACAGGTAATGTCCTTATCAAAATCCTATTTTAATAGCACTGCTCTTCCTCTGTTTAAAAATAAGAATACATGTTTAGCGTTTCCCGGTCAGGTTTCTTACAGTAATGTTCTCTATGGCTTTTTATGTAGGATTAAATTCTCAGGTCAGCCTTTCTATCGGTTAACTGGTCTCTCTTTAGCATTCAAGACAGTATTTTACTGAGTTTCTTCATTCATGGCTAACGCACTAGCCTTTCTCTAGGTACTTACGATTTCATGTTCAACAATGGAATTTAAGGTCTCACGTGACCTATAAATCTTCTTAGGGTTGAGAAATCTGGATTCAAGCTTAACTGTTGTTCAAACTTAAGTCTTATTCCTTTGTCTCTTGTTTATTTTGTACCGTGAAGGTATATTTCAGTCCCAGTTTTTGAGGAATTCAGACTTATGTGTTTTCGCTCCTCCATTTTGTAATGGACACATATTTTTATTTATAAATACAAATTTATAGAGGGTTTCCTTCTCAGGAATCCTCCCTTGCTCTGATTTAATACTTATTTTTCAATATGGTTTCAACTTGAAAGTATGCCAGAACTATTATTTTTGTGAGTCTTAAGAAAAATGCATAAATATTTGTTAAACATAGTTACTCACTGTATTTTTTTATGATGGTATTGAAAACATTGGTTTTTAGCTTTTATAGTAACCAGATTTATTAGCCGTGCTAATTATTTTTGTATACTTTTCTTTCATTTCTTGCTTTCCAAGCGAAAAGTTACATAGGCTTGCTTGTGGTTTATTAAATATTCAATGCCATTAAATATGTTTATGTGCACTGTGTTTCTATAGTTAAAACCTCAACTCTGAGATTCTTTGTTTTCTTAAGTTATAAGTACTTTGGTGTAATTTATTTATGAAAGAGTCATTATAGGCGGTGTCTCGACCACCCTTCGACTATGTCCATGTATAATGAAATTTCTGAGAGGTGACTAGTTTCAGGTTTGGGTTCACCCGAACCCTTGACTAACAGCCGATTTTGTTTAGCTAAGTCATTAATAAAGATCTTTTACAGAATTTGAATGCATGCAGTCACTAATAGTTTTATACATATTGTATAGTTTATGGATTATATAGGGATCAAGGTATTTGTAGTATTTACTATTTTCACAATTTACATTGCTACCCTTCCTTACTCCAGTCTATCTTCCCCCCAAAGAATACCTTTATTTACTATTCGTAAAAGTGTACTTTAAATATTTTATTCTAGACTCAATTTTTTTTTTCTCTTCGATTACTTTTCTACCACACAATCACAGATGAATATCTTCAGTAATAATCTTTCTTATCCTAACTACTGTACTTAGATACAGTTACAAAATAAAACTTACATAGGAGAACTTCAAATAGTGATCTCTGAGTTTTTAATTAACCAACATTAATATTATAGAGTCACATTCATTCCTATAAATGCCCAATGTAGGATCCTATATTTTTAATTCCAAACATATAAATACCTCTAAATAAATTTAAACAGGTTTTCACTAAATCCAAACAAGATTTCACTAAATCTTCAAAATACAGAAATTGCATATGTACTTATCTGTATTTTCTTTTAAATTTTATAGCTGTGGTCCTCCCAACCTTCAAAAGATTCGATTACATCCTCCTCTTTCCCCCTGAGCTCCAGTCTTGGATGGTATGGGTTAACAGTGGATATTTCTGCTATGACCTCAGGACGCCCAGTCCAGTCAGTACCATAAATAATTTTCAGGATTGCTGAGCGTTTTCCACTGGTCTCTACCATCTTTGAAAAATACACTCTTACTTAGTCCGAGAATAGAACCCCTACTCCTCACTAGGATCACTCTCTTATCCCTAGAGGAGCAGGTAACTATTTCCAACTGTCCCCAACCACTTTCCAGTTCTTGGAAAACATTTACCATTAGATTTTACTTTTTATCAAGTTAATTCGCATAACTGATTTATTATTCATAATAATCACTAACGAAAATTAATTTTTTGGAAAAATAATAGTAATTCCATTCTTTTTCTTGAAACAATAATTAAAATGTCTTTTAACTCATTAATAACTACTTATCCTTAATGTAGCTGTCACAACTCCCCCCCTGGAAGTAACACCGTCCTCAGTGTTTCACTCTAGCTCTGAAAAGAGCTCTGGGTACACCTCACACACAAATATTTCGTCCTCCAAAGTAGCCTCATTTGGGTCGAAGTGCTACCATTGCACTTTAACCTAGGTGATGACTCGCTTCTAGAGCATGATTTCCCTTCGGTCAAGTATGTGTTGTAGCTCAACTAGAAACTCATTGTCTGGCTCTACCTGCGAACGTAAGAGTTTCATGTCAAATTCTCATAAACAAATCATATATCAAGTTCGGATTTTTAATTCTCTCCTACTTGTATATTTTACCAATGTATTACATGCTTTGCATCATGCACATAATGCTTCAATAGGGACACATGAAACACATTATGTACTCGTATGTGATTGGGTAAAGCCAGCCAATAGGTCATAGGTCCTACCCTTTCCAAAATTTGGAAGTTTCCACAGAACCTAGGAGCCAACTTGGCACAAGAGGTCCACTGCAAGGTACTCCTCTTGGGTTTAATCCTCACATACACATGGTATCCCACTTTGAATTGCCGATAATACCTCTTTTTGTCTGCATAGTTCTTCTGCCGATCTTGTGCAACCTTTATATTTTGTCTTATTTTCTTTACTTCTGATTCCATTTCAGCAAGCATCTCCAGTCCCAACATTAATTTTGTCTCAGGGATGCTCAAATTTATGGGTGTGTGACACTACCTCCCATACAAGGCCTCAAAAGGAATCATTTTCAGGGACTCCTGGCAACCATTGTTGTAAGAAAATTCATCAAGATGAAAATAATACTCCCATTTGGTTGGTTGCTACATCACAACATGCACAACATGTGTTCCAATACTTGGTTTACTCGCTCTGTTTGGCCATAGGTCTAGGGATGATAGGTTGTACTAAAGTTTATTTGAGTCCCCAGACCTGTAAACAGAGTCTTCCAAAATGCTGAGGTAAACTTAACATCCCTATTTGAGATAACCATCTTTGGAATGCCATGCACCCTGAAAATTTCCCTCATGAATATGTCTGATATCTATACAGTCTTATAAGTAAACTACATAGGTATAAAATGTGTAGATTTACTCAATCTGTCCACTACCACCATGATGGAGTCTTTTTTATTTTTTTGTTCACGGTAAGCCTGTAATGAAGTCCAGGGATATAACCTCCCACGTCCATTTAGGTATCGTTATAGGATGCAACAATCTTGCGGAATGTCGATGCTTTACCTTCACCTGCTGACACTCCAAGCATTTACTTAAATACTCAGCAATGTTTTACGCATACTAGGCCAGAAATATACCTTTATAACTGTAGTCAACATTTTCTGGTGTCTTGGGTGATCTGAATGAAAAGTGGCCTACACCCATGGTATTCATCCACCCATGGTATTGTAAGTGAAATCTATCCATGATATTTATTCACCTATGGTATGTACCCACCCACGGTATTGTACATGACATCTATCCATGATATTCATTCACCATGGTATGTATCCACACATGGTATTCATCCACACATGGAAGTTACCCATGGTATTGTAAGTGGTATCTACCCATGGTATTGACCCATGGTATCCACCTATGGTATCTACCCATGGTATTATAACTCAAAAGAAGGCTACAAATAACAAGCCTCACTTTGTAAAAGGATAGATTGTCCACCACAATGTAGCTTCTACAGTTATTCACGCAATGGAGACCATTGCTTCTTAAGGAGGGAGGAATGATCCGAATGAAAATTGGCCTACACCCATGGTATTAATCCACCCATGGTTTATCCACCCATGGTATTGTAAGTGAAATATATCCATGACATTCATTCACCCATGGTATGTACCCACCCATGGTATTGTATATGACATCTATCCATGATATTCATTCACCCATGGTATGTATCCACACATGGAATTTACCCATGGTATTGTAAGTGGTATCTACCCATGGTATTGACCCATGGTATCCACCTATGGTATCTACCCATGGTATTGTAACTCAAAAAAAGGCTACAAATAACAAGCCTCACTTTGTAAAAGGATAGATTTTCCACCACAATGTAGCTTCTATTGTTATTTTCTGTTTTAATAAAATTGTAGTGGAGAATCTGTACCTAGGTGGATAAGCCATTGGTGGATGAATACCATGGGTGTAGGCCACTTTTCATTCGGATCACTGGGTGACCTGCATAATTTCTACGATTATATTCATTCATTATCAGGTCCTTTAGGTCCACACAGTTTGGTACATACACCTTAAATCTAAAAGTTAGCATCTGATCATCATTTATTCCATACTCAGAAGTACTTCCTTGTTTTCTGGTGGCTTCCATTTGCTGCCATAAGAATCGATATTCCAGATCTTTTTGTGCTTCTTCTTTCACTTGATTTAAAAATTTACTTTCCAACTGATTATAATAAAGCTCATAAACACAATGTAGTTTTCTACTTAAAGCATAAGATACCCTATTTACCTTACCCTTCAGGTGCTAAATATCCATATCAAACTCACTTAGGAAGGCATTCCATCTTGCTTTTTTTGAGTTTAAATCAGCTTGCTTGAAATAACTAGTCAAGTTGCTGTGATCTGTTTTAAGCACAAAATTTTTACCCAACAAATAGTGTCTCCAAACCCAGAGCACATGTACTAATGTTGTTAATTCTAGATCATAGGCTCAGTACCTTTGTTCATGATCCTTCAACTTTCTAGACTCATAGGCCACTACTTTGCCTTCCTGGGATAGAAATGCCCCAACACCTTCTTTACTTGCATATGTACAAAATTCAAATTCTTTGTTGTGATCAACTACCCTTAACACAGGTGCAATGGTCAAAAGTTGTTTCAAATTTTCAAAACTATTTTGACGTTCAACAGTACCCTTGAATATTTTACCCTTCCTCTACAATGAGGTAATGGGAAAAGAGATTCTAGAAAATCCCTCAATAAACCTCCAATAGTACCCAGCTAACCCGATAAAAGACTGAATATCTGCCACATTTTGGGGTACTCTCCATTCCATAATTGTCTTAATATTCTCTGGGTCAAAGAAAATCCCTTCTGTTGAAATGACATGGCCTAGGTACTAGATTTCTATTTTAAAGAAATCAGATTTTCTGAACTTAGCATACAATTGGTGATTTCTTAACATTTCCAGCACAATCCTCAAATGATCTTTATGTTCCTCCTAATTTTTAGAATAGATTAGAATGTCATCTATAAGTATGAGTACAAAATTATCCAGATAAAGATGAAATATTCCATGCATTAACCTCATAGAGGTTGCGAGTGCATTTGTTAACTCGAAGGGTAACACCACAAATTCATAATGCCCATACCTGGTACAGAAAGCAGTTTTGCAAATGTATTCATTCTTGATTCGGATTTGATGATATCTAGACCTTAAATCTATTTTAGAAAGCATAGTGACCCCCTTCACTTGATCAAACATATCATCAATTCTGGGCAAAGGATATTTATTCTTAAATATTAATTTTTTAAGCTATCTATAATCCATGCACATTCACATGGTTCTATCATTTTTCTTTACGAACATCACTGGTGCTCCCCACGGTGACACACTTGGATGAATGTAACCTTTGTCCAGTAGTTCATGTAACTACATTTTTAATTTAGTCAATTCTGGAACACTCATTCGATAAGGAGCCCTTGACACAGGTGATGCTCTTGGCATTAACTCTATAGTAAAACCTATATCTCGTCTTCGTGGCAATCCAGGAATATGTTATGGAAAGACATCCATGAAGTCCTACTCCACAGGAATGTTTTCCATCATAGGCGATTTTTCTTTGGAATCAGCATATCCCACCTGAATAGCATATATTTGGCATCCCTTCCTCATACATTTACTCATTTGGGATGATGTGATTGGATGTAGCTGTAGCGGCTTCTTGACTCCCTGAATCTTGTTACATGTTCCATCTTGCATTCTGTAGTAAATAATCTTTTCCTTATAGTCCACTAAGTTCCAATGTCTTTCTATCCAGTCCATGCCCAAAAAAACATCGTAGGACCCTAATGGTAGTATATTCAGATCCACCTGTAACTGCTGTCCTGAAATTTCCAAAATACAATATGGAATCTTGGCAGTTACCTTTGTTTTCGCTCCTGTGGCTAGCTGTACCAACCACGAATTTTTGAATTTTTGTTCTTTTAATTTACACAGTTCCACAATTTTGGGACTAACATAACTTAGAATTGCACTTGGGTCTACCAAAATAAAAACAGATTGAGACAGTAATTTACCTTCCGACTCAATCATCATTGGCTGATAATTTGCCTATCAATCCTCTAACGCTGGGTTGATTCGAGGAATGTTTCACGCCACATCACCTATCGTGGAAGATTCCTGCAGATTTGCAATTATGTTGTTTCTTGCTCTCTATGGGCAGTTTTTATAATAGTGTGCCTCACCACACCCACAACAATGTAGAAGTGGCTTGGTCACCTGTCCTTGCTCAGGCTTGATGGATGCCTCGATAGGATTTTCTTCTACTAGCCATCGAGTCCTTTGATGATTTCTACCAAATTTGTTATTGACAGAACTTTGTGCCGAATTCTTCAAGTTATTGCTTTTCTCTCCTTTGAAGTTTGAGCTGCTTTTTGGTCCCTTTATTGGCTGCCAACCTTTTCCAACCTCCCCTTTTGCCTTGGACTACTGATAGCACATTCGTGCCTTACGAATGGCTTCATCCATGGTTCTTGGATTTAAAAATTCAATCCGTTCTTTCATATGTGTTGACAAGCTACTCAGAAATCTTTGCACCTTGGACATTTCCTCTCGAATGTATGGGACATATCGTAACAGGGAGGTGAACTTGGTGATATATTCATCCAGAGTCATCTGTCCCAGCCTTAAGTCATGGAATTCCTTAGCTTTCTCATCATAAAAAAATTCTGTCAAATACTTTCCTTTAAAGTATTGTTGGAACGATTCCTAGGTGACATCTTGTTCCTCAATGCTGCAAAGATTCTTCACTTCTTTCCACCATAGAGTGGCTTTCTCCCTTAATTGGTATATGGCCAATCTGGCCTTCAGGTTGCTGATGTAATCGTACACGTTAAAGTACTTTTTCATGTTTATTAACCATGCTTCTGCCACTTCCTCAACTTCACCATCAAATTTTGGTGGTTTTATTTTTCGAAACTCCCCCTGAAGCTCCACTTTCTGCTTTTTAACCTCTTGCTGATCCGACAAATTGTCGGATTTTGCCTCATTGTAGTTTTTGTTCTTGTTACTTTGCTAGGATGGGATTCTTTCCACTTTTTTAGTGATGTTGTCTCTAGTTTTCTGTTCATCACCTTCTTGCATGTCCCTATCAGCACTGGGATGTTCCATTCCTTGATTTTTTATTTTTATTTTTAAATTTTTTTTTTAATTTTTATTTTAATTTTTTTTTATTTTTTTTTATTTTTTATTTTTTTATTTTTTTTTTTTTTTTTTTTTTCTGACAGACTTTTGAGTATCTTCTCTTGCTCCTGCATTAATCGTTCGTTATCCCTTCAAACTCACACCATCTCTTCCTGCAATTGTTGTACTGTGTTAAAAAATAAACTAATTTGATGCTGCTGTTCCTCCAGCAGTCTACGCATTTGTTGGTGTTGTTTAACACCTAACTAAACCCACATTTTAGGGTTCACAACTGGTTGTGTTTGGGGTTCCCCAGTGTCTTGGGGTAATTTTTGCATTGTTCCCCTTCTCATGATGTTCCTTCTATGCTTCTAAACTCTGGGCATCAATAGATACACAAATTAATCGTTAGTTGACTCTTAGGGTCCCAACGTACTAACGTTGCTCTCATACCACTTGCGACACTCATATACAAAAAAAAAAATTACTTACTACAATAAAGTTTAACCCTTTTACCAAAGTTAGACTTACCATAATTTTCTAACTCATGTAAAACAATCGAAAATTGTCATTTAAGCTACCATATTAACCCATATATAAATATATACATGTTATACCTCATTATACCATAACATTTGTATTCATATTATAAGGTTGATTTGTTTTGGAGACTCATTGTTACAATATCCGCCAACAATACAATTATGTTAACATTAATTTATGCCTCTCCTTATTGATGAGATATTTATCCTCGCTACCAATGAGGCAACGCTAGCACGTTAACAATTAAATGAGAGTTTATTGGAAATTAACTCTTATGACAACTAGATATCTCTTCATGCGATCTGTTGCGAACTTCCATGATCTCCGTTGCATCTCCCTTGTAGAATGGTGATAGATCTACTCTTCGTAAATTAGCAGGAGAAACATTGTAATACCCGCCAACCCTAATCTGCTCGGCTTATTGACTCAATTCCTTCATGGAGAACTTATTTTTCTTTCATTTTTTTTTCTGAGGGTTGGTTTTGCTGTGCCTGCAAACTATGGCTTAAACCTATTCACCTCTGCACGACTTGCGAGAAATATAAGGGTTATTCTTCTTATGGTTCTGAAATGATTTATGAGTGAGGTGCTGAGGTTATTTGAAAATAATTACTGGGTCTTCTCATCCACTATTGTCATTTGGTTCCAGCTCCTCACATTCTTGTATAGGTATTATATCCTCCACTCCTGTACCATCTTCCTTAATGCATCAACAGATTTTTGATTCAAGTTTTTCGGTTTATCATTTTCTACTGCTAATATATATTTCTTTGGGTTTTTTCTGCCTTTAAAGTAGGCTCACGGTGCGACAGTTGTAGATTAGGAACAAATTTCCCTTATACAACTAATGTCCTTATCAAAATATTATTTTAATGGCACTGCTGTTCCTCTGTTTAAAAATAAGAATACATGTTTAATGTTTCCTGGCCAGGTTTCTTACAATAATGCTCTCTGTGGATTTTTATGCAGGATTACATTCTGAGGTTAGAATTTCTACTGGTTAACTGGTCTCTCTTTAGCATTCGAGACAATATTTTACTGAGTTGCTTCATTCATGGCTAACACACTAGCCTTTCTCTAGGTACTTACGATTTCACGTTCGACAATGGAATTTAAGGTCTCAGGCGACCTCTAAATCTCCTCAAGGTTGAGAACTTTGGATTCAATCTTAACTATTGTTCGAATTGAAGTCATATTCCTCTCTCTCTTACTGTGAAGATATATTTCAGTCCTAGTTTTTGACGACTTTGGACATATATGTTGTTGCTCCTCCATTTTGTAATGGACACATTTTTTTATATATAAAGACAAATTTACGGACGGGTTCCTTCTCAGGAATCCTCCCTTAATTTGATTTAATACTTTTATTTTAATATGGTTGCAACTTGAAAGCATGCTAGAACTATTCTTTTTGTGATTCTTAAGAAAAATGCATAAATATTTGTTAAGCACAGTTACACACTATATATTTTTATGATGGTATTGAAAACACCAGTTTTCAGCTTTTATAGTAACTAGATTTATTAGTCGTGCTAATTCTCTTTGTATACTTTTCTTTCATTTCTTTCTTTCCAAGTGAAAAGTTACATAGGATTTCTTGTGTTTTATTACATGTTCAATGCCATTGAACATATTTATGTGCACTGCGTTTCTATAGTTAAAATCTCAACTCTGAGATTCTCTGTTTTCTTAAGTTATAAGTACTTTGGTCTAATCTATTTATGAAAGATTCATTATAGGCGGTGGCCAGACCACCCTTCGACTCTGTCCTTGTATAATGAAATTTTTGATAGGTGACTAGTCTCGGGTTGGGATTCACCCAAACCCTTAACTGAAAACCAACTTGGTTTAGCTAAGTCGTTAATAAATATCTTTTACAGAATTTGAATTCATGCAGTCACTTAAAATTTTATACATATTGCACATTTTATGGATTATATAAGGGTGGAGGTATTTGTAGTCTTTATTGTTTACATAGTTTACATTTGTACCCTTCCTTACTCCAGTCTATCTTTCCCCTAAGGAATACCTTTATTTAATGTTTGTAAAAGTGTACTTTAAATATTTTATTCCAGATTCAAATTTTTTTTTTCTATTCGATTACTTTTCTACCACACAGTCACAGATGAATATCTTCAGTAATAATATTTCTTATCTTAACTACTATACTTAGATACAGTTACAAAAGAAAACTTACATAGGAGAACTTCAAATAGTGATCTCTGAGTTTTTAATTAACCAAAATTAAAATTATAGAATCAAATTCATTCCTATACTTTCCCAACGTAGGATCGTGTATTATTAATTCCAAACAGATAAATACCTCTAAATAACTTTAAACAAGTTTTCACTAAATCCAAACAGGATTTCACTAAATCTTCAAAATACATAAATTGCATATGTAATATTTTATTTTAAAGTTTATAGCTGTGGTCCTCCCAACCTTCAAGCGAGGTGATTACATCATCCTCTTTCCCCTGAGCTCCAGTCCTGGATGGTAAGGGTTAACAGTGGAAATTTCTGCTGTGACCTCAAGATGCCCAGTCCAGTCAGTACCAAAAATAATGTTTAGGATTTCTGAGTGTTTTCCACTGGTCTATACCAACTCTGGAAAATCCAAACTCATCCTTAGTCCAAGAACAGAACCCCTACTCCTCACTGGGATCAGTATCTTATCCCCAGAGGAGCAAGTAACTATTTCCAACTGTCTCCAACCACTTTCCAGTTCTTGGAAAACATTTACCATGAGATTTTACTTTTTATCAAGTTAATTCCCATAACTGATTTATTATTCATAATCAATCACTAATTAAAAATAAATTTTCAGCAAAATAATAATAATTCCACTAATGAAAAATAACTTTTCAGCAAAATAATAATAATATTAGTCTTTTTCTTTAAACAATAATTAAAATGTCTTTTAGCTAGTTAACAACTAGTTATCCTTAATGCAGCTGTCACACAGCCAATCTCAATTGCTACCATAAGGAATATCATCTATTATAATAGGGTTTCCATAACAATTTTCACCTTGTGCTCATCGATCAAATTCTAAAAATCTCTCTAATGTATCTAGGACTTATTTTTCCTCCCTCTTGTAGTCTCATCTTCCCTCTTAAAATATTTATATTGCAATCAATATTGTTTTTCTTAATAAAAAAAAAATTCAACTAAATTTGATCTAAAAAAATTAATGCTCCTCTCTTCATCTAAGATAATGGCATCATAAACTAGAAACTAATTGTACCATAGTACCTCAAATTAAATGATAACCTATTCTACTCGAAGACCTAATATCAATCTCACCATGAAGTTATCTTCTCATGGAACTTCTTACATCGACCTATATAGATAGATTCCATCTATTCTACTAGCTAGTTATTTATGAAAACATGCTGATTCCATCTATTCTACTAGCTAGTTATTTATGAAAACATGCTGGATATGAGATGCATTAAAATTAAATTTTACATTCTCTTCACATGCCAATAAAAAATTATAGTGCACCAGTCAAAATACACTTTAAAGAGAAAAATACTTAGCTAGAGATCTTTTTTGGCTATAACACTTTGTAGAGACTAAATAATGATTTTACATCACAAACCAAATCAAACAATTGCAACATCACTAGCCAAAAGAATAATGGCTTCTTCTTATGCATTAGTTCACATCATGGACGTCTTTGTATTCATGGTTAATCTGTTGGGTCGCCATACTTTAATATCATTTGTTAAAATTATAAATTCTAAAAAATAACCATACCTAAAATTATAAATTCTAACAAAATAACCACACCTATATTGAGTTATATAAATGAAATCTAACCTTAATCCATTCATCCATGATTCCAATACATAACAATAAATTATAACATTACCAAAACATGGGTTTTCAACATCTTGACCACATTGTTATAGCTATCAATAGGATGGCTATGACCTATCAACCTCCATACCTTCTACTTGATATTTTGGGCCCACTGTATTTTTCCTCAACCAATGCTTGATCTTTCCGACCACCACTCTACACAACATGCTCATTGCATTTCCTAGTATTTTGTGGGCATTCGTGTGCTCTACAGTATCAAGAAGAATCAACCTTCTGCACAACCATTAATGGCTACCATGTCTCCCAAAGAAACAAAATTTTGGTTTAGATATCACGCTGGAACATCCTAGGATTACAAATAATATATCTTAAGGTCAGTTTGCTAAGTACATCACATGATAGGTCTAACATACCAATAGATTTAGACTTGATAATCCATGAATCACACACCCTTAAACAGGAAACTCCCTCGGAATGGAAAATAATAAGAATATCATCACAAAAATAAAATTTCTCTCATTATTTCTATGAACTATGCTTTGAAGTATAACATCATCATCATATTATTTTTAGACTTCATCCAATGCCTTCACCCTGCTATTTGCAGTCAATGTAGGTTGAGTCTTCTTCATTGAGTTAAAATTGGATTCTATGGGTGTTTTCACACAACATGACTAAAATTTCACAACAAATCTCAATGCCCTTCTGTAAAATTATTAGAGCACAAATATGGATCTAGTTGAAGAATAATTGCACAAACTTTCCAAGTTGAAAAAGAAAAAAAAATTAGAATTGAGAATGAAATTAGTTCATCAATATTAGTTTTAGAATAAATACATAAAATCAACTGAGTTAAGCTTAGTTATACATGCAATAACTATGGATAGTTAAAGCTAACTGAAGCTAAGTGTGATTTACATTATGTTAATGTGCACATGCACCACACGCAAGAACTATAGTTAACTAACTAAAGCCAAGTGGACATCACATGTAAGCACTTGAGTTAACTAGCTAAAGACAAGTGTACATTGCATGCAATATCTAGAGTTGAACTAAAGTTAATTAAGGCTAACTATGTGCATGCACAACACTCGAGTTAACTAGCTAAAGACAAGTGCACATTGCATGCAATATTTAGAGTTGAACTAAAGTTAATCTAGGTGCATGTACACCAACACCCCCCCTTAAGAATAACTTAGGTGAGTGTGATGCAAAATGAATGAATCTCGACAACAAGACCATTTTAGGCACCCATATACAATGCATCAAAAAAGGAAAGAGGGAAAACCTAGTGGGAAGAAAAACCCTCCCTAAAAAATATAATGAAAAAGTAGAGAAGCAAAAACTTCTAAGCAGTCATGTCCTTCACTTCGAGACGATCTTGCAGGAATCAAAACTTCTGCTCAGTGAAAATCTTGGTGAACATATCAGCAGTCTGCTCGAAAGTAGGACAATAATGAAGATCAATGACCCCATCATGAATGAGTTCTCTAATGAAGTGCATGTGGATTTTGATGTGTTTGGTACGCTGCTGCTACAGTAGATCTTTGAAAAACTTTAGCGTACTTTGATTATCATACCAGATGATAGTTGGATGATAAACACTGATCCCAAGCTTAGATAGGAAATGTTGTAGCTAAATGGCTTGAATAATGGCATTGACTGCTCCTCTATACTCGGCCTCTACAGATTATAAAGCAATGGAACCCTGCTTCTTGCTTTACCAACAAATTGGGCCAGATCCCAAACTAAGTATATAACTGGAGGTGGAATTGCGATCAATTTTATCACCAGCCCAATCTGAATCTATGAACCCAATGAGATCCAAAGAGAAATTTGCTACATAATGAATCCCATAGGTGATTGTCCCCTGGACATATCGAAGGATGTGCTTTCCATATTTCCATTGTAACTCATGTGGCTCCTGCATGTATTTGGAAACTGCTACTACAACATATGAGAGATTAGGACGGGAGTGAGTGAGATAAAAAGAAATTCCCACAAGTTGATGATACAATGTGCAATCAACCAATGGCGTGTCTTTGCCATTCGTAAGCTTTCTCCCTGATAAGAAAGGTGTGGTTGCATGCTTGCAGTCACTCATATGAAATTGTGCTAAAATATCTCTAGCATAGTTTGGTTGAGAAATGGTAATCACAGAATCACTGTGATTGATCTCTAGTCCAAGGAAGAAATTTATCAAGCCCATATATGTCATAGAAAACCGCTTATGCAATACAGTTTTAATATCAGTAATGATAGAATCTGAACTACCTGTTATTAAAAGATCATCTACGTAGAGTAATATGACCAATAAGTAGTCAATTTTCTTCAAAAAATAAACACTAGAATCATACAAAATTTTGAGATAATAAATAAGAATCCATCTTTGCATACCATGCCCTAGGTGCTTGCTTGAGAGACTTCATTAGTTTGCATACAAAAGATGAATTGTGCATTTATCCCTGTGGCTGCTCCATGTATATTTCCTCCTTGAGATCACCATGAATAAAGGCATTCTTCACATCCATATGATGCACCTCCCATCCTCTTGTTGTTGCAATGGAGAGAGCTACCCAAATGGAATCCAGTTTTTCTAGTAGAGCAAAAGTCTCATCATATTCAACACCATGTACCTGCTGAAAATATTTTTCTACCAATCGTGCCTTATATCAACTAAATTGGCCATTTTCTACTTTCTTCGTCCGGTAAACCCACTTGTACCTCACAATTTTATGATTGGAAGGTAGCAGAACCAAATCCCAAGTCAATTTCTTAATGAGAGAGTTATATTCCTCATCCATTGTTGCTTCCCATTTAGGATGCCCAGTTGCTTCTGAATAAGTTTGTGGATTAGATGCATGCATCATATAAGCATGCAGGGGTATGCATGGTTCCATAGCTAAGAGTTCTTTTGGATCTTCCTCAAACTGAGGGATAGAGGTAGAATCATCAAGGAGATCACTCATGCTACGCCATTTTTGTGTTGAAGGCATTTGAGAATCTTTCGAACTACATGGGGAAGAGTGATATCGATGTTCAACAACTGGTGGTGCAATAGGTGTCACAGGAAAAGGTTCGTCTTCATCAGAGTTCTGATCTGAAGTTTCATCTACATACTCATCAATGAGTGGTGATGGAAAATTTGTAGCAAGTTCATCTGTTGGTGCATGCAAAATATCTTCACTAAACTTTACACTCTTTTCAATAAAGAGCTCTTCACTATTAATATCAAGAAATCTGTACCCTTTGACTTCATCAGGATATCCAACAAACATGCATGCTTTAATTTGAGGCTCCAAAGCCTTTCTCTTCTTTGTAGGAATGTGGGCCCATGCTCGAGATCTGGAACTGCGAAAATGACTGACTTCATGTTCCATGCCAGTACAAGCCTCAAAAGGTGCTTTTCCAGTAACATATTTATGAGGAGATCTATTCTGGATGTATGATGCACAATTGATAGCTTCAACCCACAATTTTGATGAAAGATATCTTGCACGCAACATGCAATTGGCCATCTCTTTCAAAGATTGAGTCTTCTTTTCAGCCACCCCATTTTGTTGTGGAGTGTAAGGAACTGTATGCTGCAACTGTATGCCTAGTTCATTACAAATATTCTTGATATATGTTTTGGCATATTCCATCTCATTATCTGTGTGGAGTATCTTGATGCATTTTCGAGAATAATTTTCCGCATGTGCTTTGAAATCTTTAGATGTTGAATAACTTCAAACTTGAGTTTCAAGAAATAAATCCAAGTGAATCTCATGTAATAATCTATAAATGACAACACATATCTTTATTTTCTTATTGAAAGCACTGGAAATAGACCCATGAGATCACTGTGTACAAGTTCCAAAGGTGAAGAGGCTCTCCATGCATGCCCCTTTTCGAACTTGTCTTGTGGATGCTTTCTAAGAGCACATCCATTACAAATGCGATTTGAAAATTCAATGGTCAACAATCCTTTGACCATCCCTTGATAGCTAATTTTTTGCACATATATGAAATTCAAGTGCCCAAATCTCTTGTGGAAAATCCTACTTTCTTCATTTTCATGCGAAAGTAGCAAAATAGAATTTGATTGAGGAACAAAATTAGAAAATGTATACAGATGAGATTGATCATTTACCTTGCCAGATGCAATCTTCAAGTTGGTTTGCATGTCATAAATTCTCATGAAATCTGGCGTAAATTCCACTTTCCTTCCGCTACCTATGTGTGTCATTCGATACACTTAGAGAAGATTCACAGAAAGCCTTGGAATATACAAGAAATTCTCAAAACTTCCATCTTTGAATTGCACTCTTCCTTGTCCAGTTGTTGCAACTGTAGAATTGTCCCCCCATGAGAATAGGACGTCCTGAGTATGCATGTAAAGAAGAAAAGGATTCCTTTGAATAACCCATATTATGTGAAGCTCCTGAATCGATGATCCATTATTGCAGTGTAGAATGAAGATAAATCAAAGCATGCCCATTACCCCTTGTTTCTGATGGTTTTTCCTCCATCTTCTTCTTGGAACTTTCAAGAATGTGATGACCAAGATTATTTTTCTGAAGAGTATTTTCTATCAAATCAATAGTCTTCTGCATGCAAGAGGATTCAGGATGATAACCTATATCACAATAAGGAAACTTAAAGTTTTATTTCTTTCCCTTCTTACCCTTGGAGCTGGAAGAACCATCTGGAGGTTTTGGATTTCCTCCCTTTCTTGGATCTGGATCTCTTGCCTTTCCTTTGCATTTGTATTGTTGATTTGGTTTTGTGTTGGACTTACCTTTCTCATGCATGGAAAGTGCATGTGCATTTGCAGACTTTAATGAACCTATTTTTATGATCTTATCCTAGTCATGAATAAGAGATTCAATAAATGCATCAAATTTGGGCATTTTCCATTTTTCTCTAGTTGCAAGTCTAACTGTATGGAATGGGGAAACAAAACAACATATTCAGGGCCTAATTTGGACAAAATAGAAAGGATCAATTGGCCTTCCTATTTTGATTTAGCGATCCCAAAATCACGTAATTGTAGAAGAAATGATTTAAATTTCGTAAAGAAATATTGAATGTTCTAAAAGCTATTTGGATCTAAGGAATTTAGCTCATTATTTAGAATATGAGCCTTCATCTCATCCTGATTCCCAAATAGTTTCTCTAAGATTGTCCAAACCTCATTCAGAGTGTTACCTATGTTCACATGGAAATGAAATGCTGGAGATATGGACAACAATAAAAGACCAAAAGCCTTGTCCATTCTGTTGAAGTGTTTGGATTTTTCAATGGTGGAATTGGGTTCAACTTCCATATTCATAACTATCCAATACAAGCCTTTTCCTCTGAGGTGAAGAGAAATATCTGGCTTCAATTAGATATAGTTATACAAGTAATAATCGTTGAACATGAGAACTCCATTGTAGAAATTCTCCAATATTTTGATCTTCAAATCAAATCTTCAAACAATTTCCAATTCTATGATCTTCAAACCTGCAAAATTTGTTCATGAAACTTTTCCAAACCCTTGTAGCTCTGATACCATGTAAAATTATTAAAGCACAAATATCGATCTATTTGAAGAATAATTGCACAAACTTACCAAGTTGAAAAATAAAAACACTTAGAATTAAGAAATGAAATTTGTTCATCAATATTAGTTTTAGAATCAATAGATAAAAGCAACTGAGTTAAGCTTATTTTTACATGCAATAACTATGGATAGTTAAAGCTAACTGAAGCTAACTATGCTTTATGTTTTGTTAACGTGCACATGCAATACATGCAAGCACTATAGTTAACTAACTAAAGGTAAGTGCACACCACATGTAAGCACTTGAGTTAACTAGCTAAAGACAAGTGCAAATTGCATGTAATATCTAGAGTTCAACTAAAGCTAATTAAGGCTAAATATGTGCATGTACAACACTCGAGTTAACTAGCTAAATAAGTGCACATTGCGTGCAATATCTAAATTTGAACTAAAGTTAATCTAGGTGCATGTACACCAACACCTTCTAAGGGTTTGAAAATCTATGTTTGGCTCCTCGAGGTCCCTTGAATCAGTTGGCTAGACAGAGGGACTCATCCTACCAAGTGAAAGGGGACAGACACAGGCACTCATCCTGTCAATTTAATAATATCCATGCTCTATTAATATATTTTTCTCTAAATATTGGCAGTCCCATAGCTAAATACATGATATCCAAAGGAAAAATACTACGATATACATAAATACACACAAAAATAGACAATACCAAACAATGACCATGCCACTAGCCAGAAACATAGAGCTTTTGATGCTCTATGAAGATATGTGGTTGGGTTTATCTTCTTCGCAATTATGGATCAAACTTCCTTCATGTAGTCTCCAATGAGTCTGCAGTCTATCACAAATAAAAAACCCAATAATATTCATTTACAGTGGGTTCATTTATTTCTCATATGCTTAATACCTCTAAAAGAATAATTTCCAGGGAAATATATCATCAAACATTATGAGATCTAAGAAATTTCCTTTCGGGTATCCTAAAAATATGTGTCTACGTTTAGGTATGATCACTTAATCATCTTCTCCACTACATGCACACAATTTATCCGGCTTTTTGTATTCCTAAGAAAGGTTTGTGCTTCTTCATACAATAAGGAAACTCTTCCACCAACCACCTTCTCTTCACTATTATAAACATAAGAAACTAATGCAACAACTAGTCAAATAATAGTTGAATAATGTACTAGATCCATAAAATCAAATATCATAAATTATTCCAACGTTGGTTTTACATTAGGAAATAGATTCCTTCCCATATGGTCTTGTGAGACTCATCTCATCACAACTAACACATCAATGGATCAATTAAAAAAGAAAATCTCTCAAAACACAACTATCTACTTTATTCTCCATTTTCCTTGGGTATTTTTTGATGGAGTCAAGCCTAATCTTACTATGATACCATGTAAATGATTGATTAGTGTGAGAAGATCCATTTTCCAATTACACAAATTCACCTATGAATTATCAAGGGGCATACTTAAGTTCCTAGATATTATAGTGGTGGTGTTTGGATTGAGCCCTGTCATGCTAATAAGAGAGTAACCCCCAACTAGTCTTCTAAGAAACATGGTTATCTAGAGAGTATTAAATTCATAATATTTTCTGGTTGCTTAATGTTTATAAGAATATTATGACAACATACATGAAAAAATTTTAAAGTATAAAAAATACACTTATAGTTAGGGGGAGATATGTCACTCCTAGATCCTAAACACCCAAAATCGAGAGGAAGTGGGGAATTTGATTATGAAATATTTTGTGAACTAGAGTTGATAGAAGAAGAGTGCTCTAAAGGTGTTTTGTTGATGGAGATTTGAAATTCTTCAATTTGTTGATCAAGCACTGTATTTTTTGTTATCTATAAGATGGTTTGTTGTTGAAATAGTAGCTCAATAAATTTCATCACACTTAGAACCATATGGTTGAACCAAATCTGGAAATTGAGGATGTATTCCAAAAGGTTGCTTATCCTCTCCATTAACTTATTCAATTACTTGTTGGGGAGGTGCAACATATTTTATTCACTCCCATCATTTAATATTCCCAAGTCAAGTAAAAATTTCTTGTTCTGTATACTTACAAATCGGATAGAATCCACCACCTTGGAAAGTGGGTATTAGGTTACTAAGGTATTGTTAGTACCATGCTCTACTTCCCATTCCATATATATGATTATGCATAATTACAAAAATAGAGAATCACAAATAGAGCCTTACTCAAAATTGATAACAAACCTTGTGGAACTGGCATTTCCATATTTGAGTGTGAAACTTATTCACATTTTTAGTCAACACAAAGGAATTTTTTTATGAATAAGATAAATTTTACAACTAGAATATATTGTTGTTCCTTTGGAGTCATGATCATTGATGAATTATCAAACCAAACACATATGCCTAACCCAACATAGAAATACCTCTTTTGCACCCCCAATTGTTATAGAGCACAAAGTGAATTCTCTAGGTTGCCATCATAATACCTCCAAAAATATCTCATAAGATTTACTGAAACAATACTTCCATCAATGAACTAGTGTTAGCCTTGTATTTTTAGTCAACAAAGAGGGGAAATCAAACCATATACTTGTGATCAATACAACAAGGAAAGTAAAAATTTTGGAACCCAAAAATGATATGGAGTATGAAATGGAGTATAAAGTGAGTTGTGTATCCAATTTAGTTAAAGTCTTCCTCACACATCCCATTACACATAAAGCAAAGACTATACCATAATAGTAAATGTGATTTCCTAGATTATTCCTTCAAATTTTAAGTTAAGCCAAAAAACATGCATAACCCAAATGTAGTGTGGGCCACAATAGAAAGTTACTAAAGAGAAAATGATACCAACACCATGCATACATCACCATATATCATTAAAATTTCCAATTTTTTTATTCAAACTTTGGGACTCCCTACTTTCCTTTTGAAATTTATGGAGCTCTTTCGTTGTATAGAAATTTCCCTCATGACTATTGAGGCATCCCTTCTAGATAACCAACATCATTTAAATAATTTTATTTGCATCATCGTGATTACCTTCACCCAAATTTAAGCCACACACATTGAAACAAAGGATCAAGATCATGCCACAATTACTACCCATAGCCTAAATCGTGTTGAAAAAGGAACAATGTACCTCAACTACATGATGTGTGTTGGGCTATGGGGCACACATATGCAATGTTTATACTTGAAAGGAATTGATATGATCCATACATAGAGTAGTATCATATGACTTACAGCCTTAGATTAATGAAAATAAAGGTAGGAACCTCTCAACCCTATTTTTTCCACCTTGTTTTATAATACCTTTTGCATGACATGACTTCTACTTTGATGCCACATTGCTCTCACCACTAAATTTTTATTTTTTAATTATTATATTATGGTATGGGTTAAATTTTTTTATTGTAATTAATCCTCTCTATCCATTTCACTAATTAGGTGACTAATTTAGCCAAATAATCAATTAGTTAAGTGTTGAACTTATTTACTATACTCCATACCTTCTTGAGGACTACCTTTAAAGTTAGTTATTTTTGTAGAGTCTCCTTACTAAGCCTTTGGATGATAAGTTGTAAATATCCAAGGATATAAAGAGTGGAGATATTTCCTCCTTGAACTAGAACTAGGATATAAAAGCAAAGAAATGCTTTCAACATGGTTGTTTGTCCAATATACCAAACCCCCAAAAAACATTAATTCAATTTTCTCATTGGGGTGGAGAATAGATCATACAACTCTCAGAACCCCTCTTTGACACCATATCAAGAATACAAGAAATTTTATGTATTATTACACACTCTATCAGCTACAATCCTTTTTCCATATGGGTTTTTCTGGCCATTTTCTGTTGTGTTGTTGTCATAGGGATATACTCTTATTTGATACTATTCATTGTGCCTCTTGAATTTATTGCAAGCTATGAAAGGTACTGATGAAAATTTTTCATCAAAAATAAATTTGGGAACACCCAAAACAGATACAATGGTGGGATTGGTCCCTTAATGCAAATGGATTGTTGAGTCTCTTCGAAACAACTCACAGTAAAAAAATTGTTATGACTTTGGGACTTTGAGGGTGTTATGGAGTTTGTATATTAGTTTCTGAAAAGCAGCTATATTATATTTACTTGCATCCTCTAGAGGTATTTAGTTCCCGAAATATGTAACACAAAATATCTAGTTTCCATAAGTCAGTGGTATCAACTAAGCAATGAAAATTGCATATTTGCATCGAGCATGTCGATCTAGATCCCCTCTAACATTCCATTTCTACCTTATAAAAGGTCAAATCCTTTGGAATTATTCTTACAAATTTTATCATGTCAGTAAGTTAAAGTCGGTTTAAAAGCTTCGAATAATTTTAACCAATTATTTTTATAGATGTTTGCTTTGTTTTTGGATGTGAGAAAAGTATACTTTTATATATGTTTATGAGAGTTTTCTAAGGTGGTTTATGCTCTCTAGGATGAAGGTATATGCTATAAGCTTAATGAATTTGGAAATGATATCGACAAAATCCTACTTTTAGCTATTCATTTCTTGAAGGAGTTATTCGTAGTCCTTCTTATTTTCTATATTTTTTTCATGTAGATTTTTTTCAAGAGAGACATGGCCAATCGAAAGTGCAACAACCTAGTCTTGTACCTTTTGTAGAAAACCTTTGAAATCTTCCTTACCCTAGACAAACAGATCTTGAAAATGAAGCCCATACATAGTGCTCGACCTCACATATATCTTACTACACATACAACATCACCCTAAAAATTATATACTCTTGATGAAAAAAAAAAATTTGTGACAACATGGAATTGACATAAAAATTGACTCAAAATGCACATAGATTATCTTGAATATCTTATAAAAAAAACTTTTAGCAATTGCAATGTGAATTAAGTTTGATATGAGATTATTTGTGCTATGAAATGTTTGATTTAAATCATTTAATTATGGAATGGTACAATCTTAATGAAGATTGTTTTCATATATCCTTTGGAGTTAAGGTGTTGTGCATTATGAGAAAAACAAATTCTAGTAAAGATACAAAATTGCATAAAATTCCTTCTTCTTTATTCTATGTTATTGTTTCCTATGCTTCCTCCTTACATCGATTCCTTTACAACATTTGGTGCAATTAACCTCTTTGAGTGGAACTCAAGGCCTAATGTTTAAACTCGAGGAATTAGGCATATTTTGTTAACGATTGTAAATCAAAGTGGTTTGTTAGTTTGCCCATCACCATGAAGCTCAAATATTTGATGTATGTTTGAAGGAGCAATTATACACTAAAATATAGGAGCCTTGGGAGCTAAGGTCATGAAGTGACTAATTAAAGTAATTAAATACTTGTTAGAAACTTGAGAATGAGGATTTCCCTATAAATCTGTTTAAGCACTTAAATACTTGTTGCAAACTTTAGAATGAGGATATTCCTATATACAAGTTAGAAAAATTGTTAGAAATGTGAGAATGAGGATTTCCCTATCTACAAGTTAGAAAAATTGTTAGAAAATTGAGAATGAGGATTTCCCTATATACAAGTTATAAAACCTCTTACTGCACTAATTAGATGCCATTATTTTTTGCTAAGAAATCAACCCAAATACAGTTCTTCTTCCACCAAAGATGGAATATTAAATAATATTAACACCAAGGAAAGAATGGTAAGTGTTGTCTAACCACATCAAGCAACATGAACATATTTTTTACTTGAATTTTTAATAATATTATCTATCTAGAAAAGTACGAATAGAAAATCTCAACAGAAGGGTCCTCCGCCCTACCAATGAGTTCGGGAATTACGTCTGACACTCCCCCCGAGACCCACTACGAGACAACATCTCACCTTCCATCAATCTGGAATTTCTCTCCTGCAGACCTTGGAACATGTTCCAAGTTTAGTCTTGCTTGAGTCCAAAAAGGTTCCACTGGATTCTTTTGTTTCCAACTCTGGAATCCTCTGCAATCCCCATTGGTTGTATTTTATTGGTGTCCTTCTTGTCTTTTTCTTATCCTGAGGGTGGAACCTGTGTTATCCTACCTGAGATTACTTTTATCTATGGGGAGAAATATCAAGAAGTTCAACAGATTAATTTTCTGGTAGTTGGTAACTACTTCAAGCCTCTTGTCCTGAGCTTTCCTCTCACCTTTTCCATTTTGAATTCATATAATCTTTATTAAAATCAAATGCTAATTATTCATGTATCCACATAACTCATATTTACTTAATCAGTTTATTGAATTAACTACTAATTACTAGTTCACGGAGTAATTATTAAGTCATAGTTAAACAAAATTTACTTACTGTATGAGGAGTTACATCCCCCCCTGAAGTGGACAACACCCTTGGTGTTCCTTAAATATTCTAAAAAAATTCTGGATAGCTCTCCCTCATAAATTCCTTGTCCTCCCAATTGGCATCTTCAGGTCTAGAGTGCTTCTGCTCCATTTTACCTTGGCTAATGGCTCATTTCCACAACGATATTTCTCTCTGATCGAGGATGCACTGGAGTTCTACCAGGAACTCTCCATCCGGTTCGACCCGCATCAAGTAACATACAATTGAGTTAATTAAATATACATCTTAACTCTACTTTAATAACCATTAGGGGAATTTTGAGGTAAAAAATGGGCCTCTTAAGAAAATCATAAAATAATAGTGGAAATAATAAAATAAGATTAGATTACATCGGGAAAAAAAAAACTATTTTTTCAACTTGTATTTTTAAATTATCTCCTTATGGGTTTACTCAAGTTTCAAGCGGAAACAATCGTTGGATTCAAAATTTTATTATGCATCCAAGCAGTACCCATATTCCATACGTTTGATGGACCCTGGTTAAAAAAAATGAGAAATAGATGAAAAATGCAATTGAAATCACGTTTTTTCATGTATTTCTCATTTTTTGTGTAGGAGGGTCCATCAAAAGTATGAAACATGGGTACTCCTTGGACGAGGAATTAAATTTTTCATCAAACGAGTACTCCCACTCGAAATTTGAGTAAAAACTTAGTGAGATAAGCTTAAAATATGAGTTGAAAAAGTTATTTTATTATTTTATTATTTTTTAATCTTTTTACTTTTTTACTCCAAAAATGGTGAATCATCACCCATGGTTGACATCATCATGTTGAATCCTATTAGTTCTTATAAATTTTATTTTGATTGTACATTTTTCTTAGGAGGCCCATTTTAGACCTCAAAATTCCCCTAGTGAACTTTTAATTACCTACACATTTTTCCATTGAATCACATGTTTAGGGTCATATACATATTGATTCAAAAGTGATATGTGAAACACTTTGTGGAATTTTATGTGGTTTGGTAGAGCTATTCAATAAGCCACGGGACCTACTCGATCCAAAATTTGGAAGGCTCCACAATAGAGGGGTGCCAACTTCGCATAAGTAGTCCATCTTAGAGTACTCATCTTAGGCTTAATTCACACATAAACATGACCCCCCACATTAAATTCTTGTTATGTAATTTTTTTATCTGCATAGACATTCTGCCAATCCTATGCAACGTTTAGATGATGTGGAGTCTTCTTTGCCTCATGTTTCATCTCCTCCAACATCTCTGGCCCAAGCGTTAGTTTGTTTTTGGGGTTGTTCCAATTTATAAGGGTTCGACAATTCCTTCCATACAATACCTCAAATGAGCTCATCTCCAATGATTTGTGGCAACCATTGTTATATGAAAACTATACCAAATGTAGATATTCTTCCCATTTTCCAGGTTGCTCCTTGACATACATCCGAAGAATATCCTCTAAAACTTGGTTTATGCATTCAGTTTTCCTCTTTTTTTGTGGATGGTAGACAGTATTGATTTGCATCTAAGTCCCCAACCCAGTGAACAAATATTTCTAGAATGTTGAAGTGAAATTCATGTCACAATAAAAAATGAGTATTTTTGGGATTCCGTGCAACCTAAATATCTCTTTCATAAAAATATCAACAATCTGCTACATTGAAATTAGATTGCACTAGAATGAAATGGGTGGAATTACTAAGTTTATCCACAACAGCCATGATTGAATCATCATGTGTTTTTGTTTTGGGCAATCATGTCATAAATGGGAGGGTAATTATCTCCCATTTCCATTTGGGTACAACGATGGGCTGCAGTACACCTGTTGGATGCTGATGTTCAACCTTCACTTGGTGGCATTCCATGCACTTGAGCAGATATTCAACTATGTCCTTACATATTATAGGCTAGAAATAACTCTTATTTATTGTTGAAAGCATCTTCTGATACCCAAGATGAGCAACGTAGGGTCTTCGATGAAATTTGTCCAAAAGTTCTTATTTTACCGAATTCTGATTGCAATGTACACCCTTCCCTAGAAGGTTAATAGCTTATCTCTATTAATAAAAAACTCAATTTTCTTTCCCAACCTTTCATCTTTCTAAGATTCCTGCCATAAAAATTTGTATTTAGGATCCTTTAGTGTAGCTTCTTTTATTGATTCTCAAATGTTAAATTCAATTCGATTGAACTACAATTCGTATATACAGTGTATTTTCCTACTTAATGCATCTGCAACGTGGTTTTCCTTGCCTTTGATGTGCTGAATTTCAAACTCAAACTCACTTAAAAATGTGTTCCACCTCACTTGTCTCACATTCAGGGTGGGCTAGTTATAGTAGCTGGTCAAGCTACTGTGATCCGTTTTCAACATAAATATTCTTCCTCGTAGGTAGTGCCTCCTAAATTTTAACACATGAAATACTGTAGTAAACTCTAAGTCATTGGGTGAATACCCTATCCCTGATCTTTCAACTTTCATGAATCATATGAAATCACCTTAAATTCCTAGGTTAAGAATACCCACACACCTTCTTGACACGGATTAGTACAAACAATAAATTATTTTCTTTGGTCTGCAATTTTAAGCATTGGAGCTATTGTTAATAAATCCTTTAACTGATCAAATATCACTTGAAAACTTTCTATCCAAATAAAACTCTTTCAATTTTTCTGTAAGGAAGTGATTGGATACGAGATGCTTGAAAATTGCGAATAATAACCTGCCAACCCCATAAATGATCTTATATCCGCTATGTTCCTGGGTACCAACCATTCCATGATGGTCCATATCTTTTCTGGATCGACCAATATTCATTCCAATGATATAAAATTGCCCAAATATTGGATCTGGTCCTTAAATAAGTCACATTTGCTGAGTTTAACATATAATTCATGATCCCGAAAAACTTGTAATATTGTGTGCAAATGTTCCTTATGTTATTCTTCAGTATTTTAGTAGATCATTATATGATCTAGAAAAATTAGCACAAATTTCTAAAGATAAGGATGGAAAAGACCATGCATTAAGTTAATAAATGTAGCAGGTGGATTCGTTAACTCGAACGACAACACCACAAATTCGTAGTGTTCGTTGCGAGTTCAAAATGCTATTTTACAGAAATGCTCGTCTTTGAATCAGATCTGATGATACCCAGGCCTCAATTTAATCTTAGAGAAAACTTTTTCTCCTTTCACTTGATCGAATAGATCATCAATTCGTGGTAATGGGTATTTATTTTTTATCGTTAATTTATTAAGCTGGCAGTAATCGACGCACATGTGTAGTGCGTTGTCCTTCTTTATAAAAAATAACACTGGTGTTCCCCAGGGGGATGCGTTGGGTCATATGTAACCATTTTCTAGTAGTTCCTGAGGGCACATTTTGACCTCCATTAGCTTTGGTGTGCTCATCTGGTAAGGAGACCTATATACCAGTGCTGCCCCATGAACAAGCTCGATGGTGAAATCGATATGTCGTTTAGGGGGAATCCTGGTATATTTTTTGGGAACACATCCACAAACTCCTAAAACACTGGTATATTCTCTAGTGTAGAAATATTTTCTTTTTCATTGGAGTATACAACTTGTGTCTCATATATTATGCAACCTTTCCTTAGATATTCCCATCTGCGTAACAGTAATGGGGTGTTGCTTTACTGGCCTTTTAATTCCTAGAAATTCACAACCTCCGCCAAGTAACTGATACTCTTTTCTTTATAGTCAACTACTAACCAGTGCTTTTCTAACCATTCCATGCCTAAGAGTAGATCATATGACCCCAAGGGTAGAACATTCAACTCAAAATTAATTCTTGTCTCCCCTATCTTAATCATGCATGATGGTACTTGCACATTTACCCTTCTCCTAGTCCCTGTGGCTAGCTGTACTAAGCAAGGAATTTTAAATTTATTAGTTTCTAAGAAACATTTCTCTACTACTTCAGGACTAACATAAGTTGAAGTGGTACCCATATCTACAAGAATTGATATAGGTCTTTTGAGTATCTTACCTTCCAGTTCCACCATTGAGGGATGAAAGTATGCCTGACGATCCTCCAATGCCGTGTTAATGCGGGGTAGACTTCTAGCCACATATCTGAAGGTTTATGCTTCTTGCAGGTTAGCCACATGCTCTGACTTGCGATGAGGAAAATTTTTGTAATAATGTGCCTCCCCACAACCCCAACACTGTAGAAATGGTTTCTGTGCTTCGCTATTTTTTGGTTTTCTTGAAGCTTCCTAAAGCTTAGTATCAGTCTGCCATCTGGGTCTTTGCTGACCTTTGCCCGGTTACCTACCCACATAAAAGTATGATACATTTCCGAAACTAGAAGATTTGGTATGTCTTGATGTAGAGAATTTTTTCCATCCTTTCTTTGGGGACCAATTCTAACTGCTGTCTTTTTTTCTTAGACTATTGATAACACATGCGGGTTTTCTTTATTGTCTTATCCGTTGTTTCGGGGCTATCGAGCTCAATTCTCTCCTTCAAATACTAGGAAACCCACTGAGAAATCGTTGCACCTTGGATTTCTCCTCACGAAGATATGGTACATACCTCAGCAAGGAGGTAAAATTTGTAATATACTTCTCCATCATCAGTTGTACCAATCACAAATAGTGGAACTCCTAAGATTTTTCATCATAAAAACACTCTATTAGGTACTTAATATTGAAGTGCCATCAAAATTTTTCCCACATTATATTTTGTTCCTAATTCCATGCACCACCTTAACCTCCTCCCATCATAGGGTGGATTTTCCTCGTGTCTGGTAAATAGCTAGTTTAGCTTGACGGTTGATATTATACTCATAAACCTGAAAGTATTTGTTCATTTCAATCACCGAGGCTTATTCTCCTTCTTCCTATTCACCATCAAAGTATGAAGGTTTTATTTTATGAAATTCTCCTTGCAGCTCCAACTTCTACTTCTTATTCCTTTATAAGTTGGTTGTTGTGCATGATTCCTCCGCATAGTTAGCGCTGGCCCTCTGCTAGGTATCATTGGCTTCATAATTATTTTGTTTAAATTGTTTCTTCTCCTTTGTACTCGAGTCTCGTGGTCAGGGCTAGGATGGGCAACCCTATGATTCTGCTTATTAGATAAGCTTTTGAAAATATTCTCCTCTTCAAGCATCAATCACTCATTCTTTGTCAACATGCGTTCCATTTCAATTTGCATGTGTTGTATAGTTTATAAAATCTTGTAAGTTTTTTGTTGTTGCTATGCTAATAACTAGTTTGTTTTTTGCTTTTGATTGACTCCCATTTGTACCCAAATTTGTGGATTTACTTCTGATCGTGGTATCAACCAGTTTCCCCCTTAGATATTTTTGGCATATGACTTTCTCCTCTTCTCATAGCAATAGTTTACTCACTTATTTCTTCTACAATAATCTATGCATTCGTAGTGCCCACTGAAGCCTCATATTAGTAACTTTGGGGCTCTGATACCACATGTAACACTCATAAACATTAGGCAACAAAAATTACCTGCATGTTATACACTCTTCACACACATATGCAACACAATGTTTTACTTTATTTAAGACTGATGCCTAATTGGACAATGTGAATGGCACCATAATTTTGTTTATCAACACCATAGGAATTGTGAGATCACAACATATAGATGTACTCATTGAATTCTACGCATATTTATCAAATCCACTTGGGACTATGGTTATGGAATAAACGTGGATACATTTCACTTACCAACAGGGTATTAGTTATGAAAGGTTAAGGTTTCACAGGTGAAAGCTCTAATCTAGCATATCAACCATACAAACCAAATCCAAAGTACCTATCATTAATTTTATCTAAACTAATATCATTAAAAGAAAATTTATCTTGTAAAAATATTATAATGAATATTGGGATTCATGAACATATTTTCAAAACCTGAGGTGGCCAGGTGGTGAGTTCTTCTCCCTAGATCTTCTCCAAATCAACAGTCAGTTTTGGTCACAATGTGATTAGGGTAAGCTCCTACACCCAAACCCTTGTCTTGTTTGTCATTCTACATCGTTCAGGCTGCACTTTAGCTCTGAAACCCCTTGAGATAGATGGGCGTTTAGTTGTGTTTGCTACTTTCTTTTGATTTTGTGGTGCTGCACCTGACAAGATATTCGCCATTGACATGGTAGGAATTTCATTCAGCTGGTCCTCTCCAAGCTACAAGAAGACTCTTCATGTTGTGACAGAGTGCGACCTCTCAGCCTGGTAAGAATTCATGCTTGTTGGATCAGTTTTACATTTGCAACATTTTTTTGGATCAGTCTTAAGCCCTTGCTTGTCCTTCTTTTATGCACAAGAATGGACCGCATTAACCCTCTACCGCTTGGGTGGGTTCCCCCTATGGTTTTGCGTTGTTGTAAGTTTATCTGAATTTTGGTTTTGTTTTTAAATCAAAGTGCTAACTATCATCGATAGATTTTTCCAATTACTATTCTCACAATATATCCCCCACATTTTGCACCTTCTTGCCACGAGATTGTGAGTTCACTTGCTTTCCTCCAGGTACTTTTCACTCGGAGGTTTCCAATGGTTAACTTCTGCAAGGGTGTGCCAGACTTGCTTGATAATGATTGGAATGGTTTTCAATTTTAAATATCTTTGTGGGTTTCAATATTTTTGGTTAGTCTTAAGGTAGTTTGGCTCAAGGGTTTATATAAACCCTAAAAAATCTCCTTAAATTATACAGAGTCTGTACTCAACAAGTTTCAGAATATTGAACCATGAACGTTGCTGCTTAGCACACATGTTTAATTTATAGAGTCTTTCCGTTATATGACGTTGTTTTTATGGTTGTAATTTTAGTGTGGAATCCAGTGCCATGTATGGACTGTCTTTCGGCTGGGTTATTGGCGCTCATGCACCTACCATTATTAGTTGTGTAATAGATTCCTATCACTAAACTATGATGAATTTCTCTCGTGAAATGCGTATTACAACTCTGTTTTCCTTGTTTAATTATTATTTTTAATGTTCACTATATTTTCACGTACAATTTGCTCCATTCTCGCAAGGATATATTCGAAATATAAGCAGATCTTTTATTAAAAAAATATCATCATGTGCCAATTTATGAGTTGAGTTCTATCTTTTTTCTGCAATTGAATTCGCACCAATGTGCATCTTTGGAAATGGATAAAGTATTATCAGTGATATAGTTCTTCGCATACTCGTTACATGGTTTTATTAGTACCGATTTTATATTTATATGTTCTATCTTTTCTCATTAATAGTATTCACGTGTAGCACATAATATGCTTTTAATTAAGCTTTGTGAACCAATATCTTCATCTTGCTACTATTTTACGTTCTTTAATTGTTAAGTACATTTAATGGTTTAATGTGATGTGCCCTAAGCTAGACAGAGATGTTCTAACCATAGGAATAGGTCCCTTCCCCTTTTCAGACTGTTTAACTCAGAATAACCTCCAGGTTGAACTAACTGAATCCAACTCTCTTATCCTGATATGGCCATCGCCTCCTAAATCCCTTCCAAATCCCTGGACTTATGATCGAGTGATGAAAACCAACCTTTGGTTTCACAGTACTTGGTTTAGTAATATGTTGTCTGCATAACTACTCAAAAATTCATTTGGTTTCTCTTTTAGTGCTAAGTTCATTACTAATAGGTTTAACTGAATTTAAGAAGAATGCAAGGGTTTAAATCTATTGTAGCGAATTGACACTACCAAACTTCATACTGCTAGATTACAGATTTTACATCTTCCATTTTCAAGCATAATTTTCATTACAAGCATAATTTTCATTACAAACTCTTATAGCAATAAATAAATATTCACCTTCAGATAACTAACTCACTTCCCTGCATTCCTCTATCATTTCCATAAAATAAAATAACAGGAACATATTTTTAACCTGAATTTTTAATAATATTATCTATCTAAAAAATTATGAGTAGAAAAGCTCAATAGAAATGTCCTCCACCCTACCAATTATTTCGGAAATTATGTCTGACACTCCCCCGAGCCCCACTACCAATCATCATGAGACCTTCTGGCAAATATGGACTTTCTCTCTTGTAGACCTCGAAACTTGTTGTAGGTTTAGTCTTTCTTGTTTCCAAAAAGGATCCATTGGATTATTTTGTTTCCATCTGTGGAATCCTCTTCAATCCCCATTGATTGTCTTTAACCGGTGTCCTTCTTGCCTTCTTTTTTTGCTGAGGGTGTAACCCCTCTTCTTCCGCCTGAGATTATTTTTATCTCCATTGATTGTCTTTTATTGGTGTCCTTCTTGTATTCTTCTTCTCCTGAGGGTGGAACCCCTCTTCTCCCACCCGAGATTACTTTATCTATGTGGAGAAAGATCGAGAAGTAAAATCGATTAATTAATTGTTTGGTAGTTGGTAACTACTACTGGCCTCTCCTCTTGAGATTTCCTCTCACCTTTTCCATTTCGAATTCATATAATATTTATTAAAATCAAATACAAATTATTCATGTTTTGACATACCTTTTTTTTAATCTAAACATAATTCATCTTTACTTAATTAGTTTTTTAAATTAAATATAAATTACTCATTCACGCAATAATTATTAAGTCATAGTTAAACAAATACGAGTGCCTAGATCCATTTTAAATCCTATCTAACAAGCAAAAGAATATTGAGATGAAAACATCTTTTAGAGTGAAAAAGTATTTGATCCTCTCAATGTTTAGTAAACATACCTTCTTTTTAATCTAAACATAATTCATCTTTACTTAATCAATTTCTTAAATTAACTACGAGTTATTCATTCACGCAACAATTATTAAGTCATAGTTAAACCAAATATTACCCATTCACACAATAATTATTAAGTCATAGTTAAACCAATCCATTTTAAATCTTGAACTAACAAGCAAAAGAACCTTGACATGAAAACATCTTTTAGAGTGAAAAAGGATTTGATCCTCTCAAAGTTTGGTAGATTTTTAGTTAAGATAGATTTAGGATGGTTATTAATAAAAGTAAGAACAATTTTTTAGATAAAAGAAAATTGCAATACACATATCACATTAAAATATATAACATATAGTAGTTATAAATTAACATACATTTTACCATATAAATTAAAATAATGATTCCATATCTATATTCAAATTGAACTAATAAACATATAAAAGTTTAATATTTACAAAAAAAACTTACAATATAACAAGATTTTAACCATGAATAATCACCCTCACTTTACCATGGATATTTTTAACTTTAAAATAATTTTTTTTTACAATACTATGGCTTATCAATAGCACATGACCAAAAACCATAACTAATTTCAAAATCAAAATGTTTTCAAAATATTTTATTTTAATTTAATTTTATAACAATTTTAAAATTAGATCTAAAATAAAAAAAAGTATTGGGAGATGTTGTACCCCTATAGGTGTTTGTAAATATTTATGCCTGGACTCAATTAAAAAATAATAGAAGTCTAAAATTCATATACAACCTCATATGTGGAAGAAATTGCAATATCCATCAATAAGTGTACATTAAAATGTTGGTTCAATTAATAACCAGCTTAGATCCATGTTAACTTTGTATCTACCAACCATGGAGAGGGATAAAATATCTTTTCACTCTAAAAGATGTTTGCACTCAAGGAGCTTGACATGTATTGATACTTGGTAATTTGGAGTTAAGATGATTCTACAGAAGCTTAATTATCAATTATAATTATAAACTAATATCCATTTTATCATATAAATTGAAATAATGATTTGGTAACCATATTGAAATTTAATTACTAAGCACATACAAACTTAATATATACAATACAACAAGATTCTTTACCATGGATATTCACCTCATTTTACTATGGGTATTATTAATTGTAGATAGGATTTGTTATAATATCATAGGCCAATACTATAGCTTATGAATACCACATGCCCAAAAAAAATTGATTTTAATTTGATTTTATAACATTTTTTAAATGAAATATAAAATAATAAAAGGTAAAGGAAGACGTTACTTGTAAATGTTTTTAAATATTTACAAATTGTCTCAATTAAAAAATAATGGAAGGTTAAAAGTAATTGAGTAGAGAGATAAAATAAAAATAAAAAAAATAGAATACAATAAAAATTTAATAATGATAATTATCAATAAAACATATTAACTTTTTCATATCATATAAAACTAAAAACAAAATAAAATAAAGTATAAAATAAAAGATAAACATTAATAATTATAATTAATAACAAAACTAACTTAAATCATTTTAATGCTTGATTTACCAAATTCTTATAAGATGCAAACTTCTTTAAAGTAAAAAGAGGTTTGATCCTGCCAAGGCTTGATATATTTAAAGTCAAGATATGTACAATCTACCTAAATTTAAAATGAAATTTGTTGGGAGGGGAATATTTGATTTTAATTTTATTTTATAACATTTTAAAAATTAAATATAAAAGAAAAAAGGTAAGGAGAGATGTTACATGTAGATGTTTGTAAACATTTACATGCGGTCTCAATTAAAAAATAATGGAAGGTTAAAAGTAATTGAGTGGAGAGATGTTTTCAATGAGTCAAAATAAAATAAAAATAAAAGTAGAATAAAATAAAAACTTAATAATGAAAATTATCAATAAAACATTTTGACTTGGTCATATTACATAAAACAAAAAATAAATTAAAACAAAATATAAAATATAAAATAATAATTATAATTAATAGCAAAACTAACTTAGATCATTTTAATTATTAATCTACCAAATGTTCATAAGATGCAAACTTCTTTAAAGTAAAAAGAGGTTTGGTCCTTTCTAAGGCTAGATATATTTGGAGTCAAGGTATACATTCATATAAATTAAATGACTATGAAAAATTGGTGAACATCAATTTACTATAGATATTATAAAAATCTGTACAATCTACTTAGTAATAACTATTGATAATTAAAATAAATTTTAAAAATTATATTCCAAAATATAATTTTTTTATAATTATAATAATCTCCTTTATTAATTAATAATTAATTATAACTTTTTTTTTAATAGCTCTTTTATTTGAACCTTCAAATCTTAAGGTTAAGTTTATTTAAATCTTGGAAACTTTTTAATTAATTTTTTTGTTTTTCTTCTAACTACTCACTATTATAATATTTTAGGTATATATATTTTTATCATTATAATAATCCCTTTAATTACTCCATAATTATTTAATGGTGGGGTTTAAGTTATAGATCAAATAAAAAATTTCACTGAAATTCAACTATACAGAAATTGTGAATTTTAATGGTTTAAAACACATTTTTGATGGGTAGATGGATTCAATGCCCTTTAAAACCCATGGGCACTCAAATTCCACATTTTAACGTCAAATTTTTTGCGTCAAATTTTTTTGTTGGCCAAAAAGACATTTCTAATATTAATTAGACTACACATTATTAAATAATTATTTATCACTTTTTCCCCTTAACCTTATTTGTAATTTTTTAATTTATTATTAATTGTTTCTTTATTTTTTTTTTTGGTTCTGGATTACATACATATGACATGACCAGATCCGACATACCGACCCTTAACACATGATTGGGTTTTTTTCCCACTTAATTTATGACTGGGTTTTTTCCCACTTAATTTCTCCAACTAGTTTTTTTCCTAATACATTTACATGAAAAAGTGACTTAATAAACACATAAACTTTCAATTCTTTAAATTAAATTATTTATAAATAAATATTCAAAAAAACTTTTAATTAATTAATTAATTTTGCTCCCACAGTTAACCTATTTATACTAACAAGCCTTGCAGCTTCTCCATAAGATTTTTCCAACAAACAATGGTACCATCTATCTCCATTAAAAAATAAAATCCCCAACAAACAATGGTACCATCTATCTCCATTAAAAAATAAAATCCCCTTATTAATATTTTCAGTACGGATTTTTCCAACCAAAAAATAAAATAAAGATAAAAATAAACACATAAACTTTCAATTTATTTAAATTAAATTTTTTATAAATAAATATTCAATTTTATTTAACTAATTAATTAATTTTGCTCCACAGTTAACCTATTTATAGTAACAGGCCTTGCAGTTACTCTATACAGATTTTTCATACAAATTTTCCCAACAAACAATGGTACGATTTATCTCCATTATAAAATAAAAAAATAAAAACCCATTATTGATATTTTCAATAAAGATTTTTCCAACCAACAATGGTACCATCAAACTCCATAAAAAAAATAAAAAAATAAATAAAAACCTTTCTTTTATATTTTCAAAATAATTTTGTAAATTACTTCTCAGTTGATTTTTTTCATTCCAAAAATAATGTTTCCGACCAACCGTTGTACCATCTATTTCCATAAAAGAATTATAAAAACCTTATTTTAATATTTTCAAAATAATTTTGTAAATTACTTATCAGTTGATTTTTTCAAAATAATTTTGTAGATTGCCTATTAGAGTGGTCAAGATGGACTCAAATTGACATTGAAAGCCAAAATTAGCGTTAGTGATTTGAGTTGTCAAAATAATTTTGTAAATTTCCAAAAATATCTGGATGGTCAAGACGTCCACGATGGTGAACCAAATTGGCATTCCAATCCATTATAAAAGGAATAGACTTATTGCTCACAACATGTGCAGCACTGCGGTGATTCCATTAGTGGAGCGAAGTAAAACGGTGCTGTGTTATAATATTGAAATGGCTGCGTCTTCAGTTGTTGTGACTGTCCTGCTAATAAGTTTTACTTTTATGGCAGTGTTTTCTCAAGCAGCAAACAATATCAAAGATGATGCAGCAAGTGGTAAATTAATTTGTTTAATAATTTAGTATTTCTCAGCATGTAGGTTTTTGTGTATTTCGTATTTATTTATTGAATACTATACTTATGAATACATTGATATCGATATTGCAGGCGAAGGTCAATCAATGGCTAACCTTACGAAGTTGCATGTCAACCAGAGATCGGAGAACACTATGGGGCGAAAGGGAATAGAAGAACGTAAATATGCAGCTGGCCCTACTCTGTCGAATTCGAAGTTGGTTCTCACTTGTCCCGAATGCTTTAAAAATTGCGACTTACCACAATGCTGCATGCCTGAGAGGTGTCCGCCCTATAAGTTTTGTAAATGTCATTAACATCCAACTGGATAGTAACAGCGATAAATAATGTCACCAAGGGGATTAGTTTGACTCCACCAAGGTGGCCTAGCTTATTGAATAGGATTATAAAATTTTGTGGTAACGTATTAGTTTTACGTTTGTAGAAATGCAAAACTGTTGGAGTCTCTCAAGAGGTTTGCGTTGTTCTACCAGTGAACAACCAGTAAATTATTTATAAATGTAGTAGTTCCGTATTAGTTTTCTGTTTGCAATAGAAATGTAAGACGGTGGAGTATCTGAACGGGTCTGCATCACAATACTGAAGTTTTATTTTTCAAATCAGTTAATTAAATGAAGTTATTTTGACACAAATTTTTAATTTAAAAGTATTAAATTAGCAAATGCATAAATGAGGTTGTTGACATTGATGCTTCTTTGACATTATTGAAAAATATTTTGTACAAACCTGTAATTCTAACAACTCTTTACCTTATCCTGTGCAAAATTACCCTAAAAATATACCCCAAAAAAATATATCCTCCTGCTTTGCTTTTCGTTCTGTGCTCTGATAGTTTCTCACATTTTGAATTTATTCAAAACCTTATGTCATTGATGAACTTCAGAAGCCTATGAAAATTAGATTTGTGCCCGTACAACCTGCGCCAAAATTTCTGCTACTGTAAAGTGTATCGAAATTTCTGCCAAATTTCTGTCCGGGTGCGTGAAGTTCTTTAGCAAGATGTTGTAACTAGTGAAAATCAGAAGGGAAAGGAACATGGGTATGAAAATATTGGTCAGGGAACGCACTTGAATCTTTTTTGGCTTGTTCAGTTGGATTCTTATCCCACGAATCCAGATTTTAGATTTTTTTTCAAACATTTTTTTTAATCTTCTGATTTCGGGGTTAAGTATCTTCTGATTTTGGGGTTAAGTCTATATCGTCTATTATTTATGGGTTAATTTTATATTGTCTTTTCTTTATGGGTTCGGAACTTAGTTTAGCATTTAATTCAATATTTTTATTTAGTTGAATTTTAACAAAATCAATCTTTAACTACTGAATTTAATTCCGCTTTTATTTAATTGAAAATTCAATAAAAATCAGATAGTTGGTTTTATTTTCATATAGTATCAAAATTTTCAAGGATGTCTTTTTAGCTGCCTTCTAGTTTGGTCAAATATATTCTTCATTAAATAGTATTTTCATCTCATAAAATTGCACTATAACTATGATTGAATCCATTCACAATTTCTCTCTTTTTCTGTTATAGAGTTTCAACTATTTTTTTTGTCTTCAAAAAGATTATTGTTTTTTCATTTGAAAAAAGGTCACAATTTTCAAATTTTTGGATAATTCATTTTTCAAAGATCTTATTATCTTTTATCTTGAATTAAATTTTTTTCTAATAATTGAATCTTTAGAAGAGTAATTGATTCTTAATCAATCATAATTATAATTTTCTTTTTCTACATTCAACAATTGTTCCTTCAACCATGTGTTCTTTTTTCTAAGCTTATTTAATTCATTTAGAGCATTGATTAGTTAACTTCCAAGTTTTACCTTGGCTTCAACATCTCTTACCTAATGTTTGAAATATCTTTATCAATATATTTACTCTTCATCAAAGTATGTTCATCACTTTCTTCTCATGACCAACTTTTCTCTTTGAAATACACTATTTTCTTGTTGAGAGCTTTTCCTTCTTGTGTTTGTGATATCTACCCCTATCCTTATATTATCTTTCTTTTTGCATTATTCTCTACCTTAATATATGGAAATATAGAGGAAAAATGACCAATTCTACTACAATGGAGGCATTTAAAGGGTAAATTTCCTTTATATTTTGCATATACCCATTTTAGCTTCCTTTCGAATTGAACTGCCTTTGGATTTGATTCATAGATGGAGCAATGTTGGGCTTCATGTTCATTTTTTTCTTTGAGACATTAAATTAGCCTCGTTGGTTCCTAACCTACTCTTTTCAATCCTTAAATGAAGATTATGATGGCTATATCAAAAAATTACTCTTTTCAATCCTTAAATGAAGATTATGATAGCTATATAAAAAAATATTGTGTTGATTTCATGTATGCAAACAACACTTGGAGGAAGTTGCTTCATCCAAATATTTTATAATTGATATTGACCAAAAACTTAATTGGAGCTACAACATTGAGAAAATGATAAAAGAGGATGCAAATAATATTAGGGACTTCAAAAATATTGTAAATAAATGGAACTTTCCCTATGGGATAAGAACTCATTTTTAAGACTCACTAATCTTGTTTTGTTATATTGTTGTGAAGTTGTGGGCTGCAACATCTCTTCCGAAAGATTGAACTGTTCGTATCCGAACAAAAAGAATTTGTAAGGAAGTTGTTATTCACTAATTTTGTTAATTAGAACCAAGAAATCTAATAGGAAAGATGGCCGAGCGGTTCAAGGCGTAGCATTGGAACTGCTATGTAGGCTTCCGCTTACCGAGGGTTCGAATCCCTCTCTTTCCGTATCTTCGCCCTACTATTTAGAATTGTGGAGAAATATAGAGAAAATATAGAAGTGTTATATAAGTGATATCTCAAAATAAAAGTAAATGCACCCAATCCTATCCTAGTTCTAAAACATTATAAGGATTTGTAGGATGCTTCAAACTTTAGCAAAACCACATTTAGATCAAGCAAGGTTGCCATAAAGATTCCATGTTCTATCTAATTCATTAGAGAATAAGAGTTCAAGATTACTTCTAGAATACTGTTAATATAAAATATTATTTACCTAAATTTAAGGGGAATATAATATTAATATAAAATATTATATATACTATTAAGGATAAAAGAAAATAAAGATACTATAAGAAAGTGACCAACCTTAATTTAGAAGATCAATAGTATCTTTCTATTTTTATTAAAATAATGAAGAAAATTAACATTTCTAAATTATGAAGAAAATTTTATGATCTCTCTAGTCAAATGAGGTGCTAGACAATTCCTAAAACATTATTATTTTTAAATAGTATGTAATCTTTATAAAACTAGGAAGATTTAAGATGTAAATCACTTTATCTTGTAATATCTACATATACCTATATTATTTGCAATTTATAAATATTTATTACAATAACTTTCATAACCTTTTAACCCCTCAAAATTTAGTGACACTTTTCTTAAAACTTTTTAACACAAATTCCAAATTTGAAAACAAATCAAATAGATTCTAACTATTATTAAAGTTTAAATAAACCTTAATTTCTTTTAATAGATATTCATAATTATAATTATCATCATCATCCTCATAACATCTTATTAAATATTTCACTTATTAGATGTGTGTCATCATCATCATCAACTATGCACTTTGTTTCACCTTATCTTATTAGTGGTTTGTCATCACTATGGTACAAAAATAACTTTGAATAACTTTATGTTATAACTCTATTAAATGTTTGAATGATTTCATTATCTATTTCTTCTTTTACTCTTAATATTTTCAAAAATAAATTCCTCCTATAACCATATTAAACACTAAGCTTAAGCCTTGATTTTGTATGTGATTGACTCGTGTTTTGTTAAATGATTTGTTCGAGGTTCCATTAAAAAAACCAACTAAATATGATTCTTGTTACGAAAATTAGAAATGAATGAACTTACTATGATATCTTTTATTTTAAGCTATTTAGACTCTCACGAAGCATAAAATGCGATAACATTCATAAGGGCACCAAAATCCAAATTCAGTGTGTCATTTGCGTACACACGTCATGTCGATTGTTCGATTTGTATGGTGGCTTTATGCAAAGGCTTCAAGAATATGGAAATGACAAATGCCACCTAAAGATATTTTTAGTGATCTTTTACACCTCGAGGAAACAATAAGAAAAATAGGCCGAACACAGAATATGATGGATTAAATTTTTATTTATATATAATTTCCCGTAAACTAAATAGGTTAATATATTCTATTTAAAAGTTAAATTAAAATTAAAATTAATATTAGTTTATAAGTATTACATATATATTGGTTGGTTTTGTTTTCATTAACATAATAATATAAATAGAAATATATAAAATTATATTTTAATTTATAAAAATGATCTTTGGCACAATATATTGGTTAACTAAACATTAATCTAGGAAGCTAATTAGATTGTAATCATTTCTCACATCTAATTAGACTCGAACAACCTTCAAACTAGGAAATTACCCCTTTTGTAAATAAGAACTCTTTTTAATAATGATCAATTATATCGACAATCAAATATGATGACACATATAATGACTAGGAGATATTGTAATGGTCTTCCTTAAAAGCTACCTCTTTTAATATCAATTACCTTGTCAACAACATATGGCCCACTATAAATTTAATCATTTTTCCCCTTTTGTACCTTTATTGGTCATGTCCATATAAAGGAACAACTATCCAATGAAATGCATATATACCTAACCACTACAACTACTAGTTTTACTAATATGTCCTATCATGTGCATGGTTCATTCAACTTATTGATGGACTCACCTTGAATGTAAAAATTCACTTCTTAGGGTCTACAACTAATATGGTCCACTCATAAAGCAGCCAACCAACACATGGCCTATTCCAAGTGTTAAAGAAAACCCTAATAGGTCACTTCATTATACAAGATGTATCAATTCATCAAAGAATACATGACAAAAGGTAGACACATTCCTCTCTAGGTCTTACAGTAATATGCCATAGCCTTTGCATGTTACATAGATAGAAGTAAATAGACTACATCTCATTGGGAAACTGGCTACAAGATCGACTCTTCAACAAACAATATATCCAATCAAAACAAACATATTTATTTTCTCCATATAGTATAATATGGTCATGAGTATGTTATCATTAAACTTACACAAACTTACTTTATTTTCCCATCATCATACAATCTCAATTGTTGCCATAACTAATATCGTCTACTATCATAGTACTTCTACAAAAATATTTACCTCGTTCTCATAGACCAAATTCAAAAAATATCTCTATAGTATCTACGACTTCTTTGTCCTCCCTCTTGAACTCTCACCTTTCCTCTTGAAATATTTAGCTTGCCATTCATGTTTTTTTTATTACTTAAAAAAAATGCAACTAACTTTGATCTGAAAAACAATCCATGCTCCTCCCTTTATCTAAAAAACTGTCGTCTCTAGTTATACATACCACAGGTACCTCAAATTAACTAAGAACTTATTCTTCACTAAGGACTAATATCAACAAATAATTTAAAGATAAAAACACTTAGCTAGAGATCATTTCTGGCTATAACATTTTGTACAGACTAAATAACGATTTCATATCAAAACCATTACAACATCACTAGCCAAAGGAATAATGACTTCTTCTTATGCATTGTTTCACATCATGGGCGTCTTTGTCTTCATGATTATGTGTTGATTCTCCATACTTGGTTGTCATTTTTTAAAATTATAAATTCTACAAAATAACCATACTTATATTGAGTTAGATAAGCTCAATCTAAGGTCAATCCATTCATCCATGATTCAAATACATAAACATAAACTATAACATTACCAAAACATGGATTTTCACAATCTGATCACATTGTTATAGCTATCAATACGCTGGCCATGATCTATCAACCTATCTCCATGCTTTCATTTGGAAGTTCAAATTATCTACACCCACATGTGCAATTAAAACATTGATTTTGTTTTCTTTCTCGGAACTTCCTCCATACCTCCTACAACATTTTGAGCCCACACTATTTTTCCTAAACCCATGCTTGATCCGTTCGACCGCCACCCTACACAACAGGCTCGTCGCAGTGCCTACTACTCTGTACGCATGCTTCTGCTCTCAATATCAAGCAGAATCAACCTTCCACACAACCATAATGGCTTCCCTGTCTCCCAAAGAAAGAAAACTTTGGTCCAGCTATCACGCAGGAGCTTCCGAGGCTTACAAATAACATATCTCAAGGTCATTTCACTAACTGCATCACATAATAGGTCTAACAAACCAATATAATTTTACTTGCTACTCCACGAGCCACACAATACTAAACAGGAAACTCCCCCGGAATGGAAAATAATAAGAATATCATCACAAAACTAAAATTTCTCTCATTATATCTATCAACTCTGCTTTCAAGTATAACATCATCATAACCTTCTTTTTAGACTTCATTCAATGCCTTCACCCAGCTATTTTTATCCATTTTAGGTTGTCTCTTCTTCATTGAGTTAAAATTGGATTCTGTTGGTGTTTTCACACAACATGGCTAAAATGTCCCAACAATCCGTTTGGAAATGTATCTTTGGCTCCACGGGATCTCTTATATTGGTTGCCCAGACAAAGACACTCATCTTACAAGGTGAAAGGCGACATACAAAGGCACCCATCCTACTAATTTAGTAATATCCATGCTCTATTGATATCTTTTTCTATAAATCTTGGTAGTCTCGTCACCTAAATACGTGACATCCAAAGGAAAAATACTACGATATACATAAATATACATACCAACAAACAATGACCATGTTACTGGGCAGAAACACAGAGATTTGACGCTCCACAAAGATATGTGATTGGGTCTCTCTTCTTCAGAACTATGGATCAACCTTCCCTCAAATAGTATCCAATGATTCTTCACTCTACCATAAATATCACAAATAAAACACCCAATAATATTCATCTACAGTGTGCTTTTTATTTAGTTCGAACTCAGGAAATTTAATGATTCCTCGTTTATTTCCTATCTATACTGCCTTTTTGTTTGAGGCTAACCGAATATTCGGTTACTTCCAGTTATATATATTGTAATCTCATCGAACTTGTGGTTATCGGGATTAATATACAGTATTATAACTTGGATTCTTCTTTAATATACACAATGGTTTTCCTTTTTTTACTCTGGTGATAAAGTTTATTTCTCCTTTGGTATTTACGTTTTCCTCTTTTCAGTGATAGATTGTCTGATTGATTTAATAAGAATTTAGATAGAAGTTCTCAGCATTTCGATTCTTTAATTCTCAGAGTTAGAGTTTCTACATCACTTATTTGTTTTCAAGAAGTTGTTCAATCTGTCTTTTCTTGTATTTTGCTAGGAAAAAAATAAAATTCACGGTTCTCAACAAAGTGTACAATTTGTTTCTTGTTTTCAGTTAGTGGAAATTATAATTTAAAAAATACTATTTACAGTTTTTTAAAAGTAAACTAGTTTTGACAATACTTATAGTATTTAGTTTTCTTATGCATTTTGTAACAATTATCCATTATTACAGAACAACTATAAAAGTTTTATCTTACTTTTCTTCTAATGTTATAACCAGGTAGATGGTCGAACCATTTCTACCTGTGTATTATTATAGGTTGCAGAGAACAATCAACAAAAAGCCTTCATCTGAGAGTTTTGAGTTAACAGTTCTCTGTCTTACAATCTTTAACAATGTATCTATCTATTTAATTGTCTCATTCGTCAAGAAACATATATAAAGGGAAACTTATCTGTTATTTGTTTCGCAAATCTTTCACTGATGTTGTTCCTCTCCACCTCCAGAGAGACAATCACGTCCTCGTCTATTCCCTGTGCTCCAAGTATGAGAACATATATAAAGGGAAACTTATCTGTTATCTATTTCGAAAATCTTTGACTGATGTTGTTCCTCCCTACCTAGAGAGAGGCAATCACGTCCTCGTCTATTGCCCGTGCTCCAAGTAGAATATATATAAAGGGAAACTTATTGTTATTTGTTTCACAAATCTCTAACTGATGGTGTTCCTTCCCACCTCGAGAGAAGCAATCACGTCCTTGTTTATCCCCGTACTCCAAGTCTGAGCCATGTGAGTTTACAAAAATATTGGAAGATACCTCGGGACATTCCGGTCCAATCTTTTATTATAATCAATTTTTTAGAAATCAGAGTATTCCACTGGTTACCACCAGCTAGAAAATTCTTCTCTGCAATTTCCTTCTCTAGTTACGAAAAAAAACTCCCCTTTCTCACTAGGATATGTATATTTACTGAAAATTAATTTATTTTGACAATGTACTATTTCTAATATAAATAACAATAAATAGCGTAGTGTCTTAACAATATAACTTAATCATCAGTTAGCATTTAAGGGAGTTGTTACAGACATATATTACCATATTTTTTTCCTATGTATGAAGCACAATAAATAAATATATCTTTAAATCAAAACCCCATATAATTGCATAAAATGAAATAAAATTTTGATTAAGAGAGAATTTCCAAATGGAGATAATTAATGTGAGAAATGAAATAAATTTTTTATTATGTAAGAGACAATTTTCAAATGGAAAAAATTTATGTGACCACCAAACATTCATCCGATGGTTATTTGAGGAGGAACTAAGCCATCAACCTACGTTAGGATATCCGTAATAGGCAAGAAAATACTTTGAACAAGGGTTTCCCATCTTTTCGTACCCAAATCTTGCCCAATTTATGAGTGATGGTATGACCAATCAATTAGATGGTTCCCTTTTTATTTCTAGTTCCTTCTTTCGTGCATTTATGTTTGCTTGTATGATGCCATTGTTGGTTTAGATTTTTCCTTGTATTTTCGCTTTTAGAGTGTTTCTTAGAATGTTAGTACAGATTTTATGTTAGTTAAAAACTAGAAAAAAAGTATAAAACATTTATTTTACTGCTTCTACATTAAATTTGGTATTAATTACATGACACTTTTGCAGGATATGTTCTTCTGGTTTTCTATGGATTGATTTAAAATTGAATATGTATCACATTCAGTTTCACATATATATTCCATTTTATAAAAGATGCAATTGGACGTGGAAAGAATAATAGAAATAATTCCTTTGTTGTTCATATTTTTCCTCAACGATTATTCTGCTATTTGGGCCTCTTTAATACTGTGTTAATTTACTTTTATTTTTATCTATAAAAATGTGGTATTCAGTTTGTTCTTAAAACCATGAGTTCTTGTATTTATTTTTATTTAAGTCATGATGTTATGTAAAAAATCTAAATATTACTTCGTTTTACTTTATTTTATAGTAACACTAGTTCTTGTAATAATTTTTTTAATTATTTCAATAATTGTTATTTTTTTTTGTTTGTTTGACATTTGCATTTATTTTTCTCTAAAACCGTATTTGTAACATTTTACTTCTTTCAATCTAGTTTTACTTTCGTACATAATTTGTTTATGTTTTCTTTTAATAACTTTTTATGGGATACAACATGACTATTGTTTAAAGAAATCCGATTCATCAACATTATATATCCCACAGAGGTTAATTTTTCTAATTTTATAATATTAATAGAGAAGAAATGATTAAACTATAGAATAATAAATTAATTTTTAAAATAAGCATCAGCATATTTGATTAATAATTAAGCATTTAAATATTTAACTCAATATAAGAGGAGGCATTAGGGTTTTAATTGTTTTTGCATAGAGAATCTTGTGGTGAATTTTATTGCATATTGTTAAGATAGTTAATATTTATTTTTGTTTCATTCGTCAAATTTGTGAGCTGTAAAAATATTCTTAGTTAGCTGCAATTCTTTTCACAAGTGAGAGGGTCAAGTTTTGTCTATCTTGGTGTGGATTTAGGGTTCTAAACCTAGGATATCATTCCCATTACTTCTCGTTAACCACTGAGAAGTTCAATATGTTAATATTGTGTTGAATTGACACTTCGATTTTGGAACCATCAACATATTCTCGCAACCATACTAGGGAATGATTAAAGTCCACTCTCCTTATTTTTTTTGTTTCACAAAGCATGCACAACCCTTTGCAAGATTTGGTCGATTTCTTACCTTAGAAAATTTTCCCTACTCTTGTTGGTATTAGTTTGGATTCCTCCCATAACCATTTTAACAAAATCATTGATTTCTATCAATTAGCAAGAGTTTAGGAATTATTATACATACATTATAGATAAACATAAAATACTAGAGGTCCATTTCCATTAAAATTGATCATGTATATGATGCTGATAACTTATGTTAATGGAAGGTAATGTGTTAATTTTTTTCAACTCACATGCCAGAATAATTGTAGTAAGTGATAGTAAGATTTCATGTCTTGTATCAAGAGTTGTGACATTCCACCATGTATCTAATGATATAGATATTTTACATGTAACTATAAGGTTTATTTTGGGTTAAGTGGCTTTATAATCCACGAAAAAAAACTTGAAAGTCATTGGTGCCACGTGCTCGAGGGATTTTGGCTCTCCCAAATGGTTCCTTTTGAGTGTAGTAGGCCTTAGGGTTGTGATGCTAGGAAACTTGATAAAAATGAAAACAAATGGAAAGGGAAAACTTTCCCTCAAAAATTCGGCCCAGTAAATGGATAAGGGAGTAGTAAAATGAATGGGAAGAAAGAGATAAGTAACAAATATGAAGCATTGAATATGGTTAATGAATAATGGGAAATCCCATATAGTGAAAATTTATCCCCATAGTAAATCAACCACAAATCAACAATGAAGTCAATCATACGGGAGAATGATGAGAACATGTCACCCTTGGAGGATGCCCTGGTCTCTGCACACCTGAGAGAGTCTTCCTTAGGTGATGAAGACCTTTTCTCTCTTAGAAATATTAAGTAAAGTCCTACATTTTCTAGTTTTCGCAATGAGAAATAAGAGGTTGAGAAGGAAAAAGAGTGGAATCGACTTCATAAGAAGGCTAGAAGGATGAATAATCAAGATGTCTTAATAGAGAAAGAAGAAAAACACAAATAATTGGGCACCTAATCGATTTTAGACCCATAACTCAAAAGTTATAGGAACACAAAGAATGAAGGAAACTCAACCCCTTCGTAAGTGATACTCATAGTAATAGTAAATAATGAAGGTTATTTATTTGAATTAGAAGGGTTTAGGGTTGGAAAAAATCATTGAAGATGTGAAATATTTAATAAATAGGGGAAATCCCTTTGTCCTTCTACTTGAAGGGACTAAAAAAGGGGGTCAAGATATCCTTCACAACATAAAATATGCCATAGAAACAAAATTATCTTACTGAGATTTCTTGGGGACTCTAGTGGAATTTGCACATCATGATATTAATCTATTCTCAAATTGTTGGACCAATGATTGTCCACTCATTGAATAACAACATAGTTCCTGCATATCCCTTCAAATTAGGTATATTTTAGTGTTAATCTATATACACAGGTCTAGCTCATAAAAAACCAAAGCGGTCAACTTCTTTATTAGATATTGGAGACTCCCCTTTTGGTTCAATGTCTATTTTTGGAGGGGATTTGAATAGTAATCTGCATCAACAGGAGAAGAAAGAAAGATCCTTAGTAAGAGATCAATTTGAAAAAAATATGGATGAGTTCATGCAAATACTAAAGTTGTTGGATGTTCAACCAACCCCTAACAAGCTTACTAGGATTAGCAAGAGATATAACCTAGGCCATATAGCTGCTACGTTGGACTGATTTCTAACTAATTATTCATTTTTGACATAAAATATCATGGTATCCTCATGTATTCTCCCTTGGAATAGTTTCAACCACCACCCCATTAAAATAGAAATTTATGAGGATGCGGATTATTTCCCTACTTTATTTTTCTATTAAATCCACTTTAGTATTGAAAGGAAGGTTTTAGCAACATGGTGAAATGAGTTTGTAGAGTATGGGTCCCACATAGTGCGACTTCAATTTTGGTGATGTAAGGAAAGGGAAGAATTTGAAGACTTTTATAAGGCTTTGAAAGAAGATAAATAAGAATGGAGATTGAAATATAGTATTACATAGCTCTAGGTAGGGGATATGAATTCAAATATTTTTCATAATAAAGCAAGGAACATCATATGGAAAAATAATATCAAGGAACTAGTGATAAATGGCATTGAAGTTATGAGGTTTAAACAATTCAAAGAGAAGGAAACCAACAACTATGCTAAGTTATACAACACCATTAGTCTGAGTAGCCTTGAGGTAGAAAAATATATGCTAGAACATGTCCTCAAAAGTATTTCTCATGTGGATAATTTAATGGTCATGAAGGAATTTTGAAAGGGATAAATGAAAAAGTTCATGGTTACATTTAATTTAGATTAAAATCTTAGATTAGACAAGCTTTCCATGCACTTTTATCATACATTTTGGGAGGTAATGAAATATGAATATTTTAGAATGATTGAAGAATAATTTAAACACAATTGCATGGTTGGAGGAATCAATACATCTTTCCTAGAATTGGTCCCAGAGGAAGCCATTCCATCTTATTTTTATATGTCTAGAACAATCTCGTTACAGATTTTTTTTTGATAAATTCATTTCAAACATGTTTTCCTAAATACATAAATTTCCAACCAAAAAATTAATATCTGAGAAACAAGGTTGAATTTTTCCTAACAGACAAATATCTTAGTCCAGAAATAAACTCATTCTAGTCACGAAAGTGGATATAAAGGCATTATCATCAATCATGATATGGCTAAATCCTTTGAGAGGATTATAAATGATAATTTATTCAAGGTTATATAAAAAATTGTCTTTGATGAAAGGTTTATACATTAGGTTTTCCTCTCCATTAAATCACTATGGATATGTCCATTAGTAAATGGAAGGGAAGCATGATTCTTCCATGCTTCTTATGGAATTTTTCAAGGCTTCACTTTGTCTCCCTTTTTATATATCATAATGGTTGAATCTCTTAGAAAAATGTTCAAGTTTGAAAGAAGCTATGAACATCTACCTGGCCTCAGGTTTGTTTGTGGAACAAGAATATAAATTAATCTCAATTTATTAATGATACCCTCCCTTTAGGAGGGGTTTATACAATAATTCTATGAAGGTTTAAATTGACCCTTGATAATTTTTCATATGCCTATAGTGTTATTTCCATATATTACTAGTGTATCCCATTATTGTTATTATTATTGTAGCCCCTTGATTATTGTTATTGTGCCCATTTAGTTCCTATACTTTTATTATTGTGACCCATAGAATCCCACTAGTTTTTTTGTTGTTCCTTTCCATTATTATTGTTAGGTCGCCTCTGATTATATTATGACCCCTTAGATTCTTATATATAGAAATGATGTTTTGTCATTTGAATCATTGAAGAATTTTTAATTTTTGTAATGTAAAGGAGGTTTCCCCCTAGAAGAAGTTAATTTTTAAGTAGTTGATATATCATTTCTTCTATTTTGTGAGATGGTTGCATAAAATTTGGTATTAGAGCTTTGGATTCTAGGGTTTGCTTCTTCAAACATTAATCTTGGAATTTTAGCTATAGCTTTTGTTCTATGAGGCCTCAAAAGTTAAAATTTTTACCATGCGTAGCCAAAATATTTGTGAATTTCTTGTAAAAGCTTCATATCTCAGTTCACTATAATTTTGGTGATATGTTCCAAGGAAGTTAAGGTTTTTACATGCTCCAAAATTCAGTCCCAAAGGTGACCTAAGTAAAAATTTCATAACTTTTGTTTCAGGCATCGAATTTGAATTTTGTAGAAGGTGGATGAAATAAAACAAGCTACAATTTTTTTTGTAGCAATTTTAGGGAGTAAGTTTGAAACAATAATACATGGCACTCTGTACAAGTTTGATCTACTGAATGAGTCTATAATCAAGTCATTGTGGGAGATTAGGAAAAAATATTTCTTGAAGACTCCAATATTGGTCTGACTTGTGGGGTTGGAAAGAAAACTCATATATCTGCCATAGAACAAATTTTCACACCTTGGAGATTCAATATTACAAAGATACAATAGATTCAATATCTAGCTCCTACAAAGAAACAAAAATGTGTGTATTTTTAAAAAAAATTCATAATGTTTTTTGAAAAAAATAGTTTGAAGTCATTAAAAGGGTACATTGAAGGATAAATATCATTAAATGATTCCCTAGAGAAAGAAAATCGAAACAACTAGTATGAAACCTAAAATATCTACTATGATGAATCAAGAAGAGGAAGATATGCAACATGGAAGGCTTGAAGGAAGGTTTGACAAAGTTACTACAATAAATTCTTCCAAATGGTGTAAAGGTACTAGATGAAACTCATGATGAGAAAAAAACAAATGTTAATAATGACTTCATAGAATACAACATTGGATTGAAGACCCACCATATTCTAAAGATCGATATGATTAAGTTTGATGTAAATGATCTAGTAACATGGATACTACAAATGGAGCAATATTTTTATCTCCATAATGTGTAAAACACATAAAAGTTATGCATTGAAAATTTATATTTAGAACCAAATCGGTTTGTATGGTATCCATGGATTTGTTCTCATAAATGAATTATTAGTTAGTAAATTTTTATAGATGAAATGATAGCACAGTATGAGGATACAAAGAGAAACAACTTATTTAACCAAATGATAAATCTAAAAAAAAAGGATTCAATGGTGGAGCACATTGAGGACATCCAAAAATTGAATATAAGGGTAAATGATATTCTAGAGGAGTATAGGATTGATGTATTTATAGGGAATTTAAAGTAACATCCAACATCAAGTTCACCTTTGGGAACTTGATTCATTGGAGAAGGCATTTTGGCTGGCAGGAAAAATTAAAAGAACAATTTTTACAATAAGGAAGCCTACCACTCACAACTATAAAGATGGAATTATTCTTTCTCCTCGCCTTCCACAACCTACAAGGTTGACACAAAACAATTAGAAGAAAAAATAGAAAAATGGATTTGATATAGTTGTGAGATAAAATACACTAAAGGTCATAAGTGTGTTGAGAAAGAATTATTTTACATAGATTGTGAAGAGGAGGAAGAAAAGGAACAAGAAACTTCAAAAGAGGAGGATATACACCACGAACCAATCCTAGAAAAAGAAGAAATGAATCCCACAATATATTATAATTTATTGGAAGGAATTGCCACACCTCAAGCTCCAGAGATAGAAGGACATATCAAGAATAAAAAGGTAATCGTACTGATTGATTTGGGTAGTACCCATAGTTTTATTGATTGTAATATAGACAAGATTTTGAATTTCTTCCTATATCCATCACCAGAGTGTCAAGTGATGGTTGAAAATGGAGGAACTATAAATTACTCTTGAAATTTCCATAATGTCAAGCTATCAATGGGTAAATATATATTGGATAGTCCAATTATTTCAATTCCAATGGGTGGAGGTGATGTTGTAGTAGGAGTTCAATGGTTACAATCTTTTCGTACAATAGCTTATAATTTTGAAGAAATTTTCTTGAAATTTTTTTGGGACGAAAAAGGAAATGAAGTGGAATTAAGGGGTGTCGTAGGAAAAATAGGAGATATAATCGAATATAATGACATGAAAAAGATTATGAAGAAAGAAAAATGGGGTATAATTGCAAAAGTATGCTCACTAGAAGCTCAAACATCAAAATCATGTATTTCTTTAGATATAAAAAATTTCGTTTGGTTCCATGAAGTGCTCCTCCAAACATCAGGCCTTATGGATATCCCTATGCCCAAAAGAGTGAAACTAAACGTATGGTTGCAGAAATTCTAGAGGTAGGTATAATTCAATCTAATCAAAGTTCTTTCTCAACTCCAGTAGTATTGGTTCACAACAAGTATGGGTGATGGCAAATGCGTCCAAATTATAAGGAGTTCAACAATCTCACTATTAAAGATATATTTCCCATTCCAGTCATTAGTGAATTATTGGATGAATTACATGGAACAATTTACTTCACCAAGTTACACCTTCGTTTGGGATATCATCAAATTAGAATGAAGATGGAAGACATTCTAAAAACAACATTTAGATCTTAGGAGGGTCATTATGAATTTTTGTTCATGTCTTTTGGCCTTACCAATGCAGCTTCTATGTTTAAAGGTTAGATGAATTCCATTTTAAAACCCTTCCTTATAAATTTGTGTTAGTATTTTTTGATGACATACTAATCTACAACAAGTCTCAGAAAGATCATGTTGAAGATGTTGGAAAAGTGCTCAAAATATTAGAGGAGAAACGATTATATGCAAACACCCCCAAATGTTTCTTTAGAGTACAATAGGTGGAATATTTAGGTCATATTGTATCTCATGAGGGTGTTAAGGGAGATCCTAACAAAATTAAAGCCATTGGGGAATAGAAATCCCCACAACCATAAACCGTCATTGAGGATTTATCGAGTTGAAAAGGTATGATCACAAATTTTCTTAATAGTTATGGGAGAATAGAAGCACCTATAACAACATTACTCAAGAAAGATACATTTCTTGGCCTCCAGAAGAAACTATGAAATTTGAACATCTTAAAGAGGAAATGTGCCAAGCATCGGTATTAGCTACGCCAAAATTCACAAAAACCTTTTTTGTGTAATGTGATGCCTCGGGAAATGGATTTTTTGTTGTTTTAATGGAAGAAGGAAGACCCATTTATTTTTCAATTTTTCCAATCAAAGGAAATTATTTCCATAAATATATTTATGAGAAGGAAATGTTGGCCATACTACATGCACTAAAGCAATGGTGACCTTACCTAATCGGAAGAAACTACAAGGTAAAATTAGATCATGATAGTTTTAAATGCTTTTTGGAACAAAGATTGTCTTCTGAAGAGAAGCAAAAGAAAGTCCCAAAGATGTTGGGTTATGAATTTGAAATAATATACAAAAAGAGATGCAAAATGTCATTGCAGATGCACTCTCAAGAAAGGATGAGGGTTCAGAATCATTGCTCTATTCCATTTGTATTATCCAACTAGATTAGATAAGAAAAGAAAGGGATGAATGGAAGAATGATGAAGAAGTGTGGACACTCATTCAAAAGTTACAACAAGATCCTAGTAAATTTGATACATTTAGTTGGAAAAATGATTCATTATGGTACACAGATCACTTATATCTTGTAACAATTCCCAACTCAAACAAAATATTATTTTCGAATTCCACACCTCTCCCTTAGGAGGGAACTCAGTATTTTTAAAAGCTTACCATAGGTTTAAGAAGATATTTTTGTGGGATGGCCTTAAATCTGATATTCAGAATTTTGTGGGAGAATGTTTGGTTTTGCAACAAAATAAAGTTGAGATAATTAAGACCTCAGGTCTGTTACATATTGTATCCATTCCAAGTGAACTTTGCGAGGAGGTTTCAATGGATTTTATCATAAGTTTATCCAAGTCTGTAGGAAAGAGTGTCATCATGGTGGTAGTTGGTAGAATTACCATGTGGGCACACTTTTGTGAATTATATCTCCCATTTGAAGCCAATACAATTGCTACTACATTTATGGAAACAATTCAAAAGCTACATGGAAACCCAAATATTATTGCATGCGACAAAGATCCCATTTTTACTAGAAATTTTTTGAGGGAATTATTTTCTTGTCTAGGTACTCAATTAGCTCATATCTCATCTTATCATCCTCAATATGATGGAAAACTGAGATAGTGAATAAATATTTGGAAGGATATATTCATTTCTTTTTATCTGATAAAAAACACAATGGGTCAAGTGGTTATCTTTGGTTGAATGGTGGTAAAACACTTCCTTCCATACTATAGAAAAAATGAGCCCATTTATGACACTTTATGGATATCTTCCACCATCCATCACATCATCTTTACGAGGAAACTATTAAGGTCAAGTATCGGAAGATGAAATCGAGCATCAATAATTAGTTCTCTAAGTCTTAAAGGATAACATCACTTTGGCACATAATCGAATGAAACAACAGACATATCAACATTTCAGTGAAATAAGTTTTGATGTATGTGATTAGGTATTTTTATAGCTACACCCATACAAAATTTTTTTGCTCAAGTAAACTAAGAAGGATAATAAATTATCACAAAAATATTTTGGTGCTTAAAAGGTGTTGCACAATATTGGTACTATGGAACACAAATTAGAGCTTCCTGTATTTTCCCAAGTGCACCCATATTTCCATGTTTCATGCTTAAATAAGGTTATATGTGAAAAGCTCCCAGTTCAAACAATATTTCTAGAACTTGACGAGGAAGGAAATACCATATTGGAACCTGAAGCAGTCTCAGAAACAAGAACTCAAAACGTATGAAATCAATCAATTTCAGAGTATCTAATAAAGTGGAAGAACTTACCTGATGAAGATTCCATGTGGGAGGATTAGAATTTTATACATAAGCATCCATAACTACTCAAGCATTGAGGACAAATATTTTTGAAGGAGAGGTGCATGTTAGGTCCCTATATTACTACTATAGTCCCTTATTTCTATTGTTAGTGTAGCCCCTTTATTGTTAATATTGTGCCCATGTAGTCCCCATATTGTTATTGTTGTGCCCCATAGAAGCCCACTATTGTTGTTGTTGTGCCCTTACATTATTATTTTTATGCTGACTCCGATTATATTGTGACCTAGTAGATTCCTATATATAGAAAGGAGGTTTTGTAATTTGAATCATCCAAGAATTGTTCATTTGTGTAATGTGAAAGAGGTTTACCCCTCAAAGAGGCTAATTTTTAAGTCATTGATCTATCTTTTATTATATTTGTGACTGGTTACATAAAATATGGAGGTATAACAAACTTAGTAAAATCACATATTTATTTATGGAATTCATACTAGGAGAATTAAAGACAAATAGGAAATATTATGGGTTTCTAGCTTGTGGAATCCCTAAAAGAATTTCAATATTTAGGGATTCTTATTTATTTAAAATCACATTCCTTGCAAGCATGGGACAATTTTATCACTAAACTTAAAATCAAATTTTCTTCCATGGGACATCAATGGATCAACTAGTTTTATGCACTATGTTAAAGTAGTTCTTTCTACTGACCCTTTTTACCAATTCACCACCCTTTTTGGCCCATAAAGTTTTCTTTCTATGATGGGTAATGAAATCCACAAGTTCCTTTAGGAATGGGGGAATTGTAACACAAAAAAGTTAATATGATAAAATGGGAATAATCAAGTATCCAAAATCCCTTGGGGTCCTCCCATTAGAAACCCTATTCTTATGAATGAGGCAATAGGAGAAAAGTTACTGTTAGAGTCGGTCCTTACAGCCCTCCGTCAGTGATCACTTCGTTTTTTGCATATTCATTCTTAGGTGTCTCGCTTGTTCCACTTCGTTGCATTTCGCTAGGAGCATGCCATTGACTGACGAAGGGGTCTGTTGTCTTATGTTTCCTCATGCTTACACCTGCGGTGCTATTTTAAAAAATTCCTCAAAAATCACTCAAAATCATTGTCATTTCAGTTATGGTCATTAAATGTCAATAAGTGTCTGGTCCTAGTGTCTAGGGTTTTCATGTCATTTGCATACATATCATAAAATCCTGCAGGATGAGGATTGTTCCGCAAATTTTGATTTCATATTTTTATCATCAGCATTTTAAAAACATTTCTAGTCCAAAACTCTGTTTTGGAACTAGAAATTGTTCAATATTATTTTTGTAATAAATTGTATTTATTTCACTAAGAAGAAATTTCAAAGCAGACCTCTGATCTTTTCCTCAGCTAAAGAGCCATACCCCTGCAAGAAGACAACAAAATCACCAATTTAAAACTCAGAAAAGCCAAAGAGAGATTGTATTTAAAAGCCAAATGTGAAAATGCAAAAAACATTGTAATATGGGTTGTCAAATAGATTTGGATCAAATCTGATTGTGAAAGATATTTACATCATATATAAAAGGCCAAACAAGTTTCATTTCCAACGATCCACAGCATACAAATCGAAATCTAGAGTTTGAAGGACGAATTCGAGTTTTGAAGCATCGTTGACAGGGTTTGGAGGTCGAGCGACCCACTTGGGCAAGAGCGACCCACCTGGGCAAGAGCGACCCACTTGGGCGTTTTTCACAGTGCAAAATATAACAAGAGTGACCCACTTGGAGAAAAGCGACCCACTTGCCAGCAGAGTTCAGAAAAGTCGATTTGAGCGCCCAGTTTCGTTTTAGATCACCTCCAACAGCCTTCAAACAGGTTCTTAACTACTGCACAATAGTTTTTATTATGTTGGTGGTATCATTGATGACTTCAAACATTTGAATGGAAGAGTAAAACCCTACAGTCATGGCAGTTTTGTTCCTCAGGGTTTTTAAATGCATATGGATGGTTTTATGAGTTTTTCTCCTACCTTATATCATTGATATATTCACCTTTTCATATATTATCAAAACCCCACTGTTTTCACACCCATTATACCATCGTGGTCATCATTATTGCTTTACCATTGTCAAGGCTTGTGTTCCATGGTGATTATGGTCATATTGTGTCTCACTGCCCAATGATAAAAACGTTCTTATGCCCATTGACACTTATAACTCTGTTTTCATTGCCCATTGACAAACACAGTCATATGATGCATTTCTCCCTTTGACAAAATTTACCCAATATTCTGAAGGCTGCCTGCTACCATTTCTAAAATTTCACTTGCAATTAAAACAGAGACTGTGCTTCTATTTCAATCCACCTAAAACAGAGCTGGTATCATTGTTTGTTTCCTTAATGGTGTTTTGACAGTGGGGGATATTTATTGGGTGTTGAAACACACATTATAACTCTGTTTTCACTGCATTTATATCAGTATACATAGTGCCCATATCTTGTTCAGAGCCATGTCAGAGACAGAGTCAGAGTATGAGCAAGGGTCAGGCAGTGATTCCATGACTGAAGGTAATGTGCCACGGGGGTCTCATAGAGTTAGCAGAAGTGGTAATCATCGCAGAGAGGAGCCTACTTCTTTGGCTCGGTTGCAGGCATGTCCATTAGCAATGGATTGTTTTCAGTATTTGTCATGTTTCAGATTTTGTGAGATGATTGCACAAACCCGGCTTCATCGTGAATTGGCCCGTCTGTTTGTTCTACATTTACGGGATGGTCGGGTAAATCTTGCCGGGGTTGATTTCATTTTGTCACCCTTGACTATTGCTCAAGCCACTAGCATACCAAACATAAGCGAGGAATGGAACAAACGTCAGCATTTAGAGAAATTCCACTATGATCCATACATAAAAACTGGATATATGAGTTACTTGAGCAGAGTTTTTCCATTCAGATTCTTGAGGGATGAGTATGCACCGCTGATGAAGCTCATCATTCAATATTTAGTTGTGAGGGCAGGTATGCTCATCTTTTTGCGTACCATATTCGTTTGTTGATGCACTTCACGAGGGTACGTATGATGAACCTTCCGTACTTCATATATCGCAACATAGAGAGGATGGTGATTTTTGTGCAAAAGAAGACGAGCCCAGCGCAGCAGTACATGAGTATATACCATTATGCTTTGATCAAGATCATAGTGTTGCATCAGTTGGCAGAGCAGGGCATCACTTGGGAGGATTTCATTTCTAGAGACTTTTTCAGAGTGCCACAGCCGCCTCCCGAGACATTTCATGATGCAGGAGAGCCTTCACACCAGCCGGACATGCCTGAGGTTGAGCATATCAGCGCTCCTTTGGTTCGGACATATCAGCGAGGCCACAGGGCCTTATTTGCAGCGACACGGTGAGTATTATCTCCACATGAGGTGGAAGGGGTCTTGCCGACTTCATCAGCAGAGCGAGTATTATCTCCACATGATGTGGAAGGTGTCTCGCCTTCTTCTTCGGCACAGGTACAGATACAGGACAGGGGCAAGAGGCCCATGCATGATGAGGGCCCATCAGGAGGCCGGGACACAGATTTCACAGTCATTGATGTTGATGCGAGCTCTCCTAGCTCGAAACTGAGGGAAGTCATCCAGGAGCAAAGGGACGAGAATGAAAAGCTGAAAGATCAATTGCAGAAGGCTCAGTGGGTGATTAAATATTTGGAGCAGCGCAACAAACAGCTTGAGGATGAGCTCACATTTTATGAGTTGCGCCAAATCCGTGAGGACAGACAGTGGAATCGAAAGAGACCCGGTGACATGACACCAACTGACAGAGATACTGTACACACACATGTGAACATTCATCTGGAGAAATTGTTGGCGAAGGCCAATCGAGACAAAGACATGTTTCGTCACATGAAAGGCCATTATTGGGCTCGCATGCATGTCTGCAAAGCGAGAATGAAGATTCTGTAGAGGAGGTTGCGCAAAGCACTAAGACGGCGGAAAAGGCCTAATCCACTTCGGATTTTGGCCGAGGCTTCATTGACTGGGAAGGATACATGATGGAGGACCTCCGCTCCGAATTTGGGCAGATTCGGAGAAAATTTTGTCATTTTCAAATTTTTGGGTCAAAAAACAGGTTTTTCAGTTAAGTGGGTCTCACCCTCATATGCTCACTTTTTTTTGGGACACTTGCTGGAGGAAATTTTTGCATTTTTGGATTTTTCATGGTTAATTGTGCATCCTCAGACATTACCTAAGCATTTCATCAAAATCTGGATGGTCAAAAAGCTCAAAAACACCATGAAAACCACCTTGCTGCCACCTTTTGCACCAGCAGGAAGTACTTCTGGGAGAAAGAAGTTTTGGAGGGTCAAATAAGCTCCAAATTCCGAAATTCTACTTGGGTTGGATAGTCAACATCCAGGGCTTTCCAACGAGCTATCATGAGCTCAATTTTGATGCCAGGAAGTACCTCAAATTCAGGCTGGAAAAAGTGCGACCCACTCGGCTCAAAAGCGACCCACTTAAATTTTTGCTGAATTTTCAACTACCAGCTCAGATTTTCGCCTAGTATGGACCAGTTTTGCTTATGGATGGAATTTTTGGGTTTTTATGATGTAAATTCATGTTTAGCATGTAACTTTGGCTTATTTTTATCTATTCTAGAAGATTCACTCTCAAAAGGGTAAAAAATCATGTAATGGATCAGTTTCCACTCTTTTAGAGGCAAGTTGTTAGTTGCCTAGATTGTAGTTCCATGATTAGAATTGGTTGAAACTGATCCCTGAAGAGGGAATTCGACCCCTAGAGGTGGGGAAAGGTGTTAGAGTGATCTATATATTGTAATTTCTGAGGCATTCTACAGGTTGGACTCTTGGGATACTTTTGATATCATTGTACATATTTTCATATTTTGGCTAAGGAAAGATCAGAGGTTTTGCGGCACTTGTTGGGATCCTTGTGGTGTTCTGTTCTTGATGGTGTTTCCTCTTTTTTTACTGTAAGTTCCTTCATGTTTAAATGTATGCCATCCTTTCATATGCTTCTGAACTAAATTGAATGAGTAGATGAGGTTGAATCCATTGTTTACAGTGCTCTGCCTTTGAATTCAGTTAGTTCTATATGTTTTTCGACTGTTTGGAGAGGATCCAAGTTCTTCTTTGCCCTCTTCAGCTCCTCGTTGGTCTGATCTGTCCATATATTCAATCAAAATCATCAAGACATTCACCTACCTCGCCCCAACTCGAAATCTGCAAAGGTCTGACCTTATCCCCGGACCCAAAATCTGTTTTCCCATTTCTCCAGCGAAAACCCAAAAACCAAAAAATCAAACATATCTATCTCTTTACTAGCCTAAAATCAGTTCTTATTGTAAGTCATCTCACATCCTATTGCTCATTTTCTCGAGATTGACGGAGAGAGCCCTCTCCTGTCCTCGTAGGGCTAGCTACGAGGCTGAGCGTGGTTTGATGTAGCCTTGAGTTTTACTTCATTTCAACCTGAGGTAGATTTGAGTGCTAACATAGTGGCGACCATACTGGGGAAGATCTCAATGGTTTGCTTGTTGATGTGTTTGTTCCATGAGTCTTAGACGGAGTCTGAAGTCACGCCAGGTAGCTTTCGAAACGCTTTTGCTATGCATAAGCGGTAGTAGATAAACGCTGCTTCAGTCGATCTCCGGTAAGCTTGTGTGTGCAGCACTCGATTTGTAAATCACCCCAGTATACTTATTTGTTCTAGACCCTTTGGATGATTGAGTCTAGAAGTCGAAAGGCTGAAAATAATTGATTGTGTTCCTTGAAATTTTATCCCGAGAAGATCAATACACTGGCTTCAAGAAGGAATACTAGGGCGAATCCTGACCCTGATCCACCAACAATATTTGAAAATCCAAATCTGATTCCTAGGACCCTTAGAAGACAAGGAAGTCAAGAAATTTCTGAAAGAGAAAGTCAAGTGAGTTTTGGGAGTTCCAGATTGCTTACCAGATCTGCATCCTGTCCTGTGAAAATTATATATGTTGATGAAATTCCTTTTGATGCACGGTTTGAAACATCCTTGTTTGTAAATTTTTCCAAAACTGAATTGTCAAGATTAGTTCCAGATCCATTGTTTATTGAAGATTTTCAATATAGATTTGTTTCACATTACCTGGATAGACAGTTGCAAAATTCCATTGTGGATACCAACACTCCTGAATTCACTGAATCTGCTTCACAAATTCTTGGACCATCTGAAATTGCATCTAGTTCACGGATCCCTACTGAGCCTCCCTTTATCCCTACCATTCCGGTTCAGCCTGAGTTTTCTGATCAGCAATCCATAGTAATCTCTCCTCCGTCTCCACCAAATACACCTCGCAGACCTACTGCTCCTAGTCCTCCTGTGTCTCCTCGACAGCAGATTGTCATCAATCCACCAAGAGCTATGGCTGCTCGTTTTGCACCTCTTGTGTTACCACAACAGTTGAATGATATGCCCGCAGATTATCAGAGCAAGATCCCAACATTTGATGGCACTCCACAGAGTCTTCCTGCACAACAGCATGTAGACAATATGGCAGATTTCTTTGATCGTTTCGAGATTGATGAAGAGAATGTGAGTATGAGGCTTTTTGTGCAAACCTTTGGAGGAGAGGTAAGAAAATGGTTTAGAGCCTTGCCACAAAGAAGCATCACTACATTGGCAGAACTCCAGAGGCAGTTTTTAGATCGATGGGAGATGAAAAAGGATCCGCTGCAGATTACTTTAGAATATACAAACATCAAACGTAATCCTGGTGAGTCTGTTCAGGATTATATCATTAGATTCAATATAGTGTATAATGCTATTCCAGATGATTTGAGACCGTCTAAAAAGTCTGCTCTCCTTAAATTCCCGGATGGCTTTGATCCGGAGATGGTTTATTCCCTTCGTGATAGAGATCCACCTACTTTAGAAGATATGCAGAAGGTCGCTGTTAGTGTTGAGGAAAATCTGAATGATAAAAGAGCACGGTTGAAAGCAGAGAAAAGAGTGACTATAAAGGAAGAGCCTTCCACTTCTACATCAGAACAGCACTTGCTTCGTGAAGTGGAAAAATTGCTTAAAAAGGTGACACTTGACAAATCAGACATGCAGATTCTTAATCCCAACTACCGTGGCCAGCAGCAGCCACAATTCAGAATTAAGCAGCGTGAACAAAGAGCTCAAGAGCCAGCAGCCCAGCAGCAGATTAAGACACCTCTTTTGCAGAATTTTGTGAGTCATGATTCCGACGATGATGATGATGTTTCAGGTGAGCAAAATCATTTCTTCACTCCCGATGATTTGCCTATCTATATCACTGAGGATGAAGAATACAGAGAAAGTTCAGTTGTTCAGAAATATGAGGATTTCATCCTAACAAATGATGCAGATTTAGAGGAAGAGTCAGATGAATACCAAAGAGGATATATGAATGCATTGACTGCTCAGCAGAAACAATATTCATTGAGAAATCGAGATGTGCCCATAAATCCCATGCAGAAAAGAAAAGAAGCTTCAGCACCGAAGACGGATTCACCGATACCACAAAAGAGAGGAAAAGAGACAATTGATCCCGCAGCTAGTAAAGTATCATCAGCAGAGAAGGTAAATCAGTCAAACATAGTGAAAGACAAGGCTGAAAATAAGGAAGTTCCAGTCAAAGAGGTTGAGAAAGTTTCAGCATTTATTTTGGAAAATGAAATTTCCAAACTGAAAATATCTATTCCTTTGACAGAAATCATGAAGAACAGCAGCTACCGTAGTCAAGTCTCCAAAATTCTGAACGTTGATCCAATGATTGACACAGTAAATGTTGAGGATGATCAGCCGGAATTGATTTTTGGGCCTGCATTAAATGGTGAGTCCCCTGACAGTAATGTTCCTCCTTTTTACATCAGTTTGAGGTTGCACGAATATATATTGCACAATGCTATGCTCGATTCGGGTGCTTCGCACAATTTGATGCCAAAGGCGATCATGGAAAAGTTGGGATTAGACATTACAAGAGAATATCATGATTTGTATTCATTTGATTCCAGCCGGGTAAAATGTATAGGACTCATCAAAGATTTAGTTGTAAGCTTAGATCAAATCCCAGCTAAGAATGTTTTGATGGATGTGGTGGTTGCCGACATTCCTCCACGGTTCGGGATGCTCCTTGCAAGATCTTGGGGGGCAAAGTTGAAAGGTACACTTCAGTTAGATTTCTCTTATGCTACAATTCCAGTCTTCGGTCAAATGAGAAAGTTATATCGAGAGCATAAGATGAAATACATGATAACCAGCAAAGAGAAGCCAATCAATCATCCTGTAAATTATGTACATACCGACTTAGAGTCGTTTGTGTTGCTTGCTGATAGTTTTAATGATATAGAAAGTCAATTAGTTCAGGCAGAAGATATACCAGAAATCAATGAGAATTTTAGAGAGGTTTTGCAAAAAGAAAGAAGAGAAAAACAAGCTGTTATGGAGCAATCAGCTGAAGACAATGGGCAGCAAACACGAAAAACAGAGCTGGTACAGTTTCAGCATTTAGAGGACGATGAAGATGGTCTTTGGACCATGGATTTTGATGGCGCAGTGGGCAGCGACGGTGCTGGGATTGGTGTGTGGATTCGTAGTCCATTCCGCTCCTGATAGAGTTCCGAGCAATGTGAGAGTGTGTTCCTACAAGCTTGCATTTGATTTTTCTAATAATGAAGCGGAATACGAGGCTCTTATTGCTGGCCTTAAGATTCTTAAGAAGCTGAAAGCGAAAAGGATTGCAGTATATGGTGATTCAAAATTGGTGATAAAGCAAGTTAAAGGTGAGTTTCAGGCTAAGCATCCTCGCATGAGGGCTTACCGTAATGCAGTTTTAGACATTCTGAAGTTATTTTCTGATCATACTTTGACATGTGTGCCCCGCATACAAAATGGTGTTGCTGATGGACTTGCTAAGGCAGCAAGCAATCTTAAAATTCCAATGAATTCCAGCAACAAGTTCGAGATACATGTGAAACACCGGCCCACCGTTCCAGACAATCAGTGATGTTGGCAAGTCTTTCAGGATGATGAGGAGATTAGTGAATTTCTGCAGAATAAGGGTAAGTTTAAAGATACCTCCATAGATACAGAATTTGATGATGGCAGTGATGACATACAAATAAACCAAATGGAAGTGCTGCAACTTAAGGATAACATCATTCCTAAGGGATTGATTCCTTTGGAAGAGTTGTTTGATCAAGATGATGTAGCCCGCAAATCGACATTGAGGCCAACAGAAAAAGGTGTCGAAGAGGTAAATATTGGGACAGCTGAGAATCCCAAGATGGTAAAATTATCAAAGTCATTGTCACCAAAGGTAAAGGCAGAATATGTGAAATTGTTGTCTTCATTTTCTGATGTGTTTGCATGGGATTATTCAGATCTAAAAACATATGATACCAACATCATTCAGTATACTATCCCCATCAAACCAAATCAGAAGCCTTTTCGTCAAAAGTTGAGGAGGATCAATCCAAAGCTGCTACCATCGATTGAAAAAGAGGTAAATAGGTTGTATAAGTCAGGAATCATTGTGCCTATTCGATTTTCGGATTGGATATCAAACTTGGTGCCCGTGAGAAAGAAGACAGGTGAGATCCGTTTATGTATTGACTTCAGAAATCTGAATAAGGTATCGTTAAAAGACAATTATCCGCTGCCAAAAATGGACCATATATTGCAGCGAGTAGTTGGAGCATCAAGGATGTCACTACTCGACGGATACTCAGGTTATAATCAGATTTTAGTGCAAGAAGATGATCGTGACAAGACTGCGTTCACCACTCCTTGGGGAACATTTCATTATGCAAAGATGCCGTTTGGTTTAAAGAATGCAGGCGCTACCTTTCAGCGTGCAATGGACATGGCTTTTGCCAACGAGAAAGATGTGTTTTTGGTTGTTTACCTTGATGATTTAACCGTGTTTTCCAATTCTGATGAGGAACATTTATATCATTTGAAAATTGTTTTCCAGAAGTGCAGAAAATATGGCATTTCGCTGAATCCGAAAAAGAGCCTTTTTGCCATGGATGAAGGCAAGCTCCTTGGCCACATCATATCGAAAGATGGCATTCGAGTTGATCCCGCACGTGTTGAAGCCATACAGCAGATTGAACAGCCCCGGAACAAGAAAGAAATACAGTCATTTAATGGTAAAATGAATTTTCTGCGTCGTTTCATTCCAAATCTTGCAGAACACCTTAGAGAAATCACGAACATGCTGAAAAAGGACAGTCAGGTAAGATGGACAGAAGAGGCGGTAAATTCATTCAATTTGGTAAAGATATCTCTTTCATCAGCCCCTATTTTAATCAGCCCGGATTACACACAGGACTTCATTTTATTTTCTTTTGCTTCTGAGCACACATTGGCAGCTGTTTTGATGCAAAAAAGGGACGGAGTTGAGAAGCCCATTGCTTTCTTCAGTCGGATCATAAGAGAAGGAGCATTGAAGTACAATATCATTGAGAAACAAGCGCTTGCGCTTGTAAAGGCCTTGAAAGATTTCCGTGTGTACATATTGCATTCCCACATTATAGCATACATTCCTAACGCAGCAGTTAAAGATGTTTTGGTACAGGCAGATCCAGAGGGAAGAAGGGGTAAGTGGATCGCTGCGTTGTTAGAATACGATGTGGAAATTAAACCAACCAAGCTGATCAAAGGACAAGGACTCGCCAAGCTCATGGCCAAAACAAATCTGCATGCTCTAGACATAAATTTGATTGCTGCCATGTCTGATGAAGATGAGGAAGGTACGTCAGTTCAGGTATCCGATATTTTTGTTTCTTCCCCTTGGTATGCTGACATTTTATACGTGCTTCAGAATTTGTCTCCACCGCTCGGGATGCCTAGAAATAAGAGTAGAACATTGAAGTTAAGAGCTACTGAATTCTGCATTCTGAATTCTGCATTATATTGGAAAGACCCTGGAGGTATGTTGTTGAATTGTTTGGTAGAGGAGGAAGCTCAAAAAGTTTTGGAGGATTTTCACAAAGGTGACTGTGGAGGTCATTTGTTTTGGAAGACCACAGCGAATAAGATTCTAAGGGAAGGGTATTATTGGCCTTCTTTGTTTTCTGATGTATTTAAGGCTGTTAAAAATTGTCATGAGTGTCAAATTTTCGAAGGGAAGCAGAAACTACAGCCTTTGCCTCTAAAACCAATTGAAGTTAGTGCACCATTCCAACAGTGGGGATTGGATTTTATCGGGGAAATCCACCCAGCATCTTCCGGACAGCATAGATGGATCTTGACAGCTACAGACTACTTCACGAAGTGGATTGAGGTGATTCCCACTCGACAGGCCACGGATGCGGTAATTATTTCTTTTCTTGAAAACAATATTCTGTCACGTTTTGGGTGTCCTAGTAAAATAATCACAGATAATGCAGCAGCCTTTATGTCTAAGAGGATGGTTGACTTTTGCTTTAAGTACAATATTACCTTGGGGCATTCGACCGCCTACCATCCGCAAGGAAATGGCTTGGCGGAATCTTCAAATAAATCCTTGGTGAATATCATTAAGAAATTGCTAGAAATCAACAAAAAGGGCTGGCATAAGAAATTAATGAATGCGCTGTGGGCTGATAGAGTAAGTCAGAAAAAGTCGATTGGCATGTCTCCTTTCGAGCTGGTGTACGGAATAGATACGGTTTTTCCTACTTCACTTGCTGTCCCGGTGGTCAAATTGCTTCAGGAGGCTGGGAGTGAGGAAGATCCTATGCAGCGGAGGATTAATCAGATGATTCATTTACAACAGACACGAGAGGAGGTATTTCAAAATACTTTCAAGTTGCAGGAGCGCATAAAGAAGATCTACGACAGAAAGGCGAAAGCAGATAAGTTTCAGTTGGATGAGGTAGTTTTGAAATGGGATGCTCGGAATGAGGATAAGGGAAAGCACGGCAAATTTGAAAATCTGTGAAAGGGTCCTTTTAAGATTGCAGCGTATCGAGGTCAAAATGCATTTCTTCTTAAAGAAATGAATGGAGATGATTGTCCTGGAGGACCGATCAATGGTTGGTTGCTGAAGCGATATTACTTCTGAGTATCTTCTGCTGATCTCATTATCATTGTATATATCATTTTACTTTTGTTTCGTTGCAAGTGTGTACCGATCTCTCATCTTCAGTCTGGGGCCCGGAGCGAAGGCTATAATTCCGGAGGTGGAGGTTGGTTGGTTTGAAATTGTCAAGTCAGTTTTATCAGTCTTTTAAGTTTTAAAGTCATGTCAGTTTTGGGTCATGTCAGTTTTGATCAAATTTCAGTCAGTCTTTAGTCAAATCTGCAGTCAATAAAATGTCCAAAGTTTTGTTTTATCAGTTGAAATAATGACTCCATCGCCCAATGGATGAAAGGCACTGTCTGACTCCCCCAGAGATCTGCCGTTCTTGGCATCTCCTTGGAGCCACCATCCCCATTGGAGCCAATGTTAGAGTCGGTCCTTACAGCCCTCCGTCAGTGATCATTTCGTTTTTTGCATATTCATTCTTAGGTGTCTCGCTTGTTCCACTTCGTTGCATTTCGCTAGGAGCATGCCATTGACTGACGAAGGGGTCTGTTGTCTTATGTTTCCTCATGCTTACACCTGCAGAGCTATTTTAAAAAATTCCTCAAAAATCACTCAAAATCATTGTCATCTCATTTATGGTCATTTAATGTCAATAAGTGTCTGGTCCTAGTTTCTAGGGTTTTCATGTAATTTGCATACATATCATAAAAGCCTGCAGGATGAGGATTGTTCCGCAAATTTTGATTTCATATTTTTTATCATCAGCATTTTAAAAAAACATTTCTAGTCCAAAACTCTGTTTTGGAACTAGAAATTGTTCAATATTATTTTTGTAATAAATTGTGTTTATTTCACCAAGAAGCAGTTTCAACGCAGACCTCTGATCTTTTCCTCAGCTAAAGAAGCCATACCCCTGCAAGAAGATAACAAAATCACCAAATCTAAACTCAGAAAAGCCAAAAAAAGAGATTGTATTAAAAAGCCAAATGTGAAAATACAAAAACATTGTAATATGGGTTATCAAATAGATTTGGATCAAATCTGATTGTGAAAGATATTTACATCATGTATAAAAGGGCAAACAAGTTTCATTTCCAAAGATCCATAGCATACAAGTTGAAATCTGGAGTTTGAAGGCCGAAATCGAGTTTTGAAGCATTGTTGACAGGGTTTGGAGGTCGTGAGACCCACTTGGGCAAAAGCGACCCACTTGGGCAAGAGCGACCCACTTGGGCGTTTTTCACAGTGCAAAATATAACGCGTGCGACCCACTTGGAGAAAAGCGACCCACTTGGGAAAAAGCGACCCACTTGACAGCAGAGTTCAGAAAAATCGTGCTGAGCGCCCAGTTTCAATTTAAAACGTCTCCAGCCGCCTTCAAACAGGTTCTTAACTATTACACAGTAGTTTTTAATATGTTGGTGGTATCTTGATGACTTCAAACATTTGAATGGAAGAGTAAAACCCTACAGTCATGGCAGTTTTGTTCCTCAGGGTTTTTAAATGTATATGGATGGTTTTATGAGTTTTTCTCCTACCTTATATCATTGATATATCCACCTTTGCATATATTATCAAAACCCCACTGTTTTCACACCCATTATACCACCGTGGTCATCATTATTGTTTTACCATTGTCAAGGCTTGTGTTCCATGGAGATTATGGTCATATTGTGTCTCACTGCCCAATGATAAGAACGTTCGTATGCCCATTGACACTTATAACTCTGTTTTCATTGCCCATTGACAAACACAGTCATATGATGCATTGCTCCCTTTGACAAAATTTACCCAATATTCTAAAGGCTGCCTGCTACCATTTCTAAAATTTCACTTGCAATTAAAACAGAGACTGTGCTTCTATTTCAATCCAACTAAAATAGAGCTGGTATCATTGTTTGTTTCCTTAATGGTGTTTTGACAGTGGGGGATATTTATTGGGTGTTGAAACACACATTATAACTCTGTTTTCACTGCATTTATATCAGTATACATAGTGCCCATATCTTGTTCAGAGCCATGTCAGAGACAGAGTCAGAGTATGAGCAAGGGTCAGGCAGTGATTCCACGACTGAAGGTAATGTGCCACGGGGGTCTCATAGAGTTAGCAGAGGTGGTAATCATCGCAGAGAGGAGCCTACTTCTTTGGCTCGGTTGTAGGCATGTCCATTTGCAATGGATTGTTTTCGGTATTTGTCATGTTTCCGATTTTGTGAAATGATTGAACAAACCCGGCTTCATCGTGAACTGGCTCGTTTGTTTGTTCTACATCTACGGGATGGCCGGGTAAATCTTGCCGGGGTTGATTTCATTTTGTCACCCTTGACTATTGCTCAAGCCACTGGCATACCAAACATGGGCGAGGAATGGAACAAACGTCAGCATTTAGAGAAATTCCACTATGAGCCATACATTAAAACTGGATATATGAGTTACTTGAGCAGAGTTTTTCCATTCAGATTCTTGAGGGATGAGTATGCACCGCTGATGAAGCTCATCATTCAGTATTTTAGTTGTGAGGGCAGGTATGCTCGTCTTTTTGCATAGCATATTCGTTTTTTGATGCACTTCACGAGGGTACGTATGATGAATATTCCGTACTTCATATATCGCAACATAGAGAGGATGGTGATTTTTGTGCAAAAGAAGACGAGCCCAGCGCAGCAGTACAGGAGTATATATCATTATGCTTTGATCAAGATCATAGTGTTGCATCAGTTGGCAGAGCAGGGCATCACTTGGGAGGATTTCATTTCTAGAGACTTTTTCAGAGTGCCACAGCCGCCTCCCGAGACAGTTCATGATGCGGGAGAGCGTTCACACGAGCCAGACATGCCTGGGGTTGAGCATATCAGCACTCCTTTGGTTCGGACATATCAGCGAGGCCACAGGGCCTTATTTGCAGCGACACGGCGAGTATTATCTCCACATGAGGTGGAAGGGGTCTTGCCAACTTCATCAGCAGAGCGAGTATTATCTCCACATGATGTGGAAGGGGTCTCGCCTTCTTCTTCAGCGCAGGTACAGATACAGGACAGGGGCAAGAGGCCCATGCATGATGAGGGCCCATCAGGAGGCCGGGACACAGATTTCACAGTCATTGATGTTGATGCGAGCTCTCCCAGCTCGAAACTGAGGGAAGTCATCCAGGAGAAAAGGGCCGAGAATGACAAGCTGAAAGATCAATTGCAGAAGGCTCAGTGGGTGATTAACTATTTGGAGCAGCGCAACAAACAGCTTGAGGATGAGCTCACATTTTATGAGTTGCGCCAAATCCGTGAGGACAGACAGTGGAATCGAAAGAGACCTGGTGACATGACACCAACTGACAGAGATACTGTACTCACACATGTGAACATTCATCTGGAGAAATTGTTGGCGAAGGCCAATCGAGACAAAGACATGCTTCGTCACATGAAAGGCCATTATTGGGCTCGCATGGATGTCTGCAAAGCGAGAATGAAGATTCTGAAGAGGAGGTTGCGCAAAGCACTAAGACGGCGGAAAAGGCCTAATCCACTTTGGATTTTGGCCGAGGCTTCATTGACTGGGTAGGATACATGATGGAGGACCTCTGCTCCGAATTTGGGAAAATTCGGAGAAAATTTTGTCATTTTCAAATTTTTGGGTCAAAAAACAGGTTTTTCAGTTAAGTGGGTCTCACCCTCATATGCTCACTTTTTTTTGGGACACTTGCTGGAGGAAATTTTTGGATTTTTGGATTTTTTATGGTTAATTATGCATCCTCAGACATTACCTAAGCATTTCATCAAAATCTGGATGGTCAAAAAGCTCAAAAACACCATGAAAACCACCTTGCTGCCACCTTTTGCACCAGCAGGAAGTACTTCTGGGAAAAAGACGTTTTGGAGGGTCAAATGAGCTCCAAATTCATAAATTCCACTTGGGTTGGATAGTCCACATCCAGGGCTTTCCAACAAGCTATCATGAGCTCAATTTGGATGCCGGGAAGTACCTCAAATTCAGGCTGGAAAAAGTGCGACCCACTCGGCTCAGAAGCGACCCACTTAAATTTTTGCTGAATTTTCAACTGCCAGCTCAGATTTTCGCCTAGTATGGACCAGTTTTGCTTATGGATGGAATTTTTTGGTTTTTATGATGTAAATTCATGTTTAGCATGTAACTTTGGCTTATTTTTATCTATTCTAGAAGATTCACTCTCAAAAGGGTAAAAAATCATGTAATGGATCAGTTTCCACTCTTTTAGAGGCAAGTTGTTAGCTGCCTAGATTGTAGTTCCATGATTAGAATTGGTTGAAACTGATCCCTGAAGAGGGAATTCGACCCCTAGAGGTGGGGAAAGGTGTTAGAGTGATCTATATATTGTAATTTCTGAGGCATTCTACAGGTGGGACTCTTGGGAGACTTTTGATATCATTGTACATATTTTCCATATTTTGGCTAAGGAAAGATCAGGGGTTTTGCGGCACTTGTTGGGATCCTTGTGGTGTTCTGTTCTTGATGGTGTTTCCTCTTTGTTTACTGTAAGTTTCTTATGTTTAAATGTATGCCATCCTTTCATATGCTTCTGAACTAAATTGAATGAGTAGATAAGGTTGAATCCATTGTTTACAGTGCTCTGCCTTTGAATTCAGTTAGTTCTATATGTTTTTCGACTGTTTGGAGAGGATCCAAGTTCTTCTTTGCCCTCTTCATCTCCTCATCGGTCTGATCTGTCCATATATTCAATCAAAAGCATCAAGACATTCACCTACCTCGCCCCAACTCGAAATCTGCAAAGGTCTGACCTTATCCTCGGACCCAAAAATATGTTTTCCCATTTCTCCAGCGAAAACCCAAAAACCCAAAAATCAAACATACCTATCTCTTTACTAGCCTAAAATCAGTTCTTATTGTAAGTCATATCGCATCCTATTGCTCATTTTCTCGAGATTGACGGAGAGAGCCCTCTCCTGTCCTCGTAGGGCTAGCTACGAGGCTGAGCGTGGTTTGATGTAGCCTTGAGTTTTACTTCATTTCAGCCTGAGGTAGATTTGAGTGCTAACAGTTACTATGGAAGTTCATCCCTAGGGAAGAATATTGGTCGAAGGTGGTCCTTAAGGAAAAGTATCTTTTGAAAAAACAAATCCATTTCTTAGAGTGAATTCAAGCTCCCTATGGAGGCATGGTATTTTAGGGACTACTCACTTTGGAAACCCCTTTGATAATCTTCGATGTCTTTTGGAATGCTAGAAATGGAAGCGATATTAATTTGAGGGACACAATAATGGATAAGTATCCCTTGCAATGAAATTATGAGTTTATAATTTTGAGGGAATTATTCAATGCACAAGGAAAATCAACATTAGTATACATCCTAAGGAAATTAGATAGGATGGAGCATCATAGTAGTCCCTACAAACTTACATCAATTGGCTTACACTCTTTGTGATCATAGTCTCAATAATTGTGCTCTGTGGTGGATAGAGAAGGCATATCATCATAGATGGAAGAATTACCTATAATTTTTTAAGGAATTTTATGCATGCTTTCTCTTCCATTAACAAAATCCCCCAAGATCGATTAACTGGACAAAGATATCGAGAGCCAATGCCAATTTAAAGGTAAATTTTTTTATTGTCTCATTGTAAATAAATAATTTTTTACTACTAAGAATTTGAGAAAGAGGGGCATTCAAGGTCTTTTGAGGTGTCTTCTTTACAATAAATAAGAGGAATATATCAAACATTGTTTTCTATGGTGAAATGGAAACAAGAAATTGCACCCCAAGGGGGATTCTGATTTAATTTTCCCTTAATTAATTTGGAAGTAAAAATTGTAGTTCCATCACATGAAAAATTGTATTAGTCAACTAAGTCAGAAATAGTTATTTAGCTCAGTAAGTTCCAGTTTAGGGACAATGAGGATGCATGTAGAGTTATCCCTAGATTTTAGGGGTTCGAGTTACAGTTATTTGTGAGTTGTAACTAGTTAACTCAAGTAATTGAGTTAAAATCAGTTGAACTAGTTCTAACTAAGAGATGAGGTAGTGATAGGTCTATTGAATTAAATATGGTTTAATTCAAAAGTAGTGGTCAATCAGTTAACTTATAATTCACTATAAATAGATGTTGCATGTCACTTCTAAGGAAGACCTAGTTGACATTGGGGTTAAAGGGAAGATAACTATCAGTTCTATAATTATAAAATTATACAGGTCATCAGGTTTCCTTGAAGTAATTGTGCAATAAACTCTTTGGAATTTACTAATTAATAGGGAAAAAATTCCTCCAAGAATGCATAATCAAGGCTAGTCAGACAGAGGCTGGAAACTGGTTAAGTATTGGACCGATTTTTCCTAGATCAGAGCGAGACAATCAATAAAGTGCAAAGGTTTATCAAGAAGGAAAATAGCATTGTATTTTTTCATGATATTGAATTTATGAAATATACACATATTGGGGTTTTGAAAAATTTATTTCCCCAAATACATCTTCTCTTGTGCTATTAATGATTTATTTCTCATACTTGTTCTGTGATTGTGCGATTGAATTTGGTTTCTACAAATTGTAGATTTATTTAGTATTTTGTTTTAGTACATTACAAGATCAACTGAATTTATTTATATATTTCTACATGGTAGAAAAGTAGGAATCACTATAGAAGAGAAGAATCCAATTTTTTTTGAATAAGTATATTGAATTTATAAATTTATTCTTTAGGACCAACAATCAATTAAAATTTATTTCAATGGCTTGAGGCTCGAATTTGCACTCGAGGAAATTTTAATTACATAGCATGGAAGAGTGGGATGAAGGAAGTTCTTGAGGAAAACAGAATGAATTCATTCATAGACAGTGATATTCCTCAGCCTGTAGTAGCATATGCTATATTTATTGATTCATCAGAGCATATTGTAGCAAGTACAAGAAGGATCTTGTTAGAACGAGTTCAAGGTCATATTTTCCTTAATATACATGGAAAGGACACTAAATATGCTATTTGGAAGGGCATAAAAAAATTTATTTTAGAATAGCAGTGACCATAGGAAGCTAGTGCTGAAATACAAGCTCAGAAAAATCAATATAGAGAAAGGAAACATGATCCAAAAATACTTGAATAAGTTCACTCAATGTCGAGATGATCTTGGAAGTTTTGGGGTAACATTTTTCCATAATGGTTTTGTGATCCTAGCACTTTCATGCCTTCCCAAGAGCTGGAATAACTACCAGGACTCTGTGAATGGGAGGGAGAAGCTACCAGATAGGGAGAAATTGTGTTCAAACGTGCTTCAAGAAGATATTCGGTAGAGCAGCAGAGATGGATCCACATCAAATACTGATGAAGAGGAGAATTTTTCCTTGGCTGGAAAGGAGAAAAAAGATAAAGGGAATGTGTCCCACTTGAAATCAGAGTCCAGTGAGGTAGGCAAGAAGAGAGACTTGCTAAAGGTGAAATATTTTCAATGTCATGAGCTTGTACACTATGATACAAATTCTCCACACAAGAAGACCAACATGAAGGCATAATGAGAAGAAATAGATGGAGCACTTGCTTCATCGTTCGAATTGGATTTTACTCTCATCACATGCATTGTGTCATCGGTGATGGGTTCTCTATGGTACGTAGATAATGGAGCTTCGTGCCATATGACCATAAATAAATAATTCTTTTGTAGCTTGGAGGAGAAGGATCTCTAGATTCACATCAATATGGGAGATGATAGGAGGTATAGTACTACCGATAGAGGTATAGTTACATTTCAAAGAGAGTCAGGTAATCCCATAACATTAAAATATGTCATGTATGTTCTTGGTTTAAAGAAGAATTTGATTTATGTTGCTATTTTGGAATATCTTGGCTATGATGTGATATTCAGTGAAGGAAAGGTGTTCCGTCATAAAAAATCCAGGGGAAAGATGCAAATGATTGGGGTTAGGGTAAATAATATCTAGAAATTGGATGTATAACACTATGTTGTATTGAGCATAAAAGAAGAGAACGTGGAGAATCGAGACATTGGTGAGTTATGGCATAGGCGATTGGGCCATCTACAACATGGCACTTTGAAGATAATGAAACAAATTTATACAAGACTTATAAAGGTTTCACTTGTACATAGAGATACATGCAAAGGGTGTACACTGGGTAAGTATACCAAATCCACAAGAAGTAAATCCTAGAAAAGGCGAGCCTTGAGAGAGTTCACTCTGACATGTGTGGACCTTTGTCAACAAATTCCACAATAGAACACAGTTATTATGTGATTTTTGGAGATGAATTTCTCCAAAATTGTTGGATTTTCTTAATGGAGAAGAAATATTAGACGTTCTCCAAGTTTTGTGAGTTCAAGGCACTTGTCGAGAAAGATACAGGGAAGAAGGTGAAGGCTCTAAGGATAGACAATGGTGCATAATATGTCTCTAACGAATTCAATAAATTATGTGCTTGAGAAGGAATTCGAAGGGAATTGATAGCACCTCATAATCCACAACAAAATAGGGTTTTATAAAGGAAAAACATAATTATTTTGGGGAGCAGCATGAGCTATGTTGCATAATCAAGGCCCCTCTTTGCATTTGTGGGCAGAAGCATGTAAGAAACTAGTATTTGTGTAAAATAGAAGTCCTCATCGAATACTTAGGATGAGTACACTAGAGGAAGTATTTTTAGGTAAGAGACTAAATGTGTCACATTTCAAAACTTTTGGTTCAGTAGTTTATTGACATGTGACAAAAGATGGCAGGAAGAAGCTAGAGCCAAAAAATGAGTTGGGGATATTTGTAGGGTACACTGATACACCTCAAAATTATCATGTGTACTTTCCATCACAAAGGATGAGAGTGGTCAAAAGAGATGTGAAATTTGATGAATGAAATTCCATGTGAATTTCCATTGAGAGGGAGCTTCAGTTTTATGCAGTTGAGGATATCTTGGATCCAAAAGAAGAACCTTAGGATGTGGATCAACCATAAGAAGAGGAATATAGAGTGGAAGAAAATATTCATGCAGAGCCATCCAATAGAGATGGAAGGAAGCACACTAGATAGGCTGATAGTTTTTTTGTTAGATGCGAGAGAGAACATGGGAGCACCCAAATCATAGAGCAGGAAGAAAAGGTCCCTAGAGCAATACAATAGATACATGGATCTTATGAGCAAAGGTATAGAGATAGAAAAATCCTATTTTTAGGAAGAAGTGAAACAACCAATTTGGGTTGATGCCATGGTTGAGGAGTATGACTCCATTATCAGAAAAAATGCATGGGAAGTTGTCCCAAGACTGGAGGGAAACTCAGCAATAGGATCTAGGTGAATCTACAAGGTGAAGGATGCAACATATGGGAATGTGGATAAGTACATAGTTGGGTTTGTTTACAGAGGGTTCTCTGAGGTGGAGGGGATTGAATATGATGAGACTTTTTCACCAGTCACAAGGTTCTCATCTATCAATTCCATCCTTACACTCTCAGTTCAGATGAGATAGAAAATACATCAAATGGGTGTTAAGAAAGCCTTTCTCAATGGGGTGATTAAGGAAGAGGTGTACATTGAGAAGCCATAAGGTTTTGAGACCTTATATAGGGAGTCACATGTGTGCAGAATCAAGAGAGAATTGTATGCGCTGAAGCGAGCACCTCGTGCTTGATACATTAGGATCAACAACTATTTCAAAGGGTTTGGCTTCACCAAGAGTGAAGAAGATGCAAACTTATATCATATTATGGTAGATGGTAAGATTTTTATTATTGTACTTTATGTCGGTGATCTGATACTGACATGTGATGAGCAACTCATTAAATATTTCAAAGACGATATTGTAAGAGAATTTGAGATCAAGTACATGGGGCTCTTGCACTATTTCCTGGGATTAGAAATATAGCAAAGAGATGGGGAGATATTTGTATCTAAGGGAAATTATGCCAACACGATCCTCAGAAGGTTACACATGGAGAGAAACAAATCCATGGAGACACTTGTATCAGGAAACTAGAGGAATTAGGATGTTACATCAGGAGAAGTAGTAGATGCTATTGTTTTCACACAGTTTGTGGGTTGAAAAATGTATTTGGTGAACGTACGACTAGAATTATTCTATACATTTAACCATATTAGTGAGTCTATTGTTAATCCTACCAAGAATTTTTGGAAGGTAGGCTAGCATGTGTTGAGATAACTCAGAGGAACTACATAGTATGGGCTATGGTAAATACATATAGAGGGAGCGAAGCTTCAAGGCTTCACCAATGCAGATTGCATGATGAGTTCATATGATGGGAAGAGAAAATCAGGGGGCATATTCAACATAGGATCATAAACAATTTCCTAGTACATTAGGAAATGAATATTAGTTGCACTTAGTTCAATAGAGGTAGAGTACATGGCCACAAGTTAGGCATCATGTGAGGCCATCTAGATGAGGAAGATACTTGTTGGTTTGTTTCGTCAACAAATGGATTCGATGGTGATATAATTTGATAACCAGAGTTGCATCAAACTCTCAGTTAATCTAGTTTTTCATGATAGGTCAAAGAATATTGATATCTGGTATCACCATCTCAGAGACTGTCTGGAGAGGAATATTATGGCATTAAAGTACATTCCCATGGAAGAGCACGATGCAGACATATTGATGAAGTCACTTTCAAGAGGAAAATTAGAGTTCCATAGAGTTAGGATAGGGGTGGCAAACAATCCCTTTCTTGTTGAGAGGGAGTGGTTAAATGGAAACAAGAAATCACACCCCAAGGGGGCTTCTGATTTAATTTCCCCTTAAATTAGAAGTAAAAGATATAATTCCATCACATGATGACTTGTATTAGTTAACTGAGTTAGGAATAATTAGTTAGCTCATCATATTCGAGTTTAGGGTCAAAGAGGAGGCATGTAGAGTTATCCCTAACTTTTAGGGTGTCCAGTTACAATTATCTGTGAGTTGTAATTAGTTAACTCAATTAATTGAGTTAAAATAAGTTTAACTAGTTATAACTAAGATATGAGCTAGTGATAGGTTCAGTGAACTAAATATAATTTAATTCACAAGCAGTGGCCAATAAGTTAACTGTTAATTCACTATAAATATTTGTTGCATGTATGTTCTAAGGAAGGCCTAGTTGAGAATGGGGTTAAAGGGAAAATAATTATCAGGTGTATAATTAGAAAATTGTATAGGTCATGGATGAGGTCATCAGGTTTCCTTGAAGTAATTACACAATAAATTCTTTGGAATTTCCTAATTAATAGGGCCAAAATTCCTCCAAGAATGCATAACCAAGGCTGGTGAGACAAAGGTTGAGAATTTGTGAAGTATTGGACCAATTATTTCTAGATTAGAGTGAGACAATCAACAGACTGCAAAGGTTTCTCAGGAAGGGAAATAATGTTGTATTGTTTCATGATCTTGACTTTATGCAATATACAGATAGTTGGGTTTTGAGCAGTTTCTTTCCCCAAATACATCTTCTATTGCGCGATTGATGATTTCTTTCTCTTACTTTTTGTGTGATTGTGCGATCGAATTTGGTTTCTGCAAATTGTTGATTGATTCTATATTTTTTTTTAGTACATAAAAATATTAGTTGAATCTATTTATATATTTATACACTATAGAGTGTTCATATACAAAAGTGGTCTAGTTAGATGTGTTTCCTCCACTTTCAAATTTTTAAATTTCTAAATTCCCTTCAGGAGTACTTTACGTCATGGTAGGAAAATTACGATGGGAGTATCTGTCATAAATGATTTTTTTTAAATTTATTGTTATCGACCTCCATAATTCATTTTCTAGAAGTTATGGGTATCTAGAAACAATGTAGTCTTCAATAATTTAGAGATTTCCCAACACTCTATATAAATGAAAGGTATTATTTTTTGCTTTGATTTTGGAGATTTAAAGTTTGTTAACGACTCTTATCAACATGGATTAGACACACTTGAAAGTTAATGGTGTTTAAAATTTTCTAATTGGGACAGATTTCCTCCATGTGTGGAATATATTAACAAAAGTCCTTAAGTAGTTTGGAAGGTAATATTGATAGAGGCAGAGTAGAATATTGGGAAGGTACGACAAGAGGGATTGATCTTGAATTTTGATGGGTCTCTGAAAAGGAATCCAAGGTTCGCGGGAGGGGGAGATGTGCTCTCTATCCTCAAGGAAGTTATATTTGTAGAGTATTCATGGGGCATAGAATGCATGACAAACAACCAAACTGAAGCTTAATCCCTCTTCTAGAATACCCTTTCCCCAAAGAAGGATGGTTTGAATATGTTCTAGTTGCATAGCCAAATCATGGTTATCTATAGACATATCGTGATTCTGAGATAAAATGCGATTGATTTTCATAAATATCTATCTACAAGATTCACTTCTTCATGCTAGTACTTGTCCAATATAGGGATTTTATGCACTAGTGAAGCTCTATAGTATAAAGGTATTGATTTTATATATTGTGAGTGTGTCTTAAGTGAAGGATACACTTATAGTTGTGTATGAAACGATCTCAAGATAATTAAAATCACTATATTCATCCATGTCTCTTGTAGTGGCTCGATCTGAATCTATCTAGATAGGTTTTATAGTGAGAGCTTGAAATATCTTCACCACAATAAAATCAAAGTATCGAGCAAAAAAATTGTGAGCGCCATGAATAATTGATACCCTATAGTTGCTTATTCATTCTCTAGGCATGTTGGGAGAAGGGAGTAGAGCAATAAATCCAAAGGAGATTTCATGTAAGGGCGGAGGTATCAAAGGGAAATAGGAGCAAAGTGAACTTATGTTCCAAGTGATGAAAAACTACAGAGGTAATATATGAATGAGGAGTGGTAAGTAAGGAAGCATATGAGAAGTACAGTGTAGGGTGAAGTTCATAGAAAATGATAGAACAAGGAAAAAAGGAGGGGTAGGAGGCATTTCAATGGACCATAAGAGAAAATTCCAAAGAATCAATGGATGAAACAGAGAAACACAGAGGCTCCTAAAGAGAGAGTTAAGTTAAGAAAATCATTTAGGATTAAGATGCCCACCTCTGAAATAATCACATAAGATTTGTACCTAGTTCTAGGCTTTGTATAACTAGCAAGTCTAAAGGAGATATGGTTTACGAGGTGATTCTTTCAATGAGGAGGTTGACGATTGGACCATGCCAAGTTGGAGGAATCCAAAACCAAGATTGTGCGTTGAATGATGAACCACTACTAATATTCCTAGGTATCCCAACTAAATTATAAAATTCTGAAGCACCAAGGCTTGAGGCAGATCCAAGCTCTTGGCCAAGGAAATATGCAAGATTAGAACTCTTCTCAAATAGTCAAAAAAGGAGTATGAAGGGGCGATGAGGTTGTGCAGACCTAGATCAACCCCAAAACAAAGACAAAAACATTAGGTTTTTGGTGATGGAGTGAATTACGTAAAAACAAATCAAATAGATGAATCCCATGTCCAAATGGGGGTTGAAGTGCCAATTAAGCCTCCAAAAATACACAATTAAATGCTTCATACAATAATGGATTGGAACTGATAACAAGTTGATTCAGAGTATTATTAGGAGATGTGATGATGGTTGTATTGTCCCGCTACCTTCACTCAAGTGCATGGCCACCCCAATTAAAGGATTATTTAATTTCAATATGATTTTTACTATAAATTATAATTTGATTTTAAATAAAAATAATAATATATTTTTAAATTAAATTGTTTGTTTTATTTTAAAATAACCTAGATGATCACCAACAGGGGATGATTCGAAGGTGAAGAGTGTGTTGTTAATACATTCGTGATGAAATGTTCACTGGTTCCAATCACCCCAAAAGCAAACAAAATGCAGCCATGATAAGGGTTGATGTGGCCAAGGCCAGGTGTAATCGCTGGAAGATTTTGACATCTTAAAGATCCCTTCGCTGGCAGTTTCTCAATGAGAAATTTACAATCATCCTATTTTCCCAAAAAATACTTTAAAATTAAAGCATTAAAACAATGAAGAAAAAAAAAATACACTCTTTCACCTGAATTTCCATAAATTAAAAAAAAAAACTTATCAAAAATATATATTAATTAAGCTTCACCTAAAAAAGCACAACTTGTATATTAGTCTAACTAATGACCACTTATTTAAAATTTACATATCCAAGACACAACCTTCCCATCTTCGTAATTGTAACGGTAGTTGTTTAATAAGGTATATTTTTAACTTCACCTAAAAAAACCACAACTTATATATTACTCTAACTAATAACCACTTTTTTAAAATTTACATAGCCCAGACTTAACTTTCCCATCTTCGCAATTGTAACGGTAGTTGTGTAATAAGGTATATTTTTAAAGATATATTCAAATTAGTTAAAGTTTAGTATGGTTATATAAAATTTACTATAAATATACTTAAAATCTCCACAGATTTAACGATTATTATTATAATTAAATAAAAAAATAAAAAATGTGTTATAATTCTTTTATTTAATAATTGAATATCAATTTTCGTTATAAATATTTGATTTGTAAATTTATTTAAATTAAGTTACTTATAAATAAATATTAAACTTTTTTAATGAGTTAATAAAATTTTCTTGCCATTACTAATTATTATAATATTTTGAATATATATTTTTATCATTATAATATTATTTTTAATTATTCAATAATTATTTAATGACTTATTTTAACTTATGTAGATGAAATAGTCCTTTTCATCACAATCTCACTATACAACTTCAAGCAAAATTGTGATTTTTTGTTATTTAAAATACATTTTTTGAATATATAAACAACTTAAAATATTTTTTCTCCCTTGAAAATTGTCATTTCCTAAGAAACCAAAATTGTAGGGTGGGGCCCACATGTCCTAAATCCGTTGTGTCGGACACGACACGTACGGATTCGTACCTTTTTCTCTAGATTCGATCATTTCCATACAGAACATGTAGAATCCTGGTTGTGTCTTATACGGACATGATCGAATCCCGTACAACTAGACACATGCATCACAAAAAAATGATTTTGAAGTTATAAAAGTCAAATTTCTCTCATTCTTTCTCACCAAAGTTTGTTTGTGAAGTGAGCAAGGAGCAAGGGTTAGCAAGGATAAACAGAGTCTTTTCAAAGAGATTCAAGCATCTGGTAAGTGCACTGTCTCTCTATGTTTTTGCATTTGTTTTTCTATTAGTGTTTGCATGTGCATATGTCTATATATTTCATCATTTTTGTTTACTTTTTATAGTATTCATGGCTTAATCAAGCGTAGAAATTTAGGGGAAAAGAAAGGGGAAGAATGTCCCCATTGGAGATGCCCCTCTTGCCCCTATTTCACTAGGGTTTGCAACTATTCCATATATTGGAAGAGGGGTTGCAAAAACAACTTCAAATGCTCAGGGAAAACTAACTCATGACCTCAAATACCCATTATCGAAAGATGTGACAAGAGAGGCAGGTCTAGGTAGCAAGGAAAATGGAGGAGACAATGTTTCATGGAAATGCAATTTTTGCAACTCCCATTTCAATAACACATATTTCCATGTGAAAGCTCATTTGTTCGCTTTGCGAGGTTGTGGAATTTCAACTTGTACAATAATTGAATCGCCACAGAGGAAGGAATTGGAGAAAGAGGCATTTGTTGGTGCGGTAATTGTGGCATCAAAATCAAAACTAAATAAGAATGACGACCCCCTTCCATTCTTAAGGAAAAGCAACAACATGTTCCCTTTTGAGATTTTTAGTAGGGGAAAATTAGAAAAAAGAAAGGCAAATGTATTTGATCTAATGGACAAGATTTTTTGAAAAAGAGAAGAGGGAAGAGCTTGTTTTCACCATTTCATTTTTTTTTTATCAGAACTTCATATCCTTCAATGTTGCACGGTCATCTCTATTTATTGAGATTTTTCAAGCTCTTAGTCATGGGAATCCATCACGGTATGTTTCTATTGGGTCAGAGAAGCTCAAAACCACATTGTGGACAAAGGAAAAGAAAGAGGTAGACAAAATGGTTGAGCCTATTAAATCAACATGGCCATCATTTGGGGTTAGCATTGCTTTTTCTGGATGGACAGATCCAACATGCTACCCACTCATCAACTTCATGGTGTCATCCTTGAATGGTCCTGTTTTCTTGAAATCACTGGATGCACATGGATAGTACAAGGATGCACAGTATATGGGTGAGTTATTTATTGAAATTATTGAATATGTAGGTGTCGATTATTGAGTGAAAATAATTATAGATAATGCACCTGTTTGCAAGGCTATTGGCATGATTGTGGAAGAAAAATGTCCACCAATATTTTGGACACCTTGCATTGTCCATTCATTGAACTCAGCACTAAAATCTATTGCCTATAATGTGCTTTGGATTAGAGCCATTATTGAGGATGCACGACATATCCACAATTTTGTACAAAACCATACAAATTCCCTCACTATCTACAAGGAGTACACCAATCTATCATTGTTGAAGATTGTGGATACACGATTTTTCTCTTCATTCATCATGTTGAAGAGGTTGAGGGAGGTCAACATCGCTCTTGGGGCCATGGTTATTTCAAAGTTTTGGTTTTTTTGGAGAAAGATGGATCATGTAGCCTCAAATAAAGTGAATGACACAATGTTGGATGATATGTGGTGGGAGAAGGTAGATCTAGTTATTCAGATCATGGATCCTATCATTTCCTTGCTTTGATCTGCAGATACAGACTAACCTATCCTAGGAGAGGTTTATGAGGGATGGGATTCCATGATTGAGTCTACAAGTACCATTGTTTTACAGAGTCAGTGCCCAGAGTATGAGACATCCCCAGAGGCCTTCTTCACCAGCATACAAGATATTCTTGTTAGCAGATGAGACAAGAATTGCACACCTTTACATTGTTTGGATCACTCCTTAAACCCAATAATATTAAAACCATGAGTGGCTGAATAGTGGAACTTCCCACAGATTCCCTCCTCGCGTGGATGGTGAAATCTCACAGGGGAGGAAAGATGCATTTAAGAGGATTTTTCAGGAGAGGGCATCCCTTAATGAGGTGTAGGATGCCTTTGCAGATTTTTCCACTGGAACTGAGCGATTTACAGGCTAGGACGTGATTCGAGACATGGGGGCTAAGAATCCCTATTCTTGGTGGGAAACTCATGAGGCAACAAGCTCTCCTCTACAACATTTAACCACGAGGCTCCTCTCTCAGGTGACTTCATCCTCTTGTTGCTAGAGGAATTGGAGCACATACGAGAATTTTTATAGTGTGAAGAAGAGAAGGCTTGAGTAGTGCAGGGCAGAGACAATGGTGTATGTGCACACCAACCTTCGTCTCATCTACAGATAGAGGGAGGATTGGTTGAAGGGAAATATAAAGATGTGGGATGTCTTTCCTGATGATATGGGTCTGGACAGTAGTGTTGAGTTGGCATTGGCCAACTTGGATCTCAATGCGCCAATGTTAGAGCCTATCACATTTGATGATGGCTATACAGTCGACGCCTCATCCTCCACACCACCAGATGCAGAGATTACAAAGGAGGATGTAGCACAGGAGAGGATTGGTGAGCATGATGATTAGGATGAGGATAGTGATGTTGATTATGATGATGAGGATTGATGATTCATTGAGGCTTATAGTCTTGTATACTTGGAGACTGTAGTTTTTTATTTTCTATTTATATTTTCCATTGGAAGTGTACTACCTAGAGCCTAGAGGCTAGTACTTATGTAACACATTTTGATTTTGATGACTTGATGAGAAAACTACGGTATATATTACTATCTTGTCTTTCTGAGTTTATCCTATTGGATCATTGATGAATATGTCTATTAATAATACTTTGTAAATCTGTAGAGCCTAGAGGCTAGTACTTAAGTAACAGATTTTGATTTGGATGACTTAATGAGAAAACTACACTATCTTACTATCTTGTCTTTCTGAGTTATGTCATTGATGAATATGTCTATTAGTAATAGTTTGTAAATTTGTAATATCAGTATGTATGATTGAGAATTGTATGATGTATCAAGGTTTGAATCAATGAATTTGTATGAATTTGTGTAAAAAAATATCTAATTTTTAATATATATATATATAACTAACGTGTGTCCGGACATGCTATTCCGAGGTCAGTGTGTCCCGCCGATTCTCAAATCCATGTGTCCATGGAATCCCGTATCCCCTTAAGAAGTGACTTAGATTGTATATAAGTTAGACCACTAATTATTTAATAATTATTTATCAATTATTTTTTTGTATTTTTTTATCCATAGCCCAGTATATGTGTGATGTGTATGTGTTATGTAAGAAAGTTTGTAAACATTTTTACATGACATAATATGTTTAATTTACATTAATATGTCCTATAATATGTAAAAGATTGATTGGTAAATATTTACACGTAGGTGAAAAGTAATATACAACCAAGTATGAGGAGATGTTGTAGTATCCTTAAAAATTAAAACTAATAAAAATATTAAAATTTAATTTGTTACATTGCAATTTTGGTTTTATTAAGAAAATTACTAATAATTTTTTTAGATAAAAAATAATAATAATTTACATAGTACATTAAAATATATAAAATATATGAGCAGTACCAAATCTATTTTACTTTATAAACTATAATGATGATTTTCTAACTTGAATTAAATTTAATTAATAAGTACATAAAAACATTAATACTTATAATAAACCTACAATATAGCACTATGCTTAACCATCAATACTCAAGCTACTATTAACTTGTAAATAGACTTTGTTACAATATCATGGATCATGAATACAACATGCCCAAAAACCAATCATATTTCACAATCAAAATATTTTATAAATATTTAATCTGACTTTAATTTTATAATAAATTTTTGATTAAATCTAAAAATATAATTACTTTTAAGATATATCTACACCTCTATCACATTAAAATATATAAGAGATAAAAAATAGCCATAAATTAAGATTCATTTTACCATATAAATTAAAATATTAATTTTGTAACTATATTTAAATTTCATTAATAAGGACATAGAAACTTAATACCACAATATAACAAGATTGATTTTTAACCATGAATATTCACTCTCACTTTATCATTATTATTATTAATCATACCATACCATAGGTGGATACCATGGCTCTCTTATTTCGCAATGAAAATAATACTTACAATATAACAAGATTTTAAACCATGGATACTCGCCCTAATTTAACATGGATTTCATTAACTATACCATAATATGAACCAATACCATGGCTCATCAATACCACATGCCCAAAAACCACCTCTCATTTCACAATCAATTTTTTTTTTTTTTTTAAATTTAATATTATTACATTTTTGGGCAGAGAGACACTCCCCATCCCAATTTGAAAGAGACTTTGTAATGGCATGCTATATTATGTTATCTAAACATTTTCACCCTAGCCAAATTACATAAACATCAAACTGAAAATAAAAGTTAAAATTATTAATTAAAACATTTTGACCTAGTGAAATTGCATAAAAACTAAAAAATAAAATTAATAATTAAACCAAGTTACATCCATCTTAAATCTTGATCCATCAATCTTGGAGAGGTATTTAAGCTCCAAGAGGGATACAACTTGAGTGAGCCTAGTGGTTAAGAACATGTATTTCCTCTTAAGAGATCACAGGTTCAAAACTAGAAGAGAATAGAGTATGTATACTTTTGTAGATTCATATTTATTTGAGCTTATAACCTTTTTATTTATTTAAATTAAATTATCTATAAATAAATGTTAAAAAACCATTTAATTAATTAATTATTTTTCCATAACAATGCAGTAATCTAAACTCTTCTTAACTCTATGATCGATTTAGGTATCCACCCAAAAATAGGACATTGCAGTTACTCCATCCAGAATTTTCCAAAATTTTTGTTTCCCAACCGAAAAAAATTAACCATATATTTCCATAAAAAATTTATAAAAACCCTGTTTTGAGTTTTTCAAAAATTTTCCAAAACATTTAACGATTTATTTTTATAATTTTATTTCATAAGAACCTTATTTTTTTATTTTTATTTTTTTTAAATCATAAATATTGTCAATCTATTTCCATAAAAAAATTTATACATTACTCTTTCAAAACAATTTTGTAAATTACCTATCAAAGTGGTCAAGCCCTCTCGTTCATGTAGTCAAATTGACATTGAAAACCAAAATTACCATATGATCAGAGTTGTAAAAATAATTTTGTAAATTTCGAAAACTATCTGGGCGGTCAAGACGTCCACGATGCTGAACCAAATTGGCATTCCAAACCATTATAAAAGGAATAGACTCATTGCTCACAACATGTGCAGCATAACGGTTATTCCACTAGTGTAGCGAAGGAAAACGGTTCTGTGTTATAATATTGAAATGGCTGCGTCGTCTGTTTTTGTGACTGTGCTGCTAATAAGTTTTGCTTTTATGGCAGTGTTTTCTCAAGCAGCAGAAATCAAAGATGACCTCGTGAGTGGTAAGTTAATTTACTTAATAATTAATTTGGTATTTCTCAGTATGTAGGTTTTTGTGATTCATAATTTGGTATTTAGTAGTATGTGAATTTTTAAGTTTGTGTAATTCATAATTTTGTATTTTGCAATATGTAGATTTTTGTGATTTATAATTTATAAAAAGAATTATAATTGATAATTTGGTATTTTGCAGTATGTAGATTTTTGTGATTCATAATTTATAGAAATTAATACTAAATGATAATAATTTAATAGGATTAGAAATACAAGATTATATGATTTATATTCAAATTTCTGAATTAGTTAGGAATATAACTAATATCGTTGCAGGGCAAAGTCAATGAATGGCTAAGCTTACGAAGTTGCATGTCAACCTGAGATCTGAGAATAGTATGGGGTGTAAGGGAATAGAGGAACGTAAATCTGCAAGTGGCCCTACTCTGTCGAATTCGAAGTTGGCCCTCACTTGTCCTGAATGCTTTAAAAATTGCGATTTTTTTAGTAAGAAAAAAAGTTGTAGTAGTACAATTCATATTCAATCAAATACTAGTGATTACATTATAAGACATTACATCCAATTTTAAGAATCCAGCAATTGGAAACCCAATCTTCTAAGCATTCTCAAAACATTTACCACAACAGCCCAGGAATAGAAATTGCAACTTACCACAATGTTCAAAGTCTGAGAGGTGTCCGCGCTATAAATTTTGTAAATGTCATTAACCTCCAACTGGATTAGTAATAACTTTTAAGTAGCAGCCAATAAAGTCACCATAGGGGATTTAGTGGCTTTCCACCAAGGTGGCCTAGCTTATTAAATATGGTTATCAAATTTTGTGGTAACGTATTAGTTTTACGTTTGTAGAAATGCAAAACTGTTGGAGTCTCTGAATAGGTTTGCATTGTTCTACCAGTAAATTAGTTATAAATGTAGTCGTTCCGTATTAGTTTTCTGCTGGAATGTAACCGGTGGAGTTTTCTGAGTTTGCATTGCCATACTGAAGTTGTATTTTTCATATCCATTAAAAATATTAAATTAGTAAATGCATAAATGAGTTTGTTGACATTGATGCTTCTTTGACATTATTAAAATTTATTTTTTTACAAATCTGTGATTCGCGCCTGCACCAAAATTTCTGACACTGCAAAGTGTATCGAAATTTCTCCCAAATTTCTGTGCGTGAAGGTCTTTGGCAAGATATCCAAAGGGAAAGAAACATGGGTATGAAATATTGGTCACGGAACAAGATTTCTTTGGCTTCTTTAATCGGATTCTTATTCTAGGAATGCAGATTTTAGTTTTTTCATCAATGTTCTTTTTTTTAATCTTTTGCTTTTGGGGTTAAGTCGGTATCGTCTATTATTTATGGGTTAAGTTTTTATGATCTTTTATTTTTGGGTTTGGAATGTAATTTAGCATTTAATTAATATTTTCATTTAGTTGAAATTTTAACAAAATCTAATAATCTTCTTTATGGTTTGGTAATTTGGTTTAGTCAAGCTTATTAGTCTTTAGGGTACATTTTCATCCTATAAAATTTGGCTATTTAAACTATAATCTTTTATATGCAGATTCAAATTTTGAATCTAGCAGAACTGTTCTTCCATTGAATAACCTATGCACTATAACTATCTTACAAGCCTTTGACAATTTCTCCCCCCTTATGCCATAGAGTTTTAAAAGATTTTTTTCTTTTCTTTTGCCTTGTTTGAGAGATTATTGTTTCTTCATTTGAATAAGGTTCACACTTCATATTTCTTGGGTAATTCATTTCTCAAAGATGCTATTATCTTTTATTTTTCACCCTTTTTTTGTTGTCTTTTAGTTGATTTTGAGTTTCTTGAATTATTTCTTCTACTACTAATTGAATTTTTAGAAAGTGATTGATTCTTAATAAATCATAACTACAATTTTCTTTTCCTATATTCAACAATTATTCCTTCAACTTTTTGTTCTTTTTTCTAAACCTTTTTTAAATTCATCTAAAAGGTTGATTTGATTTATTTCCAAGGTTTACCTTAGCTTCAACATCTTTTCTTCAACGTTTGAAATACATTTATCATTTTATTTACTCTTCATCAAAGTATGTTAATTACTTTCTCATGACCAACTTTTGTGTTTCAAATACAAGATTTTCTTCTTGAGAATTTTTCCTTCTTGTGTTTGTGATATATACTCCTATCCTTATATTATCCTTCCTTTTCACCATTCTCTATCTTATTATAAGGAAATTTAGAGGAAAAATGACCAATTCTACTACAATGGAAGCATTTAGAGGGCAAATTGCCTTTATATTTTCAAGATTCATTTTAGCTTCCTTCCAAATTGAGCTACCTTTAGATCTAATTCATAGCTCCAACAATGTTGGGCTTAATGATCTTTTTTCTTTTTCTTTGAGACTTTAAATTAGCCTTCTAGTCTTATTAGAACCTCAAATAGGTTTTCAATCCTAAAATTAAGATTATGATAACTATATCAAAATATATTATGTTGATTTCATGTATGCAAACAATAGTTTGGAGGAAGTTACTTCATCCAAATATGCTATAATTGATCTTGACCACAAACTTAATTGGAGCTACAACATTGAGAAAAGGATTAAATGAGGTGCATGTCATATAAGGGGCTTGAAAAATATTGTAAGTCAACTTAAATTTGGCAATGGGATAAGGAGAAATTATCATTAAGGCTATCACTATTCTTGTTTTCATATATTATGAATTTTTTAGCTGCAACACCTCTTAGAATTGTGGAGCAATATGGAGAAAATACAAAAGTATTATATAAGTGATATCTCAAAATAAAAGTAAATTCCCAGAATCCTATTAAAGTTCAAAAACATTATAAGACTATGTAAGATGCTTAAAAATTTATCCAAACCACATTTAGATCAAACAAGGTTGGAATAAAGATTCCATGTTCTCTCTAATTCGCTAGAGAATAAGGGTTCAAGACTACTTGTAGAATACTGTTAATATAAAATATTATTAATCTAAATTTAAGGGGAAGTTCTAGTATGATAAAGAGTTACATAGTTCAAAGGATAAAAGAAAATTAAGATACTATAAGGAGGTGACCAACCTTAATTTATAAGATCCAAAATATCTCTCTATTTTTATTAGAATAAAGAAGAAAATTTACATTGCTAAACTAGGAAGAAAATTTTATGATCTTCTTAATCAAATGAGGAGTTAGAAAATTCCTAAAACATTATGTTTTTGAAACAATTTGTCATCTTTTTAAAATCAAACAATGTAGATAATTTGTATACACAAGCCATCTCTATGTTTTTATTTGTATGATGACTTTATGCAAAGACTACAATAATGTGGAAATGGCACATGCTACCTAGAAATATCTTTAGAGATATTTTACAACTAGAGAAAAATGTAGAAAAATAGGATGAACAGATAGCTTAAATATATATATATATATATATATATATATATATATATATATATATATATATATATATATATATAAAAGAGGATATTATACATTATTATATAGAATTTATTGTTGGTTTTGTTTTCATTAATATAAAAATATAAGTATAAATATATGAAAATTTATTTCAACATAGAAAAAATATCTTTGACACAATATATTGGTTGAAAGAATATTTCAACCGCACACTAATCTAGGAAGCTAATTAGATTGTAAGAATCTCTCACATATAGCTAGGCTCAAACAACCTCCAAACTAGGAAAAACACTTGTAAATAAGAACTCTTCCTGATAATGATAAATCATATGAACAATCAAATATGATCACAAACATAACAAGTAGGATATATTGTAATGCTCTTCCTTAATAACTACCTCTTTTAATATAAATTAGCTTCTCTACAACATATGACCCACTATAGGTTGAATCATTTTTTTCTTTTTGTACCTTTATTATGAAGACATCCCCAAACTATTGATGTCCATATAAAGGAGCAACCATCCAATGAAATGCATGCATACCTAACCACTACACATGCTATTTTTACTATGATGCACCTTCATGTGCATGGTTCATTCAACTTATTGATGAACTCACCTTGAAAGTAAAATTTCGCATCTTCAGGTCTACAACTAATATGATCCACTCTTAAAACATCCAAACAACACATGGCCTACTCCAAGTGTTAAAGAACACCCTAATAGGTTATTGCACATTACAAGGCATATCAATTCATCATGGAATTCATAACAAAAGGTATATGCATTCCTCTCTCCGTCTTACAATGCCATGACCTACGCTTTACATGTTACATAGTGTAACAACCCTTGTGAAAATTCAGTGAAATAATAGTTAAAAATAATTACCATGGTTTATGGGACACTTATTCCAAGCTTAATTTTAGGAAAAACATCATAATCCTTGTTCATTTCAGTTAATATCTCTAAGGAAATTGGCAAAGGAAAAGACAAATACATTTGGAAAGACAAAATGGAATATTTGACACATTTAATTATGAAAATAATGGAAATTGAGTGAAAATGGAGATGAAAGGTCAGAACTTGCATGTGAGGAGAAAAATGAATGAAAATAATGGAAAATGAAGAAAATAGAGGCCCCATCAGTAAAAAGGATTATGAGGATCAGTTGCTACCTTTTGTTAGTTCACTTTTGGATCTCTCTCATTATTCTCTCTCTCTCTCTCTCTCTCACTCTTGGATACTTAGAGTTTCTTTGAGCACTTTGACATTGGATCAAGAAAGGAAAATAAAGAAGGATAAAGGAAGGAGAAAGCAAGGAGTAGGATTAAGCAACTTTAACATGATTCTTTACAGTTATCAATTTGCATGTGTTATTTCCTTGCTAGATTTTACATACATGGTATTGCATGTGGTTTTTTTCTATCATGGCATTGGTTTTTCCGGGTGTGATAGTGTTTTCAGCCTAGCCTTTTCATTTCTAGATATCCATGGAGTGGTGGAGCTCTCATGTTTTGGTTGACATGGATTTCTAGATGGATTCGAAGCTGAGTGAGGTGGATCTAATAAATGATAGAATACATGGCCTAGTAACCCCTGAATTGTAACGTGGGTTGTGCTAAAGGAAGATAGTGTGTTGCCTTGGTGGGATTAGGAATCGTTGATCGGCGAATGGGAGGATATATGGTAAATCCTAAATGTTCTTTGCTCTCCATCATGCCTAGGAGTCCTCGATTGGGATATACGGTATATCCTACAGAGTATGTCTTGGTTTAGGGCCTAGTAATCCCTGGATGAGTGTGAAGACCTAATCTAGGACTTCTAACTAAACCAAATATATCATTGAAATTAAACACAACATGAAGGAGAATAAAATATTTCTATCTCAACATCTATTTGATGATAATATACAAGTAAAATTTATTTAAAACATATTAAACAAATTCATTTCTTTTCCTTTTCCAGCAATTTACATAAGTAATTAGAAATCGAAGAATACTTGTATCACTCGCTTGGTTGAGATGCACCTAAATTTTGTTGAGATGCTCCAGCCCAAGGAACATCCATAGGCTCCCTAGCCCTTTAAGACCAAGTCCAACAAGCTATAGTGTGATGGAGTGGGAATAAACACCCTCCAACTCCAAACAAGACCGAGAATCCTCCTCAATGCCAAAAAAAGATCAAGAATCCTCCTCAATGCCAAAACAAGGCCAAGAATCATCCTTAATGCCACAATAGGACCAAAATCCTCCACAATGCCACAACAAGACCAAAATCCTCCACAAGGCCAAACAAGAAAAAAATCCTCCACAAGGACAAACAAGACCAAAATCCTCCCGTTTCCTCTCATGCTCCTTCCTTTTATATCCTTTCCTCTCATCCACTTCAACTACTTGCCATTAATTTCATGACCACCCCTCCCCCCCCCCCCTCCATCCTTCTCATTTATTAACATTAACTTTCCTACCATATATAGATATTTTATTCAAAAATAAATGGGAGAAGACCAAAATGTAAATTGAGATGAAATATTGGATATAAAAAATCTAGATATCTGATTTTAGAATTAAATGAGGGAAGACCATACCTTATCTGTACGTTAAATTGAGATGACATATTGGATGTACAAAATATAGATATTTGATTCTAGAATTAAATGAGGGAAGACCATACCTCATTTAATATTTGATTTGAGAAGACATATTAGATATGAAATAAATAATAAAGGTCATACCATTAAAAATAAAATAAAATTACAATTTCACAACTGTAGATATTACTCAAATACTATAAGTCATTATTCACGGAGGGGATTATGTACACCCCTCCTTCAGAAAACTTCGTCGCAAAGTTAGAGTGAAAATGACACAATGATTTTGAAAATAAGGCATAACAAAATAGAGATAGATATAGTAGTCAAATTAATTCAAGCAATGATACCACCTCCATCAAGAGTCTCCAATCTAACTTATAACCTCCTATCCTTCTTAACCTACTTCTGCCGCCATCCTATCCATCCTCTGTTGCAATATACTATGGCATTGGCTATACCGATCTAACCACTAATAAAACCAATATGGTGGAAGTGTCGACTATATCGACCTAACCTCCCCAGCAGGCAACTGGCAGTCATCATCACATGTCTAGGGGAGCATGTCCATCACTGCCCTCCCACGATTCTAGGCTTGGAGGTTACATGGTGGGAAATACCTCTACCCCTACTCAAAACGAGGGTTAACTCCCTAATATGGGCCAGACTATGAAGCTCGTTGGTTACTGGACATCCAATAATCCAGTCAGGTAGTCTTGTCACCTGTATCATTTACACTTTACCCATGTCACAATAGTTCATATCAGGTAGATAAAAAATGTAATAGAACAATGTACATCATACCATTCCTCCTTGGATATGTCGACGTTTCCCATTGGAAGTGTAGATCTTGGTTACCATATAGTTCTTTCCAATCTGTAGGTTATTTCTCATTCATGCAAATACATAACAACCAAAAACATATATAGATAAGTGATCTTAATCCTCATGTTATGAAGTCCAACATCAATTTCCTAAATTTGTACTTCATAAGATGTACTAGAAATAGCTCTTTAGATAAATCACAATTTTGATAAGTCATTCATTAGATAAATCATATCTCCTTAATTCACACATCAAACAATAATAACTCTAAGAATTCATATACTAGATAAACCATAACCCAGGAAGTCATACATCATCTAAATCATACATCAAATAAGCCAGACATAAAATATTTTAATCAACCATACCTAATATATCTAATTATTTATATCAGTAGTTTCGTTTGTCCAACTAAAATGCAAAAATATTACATAGCATTCATAAAATAACATGGAATTTCCAATAGAGTCTTAGCATATGTAGTTATATAAGTCAAAATGGGCATCACAAATGCTCGAAAAGTGAGGGGTAGTCACGATGTATAGTCTCTACATCCTCCGAGGTAGCAAATCTTGGGCTATACTTATCCCATTGGACCTTAACCTAGTCCACCATGTGACGTCTAAGATGTCGAACCCTATGGTCCAATATGCGTAATGGTTTGACCATTACGGTTCCCATGTCCAACACCTGCAATTCCCTCCAATCTAGTTTTTCATGAGTTTTATGCAAATGGGGTGGCAATACGAGACGATAGGCAACTAGTCCAATCTTCTCCTTGATTCTAAAAGGTCCTATAAACCAAGGTAACAACTTTGTCCCTTTTCCAAACAGTATGGTGCTTTTTCTTGGTCGAATATGAATAAAAACTTGGTGTTGAATTCTTAGTTAAACTGAGAGGGGGGGGGGGGGTGAATCAGTTTAACACATACATGAGCTTTTTAAATTTTTCATGAACTCATTTACAACATACATGTATGAATTCAAGATTTAATAGTTTAATAACCCACAACTTTGGATTTAAAACCACACAATAACATATACAACATCTTCGGACCCACAGTACTTCCCTCTCACATCTAATGGTTGAGAGGTTATCGCTTTGTTTTGGGATGATCCAATGATAATCGCGCAACCAAACTACCCTCCTTTTAACTGCTCAAAAGTGCGCGATGACGATGGGTTCCAGCATTAACTTACCCTGCTCATCTAACGTTCGATGTATTATTGCGCTCCAACCCTCCGATCCTATGGTAATCGCACGATTAAACAATATGAAATTTAACTCTCAGAAGCCATGCGATGAATTGGGGCCTAGCCTCTTAACGCACCCTTCTCATCCAGCGGTGGGAGGCTTATTGCGCCATCCAGGATGATTAGATGACCATAATCCAATATCGAGTTCATTTCACAATCGACAGTTAACGCGCGACAGCCATGCGATGAGAGCAGTTTCTCCAACCCGCTTAAGACCACGTGTCAGCTCCTGGCATATATCACGTTCGATTTGTAAATACCACTCGTCGTACAAAAGTGGTGCGATGAAAACCATCGGGTGTTCCAATCCCACTGTCACTGTTCACAGCGCTCGTGGTTCCTCTCCTTTTCCCTCAGGGTTCCGTCACAATTATATATATATATATATGAGCTATGCCTTTTATATATTAACCATTGTTCCATCAACGCTTCAACATGACACTTCCACATACTATAACGCACGGGTTTATTACCAATCTTCTACATTTCAATTCATAATTCCTTAACACAGGGTTTATTTCTTATTTCTTCAGTGCTTCAATATATGAAGCATATTTCATTATTATATTAATTCAACATTGATCATTTCACTGTTTGATAACGGATCTGCATCTGCCTCCACTGCCTCTGTATTCGCTGTCTCCGCTTCTGCCTCCACTGCTCGACTGTTTCATCTCTTCCTCTGTATTTTCTGTCGCTGCCTCTCTTTTTACTAACCTGCCTCTATTCTTCTTATGCTCATTTTAAATGCTACCTGTTGTCTTCTCCATTGCCTTTACTGCTGTCCTTTGCCTGTATCTACCTCTGCTGCCTCCTTTGCCATCAATGACAACATTTCCAACAGTCTCCCCCTTTGGCATTGATGGCACGACACTTCCTCTGTTTTCTTTTTAGGACCCTTCCTTGTGTTGCTATCTCTTCCTCCCCCTTTGACATCAATGGAAAGGGGTGGCTTGTTTTTAGTGTGATTTTAAATATTTCCTATGTTGCACTAATCTTGAGGACCTGTTTCATGCTTTCTTTGCTAACTTATCTCCCCTTGGAATGATATTTTCATTTCTGTTATCCCCCTAAAACTATGCTTTCTTTTCATATCAGAGAGTAGTATCTACAGATACTACCCCTAGTCTATCTCTCAAATACTCAAATGGTCCTCTAGCAAGTGGTTTGGTAAATATATCTGCTGTCTATTATTTTGTTGGCACATATTCCAGCTTTACTACATTCTGAGCTACTTGTTCTCGGAGAAAATGATACTTGATTGGGATATGTTTAGTTTTTGAATGAAGCACAAGATTTTTTGATATGCTTATAGCACTTGTATTATCACATTTGATAGAGATAGGTTCATCAATGCTTACCTTCATGTCTTGGAGGGTTTGCTTCATCCATATGACTTGTGTACATCATGCTACCACTGCTATGTATTTTGCTTCTGCTGTAGATAGAGAAATAGATGTTTGTTTCTTGCTAAGCCATGCCACCATACTTTCTCCTAGATAGAATGCACCTCCACTTGTGATTATCCTGTCATCCACATAGCTAGCCCAATTTACATCTGTGTATGCTGTCAAAGTGAAGTTTTTGCCTTTTGGATACCAAAGTCCATACTGTGTAGTTCCTTGTAGATATCTGAATATTCTTTTGACTGCTAGAAGGTGATTTTGTTTAGGTGCTGCTTGATATCTAGCCACAAGCCCTACTACTAGCATGATGTCTGATCTTGATGCTGTCAGGTACAACAGACTTCCTATCATGGATCTGTAGAGTCTTTGATCTATATCAGCAGATCCATCTTCAGCACATAGCTTGCATCCCGTGATCATGGGAGGTGACACAGGTTTGCAGTCTTCCATTTTAAACTTTTTCAACATTTCTTTTAATATTTTTCCTGTGAGATGAATGTACCTATGTTCTTTTGCTGAATTTGAAGTCCTAAATAGAAACTGAGCTCTCCAATCATAGACATCTCAAACTCTCATTTCATCTCCTCAGCAAACCCTTTTGCTAGTTCATCTTTGTTGCTTCCAAACATAATATCATCAACATATATTACAACAATCAGGAGCTCATTTTCATGGGCTTCTATGTATAGATTGTTGTCTGCTCCACCTCTCTTAAAGCCTTGTTTTTGCAAATACTTATCCAGTCTTGAGTACCAAGCACGAGGAGCCTGTTTCAGTCCATATATAACCTTCTTTAGTCTGCACACATAGTCTTCTTTATCTGTTAAAGAGAAACCTTCTGGTTATTCCATGTAGACTTCTTCTTCTAGATCTCCATTCAGAAATGCAAATTTTACATCCATTTGATATACCTTGAAGTCTTGGTAGCATGCAAAGGCCAGAAACATTTTGATAGTTTACATTTTGGCTATAGGCGCAAATTTTTCATCGTAATCAAGTCCTTCGATTTGTGAATGTCCTTTGCAGACAAGTTTGGATTTATTCCTGATTACCTGTCCTTGCTCATTCATTTTATTTTTGAATACCCATTTTGAGCCTATGAAATTTTTCTTAGTGGGTCTAGGAACTAGTTCCCAGGTATTGTTATTCTCAATTGGGTCCCATTATTCATTCATAGCATTCACCCAAGACTTGTCCTTGATGTCTTATTCAAATTTCTTTATCTCTATTTGTGATAGCATGGATATGTATACTTCTTCTGTCTGTTCTGTTAGCTTCCTTCCTGTCTGGACCCCTACTCTCTTGTCTCCAATGATCTGATCTTCTAGATGGTTCTTCTGAGTGTATCTTGAGGAGGCTTTCGATCTCAGTTCATCATATTCTATTGTCTTGCTTGTTTCATCATCATCATCTTGGTTTTCCTCTTCATGGTTGTCTGATGGACTGCTGTAGTTTGTACCTCTTGTATTGTTTGGAAGTTCTTCATCAAATTTCACATCAATGATTTCTATTATTTTTCGAAGAGTATTGTTGTAGCACATGTACCCTTTACTTTTGGATGCATATCCTAGAAATATCCCTTCATCTTCTCTTGCATCAAATTTCCCAAGATTTTCATCATTATTCTTTATGTAACACTTGCTTCCAAAGATTATAAAGTGCTTTATTGAAGCTGGTTTACCATGCCATAGTTCATAGGGAGTCTTGTCACTGCTTGGCCTTAAATGAGCTTTGTTCAAGATATGCACGGCTGTGTGTACTGCTTTTGCCCAGAATGTTTGAGGAATATTACTCTCTTGCATCATGGCTCTGGCTATTTGTTGTACAAACCTGTTTTGTCTCTCTGCTACTCCATTCTATTGAGGTGTCCCTGCAATAGTAAATTGTTGCTTTATCCCATGTTCATTGCATAGGTATGCAAAGTCATAATCTATGAAGTCACCTCCTCTATCTGATTTGATGCATTTTAGCTTGCATCTTGTCTGATTTTCTGCTAAAGCTTTGAATATTTTGAATTTTTCCAAAGCTTCTGATTTATTCTTGAGAAATGCAACCCATGTCATTCTGGAGAAATCATCTATTATCAACATCAAGTAGGATTCTCCACTTGGTGTTTTAGTTCTTGCGGGTCCACATAGGTCCATGTGCACAAGTTGGAGTGGTCTTCTTGTTGATAACTCATCTTTGGCCTTAAAGGATGTGTGGGTCTTTTTACCCAATTGACAAGATTTGCATATGGTATTAGAAGGGATTTTTATTTCTGGCATGTCTCTGACAGCTTTCTTCTTGCTTATTCTGATGATATGATCGAAGCTGAGATGTCCCAATCTCCTATGCCATAACCATGAATCCTCAAGTTTGCTAAGATGGCATGCTTCATCTTCCTCTTTCACTATGTAAACATTACTCTTTGTTCAAACACCTTTGACTAGAGTCTTACCTGTGGTGCTTGATCTGACTTCACAGTCTTGTGCTCTGAAAAAAACTTCGCAGCCTTTATCACACATCTGACTGACACTTAGAAAATTTGCTTTCAGCCCATCTACAAATAGTACATCTTGGGCCTTACCTCTGCCATTATCTAAGTTGACTGAGCCCTTTCCCTTGATTTTTCCTGTTTTATCATTGCCAAAAGTAACATTACCAATTTTATTTTTGTTAAAAGTTATAAATTTTCTTCTGTCTCCAGTCAAATGTTTTGAGCAGCCACTATCTAGATACCATTGGTCTTTTAGGTCTTGAGTAGTTAGAGCCAGGTCGCACTTATTCACCTTCTTTTTCCACTGGAAGCATCCTTTTGTTTGGTATCTTTTGTGAGATGGTGAATCACATCCTCTCAGAGGACATTTGGAAGGCATATGTCCAACTTGATTGCATACACAACATTTGATCATAATTTTTGCAGAATTGTGAGTATGAACAAAATTTATTTGATTCATAAACCTCCTTGAGGTGTTGAACATCAATCTTTGTTCATAATTTATACACTCAATAATTTTATGGCCAAATTCCTTACAATAAAAACAGTAACCATAGAAACTATTTGCATACTTGATGTAAGGTTGTCTTCTCCATTTGTTTGCTTGAGACAATCTCTTCACTGTTTCCATATTTTGCTGCTTTGAGTTACTCCTCCTTGCATGATAGTATGCAGCAATGTGTCCCAGCTTGTGGCAGACATATCAGGTGGCATTCTTCATAGGAGGGAAGAATCTCCTTTGATGGCTTCCAAATTTGACATACTCAGGGGTAAATGAGTCTTTTCCTGTTGTTTGAGTATTTCTTTCATTCTTTGTTATTAGAGGTTTCTTCTAGGTTCTCTCTCCCTCCTTACATATTTCTTATTTGGTAGGGATTATTTGAGCTACTTCATCATCCTTCTTTGATTTTACAAAAATAATCTTTTTGTCTTCCTTTTCTTTGCTTTTACTTGATTCTCCTTCATAGCCTATTCCAGTTATTATCATAAGAGATCTTTGAGCATCCAGAATTTCGTTCAACTTACCACAGCTTGTTGTTTGAGAAGAGTTTATAGCCACTTTCCTTTGAGCATTTTCTAATTTCTTCCCGAGACATACTACTTCTTCTTCCAACTTCTCTTGTTCTTGAGTTTTCTCCTTGATTTTCTTAAGTAACATGTCTTCTATCTTCTTGGCTTCTTCAAGCTCTATCTTTAGCTGCATGAGGACTTCTGAATTCTTTTATTCTCGTACATACTTGAGGAGAATGTCTTTTTGTTTTCTGCACTTGAGTTTGAGTCTATCAATCTCCTCCAGGGCACTTCTTAGCTCCCCTTCAAGGTCGACTTCACCTTCTTCTTCTTCATCTTCTAGCAGGAGTCCTTCAGGTTCTTCTACGACCATCAATAAAATTTAGAGGTTGCTTATTCACTTGAAGGTTCATCTGAGTCTTCAGATGCACTGCTTTCTTGTTGAGCATAGAAGGATTTTCTGCTGAACTTATTTCCTTTCTGCCAGTTATTTGATGTATTTGTCTCTAATTCTTGAGCCGGATTCCTTACTTTCTTATGAGGACACTTAGCAGCATAGTCTCCAACTCTTCCATAGTTAAAGCATTTGAAAGGAAGTTTACCTTTGTATTTTCCTGAGCCTCTATCCAGTTTCTTAACAAATTTAGCCCCTTCTTCATCCGAGCAAGAGCAGATGTCTTCATTTTCTTCTTTCTTCTTTTCTGTTTTAAAGGTTTCCTCCTTCGTACTTGGCTTATTCTGTGGGAGCCTCATCTCATATGTTGTTATATTTCCATGTAGCTGGTTCATGGTCAAGGTTTCCCAATCAACTGTTTCTATTGTACCTTGTTAGAAATCAGAAAGGAGGGAATCTTGTACACTATAATTTTCTGGTGAGGTTTCTCCAAGAGCTTTCATATTGTTATCACTCAGAACTCAAGAAGAAGTCACAACATCTTCATCATCGTTCATTTTAATTTTCAACCGAGCTCTATACTTTGTGGTTTGGCTGTCTTTTACCTTTTATTTCCTCATGTGGTTCTCAAGAGTATCTCAGATAGCCTTGGCAGTCTTACTGTGCATTATTTTGATAAATTCAGCCTCACAAAGTCCACTTAGGATTGGTATCTTGCTATTTCTTATTGCAGCAATCTAAGCTTGCTTTCCGGGCCGCTCTATCAGTACACCAATTCACAGTCCAACCTGGTATTCCTAGAGACATATATGCCTCACTTCATTTTCCATACAGAACAGCACTGGAAGAAGAAAGGCTTATCAACGCTTCCTTCTGACTACTATCCCGGGGGCCTAGACTTCCTTTCAATGGTTAAACTGGTACAAAAGGAACTTGGCTCTGATACCAATTGTTGAATTCTTAGTTAAACTGAGAGGGGGGGGGGGGGGGGTGAATCAGTTTAACACATACATGAGCTTTTTAAATTTTTCATCAACTCATTTACAACATACATGTATGAAGTCAACCTTTAATAGTTTAATAACCCACGACTTTGGATTTAAAACCACAAAATAACATATACAACATCTCTCGACCCACAGTGCTTCCCTCTCACATTTGATGGTTGAGAGGTTATCGCTTTGTTTTGGGATGATATGACAATAATCACGCAACCAACCTGCCCTCCTTTTAACCGCACAAAAGCGCGTGATGACGATGGGCTCCAGCATTAACTGACCCTGCTCATCTAATGGTCATTGTCTTATTGCGCTCCAACCCTTCGATCCTACGGTAATCGCACGATTAAACGATATGAACTTTAACTCTTAGAAGCCATGCGATGAACTGGGGCCCAACCTCTTAACGCACCCTTCTCATCCAATGGTGGGAGGTTTATTGCACCATCCAGGATGATCCGACTACCATAATCCAATATCACATTCATTTCACCGTCGACAGTTAACGCGCAATAGCCATGTGATGAGAGAGGTTTCTCCAACACGCTTAAGACCACGTGTCAGCTCCTGACATATATCGCGTTCGATTTGTAAATACCGCTCATCGTACAAAAGCGATGTGATGAAAACTGTTTGGTGTTCCAAACCCACTACCACTGTTCACAGCGCTCGTGGTTCCTCTCCTTTTCCTCAGGGTTCCATCGTGCTTATATATATATATATATATATATATATATATATATATATATATATATATATATATATATATATATATATATATATATATATATATATATATATATATATATATATATATATATATATATATATATATATATATATATATATATATATATATATGAGCTCTACCTTTTATATATTAACCATTGTTCCGTCAACACTTCAACATGGCACTTCCACATATTATAACGCATGGGTTTATTATCAATATTCTGCATTTCGATTCATAATTCCTTAACACATGGTTTATTTCTTATTTCTTCAATGCTTCAATATATGAAACCTATTTCATTATTATATCAATTCAACATTGATCATTTCACTATTTGATAACGGCTCTGCATCTACCTCCACTGCCATTGTATTCGTTGTCTCCACCTCTGCATCTGTTGCTCGACCTCTGCTTCCACTGCTCGAGGGTTTCATATCTTCCTCTGTATTTTCTGTCGACGCCTCTCTTTTTATTGCCCTATCTCTATTCTTCTTATGCTCCCTGTAAATGCTACCTGCTTTCTTCTCCATTGCCTATGCTGTTGTCCTTTGCCTGTCTCTGCCTCTGCTGCCTCCTTTGCCACCAATGACAAAATTTCCAACACTTGGTCCCATACATCTTAACTACGATCAGTCCTATGTGCATCGACATAACTCTTTGTTCTATCACGTGCTTCCTTTAACCTTTCTCGAATCTTTCTTACCTATTCCTCCCTTTCTTGTAGCAACTCCGACGCAACTATTACTCGGTCGTCAAACTTTTCCCAACTCAATGCCGTCCTGCATGGCCTCCCATATAGAGCTTGATAAGGAGGCATCCCAATGGAACTATGGTAACTATTATTACAGGCAAACTCTACCAATGGTAAGCACCTTTCCCACTGAGTTTTATTATCCATGATGTACATTCTAAGCATGTCTTCCATGACCTAATTTAATCTTTTAGTCTGGTCGTTTGTTTTAGATGATATACAGTGTTCAAGTTAAACTGAGTCCCAAACATTGACAACAAAATTGTACAAAACCTCGATGTAATGCCAAAGTCTCTGTTATAAATGAAATTTGTGGGTAACCCATGTAGCTGAATAAATTTTCTTATGAAAACTCGTGCCACATCAGTAACAACGTAAGTGTCTTTCACTCGGATGAAATGGGCACATTTCATCAGTTTATCCACTACAACCAATATAGCATGTTGCCTATGTTAAATGAGTGGAAAATCCACAAAAAAATCCATATAAATGACCTCCCATATAGAAATGGGGATGCCATGTGGTTGTAGGAATCCTACTAGAAGGCGATGATCAACCTTCACTCATTGACATTCAAGAAATTGGCGAAAAACTAGACTATTTTCTTCTTCATGCTTCCCAAAAAGAAGAGTTTCTTCATGTATGCATACATATTCTTCACTCCATGATGTGCACAATAGAGTGCTCTATGTGACTCATCGAGGATGGTTCTTCTTATACCCCCTTCCTTAGGGATGTACATTCTCCCTTCGAATCTCAATAGTCTATTTGAGTCAGGAAAATAACCCTCAACTTTGGTTCTATTAGCTTCCCTCTCTTGAGTGCTAATATAACCTTCAGATACCAAATATCTTCAAAGAGTTTTCTTTTTTTTCAACACATGTTCCCTCAAATTAGCCCTCAAGGTTACTAGGGAGAATATTTGTGGACTACTGCTTAGTGCATTGGCCACCACATTCTCCTTTCCCTTAATATATGAGATCCATAAATCATACTTACTCATGAATTCACTCCACCTCCTTTGCCTAGAATTCAAATATCTCTGAGTGAAGGGGCACTTCAGGTTCTAATTACCAGTTCTTAATTCAAAGCATCTCCAAACGGAGTTTCAAAGCTAGCATCATTTTTGCTAACTCTAAGTCATATAGTGCATACAAATCTTCATGTTTCTTCAATTTTTATTTTATTTTTATGCATAAGATGATTTCACACTCTCTTGTGTTAAAACGATTCCTAATTATTTCTTTCAAGCATCCGTACAAACTTTGAAGTCCTCCATGTCCAAGACTTGAAGGATTAGAGCACTGGTTGATGATTTTATCAACTCAATGAATACAATGTTATATTCATATTTTCATTCAGGGAAAATTAAAACTTTAGAGACGATTTGAAATTTTCTTTGAAATTTTCTCAAAATTGATGCTACACATTGAAAAGAAATTATCACCTCTACCAAAAAATGGGAATAGGTCAATATGAGTGAAAGTTTACTCAATCATATCATAATATAGTATGGAAATATCAATGACCACAAATGTTAATAATTATTACTAATTTTAACGGTTCTATAATAATTATTCAAAACTTTTAAAATAAAAATTATTAATCTATCTTTACTCACATATATTAACTGTGTCATTAAATTTAAAAAAAAAACAAAATTTCATAAAATTAAAATGGGAAAATAAATTTTATGCTTCAACGAAAAGGATGAATGCTTTAAACGGGACCACCATCGTACAGCGGCCCCCTTGTAGTTAACATACATGGAAGCATGCTGATAAGCCGGCCCCACTAAGTATTATTGACAAGATATTCCATGTAACTGTTTAATCACATAAAAGGGTCGTTGATTGAAATAAAAGTTTCGTTGGTGTAAAATAAATTATGTGTTTTAAAACGAACATTCATAGCATGGCCGGCCATTCATGTTAAAAATATAAATATAAATAAATAAATAAAAACGATAAATAGATCAATCCTCAACGTTAACTAGATTCGTGATTTTGCAATGGATACCATGAAATGTTATGAGATTAAGTAGTGCCCATTGCATTTTTTTTTCATTTTTTAAAATTAAAACAAAAGCCACCTAAAATATACATTGAGTTGTGGCCAAATCTTAGCATGCATTCGGTAAATGGCTCTTCAAGTCTGTAACGTGAATAATTATAAGAAAATCTAGAAGCAGCTAGAAGTAAATCTAGAAGTAGTTACGTGTGCCAAAAGAAAAAAGACCGTAAATCTAGGAGTAGCTACATGTGCCAAAAGAAAAAGCCGTAGTCTAACTAGCCAGAGGAATCGCCCTGAAAATCATGAAAATTCCGATAAGATTTTCAGAAAATCCGGCAGGAATTTTTCTAAATCCATGTTATAACCATCAAAGTTTAATATTTTGGGTGTCCTACAGGTTTTTGATGGTGCTGAATCCATTTTCCAATGTCAAAATCAAGATTCAAACACTGTTTCTGCAAGATTTTTAAATTTTTTTAAGCTCGGATTCTGGCCAATTTTGACCATCCGGGCAATTCCTCCGGCTCGTTAGACGACTCCAAAGAAAAATCCCAAGGATGATGTTCAAAGTTAAAGATTTTTTTAGTAACCCAATGCAAACACCTGTCATGTCATGTTCCACATTTGGAGGCGAAGCTTATTTTCCAATCCATCGGCTCAGAAATGCACATTTCTTAGTCTTACAGTGGGCATTTTCTGCCTCGGCATTTATAGACCATGGACTAGGAAATAAGCCTTCTCTGCATTCTATAACAAGCAATCTTTGTGACTGTTACCAATGGATGGGACAAGTTCTTTCTTGGTCTTTATCTTTTATCTTAATATTGACAGTCTCTGGTTAAAATAAATATAAAAAATAAAATTGAAATAAACAAAATCAAAATAAATAAATAAAAATTACCACCACGACCAAAAAAAACGTTGTATTTCAGATTTTGCTTCATTTTCTCATTGGTTTCCTCATATTAATTGAGGGCGTTGTATCGTTCTTTGCCTCATTGGTGGTTGCCACATATTCTGTCACAAGATATGTGGAAATAGGTTTGGTAAGAGGTTTTGTCATCACCTATTTGGGAGGAAGCTTTTTTTGCAATGTTGGATTTTTCATTTGTGCTGCGAATATTTATGGAACAATATTTAAAACTAAAGAAAATATGGCTATTGCGACACCACAAATGATATAAAGGTAATGGCTATGGAGTTGAAATTCCACCGTCACAGTAAAATTTCAGTGCTCAAAATTTCACGGATAACAGAAATCATAAAGAAAAACAATGGTTCAGTCTAAATTCACAGCTTGTACTATGGTTTCTAGTTTGTGGTCTTCTCTTGTCTATTAGAAACATTATTAGAACAAGAAAAAAAAAATTATAAATTTAAAAATGAAATAAGAATTAAATTGGAAATCGAACATCTTTAAGTTTCAGAAACAAAACTGCTTGAAGAAATCTGAACACTGCGTGGACAAAAGGCATTGCTGCAGCAACGAGGTCCAGAGAGTTTGGGTCTCCAATCGGATTTCAAACAATTTGAAGCTGAGGAATGCGGAGAATATTATTTGCACTCAAGGGTACCATATGGTTCTTGCAATGGAAGGCACACTAATTTATCAAATGACTTCATTCATCCAGTTAACCCGGGTTCATTAGCTTCTGCGTGATCTCCTTTTGGCCTGAACAGAGGTTCGGAATGCCGGTTTACATTACAGGGTCAGTCTCTGCTACATGGAGCCGATTTAAATTGCTCTTCCCCTTGCAAATTTCTTGATAGCTTGGCGCTTGCGCGCAGGGTCTTGACAGTTGGTGCTTTGATGCTCGGCCTTCGGGCTTATAGTTCACTTGGAGATTTGGCCCGAGAGCAAATATTTTGATATGGATGGACATAGTCAAATGCTGTTAGTTTGTCAGGCTTCGGAATTGGTCAGTCAACACCCTCTCCCAAATATGAGCTTTTTGGAAGGCGGTGAATCTGAGTTAATTCGACTGTCAACCGATCTGGTCCTCTCCGTCCCCCACAGTTGTAAAACCCGATCCTAAACAACATGAGGCTCTGAAAAAAATTTCGACACCTTTGGAGGAATTAAAGTCATTTGGATGTTTGGAAACTACATTCAAAGGTTCGAATCAAGGTCAATAGAAAGAACACTAAGGGAGATTCAAACGTTGTCAAAACGCCATAGAGAACCTTTCAAGGATAAACTGCAGTGTGCATTAAAAAAGGGAGTCATTCCTGCAGGAAAGATACTGAAGTTATATAAACAAAACAAATCCCTCACCCCAACCTCGATAGGAACCAGTTAATAGTTGGCCAGGAAAGAAGTCAGGAGTGTGAAAAAAATTAATCACAGGGAGGAAAAGGTATAATCTTCAACTCTAGTCAGGGCCAACTTCCAACCTGCATCAGTGGGTTATATGAGAATTATAATCTTCCATTGGGTTTTATTTTCCAAGAAGAATGAAAAGGAGGTGAGGACCCGGTCTTAATTGCAAATCGGGCTAAACAACAATTTACAGTTTCAATACAAGCATAACCGCTCTCACACTAATTTGGGCTCTGATTAATTTAATTTGGGCTGAAGAAAATAAATTTTATAGTATTTTGAAAATCTTTGTAGGCAGGAATGAGCACTTGTTTATAGCAGTGATAAAATATTTGGTATCAATCAAGGAATAAGTTTTAACACTTTAACTTAATAGACTTCAACAAATATGCATGCTAGGGCTTATAGGCCTCAAGCTTAGTTCCTATACTATATGTGGACTTTTAACTAAACCAAATATATCATTGAAATTAAACACAATATGAAGGTGAATAAAATATTTCTATCTCAACATCTATTTGATGATAATATACAAGTAAAAGTCATTTATAACATATTAAAGAAATTCATTTCTTTTCTTTTTCCAGAAATTTATATAAGTAATTAGCAATTGAAGAATACCTGTATCACTCACTCGGTTGAGATGCACCTCACTTTTGTTGAGATGCTCTTGCTGGGCTATTTGACTAGATTTACCTCCCAGCCAACTAGGATTGATTTTCTAGCCCAGGAAACCTCCACAGGCTCCCTAGCCATTCGAGCCCAAGTCCAACTAGTTGTAGTGTGTCCAAGTGGGAATCAACACCCTCCAATTCCAAACAAGACCGAGAATCCTCCTCAATGCCAAAACAAGTCCAAGAATCCTCCTCAATGCCCAAAAAAGGCTAAGAATCGTCGTCAATGCCACAACAGGACCAAAATCTTCCACAATGCCAAACTAGACCAAAATCCTCCCCTTTCCTCTCATCCTCCTTCCCTTTTATATCTTTTCCACTCATCCACTTCAACTACTTGCCATTAATTTCATGACTACCCCCTATCCTTCTCATTTATTAACATTGACTTTCCTACCATATATAGATATTTTATTCAAAAATAAATGGGAGAAGACCAAAATGTAAATTGAGATGACATATTGGATGTACAAAATCTAGATATTTGATTTTAGAATTAAATGAGGGAAGATCATACCTTATCTACAAGTTAAATTGAGATGACATATTGGATGTACAAAATCTAGATATTTGGTTTTAGAATTAAATGAGGGAAGGCCATATCTCATCTACAAGTTATATTGAGATGACATATTAGATGTATAAAATATAGATATTTGATTTTAGAATTAAATGAGGGAAGGCCATACCTTATCTACAAGTTAAATTGAGAAGACATATTAGATGTACAAAATCTAGATATTTGATTCTAGAATTAAATGAGGGAAGACCATACCTCATTTAAGATTTGATTTGAGAAGACATATTAGAGATGAAATAAATAATAAAGGTCATACCAATAAAAATAAAATAAAATTACAATTTCACAAGTGTAGATATTATACAAAGACTATAAGTCAGTATTCACAGATTAATTAAAAGCTAATCAAAATTTTCCTTATGGGATCAAGTGGGGCATTACAATCAGAGTGTCGATTGTGGTAAAGCGTGAGAGACTACAAGAAAGGATAATTCCTCACGCTGTAGGTGGAGAAATCCGATGGAATCCATACATGTTTTGGCCTAGTGATCTGGTGGAGATCATGGTAAATCCTATTATGACATGTCCATTACTTTGTCCTAGTGATTTGGTGGGCATTACGGTAAATCCTAATTTCTGTTGATGAGGGTTTGGTGTCTTAGCGTTGAGATTCCCTAGTTGGTTCTTTTAGTTTGAATCCCACATTCATGCTTGGAATATGGCATAGGGATGATTGGCTAAAGAGAGATTTGGCTCAACCAATATATGGTCGAGTGGAAGATGGTAGTCCCATCTCTAGTTGGTTTTTACATTCATTAATGAGTAGTTCAATTCCTTGGTATTTGATGAGAAAATTTATTAGTTTATATGTGTATTCTATGGTCGTTGTATCTTTGGATTTCTATTGTAATTATGATGGTTATAAGCATGTATTTTGACAATGACGATGTATGGCTTTCCCCATGTTTTTATTTGTAATTGAATGCACAATGTATCTATGGTTAAATAGATGGTAATGCAGATAATGATGTAAGGGAGAAATGCTTCTTAGCGATTCTCAGATAAGTATGAGACCCCTATGATCTGATATGTTATTTATACTTCTAGATTTCATGTTTGTGAAATGTTTGACGAAATGCTTATCATGGCTTCCAAGTGTCTAGATGAGTCCTTATTGATGTAATTACTTTATAATCATTGTTCTATTGTTACAAATCATTTCTGACCTTGTCATGAAGTTCTAGGTAGTGAATGGGTTATGCGCCTTAAAAAGTGGCTCAAATCCCATAAACGTTGGCACAACACTTGGTATTTTAGTCCCTAGACCATAGCATACTGGCTTGTGCATCCGTCTAGATCCTCCCAGATACAAGAAGGTAGGATTTAGCATGTGTCTAGAGGTTAAGGATCTCAAAAGGTTAGTGGAACCCATGCAAAAGATGCCTGAATGATTGGGTTGGCTTGTGGGGGTGTTATTGTTGATGTACAATGTTTGTATGATATGTTTCCATCGATTCCACTTCCTTAAGGTAAACTAGGAGATTCAATCTCATCATAGTAGCCTCTCGTCACATGTTTACACTGATTGAATTGTTACTTGGGTAAATGTGGGAAGAGGGTGTTACAGAATGGTATCAGAGCATGGTTCAACCCTTGAACTGGATGGGCAGTTTGTTGGTCATTATTTTCTGTTGGTCACATATTTATTTCTCCTAGCTATGGCCTGTGTGTTTGTTGAATCCACATAGTGTTGGTCATGGTTGTAGTAATTCCACCATATGTGTATACGGATGTTGATGTTGTGGAATGTGTCATCATGAGTGTATGGTTGGTTACATGCTATTCATATACATCAAGTGCTTACATGTATTTTCCATGTGATTTTAGTTACATGTTCTTACATGTCGTTCAATATGTTTTCTGGGTATGATTAGTTACATGTAGTTGCATGTCATCATGAGTATTATCCGTGTATGCTTGGTTACATGTTACTTATTCTTGTGTATTTTCCATGCTTTTGATTGTGTATTATTTACATACCTATGTATGGTTGATTTCGTCATGCATGAGGTTATAGAATGTGTAGTGTTATGGTCATGTGGTGATGACTAAACTCTAGCTATAGTGATGCTTAGTTGATTGGTACATTCATTTTTATATGTCTATATGATGTTATTATTATGTTTATATATGTATCACACTGGTTGGATGATCTTGCAGATTAGGCATCCTCCAAAAATTATTCTAAGGTACATTGGTTATTTATGATTTGGTTTGGCTGATTTATTATGCCTTATAGGAAAGAGAGAAAAATGAATAGAATGATGGTAGACTAAAAATACTCTCCCTATGAGTCAGATGAGTAGCATGGTGGGTGCTCTTCTGATTTGGCAGACCCAAACAATGAGTTCTAAGGCACACAATGATATTATAATATTGGCACAAGAGAAACAAACAGAGGTTAATACAATACTTCTCTAGAGCTTGTCAGAATTGCAGTAACAAGGGCTACTTCAGATTATCCATGGACATGAGGAACGACCTAAGGGGGCATATGAAAATAGATCTCCTGCTATACACAAGTCGGATAGAGCTCACATAATGATAGATGGCAAGTTGTTGGACACTTCAAATAGGAGGGGTGATGAATACATGTACTATTCTAGTTCTTGTTTGCATTGGCATCAAGATCGTCATCATTATCATATTCATAGGAGGAGTGACAGGGGATACTTGCGATATGAATTTAAGAAATCAAATCCCCCTAATTTTGATGGAGATTTTCAGAAACTAGAAGATGCAGAAGCTTGGATACTAGGGATGAAAAAAATTCTTTGAGTTGCATGACTACACAGAAAACATGAAGGCCATAATTTCTATCTTCAACTTGAAAGGTAAAGCAGACATTTAATGGGAAAATGTGAAGTGTGTCAGAGACATCAGGACAAAGGGCTTGAGTTGGAATGAGTTCAAAAGGATTTTAAGGAAGAAATATTTGACTAGTACATCCTTCAATTTTTGGACAACACATATTACAGTGTTATTCATTTGTGAAAAAAAAAATTGACTAGTTCTATATATGGGGGAGATGTGTATTTATGAAAAAAATTCATAAATTTCTTGATGGTTTTCGATAATGTGTTGGCTATCATAGTTACTAATCTTAGTGGGTTCTGACTCTAGAGTACCTGAATCTTGGATAACAGCAAATTGTTCAAAATTTTCCATTCTCAATAAAATCACAAAATTGACATCTAGAATATTATATTGTTGAACTTGAGTTGTTGAAAAAATGGATTGACTTACTAATTTGTTATAATTATTAAAAAATATAATATTGTCTACATCTCATGACACATTAAAAATAAAAAAATATGCTCTCATAGATATTCAGATATGTCTACAAAATGCACAAGAAAAGATTGATTTTTTGCAGTTGGAGTCTCAGCTACAATAAGAAGAATTACATCAGTGGAGTCATCATTCTGAACCTGTTTTTGTTCAGAATATTGAAATAGACTCCCACAATCAACAAATCAATAATGTTGTGATTGATTCATATTCAGTGCCTAGTTCAAAATTAGATTTGTATTCAAATGCAGATGTTAACACTTCACTTCCCAAGCCCATCATCAGACCTTGGGAAGAGCTTGTCCATAATAAGCATAGAATAGGTCTTGGATATGACAAGGATTTGTCCTTTCATATTCCGGACTACTACAAGCCCATAAAATTTCAGAATGCCAAATTTCTTTATGACAGTTCACCTTCAGCTGTTCCAGATCCTTCTCCTCTTCTATAACAATAAGAATAGATTGTAGAATGCCAACACTATGATCGATTTGGCCATATGAAATATCACTGTTTCGACCTTCACCCATGTAAATGTGGTTGGCACACCCATTCTTCACACATATGCTTTAGAAACAAGCCTCCTATAAGAACAAAGATTCATATTGGATGGATTGCTTCTTGGAAATGGGCCTTAACATCCAAGAAGATTATTAAGTCATATGTCAGAACTTGTTCTAGAATATTGAACAATATTGTAGTTGGGTTTTTCCATCATCTCACCTTGTACCTGACAGGGGGGAAAATGGTGGTCATCTAGAAGCTTGGAAGCCACATCAAGTGAGCCTGAGCCACAAATTGTCATTCCAGATTCAGAGTTGTAGCCAGAGACACAAAACTTCAAGTGAGCCTGAGCCACAATCTCTCATTCTAGATTCAGAGTTGTAGCGAGAGACACAACACTTCAAGAGAGCCTAAGCCACAATATCTCATTTCAGATTCAGAGTTGTAGCCAGAGACATGGATGTCCATGAGCATTCCTTTGGTTCATGGACAACCTTAAATCACCTATGCGAGGTTGATATTCTTCCTCTTCAAAGAATTCAGAGCACTTCCTCTGGCAGAAGACTTCATCTTCTTGCCAATTTTGGAAGAGTTCTAGGAAATGCATCAAGCATCCTACAGTTGGTGGTCATGCTTAAACCATAACAGGTTGTAGACCTCCCTTCTTCTATATTGAAGGCCTCCCTCTTCAAATATGAGGGAAACTTCCTCTAGCAGAAGCCCTCATCTTCTTGCTAGATCTAGAAGAGTTTCGAGAAAACACTAACCATTCTAGCGTTTGTGGTCATCCTTAAACCACCTCTTTATGCCAACATTTCAGAGATCTGATTCAGCCTAAGTGTTTCCATGCATACTTTTCAGATTTTTATTACCACTCTCTTCTTGGACTCACACATAACCCTTCGGACTAAGGGGGGGAATGTTGGACACCTAATCCTCTATGGGTAGGTGTGGAAGCTGAACAGTCACAAAAGGAGTCTAAGTGACCTTGGAATGTGGAATCCAAGAGTCACACCAATGTAATATAAATGTACATCTATGGTGAATAATAAAATAACTCACGTTTATCTTTTCCTATGTTATCTTTTTCTGCATATTCCCGCCTAGTATATTCACTGAGTTTAACAACTAGGTAAGGGCATTATGAGTTTGTTGTTCTGTTCGACATATGTTTTAGTGGTGTTTTGACATATTTTTTGATGTGATGTTCAGGTATATGTACATATGTGTATGGATGTAAATACCTCCATGAGCTATGTTATAAAGCACCAATAAGCGATATGGGTGTCATGCCATTACAATTGTCATCTTGTTATATTGACATGTTGGTTTTCCTTTCAACAGGGTGATTATTATAATACTGCATCAAGCTATGTTATAAATATCCATGGGAAGTGTGTTTTCTTTTCGGCGGTTTTGCTGAGGTATATGTGTGGTTGAACATTAAGGATGATGTCCCCCAAGGGGTAGGGTTCTGTAACAACCTGGTGAAAATCACATGTAATAAAAGTTAAAAATAATAACCACGGTTCATGGGACACATATTCCAAGTTAAATGTTGGGAAAAAATCCTAGTGGGTGTTCATTTCGGCTAATATGGCTAAGGACATTGGAAAAGGTAAAGGGATATGAAAGAGGAAAATTAAGGAAAATAATGTAAAATGAAGAAAATAGAGGCCTTATAAATAAAAAGGTGTTTGACGGTTAGTTGGTACCTTTTATTAGTTCATTTTTGGATTAATCTCATTATTATCTCTCTCTCTCTCTCTCTCTCTCTCTCTCTCTCTCACACACACACACACACACACACACACACGCTTTGACACTTAGAGTTTCTTGGAGCACTTTGGAATTGGATCAAGAAAGGAAAAGAGCATAGGAGGAAGGAAGGAGCAAGCAAGGAGGTGCAGGATGAAGAAACTACAACAAGATTTTTTATAGATATGGATTTTCATGTGTGATTTTCTTTCCACATTTGGCATGCATGGTATTTCATGCGGTTCTTCTCTGTCCTTGCATGGGTTTCGCCAGCCGTTACAATGTTTTCACCCTAGGCCATTTTCAGATAGACATGCTATGGTGGAGTTATCATGTTTTGGTTGAGTTGAATTGCTAGATGGTTTCGAAGGTGAGTGAGGTGGATCTGTAAAATGATAAGAAACATGGCCTAGTAACCCATTAACTAGACTTTGGGTTGTGGTAAACCGAGATAATGTGTTGCCTCATTGCGCCTAGGAATCCTCAACCAATGAATGGTAGGATATATGATAAAGACTAGAAGCATTTTTTTTTTCATCAAGCCTAATAATCTCAGGTTGGGATATATGGTAAATACTGGAGAGTATGTATTGGTTTAGGGCCTAGTAATCCATTGATCATATTGTGGATTACGGTAAAGCTTGAGGGACTAGAAGACACAAAAATTCCTCATGGTGTAGGTGGATAAATCCAATGGCATCCATTCTTGTTTTTTCCTAGTGATCGGGTGGAGATCATGCTAAATCTTGTTATGACATGTTTATTTCTTTGACCTAGCGATTTTTTGTGGATTACAATAAACATTGATTTCTATTGATGAGGGTGAGGTGGTTTAGCCTCAATATTCCCATGTTGGTTCTTTTGGTTTGAGTCCCACATTCATGCTTGGAATATGACATGGGCATGATTGGATGAGGAGAGATTTGGCTCAGCCAATCTATGGTTGCGTGGAACGTGGTAGTCCCATCTCCAGTTGGTTTTTACATTCATTGATGAGAGGTTCATTTCCTTGGTATTTGATGAGAAAATGTACCAGTTCATATGTGGATTATATGACTTTTGTGTCCTTTGATTTCTATTATTATTGTGCTGGTTATAAATGTATATTGAGAGTGATGATGTATGGCTCTCCCCATGTTTTTACTTGTAAATGAATTCATAATGTATCTATGGTAAAATAAATGGTAATGCAGCTAATGATGTAAAGGGAAAATTCTTCTTACTGATCCTCATATAAGTATGAGACCTATATGCTCTGTTATTTTTTTTATACTAGTAGCTTTCATGTTTGTGAGATATTTGATGAAATCCATATCATGGTTAGTAGGGGTCCAGATGAGTCCTTGTTGATGTAATTTATTTAGCATCATTTTTTTGTTGTTACAAATTATCTTGGAACTTGTCATGAAATTCTAGGCAGTGAACTGGGTTTTGGGCCTCAAAATATCGCTCAAATCCTAAGGACGCTGTCACAACACTGGGTAATTTAGTCTCTAGACATTGGCATGCAGGCTTGTGCATGTGTCCAGAGCCTCCCAGAGGTAGGAATGCAAGCTTGTGCATGCGTCTAGAGGTCCAGGTTAGTGGGATCCATGTGCAAGATTCCTGAATGATTGGGTTGGTTCCTCGGGGTGTTAATGTTGACTTACGATGTTTGTATGATATGTTTATGTTTATTCCACTTCCTTAAGGTCACATAGGAGGCTTAATATCATGATAGTAGGGTCTTGTTGCATGTTTACTCCAGTTGGCCACTTACTTCGGTAGACATGGGAAGAGGGTGTTACACTTACGTAGAAGTAAATAAACTCCATCTCATTGAGTTATTGGGTTCAATGAACAATATATCAAATCAAAACATACACAAAAACACAAATATATATATATATATATATATGGTCATCAGATTTTTATCATTAAAGTTACACAAACTTACCTTATTTGTCCAGCATCCTCCAATCTCAATTGTTGCCATAACCAATATCCTCTACTATTATAGTGCTTCTATAAAAAAATTCACCTTGTTCTCATGGACCAAATTCGAAACTTCTCTCTAATGTATATAGGACTTATTTGTCCTCCCTCTTGTAATCTCACCCTTCCTCTTAAAATATTTAGGCCGCAATCAATATTGTTTTTCTTAATTAAAAAAAACATGAAACTAACTTTGATCTTAAAATCAATGCATGCTCTTCCCTTCATCTAAAGAACTATCATCGCGAATTATACCAATGATGGGTACCTCAAATTAAATAAGAAGCTATTATACTCCAAGGCCTAATATCAATCTGACCATGAAATGATCATCTTATGGAACTTCTCGCATCAACATACATGGGTTATATTCATTCTACTAGCTACTTATTTGTGGCAATAGTTTGGATATTATATTCATTAAACTTAAATTTTACATTATCTGCGCATACCAATTAAGAGTTATAGTGCAAAACTCAAAAAATAATTTAAAGAGAAAAAAAACTTAGCTAGAGATCATTTCCAGCTATAACACTTTGTACATACTAAGTAATTATTTTGAGCCCACACTATTTCTCCTAAACCGATTCTTGATCCATTCAATCACCACCCTACAAAATGTGCCCATCACATTGCCTAGTAGTCTTTGCATGCTTGTACTCTACAGTATCAAGTAGAATCAACCTCTTGCACAACCATTAATGGCAACCCTATCTCCCAAAGAAACAAAATTTTGGTCTAGATATCACGCATAAACTGTTGAGGCTAAAATGTAATATATCGTAAGGTAAGTTCACTAACTACATCAAATAATAGGTGTAATAGACCAATATATTTAGACTTTCTAGTCCATGAGTCAAACAATCCTAAATAGGAAACTCCCCCACAATGGAAAATACACTACAAGGAAAAGACCCTCTAGCGGATATTTTTTAGGAACCCCTTATAAAAATACCCCAGAAATCCACTTCTAGTAGAGGTTACTAGAGGAGGTTGGAAAGTGAAGGTGTTTGTGGATGTATTTCATTCGATATGCTTATCACCATAAAATGCACCAGTGCGTTCAACATGAGAAAGCACTAGTGCACATAAAACATCGGCACACCGACACCATGCGTTCCATACATACCCTCCCGGTGCATTTCATTTATGTAGCGGACCAATCCTTTACAACACTTCCACACCAGTGCCTCATAAAAAGTATACAAAAATAGAAAGAACCTGGTTTCGTATGAAGAAAACGCACCGATGTGCCCATAAACTCTGCGCACCAGAATGAGGTTAAATAAAAAAAATTACAGCAAAAAAACTGCACAAAACATTGGGACACTAGACACCTGCACTCCGTACACACCCGTATGATGCGTTTTATTACTGTAGAGCCCTGGTGCTTTATGAAGCATCCGCACCGATGCCTCAAAAAAAGTGCACGAAAATAGAAATTTCCTGGCGCGGAATGATAAAAATGCACCGGTGTGCCCATAAACCCCGCGCACTGGAACGAGGTTAAAAAAAATTATGGCCAAAAGACTGCACAAAACATTGGCACAACGAACACCGTGTTCTTCGTACACACTCGCCCAATGCATTTTATTATTGTAGCGCCCCGATGCTTTACAGAGAATCTGCACTGGTGGCTCAGTAAAAGTGCTCAAAAACATAAACCACCTAGCGTGGAATGATGAAAATGCACCGGTGCGTCCATAAAACCCTGGGCATCTGAACGAGGTAGATAAAAAAAAATTACAGCCAAAAAATCGCACAAAACATTGTCACATTGGACACCGTGTGCTCTGTACACACCCTCCCAGTGCATTGTATTACTATAGCGCACCGGTGCTTTAAAAATTGTCTTCACTGGTGCCTCATAAAAAGCGTGCGGAAATAGAAACTACCCGGTGTGAAATGAGGAAAACGCACCAGTGTGCCTATAAAATCCCACACACTGGAAGAAGGTTAAAAAAAAAATTACGGCCAAAAAACTGCATTTTTCACTTTTGTCAGTGCTACAGAGCTCTCAAGTACTGGTGCAATATATCCTTGTCTGAGCCGCCATGACATCGGTGCTCCCATTTCAGTCATTTCACACACTGCTATTGTGCATTTCCCACCAATGTCCAGCTTGAATTTTGAAAAACGGTGGTCAAATTTTCTTTTGTAAATTCTCCAGCCAATATGCCTCCTCGACGAGCAAATGTATAGGTATTTTTCTTTTTTTTCCATACTTAAGCCTTTTAGCGGATTAGAATTTCAAATAATCTTAAAATTAACCATCTAAAAGGATTTTTATTTATTTATTTTTTTTCTCTATCACGCGGTGTGCTCAAACCATTTGGCTCGCACCAGTTTGTGGTGCTGCCTGTAAATTTATAGGCTGCACTGTAGCTGGTGCTAACAGTATCCACACCGGTTCTGGGGCAGTACCAGTAGGTGCACCGTGTTATTTGAATTTTTTTTAAAAAGTGCGGTACAGTAGTTTACCAGGCGACACCATTGACAATGTGCAATAGCGGCAACACAGTGCGTTGACTAAATTATCCGACCCAGGGTGGGTAATGTGGTCAACGCACCGTGTTGCCACTATTCCACTTTGTCAATGGTGTGGCCTGGTAAACCAGTGGTAATGGTATCTGCACTAGTTCCTGAGTGGTACCAAAGGTGCACCATGCTATTATTTTTTTTTTTAAAGTGCAGTGCGGTCGGTTATCTGGCCACACTGTTGACCTAGTGGAATAGCTACGACATAGTGCGTTGACCAAAATAGTAGCCCTGGGATGACTATTTTTGTTAGTTCATAGCTTTCCATATTTTTCCTGCATCAACGATGTGGCCTTGTAAAAGGCCACACCGTTCACTATGTCACGATGGCAGGAGGTCGGTCCGCTGACTTAACTATATGCCCCGAGGCATATAGTTTTATTAGCGCACTGCCATCCTGACACCGTACATAGTCAACGGTGCGCTATAAATTTTTCTGGAGCACTGTCCCCGGGGCACTTAATATTATTAGCTGCATCGAGGTCGGTACACTCTAGAGAAAGACGCATCGGGACTAGTGCGTGATTGTGTTTTTGGCACACTCACTGCTTTTTTATTTTGGTTTCAAAAAAAATTATGTATGTATATTTCTAAATACATGTCTCATTTAATAAAAACATTGTGTTTAATATTTCAATCATTCAGAGACGTGAAAAGAGAGAATAAGGGGCACATAACAACAACAGGCGAAGCAATATAACATGGTTCACCTATAGGAGGCACAAGAGAGGGGGAGAGATGCGTACCCTCGCCCTATTATAGAATCTACGAAGGGGATCTTAAGGCAGGTAGGTCTCCTCAAGTTCTATGAGGAGGCTACTTCGCTAAATTTCCATAGTTTGTTTTTGAGACATCTTATCCGAAGGTGGAATGCCCAGCAACAATCTTTCCAGGTTGGTATCAACCAATGATACATGCCCACTCAGGAGGATATATACTTCATTATAGGGCTATCAAGGAGATGGGTGGATTTTCGCTTGTTCCCAGAGGTTCTAGCTGGCTATGTAGCAGGGAGTTAGCTAGTTTACTCCTAGAGATACATTAGCAAAAATGTATTCTCTCCTATAGAGTTTTGGGTTGCTGGAGGTCAGTTACATATTGGGGCATTTGTTAGGGAGGATATGTAGTGTCCCTCACCATTTCGACCATTTCACACAACACCAGTGATGGGAAATTCATTAGTTGCTCACTTATATATTATGTTGATTCCTTAGTATAGGAGCCATGACTTGTCAGGTAATTTGCCATTTTTTTGTGGCAGTTATGTATAGCCTTAGATAGATGCTCATGCACAAGGGAGGGTGAACTTCCCTTTTTCTTCAGAGATTTTATTTTTTATTTTTTGAGAGGTTTCCAAAGATGAGGCCTACTTTTCTTCGGCAACCTCATAGGATGATGTTTGAGGCACGTATGCACATGTGGGGGTAGATGATGCCCAAGAGGGGCGACACTGATTTTTTTGTGAGGATTGATCTAGGTGGATATTGGTGGCCACCCACCTATTCCACTTGGCCCCCCACCATTGTCTCTTTCATTTTTTTCAGTTTCGGCATAACTTACTATTTTTAGCAGTTTTTTGGGTCCTAAACTTCCGGAGCCGTTTTGAGGCCCTAAACAACGTTTTTTGGGCATCGCGCCGCCAGCAAATTTGATCATCAAATTTGTCTCGAAAGTTGTTATAGAGCTTTCTAATGATGTATCATGTGCGTCAAACGGAGATAGTATGCCAAAGTTACGTCCCTGGGAAGTTGAAACACCAATTTACCCAAACTGGGCCCATAGTTTTGGCGCTTCATCTCGTAGGGTTAGGGTTTTGGGATTTTTAGGGTTCTCCATTGTTTCTCAATAATAAATAGGCCCTCAAGCCTCATTGTAACGTAGTTCAGAGGCCTGTAGCTGCCACATCTCTTCTTAGAGATAGCTACCAGTGCCCTGGCTAGTTTTATTTCCATTATGTCTGTAAGCAAATTTCAGTTCTTTGATATTAATGAAATGAAGTGTTATTTCCGCTGCATCTCTGTATTTATGGTTATGTGGTTATTATTTTGTGTTCCTGCATAAATCCGGATCAGTGGTATCAAAGCGGTCTGCTTTTTCTCGATCCTTTTTTGCATGTCCCCAACGAGGTCGGGGTATAAGGAGCTAGGGCTTGATCTGGTGGAACCTTTGCAAGATCAGCCTCACAAACCTCGACGGACGCCCATGGGGGACGAAAAGAAAGATGAGGGAGCAGGAGATCTTATCAAAATGTTGCTCAAGGAGGCCTCAAAAAACAAAGGAACGCGATGATGGATAGCTTTGCTCAGATCCTTCAACGGCTGCCCACCGGCAGCACATCTGCATCCGGTAGCCACTCTGGAGTTGCGAATCCCTTTAAGGTACAAGTAAATTTTGACATTCCCATATTTGAGGGTCAAATAGACACAGATGCCGTAGATAGATGGTTGAATCTATTAGAAGGATATTTCTCTGTTCATGACTTTTCAGACCGGGAGAAGATTATTTTTGCACTCCTCAAAGCTACCCCCCATGTTAAGGACTGGTGGGAAACCTACTGTGAGAACAAGGACCAGACAGAACCCTCTCTGTTCTCGGCTGTACCAACTTGGAATTCTTTTCGAGACGCCGTCAAGGAACAGTACTATCCCGTGGGAAGCTATGAGGACAAGTACATACAATGGACCACGCTGCGACAACAAAGGGATCAAGATGTGCACGAGCTGACGAATCTGTTCCATACCCTGCGCACAAAGTTGGGTATCAAAGATTCAGAGAAACATTTGGTGCTAAAGTATCGCAGCTGTCTGCACAGATACATTCAGGAGGAAATGGAGTTCCTCAACATCTCCTTGCTTGGTACGACATACCGGTATGCTGCCAAGATTGAGCAGAAATTCAAACAGAAGAAGCGAGACTTTGGATCTGCGAATCAAAAGCAAGGGAAAGGTGCTTCCAAACCGCAGAACAAAGGACAGAGCCAAGGCATGGCGGCTAAAGAAAACCCGTCAAAGCCACAAGAAAATAACAACACCGCAAAGCCAAAGAAGGACACGGGAAAGTGGTGTGAGTTCCATAAGAGCTCCACTCACAACACAAGTGAGTGTCGGGCCAAGCAGTCGCTAGTGGCCGAGATGAGGGCTTCTGAGTCAGATGCATGCTCTGACTCCGAATCAAAACCTGAAAAGGCGAATGAAAAAGGGAAACAGATTATTGATGCGGAGCCCAACGCCACTGTTGCCACTGCAAAGATCCAAAAGGAGGAACCGGAAGATCCAAAGGAGGAGGAACGTCTCTTCCACTCCCAGATGTGGGTAAAGGGCTCCCCGGTACAGTTCATTGTCGAAAATGGGAGCCAAAAGAACCTCATTTCAGCAGACACCGTGAAGCGGTTGGGCTTGCCGACCACAGCTCACCCACATCCATACACCATCGGGTGGTTTCACCAAGGACGAGATCTCCGCGTCAGCCGGCAGTGTCGCCTTCCCTATAGCATCAAGCCCTTCACGGATGAGGTATTATGTGACGTTGCTCCTATTGATGTTTCTGATGTATTATTAGGACAACCATACTTGTGGAAGCGTCATGCTGTGTATGAGTCTCGACCTCGTGCTATTATTATTACTTTGGGAAATAAGTTGTACAGGATACCAGAGGTACCACCTCCTACGACTATCTCTTTGGTTACTACAAAACAATGCAGTAAGCTCATTTCCCAAACCAAGAAATTCATTTTCCTGATGATCCGCCCCCAGGGCAAGAAGAAGACTGTGGCCACGACCTCCAGACAGGGCCCCTCTGCACGACAACAACAAATGGATAAGGTCATGGAGGAGTACGAGGACATCTTCACCTCACCCACAGGGGTTCCTCTGCACTGCCAGGTCAAGCACCCGATTGATCTGACCCCAGGTGCGCCACTACCCAATGGACCGATCTATCGACGCTCTGTTATGGAAAATGATGAAATCAAGAGGCAGATTCAGGAGCTGTTGCAGAAAGGTCACATCAGACCAAGTTCATCGCCCTGTGGGAGCCCGATCGTGTTGGTACGGAAGAAGGATGGGACGTGGAGACTCTGTATTGACTATCGGGCGCTGAACAAGATCACTGTCCGGAATAGGTACCCAATCCCACGGATTGATGACCTTCTCGACCAACTCCAAGGTGAAAAATATTTCAGTAAGATCGACCTGAAGTCTGGGTATCACCAGGTACCAATTGAACCCTCTGATGTGTGGAAGACTGCCTTCAAAGCTAAGGAAGGCCTTTTTGAATGGCTGGTCATGCCTTTCGAGTTGACGAATGCTCCCGCAACCTTCATGAGGATGATGGATGACATCTTGCGGCCATTCACCAACTCATTCGTAGTGGTGTACTTGGATGAAATTCTGATCTTCAGCAAGACTTGGGAAGAGCACCTTCATCACATCCGAAAAGTCCTCCAAACACTGCGGCAACACAAGTTATGTGCCAATTTGGAGAAGTGCACGTTTGGCATGACCCAGGTTCAATACCTGGAATACATTATTGATGAAAGTGGGCTGCATGTGGATCTAGCCAAGATCTAAGTCATTCGGGATTGGCCAGCCCCGACTAGTATAACAGAGCTTCGCAGCTTTCTGGGTCTTGCTAATTTCTACCGTAGGTTCATGTTGGGATTCTCTCATATCACTTGGCCCTTGAGTCAAGTCACCAAAGGAGGAGCGAGAGAAAAATTATTTTGGTCGGAACCTCAACAGAAGGCGTTCAAAGAATTGAAAAATCGCCTCTGCTCTGCCCCAGTGCTCACCTTACCAAACTTGCAGCAGCCATTTGAGATCAAGACAGATGCCTCTGACTATGCTATTGGGGAAGTTCTTACTCAACAGGGACATCGAGTGGCATATCACAGTGAGAAATTGTCTGAGACAGTTCGCAAGTATCCCACCTATGACAAAGAAATGTATTCCATTGTGCAAGCCTGTCGACAATGGAAGCATTACATTTTGGGGAAGGAAACAATCATCCACACAAACCACCAGCCCCTACAGTTCATACAGACACAAGGGAAGTTGTAGAATGATCGCCATCAGAAGTGGTTCACATATCTGCAACAGTTTCATTTGAACATCAAGTACAAGAAGGGTAGCACCAATAATGTTGCAGACTGCCTCAGCAGACCACCAATCATGGCGCTCACCATCGTGCTCAACTCTTGTGGGCACGAGACTTCTGATTGGCCGCTTCTCTATGAGAGTGACCCAGAATTCAGCCACACTTACAAGTCACTCTTGGGGGGCACACAATTTCCAAATTTTCACCTCCAAGATGCACTTTTATGTCACCTAGGACACCTTTGTGTTCCTTCAAGCGAGCGTTCCAAGATGATATGGGAAGCACACTACAGTCGAGTCGCTGGGCATTTCGGGGTCGAGAAAACAGTAGCAATACTACAGAAGTATTTCTATTGGCCGAACCTTCGAAAGGATGTCGAGAAGCACATCAGATCCTGCACTGTTTGTGCCATTGCCAAACCGACCATCAAGAAGCAAGGCCTATATACTCCACTACCTACCCCTAGTCAACCTTGGGAATCCATCTCCATGGATTACATGTCGGGCCTACCTTCTACTAAGAATGGAAATGACTGTGTTTTCATGGTCGTTGACAGATTCTCGAAGATGGCCATTATGGCAGCCTGTAAGAAGAATATCACAACAGAAGCCACTGCTAAACTCTTCTTTGAACGAGTGTGGGTGCAATTTGGGATCCCACAATCTATCATATCATATCGAGATAGCAAGTTCCTCAACACATTTTCGTCCAGCCTCTGGTCAATGTTGGACACAAAGCTCACCAAGTCCACAGCTTTCCATCCCCAAATAGATGGCCAGACAGAGGTCGTCAACAGAATGACTGTACACATTCTGCGCATGTACAATTCAAAGCATCCACGCACATGGGACAAGAGCCTCCCTTATGTACAACATAGTTATAACCGGGCTCTCCACAGTTCAATTGGCCATAGCCCCTTTCAGGTGGGCTTGGGATTCCAGCCACTATGTCCCATTGACGTAGCCATGCCATTTGCAGCTACTCAGGCCGATTCAACGCACGTCTAGTCTGAAGTTGACAAAGCAAGTAGCTTCATCGAGCACATTCAACACATCCGCCAACAGGTTCATGATATATTGGACAGAGCCAATGCGAAGTACAAGTAGCGCCATGATCAACACTGGGTGCCACACAACTTCTAGGTGGGCGACAAAGTATGGCTGCATTTGCAAAAGGAGCGCCTCACTGGACCTCACCGCAAGCTTCACCCGCTCTGATACGGGCCGTACACCATCACCAACACTATAGGGAACAATTATTTCAAGATTAGTATTCCACCATTCCTGGGTCTGCACCCAGTCTTCAATGTGGATCACCTTCGTCCTTACTTCCCACCTCTACTGGACACTTCGGACATTATAGAACAACTCACACCAACAGAGTTAAACCCAGACTGCATGGAACAGGCCACCATAGATTGTATCATGGACATGCAAATTAAGAACACTCGCCAACAGAGGATCCAACTATATTGGGTTGTCAAAGTTGGCCAACTCCTGCACCAAGGAAAGTGGTTCACCAGGGACCAAGTTCAGCAGAAATTTCCTCATCTCATGGAGGAACTTAACGCAATTGGGACCATTGCTTCCTAAGGGGGGAGGAATGATCTAGGTGGATATTGGTGGCCACCCACCTATTCCACTTGGCCCCCCACCATTGTCTCTTTCAGTTTTTTCAGTTTCGGCATAACTTACTATTTTTAGCAGTTTTTTGGGTCCCGAACTTTCGGAGCCGTTTTGAGGCCCTAAACGATGTTTTTTGGGCATCACGCTAGCAGAAAATTTGATCATCAAATTCATCCCAAAAGTTGTAGTCCTCGAATATAGCTTTCTAATGATGTATCATGTGCGTCAAACGGAGATAGTATGCCAAAGTTACGTCCCTGGGAAGTTGAAACACCAATTTACCCAAACGGGGCCCATAGTTTTGGCGCTTCATCTCCTAGGGTTAGGTTTTTGGGATGTTTATGGTTCTCCATTGTTTCTCAATAATAAATAGGCCTCGAGCCTCATTTTAATGCAGTTTAGAGGCCTGTAGCCGCCACATCTCTTCTCAGAGATAGCTACCAGTGCCCTAGCTAGTTTTATTTCCATTCTGTTTGTAAGCAAATTTCAGTTCTTTGATATTAATGAAATGAAGTGTTATTTCCACTGCATCTTTGTATTTATGGTTATGTGTTTATTCTGTTGCGTTCCTGCATAAATCCGGATCAAGGATATCGCATGATGCACTAGAGTTGCTAGCCAATGTTGATGAACATCCCTTCGTTATGGTTCCCTATCCTTACGTGAGTTTGGATTGGTGAGGGTGTGCCAATATCCTCTTCACAACTGATGAGCTACCAAATGATAGAGCTAATATTACTATTTTATATATTTAAATTTATTCTAGCATGTTCTTTAACTTGTTTTTATTAAATTGTGTAATGAAATTGTATAATTATTGTTGTGTACTTGTATATATTTTGTAGACATTGGCTCTTTTGATGGCAAGGAGATGTCAACATCACCACATTATCTAGGTGTGGATCCTGATGATGATCAGGGCATGCCAAATGCTAAGGATCATCAGGAGGCCGATGCTAAGCGCAGTCAACTTGATGCTACATACCGAATGGAGTTGGGTGACCAAATTAGTGCATTGATTGTTGAGGCGGGCATCAGTCCTGCTCATGACAGAGACATAAAGACCGATGATAGGCTATTACAGATGTGGATAGGCATGTCGTGTGACATGTAGAGCCTGATGTGACATGTCGTAGGAGTTACAACAGTTTTTATGCGACTAACAAGGACTGTTGAACGTTATAGGTGTGGTCGAGACACAACAAGTGATGGACAGTCCATGAGCAACGAATCTTCATCTCATGATCTTTCACCTCACGTTGCACCAGATGAGCATGAGCCTCTACTAGTAGAATTCATCATGGAGATGAGGTTGGACCATCGGCCACATCCAATCAACAGCCTGCAACATCCATCAATGCTCATGATCATGAACGGGCTGGACCATCGACCGTCAAGGCTGCACCATTGACTGAGCAGGTCTCTACTAGTACTAATATTGATGTTGTACTACCACCACTTGATCCATGACATTTATATTACAGTTGTATATTTTTAACATTATTCAGTATATATATACACACACACACACACACACACACACATATATATATATATATATATATATATATGGTCCATGTATTTTATGTTCAAATATATATATATATATATATATATATATTTGAACATAAAATACATGGACTATATATATATATATATATATATATATATATATATATATATATATATATGGTCCATGTATTTTATGCTCATGTTGCAGTTGTACTTAATTTACATGCTGGTGATCATCATGATGTGTATATTGTTAGGTCATGTTAGATATATTCATTTAGTGTGCAGTTTGCAGACAAATGTGTATGCGATGATAGCATGAGTTATTTGACATGAGATGTATATTTGATGTTTGTGTTGTGATGATGTTAATATATAATTTTAATTGTGTTTTGTTAGATGATCATGATCACGATGATGTTAGCGATTTTGAATGTGTTTTTTAGTCAAATATGATGTTTGTACGATGGTTATCATGAACGTGATGTTTATTGATTAATTTACTACTAAATGATCATGATATTGTAAAATTGTAATATTTGTAATTCTAATTGTATGTAAAATTCTAAAATTGTAATTGTAATGGTATATATATGTAAATTTGTAAAATGGTAATTGTAATTGTAATTTTTTAATTTGTAAAATTCTAATTGTATATATGTAAAATTATAAAATTTTAATTGTAATTGTAATTGTACGTGAAATTGTAAAATTGTAATTGTAATTGTAATTGTAATTATAATTCTAATTGTATGTAAAATATTTGTAAAATTTTAATTGTATTACTGTGAATTGATTGTAATTGTATGTAAAATTCTAAAATTGTAATTGTAATTGTATGTGAAATTGTAAAATTGTAATTATAATTGTAATTCTAATTCTAATTTTGATTGTAATTGTATGTAAAATATTTGTAAAATTTTAATTTTATTAATGTGAAATTAATTTATTATAATTTGTAAATTTGTAGATTTTTAAATTTTAAATAATTGTAAAAGAATAAATCTAGAATAATATGATTTATTGTAACATAATAAAGTTTAGAAAATAATGCAAATAAATTCATGTACTTTAGAATTATCATTATTTTATTATGATCTTAGATACAAAAAAAAGAACTAATTTATACAGTATGTCATTGTTTTTGAGATCAAAATAATTGCAAATTATCAAGTGAATTATTGATTTTAACATTAACACAATGAAAATTACCAATTAATTCAAAATACATATTATAATGTTTCGAAAATCTCATCTTAAAAAGTATAAATATTGATGAAATAACACATGTACCATATCACTCTCGGTTCCCATGATCACCCTCATTATCTTCCAACTCACATGGCATGATAACTATTGTTCTCAAAAATATGTTTTGATCTAGGTTCATGTGTCAATATGAACCACCAATCTCTATCCAACACATTTGGGTAAAAAAACACCTATTTGCAGTGTTTAAGGAAAACACAGGGCTCCTTAGCTTCATCCCACATCTTTCTAGAGTTGACACATCAGCCTACTATTGCGATCTTCCCTTACATTATTCTGATTAAAGGTGTCTCACCACTTGCACCTAAAAATAACACGCTGGAAAGAAGATAAACCCACTTCAGTGATCTCTTGTATCTTTCCGATGTAACCTAATGTACCTCATACTAGGTTTTGATCACGGTGGCGAGATCGACTAGATTGATCAAACTCAACTTCCACTCCACAGTCTTGTGCGATGTTTCCAGCATCGGCATTTTCTGTGTGAAAATGGTGTCCATATGCCCACATAGATGGGAACAAATGCACCTATTATAAAAAAGTTAAAAAAATCATAGTGTCATATATCTTATAATAACCTAATAGTTAAAATATGAAATGTAGATGTCTTAATATAAGTTTCAAATTTACATATGAATTAAAAATATTATTACCAAGTTGTTGCACCCAATCCCTATGTTTAGCACGTTCTCTTCAGCACGCGGGTAACGACCAGTAGCACCATATTTCTCTTTGACTTTGTTAGCAACCCAGCTGTTGGGGCATATTTTTGGTATGTTTTCTTTTAAATGATCAGGTGTTGTGGCCAGCAACAACCCCCCTTCTTATTTAGTATTATCACTACTACTAAATAGGTGGGGGCCCTTAGTCAAAAATTTTTAAAAATCGGTTAGTGCTTGTATTTCCTTTTTCAATAAAACTTACTATCATAAACTTAGGAGAATACCCCTTGAAAAATCTAAAAAGGCTTAAGTTTTATGAAAAGGTAGGATAAAATCATTCTTTAAGAAATATCGCATTGCAAAAAAAAATAAAGGTAATGGATACCTCCTTACAAGCGGAATTCTAAGATTGCGAGATCGCGATGCGAAACTACGCACTAAAAACATTCATCGCATCGCATGCCTTAAATATCACTTATGCTGAAAAACCTCAAACCGCCGATATGTGATGGCACATATCGCAAATCACATTTTCACAGAAAAGACATTAATGAATTATTGTCATGTGTTACGCTCCAACGATATTGCGATATTGCGGTATTGCGATATTGTGATTCTACGAGATTGCGATCTGTGATATTGCGAAGAAAATCAAAGATCACCTTATCGCAGATCTTTAGGGCTCATTATATGAAAAAGTTTTTTTTCCATAAACTGAGACCTGGTTATGTGTTTTAATGTTAATCAATGAGTTAGTTGCTAATCATTAATGAAATTTGGTTTTGTTCTGATCGAAGTGCCATTTCACGTAAGGTGGTATATTTTATATGTCTTCGGAATTTAAAGCTTTCCCGTCACCTTTTTCTTATCATTATTCTCACCTCATTTGTAAACTACAGGAATGAAGAACAGAAAATGATGCAAAGAAGTATTCAGGATATTATGGGAAAGAAAGGCAAAGCTCCGAGTTCTAAAGACAAAGAAATGATGCCCATGTATACAGACACCGCCTGTAATAAAGATGCTGGTATTACTAGCTGGGAAGGCATGTACAGTCTACTTTAGGAAGAGAATCCCAAAATAATGGAGGTTACAGATACTGCAGGCTCACATGGGTCTTCTGAGGTGTCTATTACAGAGCTAGCTTGCTCGTTTTTACACCGGATAGCGGCGAGGCCCAAAATTATTCCATACACGGACATGGTTAAATGGGTACTGGAAAACACTGACATCACAAACAGACAATTTAAGACTCAGGGTCAAGGACTCATTGGCTCATTCACTCCACAAAATTTGAGACTCATGTATCATTTACCAGAGCCACAGGCGACTTATAACAAATAGTTCATGGAGAAGTTTGCTAAAGAAAATGAAGACCTGGTAGAATGCACCAAGGACTGGTCAAGGAGGGATGAACCACTAAAAAAGGATAAACATGGTATGTATAGTACTGGTTCCCTCACCTCCCCGTATTGCTTTGCTGCTGCTATGCTCTGTAGACTTTTTGGGAAGCGAGACATTAATAAATTTTCATCTAAATGGCTACCATTAATTTCTCTTTATTTTTGCCTGGAATGAGGACGGTCATTTAAACCGTATCCTACATTTTTGTAATAAATTATTTTTATATTTAGTTAGTAGTATTTAAACCCTTCTCATGCATTTAGAGAAGGGTCTTGAAACTTGTCAGAAAATTTTCCTCAGAACATGCACTTTTGCACCCTCCAAGGAGGTTTTGATGAATGAATGGAATAGGATTTATTGATATCTACATTTAATATCTACTATTGATGTTGCACTTTTGTACTCTTAGTGGATGTTGGATTAAGAAGAGATAAATCATTATTGCTTGAAGCTCATGAGTATAACTAGTTATAACTGTTACTTTTATCTCTTAACTATTCCGCCTTTGTGTTAAAATGATATTCATGTTTAGTTGTTTATATATTGATGCGTGAATATTTGAGTTATCATTTGGCACTTCTGTATGGTGATAGCCATTTATTTATGCTTAATATATGAGTAGCTTATTATGCGATATGATTTTCACAACTGTTTCTTCTAACTTTTTATACGAAGTGGTTTATCTCTATTGAATTCTTTTCTTATAACAGTTGAATGATCTTTATTACGAATTGTTATTTGAAATAATTTTAGATCGCATAACGGAAACATTACATCCTGGGTTAGTGTAGAATTAGATACTTCTCTTTATTAGAATATAATTGCATGTTATTAGATTAGAGTAAGAATAAAATCATTTCACTTAGTAATTTTTAGAAAGGAAATATCAATTCTCAACACACACACACATATTGGGAAACTGGTCCCAGATCCCCAATCAGACCCACTATACCAAACAGAAAAGGAGCTGCTAGCCAAGGTCCGGACCGAGTGGGTATCCCCCTTGTTGTAGACCCGATTTTCGAGGCTTCAACATCAAGATAAGGCACACTTATACCATTCAACTGTCTAAATTCTTTCCTGTCACTATCCTATTTCATCCACTTTTGTTCGTACAATGTGACCCACGGTTGTGTCGCTTCAGAATTGTAAAGAACTAATTTATTGATTGCTTCAATTTTTGCATTCGCTGATGAAATCAAACCAACATTATATAGTACTTAGAGATAAAAATATACATTATATCGAATTTCAACATGAATATTAATTAATTTTTGTAAATTTGAAAAATTATAAGTCGCTTACTCTTTATCAAGCACTTTTTTCCACTTGTTTGGAGCAACTCCCCTTCTCTTTTGTCTTCATCCCTTTCATCGTCCCAAATCACCACACCTAGTCTATTGTCGATCTACTTGATTTACTCACTGACATAATAGAAAGACTCATATGATATGTACCCATCTGCCATAGACCCCTCGAGTTTTTCCCTTTGTCGAACAAAAGCTTTCAATTTCTTCATGTACCTCTCTAAGAAGAATATCCAATGACAAGAAACCACCCCAACTAACTCAACCTCATCTACTAGGTGGATTAGAATATGAAAGTGTATGTCCATGAAACTCGTAGGCAATTCCTTCTCAAACATACAAACAATCTCAACTATCTCTTGACGCCACCTGGAATTCTAGCCATATGAATCCCCTTTGACATGATCCAACATAAAAATGCAAATAATTTAGATATGGCATGTCTTAGGTATTGAGGGAATTCATGTTTCACACAGCCACGCATGAATAAAGGATAATGAAACTGCAAATTTATAAACACGTGCAATAATATACAAAACTAGTTATGTTTTATGATCCCCGCATGGGATAAATTTATTAATATAACAAATAATAAAATCAATCTTTTGAAATTATGATTACTCTTAGAAGATTCAAATGGTAATGCAATTTCAACCCCAACAAATGGTCATCCACGGTGAAGCAGTGCCATAGTGAAGACCCGTATGAAGTTGGCACCCTAACACCAATTATAACTTCCTTTGCCAAAGAAATATCATCTTTTCTAAAAATCCATGGGACATCATCTTCTTTGAAAAACCATGAATTAGAGGGACCAGTGCTTGCCTCTAGTCCCGTACTTTCTAATCATCTTGGCCAATGTTTATTTTCAGTTTTTGAAGTAATAAGACCTTTCCTAACAACCAATGTGTCACTTTGTTTCAATGATATGTGCCTCCATAAAGAATATGAAACATTTTTAAATATATGCATGGGATATAATAAGTGGGTAATCTTAAGATGCTCCCAATATCGGAGGTCATAAAAGATATATTTCCTTTTCATCCCAATGGGAAATTTCTCAACATAGGTGTCGAAGAAATTTGGATCATCGAACATAGGCTCCCCATTTGAATCAAACATTTCTATGAACTCCTTATCCTTCTCTCTCTCATATGCTCTAAGCCATTCAGGCGGTGTCATTATTGGAGGCCTTTGGGTTTTCTCTCATTTACCATTGAAAGCGGATGCTGCTCTTCTGTAAGGGTGTTCTTTTGGTAGGAATACCCTTGAGCAATCATACACTGGATTTCGTAGGTCCTTGGACCATCTAGATTTCAGAGAAGGTCCACAAAATTTACATCCAAAATACCATTTTGTTACAAGACCTGCAAGATTATATTTGTATACATTAATTAATATGCATGGCACGTTAAAGGATATCATGAAGATTAGAACAAATATTACAATGAATTAAAGAACTAATATGTGAAAGAATATTGTTACATATATAAACAAATCAATAAATTAAAGATGTAATTTACCAGAGAAAACTCTTAAGCCTGGGTAATCATGTGTCGTGTAAGCACATATTCCATACAATGTAAAACTCCTCTCTGCTGCGATGGGTCTTGATACATCGTATACATTTAACCCATCACATAATTCCTTCAATTCATCTACCAGTGGTTGTAAGTAGACATCCATATTCTTCACTTGTCTTCTACCAAGGACTATGTGAGCCAACATAAGATGTTCATTCTTCACGAACAACCATGGGGGGATATTTTTATTGATCACTACTATAGGCCAAACATAATAGTTGGTGTTATAGAGGAAATATGGGTTGACACTATCTATGGCTATGATGAGTCATAGACTTCATACTTCATCCTTGAATTTTTCAGGCCATGTATCCTTTATATTCTTCACGACTATTGAATCAGTTAGGATTCACATAACTACCAACTCACTTCTGTGTGAGGCATGCCATCCCTGCAACATAGCTAATTATTTGCAATGAAAGACCCTCTGAATCCTTGGGATTATAAGCATGTGCCTCAATATCTTAAAAGGAGGACTAGTACATGATTTAACCTTCTTTTTTTATTTATCATACCTGTCATGCCAACATTTTGGACACATCTCTTTTTCGGCATATTCTCCTCTATATAGAATACAATCATTTGGACATGCATGGTATGATATGTACTCAACACTCAAAATTTTCAACGATTTCTTTGCCTCTTCGCAGCTACTGGGTAAGACATTATCACTCGAAAGAACATTATCTTTGAATAACCTGTAGTTTGTGATCATTGAAAAACATATTAATAAATGTACATTAATGTCGATATAATTATTAACGTTCATAAAATTTACCATTTGTAATGTTCATTTCAGTGTACTGATTATATTTCAAATTTATATAAGGGAGTACTTTATAGTAACTTACCTCAAATGTTTAGAGAAACAAGCATTCAGCAAGCCAAACTTTACTTTCAAGTTTTACAGTAACATAATTGTCCCCAACTGGGTAGACTTTGACTGACTACTAGGTCGAAAGAGAGGGGTGGTGGAAGAAAATTTAAGGCTTTCGAAAAAGGGGTCATTCGATTGCCAGCTTGATTACCTCCATTTCCAACTTGTGAAGAACTACTATTACTGTAGTTATTCCTAATTGGTGAATCTGGACATAGCGGGAATTGAATCGGTGATTGATTCAACCATTCTTGGTATCGTTCCTCTCCAATTTTTTCTCTTAATTCAGTTTTCTCTGGATTTGACATTGTCGTGGGGTGAAAAAATAGATGGTAGGTAGGTCATTCATCATCACTAGAGTCCTAATGATTAAAAAAAAATAAAAAAATTTAACATGATTAGTACAAAATATATGATATGAATTAATAACCACATTGACAATATTGCATGATTATAAATTGGTTTGACGTTGAAATAATTACATATTAATCAATATATATACCAAAAAATTATAATTATAATTACCATCATTGTCTTAGGATTGTGGCTAGAAGATGCAATATTGTTACAATTGGCAGGGTGAAGCGGTTGTCCATTTTCATCTACCAAATACACCTTTGCGGCATGTAGATCTTGATAAGAACTTCTGATGTTTTGGAGCAGTTTGAATATTTTATGCATCTAAACTCAATGTTGAATCTACATGAACCTGCAAATTTGTATACATTATAAATTTAATTAAGCTATGCATGATTGACTACATGGATAAAAAGCATAAAGTCAATTACATAGTGAAAATATAAATAAAATATGAAGTAAATATTACGTCTCGAGATGGATAGGGAGAAATCCACGATGGACTTTGAGAAATATTATGGAACGAGCTAGATTTTGAATAATTGTAGATTCCATATAATTATGATATTTATTCCCTGCATTTGAGCAAAACAACAATAAATTTTGGTGCACACACCTAAATGTAATTTCGGTGCGTAACTTACTAATCACCGCATCGATGTGTTTTTGGGAATGCAGACTGATGCCATTTTATACCCAGACGCACTGGTGTAGTTCGATTAAGGGACGCACCGGTGACGAATAATCGCAAATAAAAAAACGAAACTATATTTTCTTTAAGTAAAAAAAAGCAGTAAATTGAAAAATGGGCAGCAAAATATTCGAAAACCTAATTTCATAAAACATTTCTTTAAATACTAAACACTTTTCATTATTTCACTATTTTTGCAAAGAATTTCAGCCAGAGATTTGCAGGATACATACCTAAAGCAAACAGAGTATGAGAGCACTCTGGAGTAGGGAAATACGTTCGAACAAAAGTATTCAAACCATCAGAATTCCAAACCACTGGTGATTCAAACCCTGTACCATAGAATTTCAAATGATGTGAGTAAATTTTATTGTTTTTTTTTACTTTTTCTATAGTTTTTTTTATGCAGTAAAAGAAAAAAAAACAAAGTTTATTATTTTTTTACTTTTTCTGAAGTTTTTTCATGCAGTAAAAGAACAAAATCAAAGTTTATTGTTTTTTTTTACTTTTTCTGTAGTTTTCAGAAACAAAAAAAAAAGAGTTCATTTTTAGAAACAAAAACCCTAGATTCTTTTTGTTTCTGCCCTTTCTTCTTCCTCTTTTCGTAATTTCAGAATTAGGGCTTTTCAATTTAGATTTATAAGGTTTGTATAGTCATAATACATCCAACCCACGGGATGAATTTCATAGTTGGATCCCAATCCATGTCGGTCCTAGCGTGAATTTAGAAAAAAAAATAGATTTTTTTCCTTGGTGCACCCTATGTAAGATACTGCACTTGTGCGCTCTGTTATACCAGTGCATCACGAAATTACAATGATAAAAATAAAAAATAAAAACATTTTTTTATCAGTGCTCCATATGTAACATATGGCACCGGTGCACTATTTCATTATGGTGCACTGCGAACGTGTTGTTTCATAAAAAAAAAATCTATTTTAGAAACAAACCCTACATTCTTTTTGTTTCTCCCCTTTCTTCTCCATTTTTCTATGATTTTAGAATTAGGGATTTTCAATTTGTTTTTATATGGTTTTTATTACTGAATATAAGCCTAAGACATCCAACCCATGGGATGACTTGCATAGTCGGATCCCAATCCATGTCAGCCCTTACGTAAATTAAAAAAAATGAATTTTTTTATCGGTGCGCCCTGTGTAACTAAGCACACCGATGCACTCTATTATCCCAGTGCACTGTGAAAGTTTTGTGATAAAAAATAAAAATAAAAATTCTCAGTGTGCCATTTGTAAAATAGGTCGACGGTGCACTATTTCATTATGGTGCACCGCGATTATTTTGTTTCAAAAAAAAAATAAACACTTTCAAAATATACAAACCCTACATTCTTTTTGTTTCTGCCCTTTCCTCTCCCTCTTTCTGTGATTTCAAAATTAGGGTTTTTCAATTTATATTTATAGGGTTTGTATTGCTAAATATAAACCTAAGACATCCAACCTACGGGAGATTTTCATAGTCGGATCCCAATCCATGTTGGCCCTTGCGTGAGTTAAAAAAAGTAGTTCTTTTTCATCGGTGTGCCCTACATAACCTAGTGCACTGGTGCTCTGTATTGCGCAAGCACACCATGAAAGTAATGTGAGAAAAAATTAAAAAACAATTTTTTTTATCGGTCCACCATATGTAAAATATGGCACCAGTTTATGCTACAAAAACTAACACTAGACGATTTTTATTATTTTATCATGGTTAATCGGTGTGGTGATTGACATGTGATGTACCAGTTCTCCTTGTTGACATATAACACCGTACTGTCTATTATAATGTTTGTGCTATGCATTTATAAGACACCCACACAACGGTGTCAATGCGTACACCATGAATGGCGCACCGGTTTCTTGAGATTTTTTTTTCTTGAAAAGTTGACAATTTATTTATAAATATATTAATGAATGATATGGTACACGTTTCAGATTGATAAAGAAATTAATAATAAGATATCAAGTAACAAAATACTAATAACACATCAAGAAAAGAAAAAAAGGCAAGTTCTTTGTAAATTCTTTACAAAAAATATTATTTTTGAACTATATGTAAGTTTAACTAATATGTATTGTTTACTGTGTATCATGCAGAGCCACAAAATGATGAATTTCAATAAGATCATGTAGAGCCACAAAATGAGTAATTTTAATAATATTATTTCTGATCTAGGACCAGAAGAGCGTAAAAGCTTGATGGAAAAATTGCAAAAGTATGAATCGGGTGAATCAAAAAATACTATAGATCCAATATGAGTTTATTTTTAAAATTTTCATTAATAATATAATTAAAATTATTTGATAACATGTGTCAAACAGTCTATTAATTCACATCTGTTTAATATTCTACAGAGACCAATAATTCATAAAAGGAATGTTGTTCTAAGAAAAGAAAAAAATAGTACATGCAAATGAAAATGAATTTCTCCTTAGCTCATCTGGAGTGGTGCTGGAGGTTAATGAAAGGTGGAAAATATTTTACAAAAGTTTGAGGGATCTACTGGAACAAATGTATAGACATTCTTTCCACTTACAATACAAAAACCAATCCAATGATTCCAAGAACAAATTTTATCTAAACTACAAGAAGAGTTTCTAGAGAATTGGTCAATGAGACATGTCAGAATTTTAATAGCAAAAACTTACAACAACAAAAAACAAGGAATGAAAAAGTAATATTCCTTTAAATGTTTGTCTAGAATTACTTATAAATATAACTTTTGTTATATTTAATTTTCATATATCAATATAAAAGTTAAATAGTTTATTCTCATGTTACATTTTCAAGAAGATTATGAAAATATCAAAATATGAACGAGCTGATATCATAAATATGCTAGTAGAAATGTCCAAAATGGTGTACAAGGAGATGGTCAAAGAAATGGGAAAAATTGCATCGTAGGAGGAGCTATCTCAACAACAACGTGCTTCAAATGTAATATGTAATCATTGAATTTTTTGATCATTAGGTACAATAATTAAACAATTTAGCATTAAATATTAATTTTCAAGTATTCTCTTACAGAAAAGGAAAGAAAATGGAACCCATTCAGCACATAAAACAGGATGGCAGGGAAGAAAAGGGTTGATATCTAAGTTTGTGAGTAATTGTTACTTCCTTATAACAACTTAACTAGATTTCATTTTTGTATTTTTTAAGTTGTTTTACAAAAATCATCATTGAATGTCTTCAAAAAAGTGCTGACATGCAAAGAAGAACAATAAGAAGAATTGATTGAAATTGGGTTAAATATGGGTTGTGAGTATATGTTGGCATATCAGAACTTAATTGTGGAATTTGTAAGCATCTATTGATCTTGTTTTACTTAGCTCCATCTATAATTAATAGAAAAAAAATATTTTATATTAAATATATGATTCGTTATGGGGTATAAAACTTGCAGGAAACAAAGTATGGAACTGCCCCAACAGATGAAATCTTGAAATATAGCATGTTACATGGTTTTGAAAGAATGTGTATAGTTTATGAGTCAATTGTTGCAATGGTACGTCATTCATTTTCAATTTACATTGATGTATATTATTTAATATTGCAATTTTCATTATTCTCACCAATGTAAATACACTCATTACAGTTTATTTTTATGTTTGTCGATGGAAGGTGAAGAGGAAGAAAACAATCAATGTCGTGAACAAAACATTCCTGAAAATAGCCCAAGTCATGGAAGTAGCTCTAGCAGTGAAAAAAGTTCAAGTGAAGAATGATGATCACTATGTTTGGATATCAAAGCAAGGCGATGTATTTTTTGAAATATGTCTATGAAATCAAACATTTTCTTTAATGTAATGGACATAGTGTCTCAATTGAAAGACAAAGGGATACCAATAACTATCCCATTTTGTATGACAAAGAATGTCTTATATATATATATATATAATAAAATATGTTTTAATTTATTCTATTGCATTCTCCATTGTCGCTATTGTGTTCTCCATTTTCATTCTCAAATGCACTAATAAAAATTTAATTCATATGAATATTGTTATAAGATATATATGTGTTGACTTTTGATGAATAATGAATTTTAAAAAACCACAATAATTATAATATGATATAAAAAATTATTCCAAACATCACATTCAAATTCATTAATAAAAATATAATCAATATGAATATTGTTATAAGATGTGTTGACTTTTGATGAATAATGAATTTAAAACAATCACAATAATTGCACTGTCATAGGTGGATGTTTCTAAAAAATACAAAATGAAAACTAGTTCGTATCAGTTACTGTACACTGGTGCATTTGTATTCTTAAGAGCACCAGTGTGTTTTTACGACCTATGGGCATCGCAAAAATACCAAAACCAATTAAAAATATCGAGGTGTTTGTGTGGTACGATGCATCGATGCATTTATGTGTCTATTTGCACTAGTGCCATTGTATGACCTATGGGCACTGCACGAATATCGATACCAATTATAAATCTTGGTGTGTTTGTGTGATACTACGCAGCTGGGCATTTATGTGTTTATACACACCAATGCATTTGTATGACCTATGGGCACCACACGAATACTAATACCAATTATAAATCTTGGTGCATTTGTGTGATGTTGTTCACTGGGGCGTTTATGTGTCTATACACACTAGTGCATTTGTACAACCTATGGGAACTGCATAAATACCGATACCAATTATAAATCTCAGTGCATTTGTGTGATACTTCACTCCAATGTGTTTCTATAAGTCTGTGCACCGGTGTGTTGATACAACCTATGGGCATTTCACAAATCCCAAGACCAATTGGAACAGCCCTGTGCATTGTATCACCAACACTACGCCTGGTGCGGTTTTATACCTTAATGGCCCGGTGCATTCTCCTTTGATCGCCCCGGGGCGCCTACTACATGTACACATCGGTGTGTTAAATCATGAGTAGCGCACTGCTGAAAAGAACATCTGTAATAACCTTCAGCTGCCCATTTTTGTTTTAGTCGTGTTGAATTTCCATTAAAAGCTCTGCCAAAACCTCCGTAACCATAAACAGATGTTGTAGAAAATGTTTTTTTGACAATTTTGGCCAAGTTTATAACACTAAAAACCTCCTTTATAACCTTCGCTAGAGGTACTTTTCCTTGTAGTGATAATAATAATATCATCACAAAACTAAAATTTCTCTCATTATTTCTATCAACTCCAATTTCAAGTATAAAATGATCATCATATTCTTTTTAGACTTCATGGAATGCCTTCACCTTGATATTTTCATTTATTGTAGGTTGATTCTTCTTCATTGAGTTAAAATTGGATTATGTGGGTGTTTTCACTCAACATGGCTAAGATGTCCCAAAAATTCCGTTGGAAATCTATCTTTTCCTCCACAAGGTCTCTTGAATTGGTTAGACAGGTAAGGAAAATCATCCTACAAAGGTGAAAGGGGAAGAACGAAGGAACCATCCTACTAATTTAGTAATATCCATGCTCTATTAGTATCTTATTCTCTAAATATTGGAAGTCTCCCTAGCTAATTATGTGATATCCAAAGGAACAATACTACGATATACATAAATACACACAAAAAAAAACAATAAGAATGTCACTAGGAAAAAAAAAAAGCTTTGACACTCCAGAAAGATATGTGGTTGGGTTTGTCTTCTCATAACTATGTATGAACCTTCCCTCATGTAGCCTTCAATGAGTCTACACTCTACCATAAATATCACAAATCAAAAACCCAATAATATTCATCTATAGTGGGTCCATTGATTTCTCATATGCTTAATCCCTCAAAAAAATTAATCTCGAGAGAATTATATCATTGAAGATTATGAGCTCTAAGAGATTTCTTCTTTCAGGTATCCTCAAAATATGTGTGTCTACCTTTAGGTATGATCACCTACTTATCTTCTCCACTACATGCACACAATTTATCCTTCACCGCTTTTTATATTCCTCACAAAGGTATGCACTTCTTCAAACAAGAAGGAAACTCTTGCACCAACCACATTCTCTTCACTCCTATAAACATGATAAGCTAATGAAACCAATAGTCGAATAATGTACTAGATAAATAACATCAAATATCTTATCTTATTCCAACATGGAAGATCACACACACCATGGTTGTCAATTAGGAAATAGATTCCTTGTGAGATGGACTTGTGAGACTCATATCATCACAACAAAGTCAATGGATCAATTTTATAAAAAAAAAAACACAATATCTACTTTATTGTCCATTTCCATGGGGCCCTTTTTTTGATGGAGTCAAGCCTGATCTTGCCTGGATACTATGAAAATGAATTATTAGTGTGAGAAGGTCCATTTTTCAAATCCACAAATTCACCTATGCATTCTCAAGGGGCATACATAAGTTCCTAGAGGTTATAGTAGTAGTGTTTGGATTGACCCTTGTCATGCTAGTAAGATAATATCCCCCAAATATTATTCTAGAAAACATGGTTGTCTACAGAGTGTTTGCTTCATAAAATTTTCAGGTTTTTGTGATATCTAAGATATTATGTTTAAATAAAAATATTACCACAAAATACATTCAAAAATTTACAAAATATTGTTATTGTTAGGGGGAGATATGTCACTCCTAGTTCATAAACACCCAGATTGGAAAGAAAGTGTGGAATTTGATTATGAAAGCTCTTTTGCACTAGATTTTATAGAAGAAGAGTGCTCTAAAGGTGTTTTGTTGATGGAGAGTACTATTTTTTCAACTTGTTGATCAATAATTGACACTAATTTTTGGTTACTACAAGATGGTTTAGTGTCCTACTAGTATTTCTATGAATGTGGTCTGATCGTGATGGATATTGGTGGCCACCCGCCTATTCCACTCAGACCCCCTCCACTGTTTCTTTCATTTTTTTTCATTTCCTTTAATTTTGACTATTTTTGGTAGTTTTTCAGGCCTTGAAATTCCATATCCATTTTAAGGCCCGAAATGAATTTTTTTTGGAAAATGGGAAAACATAAGTCTTTGACATTTATTTATAGTGGAATTTTGTAGTCCTCAGATAGATATTTATAATGAGGCATTTTACACACCAAAAAGAGATCATGTGCCAATGTAACGACCCTGGGAACTTGATGTACCAATTTAGCCCAACAGGGCCCATAGTTTAGTGATTCATCTCCTAGGGTTATTTTTTGGATGTTTAGGGTTTTCCGTTGTTTCTCAATAATAAATAGGCCTTTGAGCCTCATTGTAACACAGTTCAGAGGAATTTATCCACCACATCTCTTCTTAGAAATAAACTACCATTTCTCAAGCTAGTTTATTTCCATTGTGTTTGTAAGCATATTTCACTTCTTTGATATTAATGAAATGAAGTGTTATTTCTACCACATCATTCCTATTTAATCTCAAATCATTTGTATCAGATAGGGCCTCTCTTCCTCTATTTTTCTTTGCATGTCCCCATTGTGGTCGGGGTATAAATATTTAAGGCTCTAACTGGTTGTACTCTTGCAAGACCATCCTCACAAACCCCAACAGACTCCCATGTTAGAAGAGAAGAAAGACGAGGGAGAACGATATACTTCCAAAATATTTCTCAAAGAAGCCCTTGAGCGAGAAAGGGACGCGATGATGGATAAGTTTGCCCAGATCCTTCAACGAATACCCACAGGTGACACATCTTCTTTGGATAACCACTCTGGGAGTGACACTCCCTTTAAGATTCAAGTTAACTATGACATCCCCATATTTGAAGTTCACATAGATGTGGATGGGGTAGATAAATGGTTAAATATGTTAGAAGGATATTTCTCAATTCATGACTTTTCCAACATGGAAAATATTAATTTTTCACTCAAAGTCACCCCCCATGTCAAGGATTGGTGGGAAACCTACTACGATAAAAGGGATGAGTGGACCCTCTCTATTCTCAGTCGTACCCATTTGGAATTATTTTCAAGACGCGATCAAGGAGTAGTATTACCTTGTCGGTAGCTATGAAGATAAATACATAAAGTGGACCATACTATGGCAGGGAAAGGACTAAGATGTGCCAAAGTTCATAGATATTTTTTATACCCTTTTAACGAAGTTGGGTATCAAGGATTCTGAGCAGAATTTGGTACTCAAGTTTTGTGGCTATCTACACAAGTACATCTAGTATGAGATGGAATTGTTGGACATCTCCTTACTTGGTGCCTCCTATTGATATGATGTCAAGATCGAGCAGAAAATTATTCAGAAGAAGCGAGCCTTTAGATCTATGAATCTAAAATAAGGGAATGAAGCTAGCAAGCAATAGAAAAAAGGACAAAGCCAAGGTAGGGTGACCAAAGATGACCTGCTGAAGCCACAAGAAAGTAAAAACACCACGAAGAAAAAGAAGGACACGAGGAAATGGTGTGAATTCCATAAGATCCCCAATCACAACAGAAGTGTGTTGAGCCAAGAAGTCATTAGTGGTCAAGAGGAAGGCTTCCGGATTAGATGTATGCTCTAAATTTGAGTGAGAACCAAACAAGGGTAATGAGAAAGGGAAGAATATTATTGACAATGAGCATGGTGCCACTGTTTCCAACAACAATATACAAAATAATGAGCTGAAAGATCCATACGAGGGGAAAAACCTCTTGCACCCACAAATGTGGGTGAAGGGTTTTTCACTACAGTTCATTGTTGAAAGGACCAGCCAAAATATCCTCATTTCAGTAGAGGTCATAAAGTGGTTGGGCCTATGGACCACAACATACCTATAATCGTACACCATCGGGTGGCTTCACCAAGGGCGATATCTCTGCATCAGCCAGTAGTGTCACCTTCCCTAAAGAATCAAGCCCTTCACAGATGGGGTACTATGTAATGTTAATCCTCTTGAAGTTTGTGATTTATTATTAGGAAAACCATACTTATGGAAGCAGCATGTTTTGTATGAATCTAGGACTCGCACTGTTATTATTACTTTGGGAAATAAGTTGTATAGGATACCGAAGGTATCACCACCTACCATCATCTATTTTATCACTCTGAAGAAATGTAGTAAGATCATTTCCCAGACCGGGAAATTTTTTTTCCTTATGATTCGACCTGAGGGTAAGAATAATATTTGGAAATGACCTCCAGACAGGTCTCCTATGCACAACAACAACAAATGGACAAGGTCATTGAGGAGTACAATGAAATATTCACCTCACCCACAATGGTACTGCTACACTATAAGGTGAGGCACTCCATTGATCTGACCCCAGGTGCGTTGCTTCCCAATGGGCCGATTTATTGATGATTTGTTCTAGAGAAAGATGAAATCAAGAGGCAGATTCACGAGTTGTCGTTAGATGTTTGAAGTTAGATGTAAACATTTTTTAAATTCTTTTTGTTTAGATTATAATTTTTTTTTGACCTAGAGAGGCTATCCAACCAAGTCCCAATATGGTAGAGATATTGCAATGTAATATTTGAGTCCCAATATGGTAGAGATGGTGCAATGTAATGTTTAACATTTTGACTAAATCAAATTACATAAAAATAAAATAAAATAAACATAAATAAAAATAGTGGTATAAAAATAAAATAGTAATAAATATAATAGTGACCAATGGTATTAAAAAAAAGTGAAAAAAGAGAAAAATGAAAGGTACTACCAAGCTTACAAAAAAAAAAGTAAATAAAAATAAAATAATAATAAAAATAACAATGACCGATAGTATTAAAAACCCATGGTATTAAGAATGGTATTTGTGTGGAATATAGTATATTTAAAAGGGAAAATGAAACCATCCTAGATCAGTTTTAACTCCTAATCTAACAAGAAAAATAATCATGAGATAGAAACATCTTTTAGAGTGAAAAGAGATTTAGATTTTGACTAAAGATAGATTAAACTAGCCTAGCCTACCATTTTTTATTTTTTGTCTTCATCATGTCCAATATATTACACCTATGGTGGAGGGGAATTGAATCTGTGACTTCACATCAAGAAGTGCACCCTCAGGTGGACCAACCTAGATCCATTTTAAATCCTGATCTAACCAGCAAAATAATCTTGAGATGTAAACATCTTTTATAGTGAAAAAGGATTTGATCCTCCCAATGTTTAGTAGATTTTGTGTTAAGGTAGATTTAGGTTGGTTATTAATAAAATTAAGAATAAATTTTTAGATAAAAGAAAATTGCAATATACATATCACATTAAAATATATAGCATATAAATAGTAGTTATAAATTAACACACACTTTATCATTTAAATTAAAATAATGATTCCATATCCATATTTAAATTTAAGTAATAAACATACAAAAGTTTAATACTTCCAAAAAAAACTAACAATATAACGAGGTTTTTGACCATGAATATTCACCCGACTTCACCATGGATATTTTTAACTTCTAAATAAGATTTTTTACCATACTATGGTTTTTCAATAGCACATGACAAAAAACCATAACTAATTTCAAATCAAAGTATTTTCAAATTATTTTATGTTAATTTAATTTTATAACAATTTTAAAATTAGATCTAAAATAAAAAAGGTAGGTACTAGTGTAAGTGTTTGTAAATATTTACAACTCCACACAATTAAAAAAGGATAGAAGGGTAAAAGTAATATACAACCCCATATGGGGAGGAAATTTTCATATCCTAAATTAATAACTAGAGTAGTTCCATGTTATCTTTCCATGGAGAGGGATAAAATCTCTTTTCACTCTAAAAGATGTTTGCACTCAAGGGATTTTACCTCTCTTTATACTTGATCAATGTGGAGTTAAGATGAATCTAGAGAAGTTTAATTATTAATTATAATTATTTATCTTATTGGAGTTAAGATGAATATAGTGTGGTTTAATTATTAACTACTTTTTTTTAATTATTATTTATTATTATTTTTTTATTTTTATGTAACTCGAAGAATCAATATTTTAATTAATCATTTTAATTTTAATTTAATTTAATTTATTTTTATTTTTATTTATGTGTAATTTGATTTAATAAATCCATGGGTAGTTACCATGGTATTGGTAAAGATTAATGAATTAATAAATCCATGGATAGTTTACCATGGTGTTGGTAGAGATTAATTATTTCATAAATCCATGGATAGTTTACCATGGTGTTGGTAGAAATGTTGAGCTATTTTAATATTTAAGAGAATATGTGAGTACCTTTATGATATCAAAACTAATATGTTAGTTTATGATAGTTCTTTTGGAATAAGGTCATGCATAGGCATGCAACATATGTATTAACTTTCGTTGGAAAAAATATAAATATTTGTATGTGGGAAAGATAGCATGTTGTGCTAAACTACATTGGAAATGATTGTTAGTATAATATTTGAGAAATAAGACATGTATTGTATTCATAATTGCGTAGTTTTACAAAAAAGAAAAAATATGTTTACATGCTCACTTGTGTTGAGATTTCCTTTGGGAAGACTCGTGAAGGAAGCTATGGGCTACGTTTTGGGAGGTATCTATTCCTATGTAGACTATGGAGGCTCAACCTCATTTTCCATGACCTCGGTTCTAGTATTTGGTCATGTCGTCCATCAAGAAACGATCATCATAGCATTGCGCTTGCAGCTCATAATCCAACGAAAGTAGGGGATGGCCACTAGTCTCATGCCGGTAATCTTTTCTTCAACTAGGGTTATGTCTCCAGAAGTAAATCAGTTGAATAATAAAGCCATGGAAACCATGGTATTAGAGATTTCAACTGCACAGTCTTTAACTCAGAGAGCAGTTATAGAACTAGAGGCCGAGAGGGCTACTGTTGCTTCGTTAAAGGAAGAAATTGAGAAGATTTTTCTCTGTCATTTCTCCTTTATGCAGCAGTTGCATTCACTGGTGCTGTTGCACTAATGGGTTTTCTCTGTTTATATCAAAATCTTCATCGTTCCACGTAATAATTACTCCTCCAACTAATGATTGTATTATGTTCAACTTCCTTTCATCTCTATGAGGTCTACTTGGATTAGCAGGGTTTCTTTGAGAGAGAGATTGATGTAACCACCAATTTAGTAAATTGCAAATTATCGTTGTTCCGAAGTGAAAGAGTTATAAGGAGCATAACTTGGACGATTGAGGCATCACAAGAGTTGTTGGAGAACTTATAGGTGTTGAGCAGTGCAGAAGGTCAACACCTATGATAAAAGGTAAGAATTTTGGAAAGAAATTTATTTTTATATCAGTATTTTATCGTGCTCTTGAAAGAAAATAAAAGAGTATTAAATATTTTGCAAATTAATCTTTTATCTATGTTTTTTAAAGAGAACAAAAGATTTCATAGTAAAAGACATGTTTGTTCTTAGAGATATACTATGGTAAAAGACAATTAATTAATAAATCCATGGATAGTTTCATAAATCCATGAATAGTTTACCATGGTATTGGTAGAAATTAGTAAAATAATAAATCCATGGATAGTTTACCATGTTGTTGGTAGAGATTAAGTATTTCATAAAACCATGGGTAGATTACCAGGGTGTTTGTAAATATTAGTTATTTCATAAATCCATGAATAGATTACCATGGTGTGGGTAAAGATAATATATCTAATAAATCCACAGATAAAGGAACTACTCAGTTATATTTCTTTAGATGAACAAACTATGTGATTACTTTTATATTATCATGACTATGACGTTAATTCCTTTTGGAAGAAGATCATGAATAGGCATGCAATACATGTAATAACTTTCATTGGAAAGAATATAAATATTTGTATGTGGGAAAGATAGCATGTTGTGTTAAACTAAATTGGAAATGATTGTTAGTATAATATTTGAAAAAGAAGACATGTATTTGTATGCTTAATTGCATAGTTTGACATAAAATAAAAAATATGTATACATGCTCACTTGTGTTGAGATTTCCTTTGGGAAGAATCATGAAGGAATCTATGTGCTTCATTGTGTAAGCACTCTTTTGGGGAGACTCTTTGGAATCTATATGCATTTGCATGCATGGAAGCAAAATTTATTATGTTAGCTTGCATTTCATGCACTAAAAGTAATAGCTTAAGGGTTAGCTATTTTTACTAAATTATGTAAATTGCATGCACGAATATTGTAACTAATGTATTATTTTATTTTAAATATATGTTGGGGAGATGTAGCTATTGTCTTGCAGGAATGTGTGCTTATGCGAAGAAAACATTAGTTAATGTGATGACTTATAACTAGCACATATGAGGTATGTGTTGTTAAAGGGAGAATGTCAAGGTACTTTACTTGCATGTTATGAATATACATGAGTAGATATTATACTTTATGAATCTTGACATCAATGTAAATTGTAGGTAAGATTAGTAGGGTATGATGGTGATATGTATAAAGGAAATATTATGCATAACCCAGTGGCACGTAAATGATTATGGTTCATGCAGATGAGTGCAAACTACCAGATGATCCAGTGTATGATGGACCATTGTAGGTACGTCTATGCCATCGAGATATGAAGATATGAAGGCCAGAGGGTACATGGTATCATATTTATTATAATGGGTTTAAGCTAGATATTCGTATATTTCCTTGTAAGATTTATAAACTATGGTTAAGGGATGGTCTCCCTTATAAGCCATTGAGTGAGGGCTAATCACCCTCATGAGCATTTAATAATAAAATTAAACGTTTGCTAGTTTTCACCCTATGGGGTTTCCAGGGTATATTGGTGTTCAATGATGTGATTGATTATTGCATCAAGTTGATGATGTTGATTCCTTTCTTATTATGATGTTCATAATGGAAAGTATGTGATGACTATATGAGTAATGAATTGAATGGAAGGTTACATCATACAATATTATGTTAATGTACTGTAATGGAGGTTGTTAATGGTTAAGGAATTTACTATTCTTATTCTAAAGTTACAGTATGAACTGGTAAACATTCTATGTAATGATAAGTAAGGAATATTTAATAGTGAATGAATAGTTACCCGTGAGTAACTTGTATAAAAAAATTTAACTCCTTACATTTCCATGTGAAGTTATGGGTGTATGTTACAGATTGAGTCAAAATGTTTACATAAATTTTATATCCATCTTCACTCTAGAACTACCAAGAGAGATGAGGCATTAAATCTCTCCAGATCTAAATCTCTAGAGATTTAATTTCCTTTTTTGAATAGGCTATATCCAATGAACACTATGGTCAATATCCCGGGGATTTAAATCTCCTTTAATTTCCTTCTTTAAATAGACTATATTCCACATAAACACTATTGTCAATACCACCAGTTCTCATAAACGTGGAGCATAAAAACCATCATTATTTTTTTTAAAGTTATCTTTTTAACATAGAATGTTTTTTAATTTTTTCTTTATTCTATTTTTTATTAAGTAAAAATGTTTAGCTTAGAGTTTTTTATTTTATTTTTTTAATAAATATAATTATTACTTTTATTTTTTTTAATGCTATTTGACCAAGTAAAATGTTAACATATCATGGACACCATATCTTCCATATTGAGCTTGAGAGGGCCTGTACATGCAAAAAAAAAATTAAAAGTAATAAAAACAATAAATTTAATTTGTTATATTGTAAATTTATGTTTGTTAATAAAGTTACGAATTTGCTAACCATATTTAAATTTAATTACTAAGGACATACAAATTTAATATATACAATATAATAGGATTCTTTACCATGATATTCAACTCATTATAGTGTTAGGGCCAATACCATAGCTTATGAATACCTCATGCCCAAAAGCCATAGCTCTTTCTAAAATCAAAATATTTTATAAATATTTGATCTTAATTTTATTGTATAACATTTTTAAAATTAAATATAAAAGATAAAAGGTAAAGAGAGATGTTACATGGAGATGTTCTAAACAAATACATATGGTCTCAATTAAAAAATAATGGAAGGTTAAAAGTAATTGAGTGGAGAGATGTTTCACTTAGTCGAAATAAAATAAAAAGAAAAATGTAACATACACCGTTAACTTCACATGGAAATGTAAGGAGATAATTTTTTTATACGAGTTACTCAGGGGTAACTAACCATTCACCATTAAATATTCCTTACTCATTATTACATAAAATGTTTACCAATTCCTAGTGTAACTTTAGAATAAGGATATTAGCTCCTTAACCAATTACAACTTCCATTACAATTCATTAACATAATACCATATGATGTAACCCTCCACTCATTTCATTTTTCATGTTTTCATCACATACTTGACATTATAAATATAACAGAAAGAAAGGGAATCGCATCATCAACTTGACACAATAAGGAATCAATCACATCATTGAACAACAATATATCCTGGAAACCCCATAGGGTGAAAACCAACAAACATTTAATTTTATTATTAAACGCTCGTGAGGGTGTTCAGCCCATCACTCAATGGCTTATAAGGGAGACCATCCCTTAACCATCGTTTATATAATCTTACAAGGAAATATGCAAATATCTAGCTTAAAGCCATTACAATAAGTATGATACCATTTACCCTCTAGTCTTCATATCTTCAGATCTTCATATCTTGGTGGCATGGATGTACCTACAATGGACCATCATTAATTGGACCTTCCTGCAACTCGCACTCATCTGCATGAACATTAATCATTTACCTGCCGCCAGGACAAGCATATTTTTCCTTTGTACATGACAAGCATAATATTCCTTTGTACCTGTCACCATCATTCCCTGCTATGATGCTTTCAACATAAAATGATGTCAGGATTCATAAAGTATTAATCAATCATTTCACATATCTGTACTATAGTAGTTTCTCCATCTACTCATGTATATTCATGACAAGCAAGTAAAGTACCTTTTCGTTCCCTCTTTAACGACCCATACCCATACCTCATATGTGCTGGGTATAAGTCATCACAAAAACTAATGCTTCCGTCACATAAGCACACATTCCTGCAAAACAATGGCTACACTTCCCAAGCCTTTCTTCTAAAATAAACTGAGACATCAGTTAAGATATTTATGCATGTGATTTACATAAATTTAATAAAAATGGCTAACCCTTAAGCTATTACCTTTAATGCATGGTATGCAAGTTAACATAACAATTGTTTCTTCCATGCATGTGAATGCATACCGGTTCCAAAAGACTCTCCCGAAAGGAGTGCCTTCACAACGCAGCACAATACTCAACGTAGTTTAATACTACAAGCTATATTTCTACATACCAAAAATGTATATTATTTTTCAATAAAAGCTAATACATATGTTGCATGATTATGCATGATCTTCCTCTCAAAAGGAAATCATAATCATGACAATATAGAAGTAATCACTTAGTCTGTTCATCTATTGCAAACACCATGGTAATCTACCCATGGTTTTATGAAATAATTAATCTTTGTCAACACCATGTAAAAACTACCCATGGTTTTATGAAATAATTAATCTTTGCCAACATCATGAAAAAACTACCCATGGATTTATTGAATAACTAATCTTTACCAATGTAATATCATTAGTTGATAAATCTTGTTTGTATCTCACATATTTTCCTAAATAGTAAGATAGATCAACATTTCTTTATACATGCAAAGAACATGCTTCTATAACATAATGGCTATTATTTGTGCATGCAAGAGAGACAACTCTCCCTCTTTGTGCATGCAAGAGAGAGAGCTCTCCCTTCACTGTAGGAAACACATATTCCCTTCTTAGATTTCTATCATCCTGAAATATTGTGACAGCCTCAATTAAAGATTAGTTAGCATTAACTAGTTTAAACAATTTGTTATTTTTAATTTCTGATAAGAAAGACTTAATGGTTATATGTTAAAACAAAAATCCTATTTATTTTATTTTTGATTTTTTTAAAAATAAAAACAATGAATGGAAGGGACGCTGCTAAGCTGTTGGTATTAGTTTCCCAGAATAGATGGTGGTTGGGGACAGTTGGAAACAGTTACCCCTCCTCATGGGATAAAGTTGGAATCCAGAGGATGGAGGGGGGTTCTTGAAAATGGGCAAGAAAGGGAAAGTATTTTCTTGAGTTGGTATGAGACCAGTTGAAAATATCTTTGGAAACCCTTGTGAAAGCCAAAGTTTGACTGTTAGTGACTGGAATTGATATCCAGAGGTCACAGCAGGATAATCCACTGTTTTACCCGAGGCACCAATCAGTTTTTGGAGCTAGGGGGCAAGCGGAGGACGTGATAGACTCCCTTGAAGGTTGGGTGGACAACAGCTTGGACAGACCTATCCCTACAGATAAGTACTAATGCGATAATCTGAGTTATTTCAATATAAGTAAATACAGATATGTACTTCAGTACTGTTATTTTACTGTCATATTGTAGAAGTATCAGTAGGGAAATGTACCATGCTTATAAATGAATGCAGAAGAAAACGAGTTTAAGTCTAGCATTTATAGTCTATATTCATTTCCAGAATTACTGTTGAAAAACGCTGTAAATATGCAGTTTATAAATTCCCTGTCTAAGGGTTACATTCAAGTTTAAATTTTAGAAAAGGCACTAAAAGATTCTATTTAGGATGAAACCATAAGAAGGTACCTTATTTGGAATCCTTTCTTAATCATATCTGTTCTTACTCATTACATGCAAAACTGAAAAATAGTATACCGAGTGGAAGAAAACATATAGTAGTACAGGAAATGGAAAATAACGTTCGAATGCAGGGTAACTTCTATCTTGTAGGAGAACGAGTAGAAAAACCAAAAACTCCGTAAAGAACTGTAACGGCCTACTGAATATCCACATCATGATAAGATGTACAATGCTCGACAAGACAGCAAGAGAAACTGTAAAACCTTTCCAAACTGTAATGCAAGATGCGTAAATGGAATAACTAGTGTACAGTAGTTATAATGTGAAAAATATTGCCAATTTAAAAATAAAACACCGCTTGAGCATGAAAGCTACGCATGCAAAACTGAGTACTGAATTAGATTTCCGTAACCGTGTGGTAAAGGCTCGGAATACAAATTCAGGCTGTGGTGTTTAGAATAACTTCGGAAGAACAAGAATAAACGCATACATAGCAAGATTCAAACCATAGTGTGTAAATAAACCATAGAAGATCACGAATCTTACATATAAATAACATCTATCATTCAAGAAGTACCGTCTATGTTCGCCAAAATATAGATAGACCGCCGAAAGGCCATAGCAACAGTAAGTTAAACATGAACCCTGGCGCAAAGAAAAACTAACGCTTCGTAAACACGGTCCAACATAACTTAAAAACCCTGGTGGAAAGAGTTAACCGCAAACACCAAGTACATATAAACGGAGGAATTAAAATCTGTCACAAATTTTCAACCCTAAACTAACAAGGATGGACGGAGGTCGAAAACTTGACAAGGGTTCGACCTAGAAATCATTTCCTTCGGCCAACAGAGGTAGTACCTGGAAGAATGGAGTTCCAACTGTTAGCTTGGGTCTTGGAATTTGAATGTCTGTTAGTTGCAGTATAGAGACAAGGGGCCAGTCTTACCTGCAATTTAACCACAATAGGAGTTAAATACCAAACCAAAACACGAGCTATCGTAATGGAAAACTTAAAGAATGAACTAGGAAGCTAAGCGAGAAAGTCATCGCACACAGTAGCTTACCTATGAGTTGAAAAGTCTGAAATTTGGCTGACCTGTGAATAGGCAGAGATTGGGAAGGTCAATAACATTCATTACAGGTTAAAGGTTCGAAAGAATGACTGTGTATGTAAACAAGATTGAGGTGGGTGGGTCTGAGCATAAAGAAGGAACTTACTAGCACCTTCTGGAAGTTGAAGTAATCCTTCTGAAGAGAGATGCAAACCCGAAGCAAAGGGCAGCTCAGGGTTTCAGGCACCTTGCCATAAACATACACAAGAAAAATGAAAACTGAACCTGCATAACGAAAGAGAGACGCACAAGTTAATAATCTGAGCAAATAACTGAAGAGTAAACGACGAAACCAGAAAGGAAATGCATTCCTCCTCTCTAGGTGGCTATGCGCATCGACATTCTCTAAATTTAAAAGAGTCTGTGCTTTGGATATGAACCGGTTCTCCCTTGGCACCATCGGCGCCGATGATATTCGGAGCGCAAAACCTCCTTACCTTCTGTCAACTGAAAGAAGAACTCCAGAGAATGCGATAGGAAAAAATCAGCAAGTTAGAGTTGGAGAGCAGAACATCACGGAGAAGACTGGAGGGAAAGAGCCACCGGAAGGATAATCATGCCAAGCCTGGCTGGCAGTACGCCAGAACATTAAATTGCATTTAAGGTGAAGCCACGGGGAGGGCTCACAATCAACCAAGTGTTAGAAACAATGCGATAATGGAGTTGACGCAAATAACACAAACCGGAAATTGCATAATTCACATTATCCAAAGATTAAACCCTTGGTGTATATCTCCAAGCGGAAATGTGGACAAGTGGCGAGGTCACATAGTATAACACACAAGTTCATAATAGCAATTTATTATCAGTACAGCTCATAACACCTTGCAATAAAGAATCACCGTAACGCCAAGTTTGATATACACCCCGGAACCATAAGATGACAGAAATTGGTACCAGTATATTGAACGATGAATGTTTGTGTATTGATAATCCTGTACCTAGCCCGTAACAAATATGTCATTGCATTTTAATTCCGTATGATTTAATGTTCGAGTAATATAATCACTTCGATGATGATAGGTTATAATTTTTTTTTGTATGGTAAGTTTTGGGTATGTATGTGACAAGTGGTATCAGAGTCGGTTACTACACTGGCAACCTAAGGGTCTACTAACAAAGCTGTGTGTGTATTAGTGCACTGAGAAGAAAGAAAAAAGATATGTCATCTCCGTCACGACCAAACGAAAATCAAGGTCCAACAGTTATGAACCCAGAAATGTGGGTTCAACTAACCGTGGAGCAGCATCAGAAAACGAGCAAACTATTGGAAGAACAGCAGCAACGAACTGCTTCTCTGTTGAACACAGTACGACAGTTACAAGAAGAGATGACTAGAGTTCAGAAAGATAACGAAAATCTGTTGCAAGACCAGGAGAATATTTTGAAGAGTATATCTGATAAACAAAATCATGAGATGCGGCAACCCAGTGCAGAGAAAGAATTATCTACAGAAGCAGAAGATCAGCAAAACCAAAATGACACAGCTGGAAAGACTGAAAAGAGTTTCTCCCACAGGAGCAAAAACCATAATAACAATGAGGCAGAATCTGAAAATCTGTTAGGTCAGTAGGATTATAAGAGGCAGAAAGTCGAGCTGCAGGGAGAGTTTCGTAAGATTAAGCCACCAATGTTTGATGGTGAGGCGGAAGAAGCAGCTGAAGCATGGTTGATTAACATCAATAAATACTTTCAGGTATATGAGTATAGCATCAATCTGAAGGCCAGATTGGCTATATACCAGTTGCGGGAGAAAGCCACCTTGTGGTGGGAGGAAGTGAAAAATGTTCGCAGCATTGATGAACGGGAAATTACATGGCAATTATTCCAGCAGTACTTCAAAGATAAATATCTAACAGAGAGATTTTATGATGATAAGGCCAAGGAATTTCATGATCTCCGACTGGGCCAAATGTCCATGGATGAGTATGTCACAAAATTTACTTCTCTACTACGTTATGTACCTTACCTCAGGGAGGAAAAAGCCAAGGTACAGAGGTTTCTGAGTAGTTTGCCTACTCTCATGAGAGAAATAATAGAGTTTGTTAACCCACAAACGATGGATGAAGCTGTCCGGAAAGCACGTATGTGTTACCAACAATACAAGACCAAAGGGGATGGCGCAAAGGGCTGACAGCCCAAGAAAAACCAAAAGAATCCATCTACCTTTAAAAGTAGCAAAAGCAGCCACTTTAAAGGGGTAGTACGGAACACTGGCAGCAAAAAGTTTAACAGGAATCATCAAAGGATCAAGTGGCCAGCTGAAGAAAAACCCACAGAAGCATCCAGCAAACCAGAGCAGGGACAGAATTCTAAACCCCCTCTATAGTGTTGGGGCTGTGGGGAAGCACACTACTACAAAAATTGTCCACAACGAAAACAGAGTGAAACTGTGGCCAATTTACAGGAGGCATCAACAGTGGGGGACGTGGCACGAAGCATACCCCGTATAAACGCAGCCTTGGAGGATCGACAGGCTGATTTTCAACCCACAATGATTGAATTGGAAGGTACTATACTGTCTAACCTGTTTCGATTTTAATAGACCCTGGTGCTAGTTTAAGTTATGTAAGTCCTAAACTAGTGGAAGTTCGCAAACTAAAAGAACAGAAATTTAAAAAATCATGGTTAGTTCAGTTAGCCACCGGAGAAAAACGCAAAGTAACTGCGAAAATTGCTGATTGCATTCTAGAAGTTGCAGAACAGCAGCTATAGGTAGACTTAAATGTTCTACCACTGGGATCGTATGATGTGTTATTGGGAATGGACTGGTTAGAAAAACACTGGACCTTAGTAGACTGTAAGGAAAAGACAATTTATTACAGGGCACAGGATGGTACACGAAGGGAGATTAAAGGAATTAAAAAGCTTGTGCATTTACGCCCCATAACAGCATCTCAAATGAGCAAATGTATTCGGAAGGGATGTCAGTTGTATGCCATTCAAGTAGGGTATGCTGGATCTAATGGAAAAGCTGCAGAAATACAAGATATTCCGGTGGTACAGGAATTCCTGGATGTATTCCCAGAAAACATTCCAGGGTTACCACCTAAAAGAGAAATTGATTTCACTATCGAGTTACTGCCAGGAGCCACACCTGTGTCAAGAGCACCGTATAGAATGAGCATACCAGAGTTAACAGAGTTAAAGATGCAGCTGCAGGAGTTATTAGATAAAGGATACATCCGCCCAAGCGTGTCACCTTGGGGAGCACTAGTTCTTTTTGTTAGAAAGAAGGATGGAACTTTGCGCATGTGTATGGACTACCGACAACTCAACAAGCTGACAGTTAAGAATAAATACCCTCTACCCAGAATTGATGATTTGTTCGATCAGGTGAGAGGTGCCAAGGTGTTTTCTAAAATAGACCTGAGGTCCGGATATCATCAAATTCGAGTCAGGGATGAAGATATTTGCAAAACAACATTTCGCACCAGATACGGGCATTATGAGTTTGTAGTGTTGCCATTTGGATTAACGAATGCACCAGCAACCTTTATGAGGTTGATGAATGGTATTTTTCACCAATACTTAGATCACTTTGTACTGATATTCATAGATGACATCTTGATTTATTATAAGAGTGAAGAAGAACATAAGCAGCATCTGAAGATAGTACTGGAAATGTTGAGGAAGCATTAGCTGTATGCTAAGTTCAACAAGTGCGATTTCTTTAAAACCGAAATCCAGTACTTGGGTCATGTGGTGACTACGGAAGGAATAGCGGTGGATCCCGAAAAGATTAAAACCATCTTGGAGTGGCAGGTACCCCAAAATGTGGCCGATATCAGATCTTTTATGGGTCTGGCAGGGTATTACAGACGGTTCATCGAAGGGTTTTCTAGGATTGCTTATCCTATTACATCCTTACAAAAGAAAGGCAAACTTTTCAAATGGACGAAGGAATGTCAGCTCAGCTTTGAAAAGTTGAAACAGCTTTTAACCACAGCACCCGTGCTGAGGGTAGCCGACCCCAGCAAAGACTACGAGGTGTGCACGGATGCCAGCAAGGAGGGAGTCGGAGCAGTTTTAACTCAGGAAGGCAAGGTAATAGCCTATGAGTCCAGAAAGTTAAGAGAACACGAACAAAAATATTCTGCTTACGATCTAGAACTTACAGCAGTAGTACATGCTCTCCGGGTATGGAGGCATTATTTACTGGGCAAAAAGTTTGTACTTAAAACAGACCATAGCAGTCTGACCAGTTATTTTAAGCAGGCAGATTTAAACTCTCAGCAAGAATAGTGGAATGCCTTCTTGAGTGAGTTCGACATGGATATACAACATGTGAAAGGAAAAGAAAACCGAGTAGCAGATGCCCTGAGCAAGAAATTTCATGGGATCTATGCAACATACTTCAGCCAACCCATAAGTCAGCTGAGCAAGCAGTTAAAGAAAGAGGCACGTAAGGACCCAGAATACAAGTTTATGTGGCAGCAGATGGAAAAAGATAAGGAGCAAGGAACGCCATCTGAATACGGAAGTAACGAAGAGCAGATGTTAACCTTCCGAGAAAGAATTTATGTTCCTAATCGTGTAAGTCTCAAGGAGTTAATCCTAGACGAGTACCATCGAAGCAACTATGCTAGCCATCCCGGCTACCAGAAGATGATTTCGGCAATTAGAAAGATATATTACTGGCCAGGTATGCGCAGAGACATTGCAGAATACTTAAGCAAGTGTTTAGAATGCCAGCAGGTTAAAGTGGAGCACCGACACCCAGCAGGACTACTATAGCCCATACCCATTCCTGAATGGAAATGGGAAGTGATCTCCTTGGACTTCATTACAGGCTTACCTCGAACAAGGAAGCAGAATGACTCAATAATGGTAGTGGTGGACAGGTTGAGTAAATTTGCCCATTTCATACCTGTGCAATCCACTTACAAGACAGTGCAGATTGCAGACATATTTATGAGAGAAATCTTCAGGTTGCATGGTATACCTAAGGCGGTGATTTCAGACCGAGATGTTAAATTTACCTCCGCATTTTGGAAGACCTTGTTTTCAGGTTTAGGTACCCAAATACATTTCAGCACTACCTATCACCCTCAAACGGATGGGCAGATAGAACGAGTAAACCAAGTGTTGGAGGATATGTTGCGCATGTATGTAATGCGACAGCCAACTAAATGGGAAGACTACCTGCACCTAGTGGAGTTTTCATATAACAATGGATATCAGGAGTCTCTAAAAATGAGTCCCTTCGAAGCGTTATATGGACGACAGTGTCGTACACCAATTAACTGGAGCAGTCCGGAGACAAAATTAATGTTGGGGCCAGAGATGTTGGCGGAGCTGGAAGCTAAAGTAAAAATAATAAGACAGAACTTGAAGGCAGCACAGTATCGACAAAAAGTCTTTGCAGATAAGAAAAGATCTTATTACGAATTCGAAGTGGGCGATCATGTGTATGTCAGGATTAAGCCTAAAAGAAGTACCTTAAGGTGGACTTCCTGCGCGAAGTTAGCCCCTCGTTACTGTGGACCCTTCCAAATTTTGGAAAGAGTGGGGCCCGTAGCCTACAGATTGGCGCTGCCTAGTCATATTAAAGTGCATAATGTATTCCATGTATCGTTGCTAAAACGATACGTGCATGATGAGAAACATGTAATTCATTGGCAGAATGTTCAGCACTAACTGAGAACACTTGTTCTTTCAGGTAGAACCGGACGGAGATTTTCTGGTCAAGCCTCTACGTATACTTGATCGAAGAGAGATAGAACTCCGCAAAAGAGTAGTTGTCCAGGTGAAAGTGCAATGGAAGCACTTCGGTCCAGACGAAGCTACTTGGGAGGATGAAAAGTTTATACAGGAGGTTTATCCTGAACTGTTTGCAGGATCTGGCTGAAAACACCGAGGACGGTGTTACTCTCAGGGGGGGAAGATGTGACAGCCTCAATTAAAGATTAGTTAGCATTAAATAGTTTAAACAATTTGTTATTTTTAATTTCTGATAAGAAAGACTTAATGGTTATATGTTAAAACAAAAATCCTATTTATTTTATTTTTGAATTTTTTTAAAAGAAAAACAATGAATGGAAGGGAAGCTGCTAAGCTGTTGGTATTAGTTTCCCAGAATAGATGGTGGTTGGGGACAATTGGAAACAGTTACCCCTCCTCATGGGATAAAGTTGGAATCCAGAGGATGGAGGGGGTTCTGGAAAATGGGCAAGAAAGGGAAAGTATTTTCATGAGCTGGTATGAGACCAGTTGAAAATATCTTTGGAAACCCTTGTGAAAGCCAAATTTTGACTGTTAGTGACTGGAATTGATATCCAGAGGTCACAGCAGGATAATCCACTGTTTTACCCGAGGCACCAATCAGTTTCTGGAGCTAGGGAGCAAGTGGAGGACGTGATAGCCTCCCTTGAAGGTTGGGTGGACAACAGCTTGGACAGACCTATCCCTACAGATAAGTACTAATGCGATAATCTGAGTTATTTCAATATAAGTAAATACAGATATGTACTTCAGTACTGTTATTTTACTGTCATATTGTAGAAGTATCAGTAGGGAAATGTACCATGCTTATAAATGAATGCAGAAGAAAACGAGTTTAATTCAAGCATTTATAGTCTATATTCATTTCCATAATTACTGTTGAAAAATGCTGTAAATATTCAGTTTATAAATTCCCTGTCTAAGGGTTACATTCAAGTTTAAATTTCAGAAAAGGCACTAAAAGATTCTATTTAGGATGAAACTATAAGAAGGTACCTTATTTGGAATCCTTTCTTAATCATATCTGTTCTTACTCATTACATGCAAAACTGAAAAATAGTATACCGAGTGGAAGAAAACATATAGAAGTACAGGAAATGGAAAATAACGTTCGAATGCAGGGTAACTTCTATCTTGGAGGAGAACGAGTAGAAAAACCAAGAACTCCGTAAAGAACTGTAATGGCCTACTGAATATCCACATCATGATAAGATGTACAATTCTCGACAAGACAGCAAGAGAAACTATAAAACCTTTCCAAACTGTAATGCAAGATGCGGAAATGGAATAACCAGTGTACAGTAGTTATAATGTGAAAACTATTGCCAATTTAAAAATAAAACACCGCTTGAGCATGAAAGCTACGCATGCAAAACTGAGTACTGAATTAGATTTCCGTAACCCTGTGGTAAAGGCCCAGAATACAAATTCAGGCTGTGGCATTTAGAATAACTTCGGAAGAACAAGAATGAACGCATACATAGCAAGATTCAAACCATAGTGTGTAAATAAACCTCATAGGATCACGAATCTTACATATAAATAACATCTATCATTCAAGAAGTACCGGCTATGTTCGCCAAAAGATAGATAGACCACCGAAAGGCCATAGCAATAGTAAGTTAAACATGAACCCTGGCGCAAAGAAAAACTAGCGCTTCGTAAACACGGTCCAACATAACTTAAAAACCCTAGTGGAAAGAGTTAACCGCAAACACCAAGTACATATAAACAGAGGAATTAAACTCTGTCACAAATTTTCAACCCTAAACTAACAAGGACGGATGGAGGTCAAAAACTTGACAAGGGTTCGACCCAGAAATCATTTCCTCCGGCCAACAGAGGTAGTACCTGGAAGAATGGAGTTCCGATTGTTAGCTTGGGTCTTGGAATTTGAATGTCTGTTAGTTGCAGTATAGAGACAAGGGGCCGGTCTTACCTGCAATTTAACCACAATAGGAGTTAAATACCAAACCAAAACACGAGCTATCGTAATGGAAAACTTAAAGAATGAACTACGAAGCTAAGCGGGAAAGTCATCGCACACAGTAGCTTACCTATGAGTTGACAAGTCCGAAATCTGGCTAACCTGTGAATAGGCAGAGATTGGGATGGTCAATAATGTTCATTACAAGTTAAAGGTTCGAGAGAATGACTGTGTATGTAAACAAGATTGAGGTGGGTGGGTCTGAGCATAAAGAAGGAACTTACCAGCGCCTTCTGGAAGTTGAAATAATCCTTCTGAAGAGAGATGCGAACCCGAAGCAAAGGGCAGCTCGGGGTTTCAAGCACCCTGCCATAAACATACACAAGAAAAATGAAAACTGAACCTGCATAACGAAAGAGAGACACACAAGTTAATAATCTGAGCAAATACCTGAAGAGTAAACGATGAAACCAGAAAGGAAATGCATTCCTCCTCACCAGGTGGCTATGCGCATCGACATTCTCTAAATTTAAAAGAGTCTGTGCTTTGGATATGAACCGGTTCTCCTTTGGCACCATGGGCGCCGATGATATTCGGAGCACAAAACCTCCTTACCTTCTGTCAACTGAAAGAAGAACTCCAGAGAACGCGATAGGCAAAAATCGGCAAGTTAGAGTTGGAGAGCAGAACATCATGGAGAAGACTGGAGGGCAAGAGCCACCGGAAGGATAGTCATGCCAAGCCTGGCTGGCAGTATGCCAGAACATTAAATTGAATTTAAGGTGAAGCCACGGGGAGGGCTCACAATCAACCAAGTGTTAGAAACAATGCGATAACGGAGTTGACGCAAATAACACAAACCGGAAATTGCATAATTCACATTATCCAAAGATTAAACCCTCAGCGTATATATCCAAGCGGAAATGTGGACAAGTGGCGAGGTCACATAGTATAACACACAAGTTCATAACAGCAATTGATTATCAGTACAGCTCATAACACCTTGCAATAAAGAATCACCGTAACGCCAAGTTTGATATACACCCCAGAACCATAAGATGACAAAAATTGGTACCAGTATATTAAACGATGAATGTTTGTGTATTGATAATCCTGTACCTAGCCCGTAACAAATATGTCATTACATTTTAATTCCGTATGATTTAATGTTCGAGTAATATAATCAATTCGATGATGATAGGTTATAAATTTTTTTTTGTATGGTAAGTTTTGGGTATATGTGACAAATACTATTTTCATGTAAAAAAAAAGATTAACATAATAGTAATCTTTAAGACAACCTGGATTCCTTTTACAAAAAACTTCTTAGAATACTACCACTCTTAACTATTATTTCCATGTAGAAATATACATAATTAATTCTCAAAAAGGGGTTAATATAACTTAGTTACTTTATGTAGTTCCTCATGCACAAAAATTAGGGAATCATAATAAGGTTACTTATCTTTTATACACCTAAGATGCAATCTTTTCAACAGGTAACCCTTTTCAAGAAGGTACCATAATTAATCCTTATATTGTGCATAAGGAATAAGAATGCCCTTTTAAAATAATAACAAAGTTAATCTTTTATACATTAGCCCATGCAATTAAATCAAAATACCCAATATATAACACAATAATAACTTCTCTTTTACCCACCAGATAAAAATAAAGATATTCTTTTAACACAATGGACTTATTTTTCACTTCACTAGATAAGATATTATTTCTAAAAGATATTCTATAACTATTGTTAAATGTAACTATTTCTTCTTATAACAAATCATATGAAATATTTCATATTTCATTTTCTCTCCAGAAAATGAGTAAAGTATTCAAAAAAACTACTATTCATATGATATATTTCATTTTCTTTTCAGAAAAAAAGTAAAATAATTCAAAAGAAAACTATTATTTTGAGGAATACTTATCTTTATCAAAGATATTTAACCTTCCTTCTAGGACGCTCATTTCCAAAATGTTAGCTCACGGCTTTGCAGTCTTTAGAGCCACAATAATTTGCAGTGGCATACTTCTCACAAATCCTAGCAGCAGTACGTATGATCTGATGCAGTCTTTAGAGCCACAATAATTTGTAGTGGCATACTTCGCACAAATCCTAGCAGCAGTACGTATGATCTGATGCATTGTTGTAGGCACTTTTCAACAGCCTCAATCTAGGCTGCAACAAGAAACTGCTCTTCAGCTGATTCACCACCGCCAACCTCTGTACTGTCGATTTTTTTTTTCAATCACAAAGACTGTCTTACTTTGCAACCAACACCTAGCTAGGAAAATAATTTGCAACCAACACCTAGCTAGGAAAATAATTAGACATTTCTTCACAATGTCTGTTCAAAGGTATAGATAGAATACATGACCTAGAAAAATACCAAGCCATATGATTATATAACCCATTCTCCTCAACAAACAATGACAACTTGCTCTTGTCCAGTAACTGATAGCTCCATGGTTTCAGCTGATATGATCGCACCCAATTCAAGAATTCGTTCTTTCTTAACTGATTCTTTTAAAAAAATAGTTAAAAGACAGTAAGTTAATAACTAGTTACGTGGTTATTTATTTTTTACGGATGTTACAAGAAATAAAATAAAATAAAAACTTAATAATGATAATTACCAATAAAACGTTTTGACTTGATCATAGTAGATAAAATGAAAAACAAAATATTAAAAGATGGTGACACTCCTTGATGTGAAGTATATGTTTAGTCATGATGATGAAGATGTAGTCCAAATAAAAGATAAGAATTTTTAATTATAATTAATTACAAAACCAACTTATATCATTTTAATTCTTGACCTACCAAATGCTCATAAGATGCAAAATTCTTTAAATTAAAAAGAAGTCTACCAAATGCTCATAAGATGAAAACTTCTGTAAATTAAAAATAGGTTTGATCCCTCTGAACAATTATATATTTGGATATATATAAATTAAATAACTATAAAAAAAATTGATGAACATCAATCTACTTGAAAAATTATAGAAATAATAAAATGATATCTAATAATAATTATTGATAATTAAATAAAAATGTTGAAAATTGTATTTCAAAATATAATTTTCTTATAATTATAATAACATCCTTAATTACCTAATAATTAATTATAACATTTTCTTTAGAGTTCTTGTATTTCAATCTTTAAGTTTATTTATATTTAATTAATTTTGTTTCTTCTAACTACTCACTATTATAATATTTTAGGTATATATATTTTTATCATTATAAGAATGCTTTTAATTACTCAATAATTATTTAATGGCGGAGTTTAATTTATAGATGAAATAAAAATTTTGACTAGAATCTAATTATACAAAAATGGTTAATTTTTGTTGTTTAAAATATATTTTTGAATGCATACATGGATTCAATTTTTTTCCAAATCAAAGATATTAAACAACTTAAAAGTCAAATTTCTTTTTTGTTTGGGCAAAAAGACATTTCTAATATTAATTAGACTACACATTATTAAATAATTATTTATCACTTTTTTTTCCTTGATCTTATTGCTAAATTTTTATTTTATTATTAGTTACTTTTTTCCTTCTTCTTTTTTTGGTTTTTCAAGTGTTCTAGATTAGATACATGTAGCATCACCATTCCCACAAACCAACCCTTAACATGGTTAGGTTTTTGCCCACCTAATTTTCATGACTGGTATTTCTCCCATTGAATTTATATAAACAAATAAGTTAATAAAAATATAACCTTTCAATTTAATTAAATTAAATTATTTATAAATAAATATTCAAAAAACTTTTATTAATTAATTAATTTTTCTCCTAACAGTTAACCTATTTACATTAACAGGCCTTGCAGTTACTCTATACAGAATTTTCCAACCAACAATGGTACCATCTATCTCGATTTTAAAAAAATTAAAAAATAAAATAAAAACCCATTATTGATATTTTCGATACATATTTTTCCAACTAACAATGATACCGTCTATCTCCCTATAATAAAAATAAAAAAATAAAAACCTTACTTTGATATTTTCAAAATAATTTTGTAAATTACTTCTCACTTGATCATTTCATTCCAAAAAATCTGTTTCCAACAAACAATTGTACCATCTATTTCCATAAAAGAATTATAAAAACTCTTTTTTGATATTTTCAAAATAATTTTGTAAATTATTTATCAGTCGATTTTTTCAAAATAATTTTGTAAATGGCCTATCAGAGTGGTGGAGATGGAGTCAAGTTGACACTGAAAGCCAAAATTAGCGTTAATGATGTGTGTTGTCAAAATAATTTTGTAAATTTCCAAAAATATCTGGGCGGTCAAGACGTCCACGATGCTGAACCAAATTGGGATTCCAATCCATTATAAAAGGAATAGACTCATTGCTCACAACATATGCAGCATAGCGGTTATTCCATTAGTGTAGCGAACGAAAACCGTGCTGTGTTATAATATTGAAATGGCTACGTCGTCGGTTTTTGTGACTGTGCTGCTAATAAGTTTTACTTTTATGGCAGTGCTTTCTCAAGCAGCAAACATCAAAGATGATGCAGCAAGTGGTAAATTAATTTATTTAATAATTTAGTATTTCTCAGCATGTGGGTTTTTGTGTATTCCGTATTTAATACATTGATATCGACATTGCAGGTGATGGTCAATCAATGGGTAAGCTTACGAAGTTGCACGTCAACCTGAGATCGGAGAACAGTATGGGGCGCAAGGGAATAGAATAACGTAAATATGCTGGTGGCCCTACTCTGTCGGATTCGAAGTTGGTCCTCACTTGTCCGGAATGCTTTAAAAATTGCGACTTACCACAATGTTGCATGCCTGAGAGATGTCCGTTTTAGTTTTATGTTTGCAATAGAAATGTAACACTGTGGAGTATCTGAACGCGTTTGCATCGCCGTACTGAAGTTTACAATTTGAATTTTCCAAATCAATTAATTCAATGTAGTTAGTTTTGAGAGAAATTTTTTATTTTAAAATATTAAATTAGTAAATGCATAAATGATGTTGTTGACATTGATGCTTCTTTGACATTATTCAAAAATATTTTGTACGAACCTGCAATTCTAACAACTTTTTACCTTATGCTGTACAAAATCAACCTAAAGATATACCAAAAAATTCAAAATATAAAATAATTATCCTCCTGCTTTGCTTTGGCTTTCATTGTGTGATCTGGTAATTTCTCAAATTTTGAGTTGATTCAAAACCGTAGGTCATTGATGAACTCCAAAAGCCTATGATAATTAGATTTCTCCCACTACAACGTGTATCGAAATTTCTGCCACTGCAACGTGTATCGAAATTTCTGCTAAATTTATGCGTGAAGGTCTTTCGCAAGATGTTGTAACTCCAGTGCAAATCCAAAGGGAAAGAAACATGGGTATGAAAATATCGGTCACGGAACACACTTGAAATTTTTTTGGCTTGTTTAGTTGGATTCTGATCCTAGGAATCCAGATTTTAGATTTTTTTTCAAACACTTTTCTTTTAATCTTTTGCTTTTGTGCTAACAATGTATCGTATCTTATTTATCATGGGTTAAGGTTTTTTATTTATGGGTTTGGAACCTAGTTTGGCTTTTAGTTGAAATTTTAATACTGGCAATTGCATTATATGTTGCAAAGGAAACGCTGTAAAGCCTTTCATAGAGTGGTGGTCTGATTATGCACTATGGCATTTTTCTGGCACATATTTATGGAATATTAAGGATGAACTTTGAAGTAATTAAAGCAATAATTCCTTGGGTGAAGATAGGAGACATACTTACCAACTCTCTTTTCAAATACCTCTGTTTTAAGGTGGTTATAGATCATGTTGGGGCTCTTAAAATTGTAAAGAACGATGGAAACACTACCCTTGTGAGAATTTAAAAAAGAGGTTGTTAATCACTACAAATAATTTTTTAGTTTCAAATAATGTCGAAGAAAGAATGATGGCCTCAGTGATAAGTATTTATGTATTCAAAAGAAAGATAACAAAAGAACAAAAACATGCATGTGACCAAGAATTAACATTGAATGAGTCGTGGTTCCATTGTTCCATTAAAGAGCATGTAATTAATGATATATCACTTTTACAAGACATAGTTTTATGTGGACTTACTAAGGTTACATATGGCTCTGTGGTTCATAACCTTCTTAAAGTGTACAAAGAGTTTGTTAGAATCAAGGACATGATTAAGAAGAGCCTTGCAAGCACCTTGAATAACAGAATCAGACAGATTTATGCCCTACCAATATGGAAAAATAGTAGTAAAGGGCTGAAAATTTGACTCAAACGGTGCACAGAGCATCTGAGGAACAATATCATGCTTGGAAACCACGTGACAAAAGTTTCCTCCCCAATTCTCATGGCCAACTGCTTCAACAAGTCTTTGATCTCCCACTAAAGGACAACGAAATGTGATACAAAAGGTAGAGCCTGACCTTAGCCTCTTTCCTAGTACCCATAAAGTGGCCAGGGTTGCAACTTCCCCTCGTAAGGAATGACCCACAAATATGATAGGCTTGAGTTGCCTTTGTGTCGTGTATGTATAAATCTGCAACTGATTGATCATGTAATATATCAACACAATGTTACTTTTCCATGTGATTGTCAAAATTTTCATCTCTAATCAAATAAAACCTCTTTTTATGAAACTAATGTCCCTTTGTCCCGACAATTGTGTACTTAAATAAACAATTTACCTTTTCCTGAAACTCTGTTTGCTATAAGGTATTTTATTGATATAAAAACTAACTACGGAGTAAAATCACGAAATGTATTTTTTTGTTCATTAAAATTTTATTTTATTATAAAAAAGGATTTGAGTATTACCTGAGCTCAAACACCAACAACTTCTATGCTCCAACGAAATACCCATCTGGTAAGAGGATTCTGAATTGGGATTCGCTAATCTTCTCTGTCTAGTGGAATTTTTTATGACCTCATCCAAAACAAAACCATACCTTATATGTGTTCCAATAGGCAAGTCTGTACAATCTTGTCGAAAGAAGTTTCTTGGCTTTGCAGTGTCCAATTAAGAATTTCCAAAATTGTGCTAGAATTTTCAATACAAGCTGCACCACTGCTTGAGCAAAATAAGTAAGTGCCAAAAAGTGTGTATGGGCTAGTTGGAGAATCACGAACAAGGCTACTTCGAGAATGAAGGAGATTCTATCTGTTATTTTCTTGGTCGCTATAAACTTCCAGAATCTTGCTATAACAATTTGATCAAGATTATATCTAATATTCTCTGGCCCAGTTTAAATTTATACAGTCTGCTACCACAATTTTTTCAAGGTTCTCTGTTATTTTCTAGCCTGGTATAAATTTCAAGAGTCAGATACCACAACAAGGAAAAGAGTGTCCGCAATTACCGTTTGATCGCTGATCACAAAGAACTTCCATAACAAATCAAACCCAAATTATTTCAAAATGGAAGGTCACTGTAATTACAATCTGTAAACATGTACAGTGGAGAATGTAAAAAATTCAATTTTCTTTACATTGCAGAAAAGTACAATTTTCAATTTTAGGATAGTGAGATTGCTGCCCCTCCTCCTTCCATATTCCCCTACTAATTTGATTGAATGAGGCCTTCAAGCATCAATGTACCATTACAAGGCACCATGGCTCACTGACAGAGAAAGTAAGTTGTGAGCTTAACATCCCATGGTTGAACATCGTGGCAACACCTATTTGCTATGTAGCATGTGCATTAAACTGCAACCCTTGAAAACAGGTTGGCTCCTGAGGAGCAGGGTTACTGACTAATGATTGATCCACATACATAATTTTTGTTGAAATTGATGATTAAATTGATTGAAATTGTAGAGCCTGATTGGCACAGATGGACTCAGTAACAAATATGTACTTCACCCTGATTATGCACTGTGGATCTCATATACAATTTCATCGAAGGAACAAACAATTTGATTAAAATTGTAGATTCTAATGGTATAGCTAGAAAGCAATAAACATATATTTCACCCTGATCTCTGCAAGATCATGAAAATAAACAAATAATTTGGTTGTAATTGTATATTTTGATAGCATAGATGGATTCAACAAAAAAAAACAACTTACTGCATCTGAATTATGGAATTTGTGACATACAATTTTATCAATCAAAGAAACAAGAATATTTTTAGAATTGAGGACCAAGGTCACTATTAAATGCACATTCTACATAACAGATAGGTATAGCCAATCAAAGTATTGTTGGGTTGCTGGTTGAACTTATTTCGATTATAGATTCTGCAAGAGTAGTTCTAAGTGTGATTTTTTTGAGTTTTTTTGACATATTTCTGGTCGGAATCTAACGAAATAATTGTGGCCAAATCTTGATTTGTTGTTTAAAGTGGTTTTTTTGATTGCATATATAGATTCAACACCCTCAAAAACCCCTGGGGCACTTTCATTGTGAAGATTTCACCTATCAAGCTTGTGATTTCAATGAATCCCTGTCAAATTCTAAATAAATTAGATCAAAAAATTTCCAAAAATGACACTTAAAAGACTATTCATATCTAGAAATATCTTGCAATTCTACCAATAAAGACAAGTTCAAACAATTAACCTTGCTGCTATATGCCAGATTCCCAGATTCCCCAATATGTAAAAATGCCCATGGTTGCGCGATTCCCCAATATGTATAAATGCCCATGGTTGCCCCATAAAAAACATTTGCTCACCTGAAAACACAACACTACCATCAAAGAGGAGAGATTTCAAGAATCACAAACAAAAGCACAACACTGCTACCAAAGAGGGGAGATTGCAAGAATCACAAACAAAAGAAAGAGGCTGTTAAAAAATTGTTGCTTGTTGTAGAATTTTGTTCTACAAATAGTTCTACCACTCTTTTGTTTCTTTCTTCCTTGCAAGTACAGTATATGTCCTTACCTTTGAACATATTCGCTGATATAAGAAGTGAGGAGAAGAAGAGGACACCATTAACAACAGCAGTAGCAGAGGAGGTTTCGGTTGGGGTGACCTAGGAACCAGGTTAATCTAAACTCTTGGTTTCTCCATGACTCATGTGAATGTGTTGCAAGGTCACCCCAGTCGAGCCTGCTCTATTTCATTTATTCATGTGATCATGTGAGCCCAATATGCAGGGGAAACCCTTTCTGAAACTGAGAGTCAATGAATGCCTATAATTTATAATTTATTGAAATGGGATCGATGGAGAAGGAGAAAGGGGCTGAAATCTGGTAGTACAAGCAGTATGAGTGAAGTGCAGAGATGGCCCTAAGATTTATGTTGAGTTAGATCTAAATTAGATGGTTTCACGCACTGTCGGTAGAAGTAATGAAACGACTTAATCTCCATATTTAGGTTGAATTAAATGGGGACAGTACCATGATAGGGAGATCAGTATGAAATTGCAATGTATGCACTATCGTTCCCACTAAAAAACAAACCCCAATCGAAAACCAAAACCCAATTCAAACATCAAAGCAGTGGAAATGTAGAGACAAACACAATAATAAGAAATGCTCTTAATTCCGAATCTAGCCTTACACACCAGCAAAAACCACATAATAAAAGCATTTCTACCATGAACGCAGACTCAAATTCTCCGTGCAAGGAAGGCCGATTGAAGGAGGCCTTGGGCTATTTGCAAGTCATGGATGAACGAGGCCTTGCAGCAGATGACACCATGTACGCTTCACTGTTGGATGCATGTGGCTCTGCGAAGGCCTTGGCAGAAGGTAAGAAATTCCATGCTCACATGCTCGCAAATGGGTTTTAGCAAAATATGTTCTTAGCTACCAGAATTGTGGATATGTATTCCAAGTGTGGAAGCCTTGCAGAAGAAGCCGTCGAAGACTCGATAGAATGCCATCCATAGAACGCCATCTGCTTCTGGTACAAACTGTTTTATTATCTTCGCTACCAAAACTATGGATATGTATTCCAGGTGTGGAAGCCTTGCGGAAGAAGCCATCGAAGTCTCCATAGAATGCCATCTGCTTCCTGGAAAAACTGTTTTATTATGTAACTGATTAATAATAACAGTTCTTAATCTAAAGGTGGAGAATGTTTCAATCGTCTAACACTATCATCAATGGTACATAATTGTACACCTGTCATTTAGGGGAGTTGTTTTCAAATAAAGACGCTTTACAACATAAAAATAATTTTTTTAGTTTAGTATTTAATTTAATTATGCTTTTATTTAAATGAAAATTTAATAAAAATCAGATAATTGTCTTTACTTTCATCTTGCATCCAAAATCTCAAGGATGGTTGTCTTTACTTTCATTTAGCATCCAAAATCTCAAGTATGGCTCTTTAGGTGCCTTTTACTTTTGTCAGCCTTATTCTACCTTCGATTGTATTTTCATCCCATAAAATTTGTCTATTTGGACTGTAATATTTTACATGTAGATTCACATTACGAATCTAGTAGAACTTTTCCATCCATTGAATAACCCATGCACTATAACTATGGTTCAAACCTTTCACAATTTCTCCCCCCTTTTGTCAGAGTTTTCAAGCATTTTTTCTTTTCCTTTTTCTTTTTGAGTTAGGTCTTCAAAATTATTGTTGTTTCTTCATTTCAATAAGGGTAACACTTTTCATACTTCTTGGATAATTAGTTTCTTGAAGATTCTTTTATTTTTCAAATTTTCTTTGACTTGTTTTATTAGAGTTCCTTGATTTCCTTTTTCTTCTACTAGTTGAACCTTTAGAATAGTGACTAATTCTTAATCAATCATAACTACAATTTTTTGTTTCTACATTCACCAATTTTTCCTTCAACTTGTGTTCTTTTCTTTAACATTATTTAATTCATTTAGAGTATTGATTAGTTAACTTCCAACGTTTACCTTAACTTCAAAATCTCTTCTTTAATGTTTGAAATATAGTTATATTTACTCTTCATCAAAGTATGTTCATTACTTTCTTCTCATGGCCAATGTTCCTCTTTGAAATACAAGTTTTTATTCTTAAGAGCTCCTCTTTGAAATACAAGATTTTCTTCTTAAGAGCTTCCCCTTCTTGTCTTTATAATATCTACTCCTATCGTTATATTATTCTTCTTTTTCATGATTCTCTACCCCAAGCATAAGGAAATTTGGGAGGAAAAAGGACTAATTTCTTTTAACCATAATGGAAACATTTTAAATGGTAAATTTCCCTTTATATTTTCTAGATCCTCATATTTAGCATTTCCTTCCAAATTGAACTACCTAGCAGATTTAGTTCATAGTTAGAGAAATATTGAGATTGATGTTGATTTTTATTTTTATTTTTATTATGAGACTTTAAAGTGTGCCTCTCCGAGATCTTATCCTAGTGTATTTGTTTATTCGATCCTCAAATGGGGTTTTCTAATCCCCCTTTAATGAATATTATGATAGCCAGTATCAAAAAAAATTATGTTAGATTTTGCAAAACAATAGTTTGAAGCAAGTGACTTCGTCCATGAGCATGTTAGAATCTGGTCTTGACCACAAGCTCTATTGAACCACAACATTGGAGAAAGGATATAAAAGGAGGGTGCAAATCTTATTAGAGGCTCAGAAACAACATTGTCAAATCAACTTAAATTTGGCTATGGGATACAGAAGAACTTCATCTTTAAAACTCTCACTAATCTTGTTTTCTTATATGTTGTAAATTTTGGGCTCCAACATCATCTTTTCAAATTGTGTAGAAATATAGAGAAAATAAGAGAGTGTTATCTAAGTATATCTCAAAAATAAAATGAACACACACTGCTAAGTGCTTCAGTATATGCTTCAAACTTAGCCAACCGCATATAGATCAAGCAAGGTTGGAATAGAGATTCCATGTTCTTGCTTATTCATTAGAGAATAAGGGTTCACTATTAGTTGTAGAATAATGATAATATAAAAGATTATTTGTTCAAATTTAAGGGGGAATGCTAGCATAGATAAATAGTTACATAGTTAAAGGATAAAAGAAAATAAATATACTATAAGGATAAGAAAAACATTAATTTAGAAGATCAAAAGTATCTCTATATTTACTATAATAGAAAGAAGAGAATTAACGATTGCTAAACGAATGAAGAAAATTTTTAGTGATCTCCGCCCTCTCTAAAATGAGGTAAAGTTGAGAAGTTCCTAAAACATGATAGTTTCTTGGAAAGAATTTGTCGTATATTTTAAAACTCAAAGAGTGTTAGAAATGAAGATCACTTTCTCTTGTAATATCCCTAACCTTTTGACTCATCAAAAATTTAGTGATAGATTTCTGTAAAGATTTGAGCACAAATTACAAATTCTAAAAAAGAGAACTAAATAGGACTCCTTAATATAGTTAAAATTTAAATAAACCAAAATTTACTTCAATAGATGTTCATCATTATGATTACCATCATCACCCTCATCAACACCTCAATAAATATTTCATCTTATTAAATGTGTCTCATCGTCATCATTATCATCAACTTACAACAATAATTTTTTTTGTTATAACCATATTTTTTTGCAGTAGTTTAGACTAATCCTAATCTTTCCATATTTTTTTGTTCTCCAACTCATCCCCACTCACCGGTTTCTTGACTTACTAGTGACCTTGTGTATGGAGTACCCAACAACGCACCCCACTTTCACCAAATGCTCTATACCACATGAGCCTCGTTATAACCATATTAAATGCTAAATGATTTCATTATTTATTTAGTAGTATTCATGGAATGTTACTGTTTTAAAAAAATAGATTCATGCTTATGACATTACCATATTAAATCTCTAAGCCTTAATTTATGTACGTGATTGACTCCAAGTGTATTTTGTTAAATGGTTTGTTTGAGGCTCTCATTATAAACCCAACTAAATAAGATTCGTATTGCCTTTGGGAATGGCTTCAAAGCATGGATTTGAGGATTCATAGCATAGATAAGAGGAAAATCAGAAATGAATGAAATGACGTTATAGATATCTTTTATTTTAATCTATTTGGACTCGGGCTGCATACAAATGCGATAACATTCATAATGCCCAAAATCCAAATTTAGTGTGATCATTTGATATACTACAAATCATCTTCATTGTTTGATTTGCTATGATGACTACCTAAATATATTTTCAATAATCCTGCACAAATCCAGAAAAATTTGATAAACAAGGTGGGTTGTGGGGGCAAAAGTCCCTGCCTCTTCTACCTTATAGACAAACCCCAACCTGATGCATGACAATTAGCTACATGATTCTACGGGTAGAATACACTGTTGTTGAGTGTCCAGCTGTAAATAAAATGATGTTGCTAATTGTTGGATAAACTAAAGATGACAAAAACATGGAAAATTGATGAGATCCATTGTAAGCTTTGCCTATGCCTTTCTTGTAGACTATTTTTTTTCTTTTTATTGGAGAATATAACATAAATGTTTCAATTAGTCACCGAGAAAGCTCTTGATGAGTCACTCGAAGTATCACCAAGCGAAGTGAAGTAAAATGCCTCAATACAATGTCAATGCTAAACCATGTATGTTTTTAAGCATATTCTACATTATAAAAAAGCACTTAGCTAATCCTTATATATTATAACATAGTGCTTAATATTTGAGTAACTAATTACTTGTACAACAGAATCTGTAGCCGCAATAGACAAAATATGTGCACGATACAACTCCACTGCAAACACATTCCACATTTTTGAGACTCTGATGTGTTTCTATCACGAATCGAAACCCCTTACGTGAATTGTTGTGTGGAACAACGATCTTCTCCCGAGTTATACTTGATTAGTTACAAACAACATATACCGATCGCAACCTCCAATAGAACTCTCTTGTTTCCTGAGTATCAATCATAAAGATGCAGAAATATCGGTTTCACCAATCTGAAAAAGTGAATCTTCAAAAGAGGAACGAACAAACAAAAACATCAGATTACATTAACGAAGCAGTCATGAAAGTGAAGGAGGAGGAGTGATGCACCATGCGCTTTTCATTGGCCATAATCTTCACACCGTCCCGCACGGTTGAGAGTAGTTTGGACACTGATTTATTATAAAATTTGAATAAGTTGCGCTCAGCTGCGCGTAGTCAATCGTCGAACACAAAAACACTGTGATAAATGCTAGAGATGGCACTTTGCTTGTAAACGAAGCCATGACTCTTCGAAGAAATGAAATATTTGGAAGGTTGAATGGGGTTATATAGTTGTAGATGTTTTGTCCAACAACATGACAGGGACATGAATGCGTAATGAAAAAGACAGTAGGGTTCCACTGATTTTCAAAATATTTTGGTGGAGGTCGACAAGTGGTAGGCTTAAATTAAAAGTGAAAGTGAATAAATTTATATCCTACTTGTTGATTAGAGAGCCTCATTATTTTAGCTCAAAAATAAAAAGTGCTCTAATTGAAGGAAACAAGAACGATAGGTGGACTCGAAGCGAATCTAATACAACCTATTTTCGTCAAAAAATGTAAAGCAGTTTGGATGAATGAGTTATGGTGTACCGATTAAGTTGTTTAGAACAAGCAATTTTTTATTAAGACACCATGTACCATGATATGGTAGCTCCTGGAATCTACTCTCAATTTAGTCCATGGGACTACAAGTTTCGATCACAGGATTCACCAGCTTTTGGTTTCATGTATGGTGAAATTTGTCCAATTCCCTCCTCAAGGTTGAATTTGGGTTTATGAATTTGAAGTGCTCAAAATCATTTTTTTTGTTATATATATATTATGGTTTTATATCATATGTTATATTATATTAATATATATATTAATATTTACACCGAAGGTGTTTACTTTTGAATCATTCACACAAAATCACCATAGTCGACCTTTTTATTTTCTGTAGTAGATTCAAGTAAATAACTCTCACATTGTTCACCGCTGGATCTCGTGTAGCATTTTTGGCCATACATGAGAAATAACTCCGGAAAACACATATTAATAGAAATTGAAAGTAATAATGCAAATAAGCTTGAAAACTAATTGGAAACAATTACGTGAAATGGAAATTGCAAAGACGATGAAATGGAAATTAATTTTGAGTATAGAAATAATAATTTAATTTGATTGTTTTGTTTTAATAATTTAAAAAGCTAAAAATCTTAGAGAATCAAGAAAAAAAAATGTTGTTATATTTTCGATTACCGTTGTGCAGAGTTGTACCGTTTGGATGTAAATAAAATTTGGATAATAAAACCTCCCCCTTTAGGCTATCTACCATTTGTTAAACCTTCGCGAATCAAACTAGGAGAAGAATGCGCAGTAGGAAAGTAAATGAGGCCACACTCCGAATATAATGCAAAAACTCACATCGACCATTGACACACCGAAACCTAACCTTCCCACTTTAAAATTGTTTTCTATAATTATTACAACATTGTTTTAAATGCTATCGAAGGATCCAAACCTTTCCCGGTCTGTACATATTCTTTCTCTCCGAATTATTACAACATTGTTTTAGATGCTATAAAGGATCCATCAAAATATGAAATAGCGTACTTCTATTCCTTTAGTGCAGCTTCATTATTATTATTATTTTCTAAAGATGGATCTATCATCATCAATCTTTAAATTCTTATTTAAAGGGCCATTTCAGTTTTTTCCAATGAATTTACTACTTGATATCGACATGCCGCATCGTGTACTCGTTCGTGACATGGTATGATATTATAAATCCGGGATGAAGTTGTTAATTTTCGTGGTTTGAAGTGACGGGAAAAGCTTGTTGTGGCACTCGTTCCATTGAATTCGGGTATTTGTGCAACAAGGCGTACACCATTTACATGTAGTGATGTTTACAAAATATGTATTTTTTGATTCCGTTCATTTGTACTCTAAGTCTTATTCGATCATTTCGAGGTATCATTTCACATATGTTGTGAATCCACCCATACCGAGTGTTTGGAAGCGACGACCGTAATTTGTTTAATGCATGTATCATGAGTGCATGATGTAACATTGCTACCATTCTTTCCGGAAGGCTAATAAATTTATCATTGATAATAGGTAAGACATAGTTGTCAATGGAAGGTGTTTATAAATAAGTATTAAAAATATAAAAGATAAATAAGTAGGCTCATCCAACAAATCAGCTTACTAAGTCATAAGATTTCTTACAAAAAAGAGTTCTTATTTTATTAAAAGTATAATTAGTTATCTTCATCATTTGGAACTAAGAAAGGTACAAGGGTTTTATATAGGTTGATTTTGATTTGTGTAATGTAAGTTGTCAAATTTTTATTTATATATCATAAATAAAAACTAAATATATTAATTTTTAGGATATGGTTATGGAGCTTTACATTCAAAATCCATGATACTCATATGAGGTAGTAGCTATCATAATTACACTAAAATAGACACCTTAAATTAAATTTTATTGAAATAAGTCATTTTGGGCATGACTTTTTTTACACTATTATTCATAGTTAGCATATTAATAAATATGATAAGATTTAAAATCAAATTATATATTTTAAATTATTTCCTTTACCCCAAGAGCTAGCTACCGTAATATCTACATAACTTTTCTAGTTGTTTTCGAAGGCCCTCCCATTCTAAAATAAAAAATGTTTTTTTTCTCTTTCCACTCTTTTGGAAGAGCAAAAATACATACTCTTTCTCCTCCAACAATTATTTTGGCATGGCTCTCCAACAATATTGTGCCCTTTGTACCCTTTCTTTTGTTAATGATTATGAGTAGGATTAAACTCTTCAATATAGTATTTTTTCTTCCTCCCCAACTCTTTATCCAAATACACCTGTGAAATTTATCCCTAAATTTTGATGTAATGTTGTTTAAAATATATTTTTAATTATAAATAAATCTATTTTTTGAAAACAAATTATATTATTTAGTCTGTAAATTCGGTAATTTTATGTTTTTTAAATTATTATTATTATTATTATTATTTTATAAACAAATTCAACTCACTTATAACATTAAAATTATGTAAAATTTAATACTAATAAAAATAAAATATAAAAACTAAAAAGGTAGAAGTTTTAAAGAACAAATTTTTGGTTTAGATCCATTTTAACCATCGATTTACCAAACTTCATGATCTATTCTTTTGATATGTGAACCTCTTTTAGAGTGTAAAACTTGAAAAAAAATATGCTAGTGAAGAGATAGCTTGGATATAAAAATATTTATATAAGATTTAGATATAGTGGTATGCTTGGAAAAACATGATTTAGCCAGTGCACTATGGCTTGAGAAAGACATAGATACAAATGTGAGACTCTCGTGAAGCCCGAACACATTTTCTCCTCCATCATCCACGCTTTAGGTTGTTATCTTTCACTTGTTATAACATTTTTATAAAGAACATCATAGACATATTGTACTCCTTCGATGTATCTTTGCACTTTTTTTTGAGCAACTTCTAATTAATATCAACTTTAAATGTTAATTAACATTATTAATCCGCATATTTTTTTTAAACTCATATATTCGTTGTGCATATTTATTATTTATTATAACCTAAGTCTGAATACGGGTTGGCATTACATTTTAAATACATAATAAATGGAATGCATATATGATATATGGTGTATTAACATGGTGGAGGGTGTTATTTATGTGGCACATTGCACCGTTCACAAAGGTTTGATACAGTTGGAGCTTTGGGAATATATGAGCCTGTTGGGACATATCATATGGTTCGAACCACATTTTAATTAAAAACGACGAAGCATATAAAAAATATCATATGCGAAGTTTATTATGATGGCAATGGGATTAGCATTGTGGGTCCGATATATCCGTTCATGTGTTTATGAAAGGGTTCTGAATGTTGTTAAATTTAACGGTGCAAAAAATACATTATAGGGCTGAAGTAGGGGTTTGACACCCAGTAACCTCTCCCAGTCAACTGGGCGCTTTGCCATTAGACAATGAGCCCGTTCCTTGAAATGCTACGTACAGAACTTGTATTTGAAGAGTACATATTCCGACAGTGGTGTTTCGGAGGGGGGCCAACCCCCCTCCCCATGTGACTGAGCAACGATAACCGTGGCGTGAGGCTTTAACAAGCGGTGGGATTTCTGATTATAAACCTGTTTTATTAACTATTAATCCATAATTAAAGTGGCAGATAAGCTTGGAGGATGCACTTATTTACGAATTTTCTAAATATAGCAGAGTTAACTCAGAGTCCTTCTATATTTGGAAAAGAAATTGAGGGGAATGTTTGTTTTTGCTCTTAACATAATCGATTTTACACCAAATGGAACTCGTAAAAGAGTCATTCTTCTGGCTAATTAGCATGCTATGAACATACATTGGAATAGGGTTGCGTAGGTAGAGAAACGCATCTTACATATATTTTTGTTTCTTAAATAATTCTTTTGAAGCCTAGGGCTGCTAGGAGGGAAGGCTATGTCTATGAGCATCCTGTAACCAATTCTGAATAAATAAATAGTCATTTTTGATATATTTCTGACATTTTGAACTCATTGGGAATAGGTTCCAAGACCATTTTTATGCATGTAAACATTAATTTGAGCACACTGAGAAGCTATTACATAGGCTCAAGCGTATGAAGTTGGACTCAAGTTGAGATGTGTAGACTAGGAGCTGTGAACCCTTCATCAAAAACTCTATTTTAATGGATAAGTTACTATGGTTTGTTGTTATTTATGTTTATGCTCTTCAATCATTAAAATTCATGCTTTGTGCTTTCAAATTCACTCTATAAAATTTCGGTTTTTTTAATTGTCTCTTTGACATACATAAGCAACACAATGGAACCTATACTTCGTGCATAAGATCAAGAATAAGTTTTATATCTCAGTAGATGAAATTAGGCACAACAAAACTAACATTCAAATTCTAGACCAAGTTGGTATGAGAGCTCAAGGTTTCTGAAGGTTATTTGCTTGATAGTTTCTGAAGATTTGTGTGCAAGTTTAATGGTTGAAAATTTCCGTGATGCCTCCACAAGGTTAAAAGTTTTAGAAAGGTGAAAGGAAATTGTTAGCTGCAAGTCCCGAGATTAGGAAATGAAGAAGGAGAGTTGAAAGAGCATCATCCTCACCCAAAATTCCACCATAGATGGGATTGAAGAACCTCAATTTTTGTGTTATTAAGCTAAGATTGAAGAGGTACAAGCATCAGTAGCTAAGCTTGAATCCATAGCCATCATGTCAAGTGTTGGAGAGTCTCAAGGACATTCGTAAGAGGAAGATGTCAAGAGAGAATCTAAAGACATAAAGAGGATGGTTAAAGTTATATTTGTTTTATTTATTACTAGGATGATAGGAGAAGGTTCTAAGCCTCCATATTGAGAAGAACTTCCTTCAAATGGTAATAAGGATGAAGAGAAGATTTCAAAGGGCGTAGGAGGAAAGCGGCCTCCATCTCCACCATCTTCATCATCCTCATCATCTCTATTCGCATCATGTTCCACTCTCCACCAAAAAGACCACTCACACTCACTCAAAAGTCACAAAAGGAAAACTCCATTACTACAAATTTGACATTAAGTTTTAACTTCACGTGTACATTGGCGAGGTAAATGCAAAGAGGCTTGAAAATTGGATACGTCAATTGGAGGTGTATTCCAGTAGTTCCAGTAACCTTAATGAAGACGACATAAAGATTCAAGATAGCTTCATTAAGGCTAGAAGCGCATCACTAGTTTGGTGGGAAGCAAAGACTCAAGAGGAAATGCGAATCCATGGTAAGATATCTATTTCTTGGGTTGAGCTTATTTCTTCCATTAAAAGAAAATTTTATGCATTAGCCTATATGCAAAAAGCTATTAGTGAGTTGGAAAATTTTTAAGAAACTCAAGGGTCAAACTCGTTTAAGAATATACCCAAGGAAGTTTAGGAAAAGAGCTTTGTTGTTAGGAATGAATTTGAATTCCCAAGATATACTCTTGAAATATATCTGTGGTTTACATTCCTATTTGAAATATACTATCCTTATGTTTAACCCAAAAAATGTAGATGAAGTTTATGTACAAGCCACACACTTAAAGGCAAAAGAGAAACAAAACATAGGTGAGAAAAGTGAAAGTGAGGGTAAAGGAAAAGAAAAAATTTTATGGAATAGGATAATGAAATATCTCTATAAAAAGAGAGAAGGAAAAACTAAAAATGCAAAAATCGTTCAACATCGGCCTTGATGAAGACCACCGTTGGCAACTTCATATAGAATTGAAACCAAATAGATTAAAAGACAAAGAGAAAGGAAAAAAATGTTGCTATAGTTGAGCATGAATTAGGGGTCTGTATCTCAGATATGAGACAAAGATTGCATCCATGTGTTTGAAAGTTAAACATGTCAGTAAGCACTAGTTCTTCAAATTATTCAAATGATACTCATGATGAAGATACAAGAATAGAAATTTTCCATATTAGATTTGTCTCTAGACATGTTGTTATCACTAGAAAATCTGACTAAGGAAAAAAATGACATTATTAAATGTCAAGAAAAAGGGATTTACAATAGTTGAGGAATATTAGAGGATTTAGGAAATTTAAAAAAATATCTAAGGTCAAGAGGGAAAAATAAAATTGTGCACTCAGAGGCACATGCAAAATGTGCCTCGCACGCATTTTCCTTCAATAAGAGCACTTGTATGCAGCTACTATTTTCCTTTGATAAGCAAAGTTGTTGTCCGCATGAATTTCCTTCAAAAAGTTAGTGTAGTCCCGGGAGTGGCGAAAGTCACCATCCTCGGGACCAATCGACACACTTCTAAAGAAATGATCCTCCACTTGAGGCCTCCCAAGGACAAACGCCTAAGCCACCTTGGACTCTCAAGTGAGCACACAAAGGAATCAAGTGTGAGCAGTACAAAGGAATAATGTGGGCACACAAACGTAATCAACCTTCTCCTTTAGGGGCTCACCATCCACAAGTGTACCAAGAGAGAGAAGAAGGATTTGAATTCTGACTATAAATTGGCACCCATTAGAAGAACAAATGAGAACACATTGTCATGCCGGGGCCAAATTTCTCATGAGAAAGTCAACAATGTGTAATCCAGTAGTAGTCATAAAGTGAGTGATTCGATTGCCGGCCACCCAACAACTTCAATTCTTCGGAGAAGAGAGAGTGCCTTGCGTACATCACCTCAAGGGTAAAAAATTTCTTGCATTGGGTCTTCGGGAACTCACATAGTTCTAAGGACCCTTTGGAAATAGTGTAATGTTTTATCTTTTCTTACTAATTGCGTGTCAATAAGAGGGGACTTTGATTCCACCATTTGCATTATTGCCTTCATTGGACTCATTGTGAGATTTTGTTTTTTGTTTTAGTTTAGTTAGTGTGTCTTCTCTTTATATGCATCATACTTCATTCCATAGTTTAGTGTGATTTATATATATTAGCATGTGTTCACTAACCTCGCTAGCAATTTTTTCTTCCCGTGACCACAACTTGTAGGTTGCAACCATTCCTACCAAGCACTCATTGGATTGGTACACTTGTAGCACCAAAAACCACCACTATATTATTGGTGAATCCACTTGGACTGCATCTTTAGTTAAGTGGTTGCTTGTTTTAGGGACCCTTCTCTTCTTCTCTAGAGTGTTGTTGGGACAAACTCCCATCGTTCCTCTTCTCTCCTTATTCATCCACAATGAAGATTTACAGCTTCAATAGTTCCAGTAAATTTCACTTGTAGGAAAAGCCATGAATCAGCTATACTTCCGTAAAGACACGATAATCCATCGCGAGCTTCTTAGCTTCCGACTTCGTGCGTAGTGTTGTGCACCCGTGTGAAGCATTTTTGCATGGAAAATAGAGACTCATATTTCTTAGTAGTTTTCTTCAATTTCACAATTTTAAAGTGACTCGCCAACCTGTAGAAAAACTCGTAGACAATAGTTTCAGTAGTCCCGGTGACTATTTAGAACTTCACGTTCAAGTCAGTGTTTTAGTATTGCTTGTTACATAGTTCTTAAATTTTAAAGTTTATTGTCTTCACAAAACTCACATAGTTTAAGTAGGGGGAAATTGAAGGGCGAAAATCCACCTTTGAAATCTGAATTAACTTTCTTTTGTGAGAATAGACACCACCAAAACACATAGATAATTAGTTGGACTAAGTGACCATAATCCACATATGCTTAGCTAGTTTTCATTTTTTTCCTAGTTAGATCATTAATTTTAGTTTAAATTTTTGTAACACTAGGAGTTGGGACCAAGACTTAATTATTTAAGAGAAGCAAGTAATCTCTCGCTACCCTTGCACCTTTTGGTGACCCTAGGGAAAGCATATGAAAGCTCCCCTTTGATAATCTTTCAAGCCTCTCCTTTAGATAATGATCTAGTTTAATTAGGAGAAGTTAGTAAGCGACCCACTTCTCTCCACATACAGATTTTCTTATCGCAAGGAACATTCAAAACATAGATTAATAGGGGTCGGATAAAGTATCACCACATATCCACATCTTAAAATCCGTGTGATTTTTCACTTTTTTCTCACACACTTCCAAACCATAAGTGAAGTAAAGACTCCTTAAAAATAACTTCTAAGTGAACTCATTAAATTTCCCCATAGGGGTCAACAAGTAAGAAAAATTATAGTTCAGCTTATGACCATGGGGGTAGGCATCCAATAAGCCACCATGGTCAATTTACATCTTGAGAAATATAAGTTGACTGAATAGGAGATTTAAAATTCATCTATCCACCAACGGAAAATAAAATGTGAGTGCCGAAAGGTAGACCCGATTCAAATGGGGTTAAGCTTAGGCCCAACGCGTGCGGTGTATTATTTGGGGCTACTTGAACTATCTAATGCCCTGGATGCTAGTATCTCGATTTACCAAGAAGCCTCAAGACTCGAATGCTCACATGGGATGACCGTAATCGTTGGCAAAACTAGGAAATCCTTCCCTATAGGTGATGGTGTAGGAAACATTAGATCCTCGACCCATTACCTTGCTCGATTATTTGCATGTTGGAAGGTGTCACTTCAGCTCTCTTTGGGATGTTAGCCCCGCACCCACCAGAAGATGTATTCATAGCGTCTAGTTACAATTAAGATGAGGAAGTTTAAGTATCTAGGATTTTGAGTGTTATGCACAAAAACAACCAAAGCCTTTTTTTGATTAATTGATCACATAGAACTAATTTAAAGGAAAATTAACATTTTGCTTTATTTTTATGTATGTGGTCACCCTTTTTGCTTTATATATTGATCTCACCCTCTCTATAGAGCTAAATAATTTTTTCAAAATCCATACCTAGTCGACACCATAACGGACCCAATGGGACCTTGTCGCGCCGAAACATCTTTTGGACCTCCCCCAACTAGCAAGGTGAGGAGTTCTGTGTCTTTTTCCATTTAGGCATCAAAGATGGAACACCGCCACCCTCTTATCTGCAGCATCCTTTATTTGGTGCATGTTTAGTTGGGAACTCCCAAGAGTCACCCAACACCACACCAAAGCTGGAAACCCCCATAGGGTCACCACATACCACTCCTCCCACAACCCCTTGGGGGCAAGGGGAGCGCTACCCATTCGGGGAGCCAACCTAACACACAAATTTGTGCATGTGCCGCGTACAAAAACCCATATCTAACTCAGAACCCCGTGTTTTCATAGTCTCGAAATGGTACTCAACACACAATTACCATTCTTAGCATCGTTAAAATTACCCGATCTAACCAAGTTGATGAATGAATCCATTACAAAAAACCCTACATGTCCCCCAATACCTATGAAGCTCCTTCGTAGACATTCCAAAATCTTCAAGGGAAGAAAGTGGAAGACTCGGGAAATCATATAACGACATTTCACTTGTGGTGTTCTTCGAACAACATCATTGATGATACTATTCGGCCGAGATAATTTCTCTAGCACTCCCAACCAGAACAGTACGAAATGGTATGTGGACCAACTCCTTTGATACACATGGAACCTTTAGCACCTCGCTACCACGTTCCTCACATATTTTCAACTACCCATCTACCATGATTCTGGGATGGAATTACCGACACATTTTATGATGTGAGCACCAACCATCCATATGTTGGACCACCTCCACATGAATGGCGGTGACATCAGCAGCTTTGTAAGTGCCAAAATCGATAATTAAATCCTCGCTAGACCTATTCCTAGAAACTCTCACTATAGAGATTTCAAAATATGTAGGAACTCAAAACCTACATCCGAGGATGCCACGTTGATGCCATCAGTCAAATCCCACCAAATTGAGCCGATTTGCACGAAACATTCGTAGATACATTTATAACATCCTGCCCTAATGCCCCACGCCTATAAACTTATAAAGAGTTTGCAAAAGCGCCGCAACGCTACACACTGATTGATTGGGTCACTTCTAACCCAAAATTACATAGGTAATAGTAGTTAGTAGCTCGCTACTGTTATGATCCCAACCGGTAACATCCCGCAACTAGGCTACCATCAAAGTAATCATGCACCTTTCTAGAACATGACCAATAGGGTGTAGTCGTACAATCATTAGCAAGGAAGACCATGCACTCTTGCGTAGGGGGACCCAATACACAAACCTAGAAATGCTAATAGAAGAGATCCCCCCAAAGCATCCATTCACAAATAAGGGATGGGGACCCCAATATTCCCAATCCCTAGCAGTAAAACCCACCAATGCGACAAATGCACAAAGTAGAAATCTTATGCAACTCTTCCCAGTGCACAACCATGCCAATCATATAATCAAGACAATCCTAACTATCCTCCCTAACGTGGCAAGGAAAAAAATAAAATAAAAAAAAAGGGAAACTCCTGGACAAGGGGGAAACAGATCAACAACACTCCTCTCGCGATCTTAGGGTCAGAGAGGCACTCCAATCGAAATAAAACACAGGAACCAAATAAATCACAAGGGGAAGAAAAAGAGGGAAAATCTTTTGGACCGACACTCTTGCGCAATATTTGGTGAGTATGGCACATTACACTCACCACCGTCCCGATCTCCTCGAGCTGAAGAACCTTTTCAGTAGGTAACCGAGGACAAGGGGGGACCCTCATAGTAGACAATTTTCGTGCGTAGCTCTTCCCCCACCAAGGGAAATTTAGCACCCAACAATAGCAAACAACTCCCGACGATTCCGTAGAAAAACCAACCACGAAATCTACAGTAGACCGGCGAAGAAATGTTATCTCGTACACAAAACCAAAATTATGATACACTAGACACCAGCATCATTAGGGGCTAGCATGAGTGCACCAACAACATTGTTGACTATATCATAACACTTATTCAACCTTTGCCAAATATGGAAAAGGGACCAACTAGGCGAGCAAGAAACCACCTCCAAAGTAGCCCATAACTATAGCATTATGGATGATTTAGCCCAATATACCACCGCTATGTCGCCTTTGGAAGTATTTTCGATCATTCCCGAAAGCAAGGAAAACTCTTACTTTCCGTATTAGGGCAACCACTTCGACCTTTGTCGATTCATGCCTAATGGACTTCAATTTAGATAAATCCACCCTTAGGCTTCCTTTTCTTGGTTGCCTTCCTAATACCTAAGCCGCACAAAACATCACTATCCACCACCGTATCACAATGACGTCCAGGGTGAATATATATGCATACAATGTGTCAAAGAAATATTGCGTAGTTAGGTCTCCCCAAACTAAAGCCATCGTACATCACACTCGCGAGCATGTATCGGGACACCCATCCACTCCCGTCGCATCTATAAAAATGTCCCCGGGTCTCTGCTTCGGTGAGAAAAGGATGTACTAATATAGACATCGAGGTCTTGGATTCTCAACTAGATTACAATATACTGACTGGCTAGAGTTATATGTATGTCAGTGTCCGCTATAACATCCTCCATATTCCGAAACCATGATGTTCCCACATGAGGATCGCATCTTTATTGTTGACCACGCTTATCATATCACATGACAAGCGACCCGTATAACGAATGCCAATGTCACCACTCCTAGTGTAGAAACATCTTTTAAGACACAGTATGTAGCATCAAGAATATGGCTCTGACCAATTTAAATCGTTGTCTATCCTTCGATCATTCATAGTATATCCCCTCGTCATACCAGAACCATCGCCCAAAATCATAGAGGATATAGTGCATGATGTCTACATCAAGCACCAAACCCAATCAGTGAGATAGAGACAAGAAGTACGACACCAATACTCTCGCCACGACAACCTCTCTAGCCTATGCCGCCTCCCAAAAATCCTTTCCTATACCCTCCATATGGTTTTGTATCACAACAATTATTGTGCAACAATATTGTTGCCAAACTTATATTTTGCAATACTCATTTTTGGTACTTGGTCCCACCTAGCACGACGAGAGTCACAAACGTCACCTCTACACCTGCTAATCCACCTCCTCCTATAGGGGGCCCCCTTAGTTACGATAACACGTCTGTAACCATCCCATCTAAGGAAATTTTTGTTGAAAACTCGATTGTATACAACTCTCCAGAAAACCGAGTAAATGGGGAAGAAGGTAGAAAATCCCACCATACAATGGGAATTGCAACCCTGGCACCATATGGGACATAGTATGCCAACCTACCCATATATTCTCAGTGAGCGTATGGGAAAACTAAAACCGCTTCCTTAGCTCCAAGGAGAATATCATCGTCAACGAGTTCTCATAAACAAGAACCAATAACCAAAAAATCAAGGCAAGGCATTGTATAGCAACCACGCATGCTCTATCTATATAAATTATTGGTAGTACACCCATCATTGCCCACAAATATCATGATACAAGGACACCGTACACATGCCATCAAAAATCATATCAAGAGTGATCCCTCCATCCAGTCAAATGGAGAAGAGCCTCTCGTCATTTTATACCTATAGGAGGCACGGAAGTGACCAGGAATGACTCCCGTTTCATCTTCCCCAATCCTATCATATGATGTTGACTTTGTGAAGAATGTGACCACTTCATCGACGACCGTGCAACTCTAGAACTCATCTCGAAGATGGTATCGAGTAGAATCCTGTGAACTACGTTGGCTTGTAAGCAACCCAGCTTTTCTATGTTCGATGTGTTATAGAAATCACACATTAGAGAAGTGCCATTACATCCCTTGGTTTTGCTTATCACTAACTAGCTTAGCACATAGCCATAGTATGCTTCTCCCTAGAAGACGACTCAGTATACTAAATCCATGGATAGCTCGACAACGTAGGAGGATGTGACAAGAAGATCCATCCTCTTCCCGTCGACTCGAAAAGTGCTTGGTAAGGTAACCCTTGTAGTAACCCCCAACCACCCTCCATGGAGAAGACCAACATGTGTAAGTTATGTAACACATGCAATCATGTGGTCACCACATTCCTAGGACATACAGAAGCGCTACTATAGCTAGTACCGCGATCATGTCACCGTTGCCCGTACCACACCGAAAAAAAATAAATGCAAGAAATTTTGGGGGCCCACCCGGCTCTAATAGCGCAACCGGAGTGCACAAAGCCGACGGAAACAACATGAAAATCTCAAATAAAACTCTCCAACCTCTCAAACTCTCAAACATCACTCAATAACATGTCATAAATGAGTTGAAATGAGCCATATTGGCCAATATGTCGCCCTTTCGCATTGTTTTAAGGACCATAATGAGAGCTTAGATGACCCAATTGCAGCAACTAAAAGAAACTCATCGATCAACACCTCATAAGGCCCAAAGGAGGCTCCACACATTCACACCCTCCCGAAATATAAATTCTTGAGTTCCGACAGTATTCCCTCTCTTATCCTCTATTCATTCATGTTTTCAATAATGTTTGAATGAGAAAGATGCTTTCACTTGGGCTATTTTGTTGAGCTGTGGATTGTATAAACCATCCATTTCCCCCCATGCACCCGAAGGCTCCAAAGAAGGTATCATTTCCACCCTCAAAGATAACAGAGTCCTAGAAAAACTTTGCATATCTTGACATCATTTCTCCACAAGAAATCAACCATATGTTCCAAACACCCGACCATGTTTATAATCTCCCCACCTTACACATGATAAAGATCCTTGTTAGTGGGTAGAGCCTCCTCCATGGCTTTCATCACTCTAAGTAGACCACTCATCAGTAAAAATCACGATGCCATGGCCATACCACCCCGCTCCGGCAGCTCTTCATGGCCATTCATCTACCATGCATCAAGTCAAGTTTTACCACACATCAAAATAAAACCCCTTTCCCGTACTCACTATATTTCCTTGCAAGAAGATCGAACTAAGCACCATCAAGCAACTCGTCGTTTTGCCTCACTCATCTCACCCCTCCATTAGCATATCCCAGTACAACAATATTTTCCATCCGCTTAATCATCCCCATGCAAGCGACAACCAATGGCCCCCCCCACCCTCGAAAAATGCCCTCCTCACATCATCAATGAGCGAACATTTTCATGTTTTGGGGCACCCCGCCTTCTATGTTTTGTAAAAATTCAAATCCCAATATTTCATTCTTTTCGGTGCAAGTGTACAAAGATACTCAAACCGGAGAATAGTTGCCCACTCATCCATCAATTTTTCTCCCATGACAATAGTCCCTAGCTCACCCTTGGCTCCACCATCACGTTACCTTTCACTGCAAAGCCACCATGACATTCTTTCCCATCATATACCCACTTTGGACGTCCCACGGACTCTAAGGGATTTCATTACGAAAATAGTTATGCACTACCGCCAAGTCGTTTTTGTATGCTTTCGATCTTGGGCCACTAAACTCCCATCATAGATTTTTTAGTCACTCCCTCACCATCATGCATATGTTAAAACTATCAAATCCGTAGACCTCGTCCCTTGCAGATTAGTATCTCTCTCATTCAGCTAAGTCTTTCCTTTCCGTCGACTTCAACACCCATTCTCCAAAAAGGAAGTAGTACCTTGGATGGACCCTCACCATAATAGTGGTATCCCGTGGGTGGCACTATGGGAATCATAATTTCCCATATACGTGTCACTCACCATCCTCCCCGACATTCGGTACTACACATAGGCTTTCATATCATATGGTATCGCACTCTTTACAACCATTTCTCACTTTTCTCATATTCGTCTAAGACCCATGCCATTATAAGCATATCTTTCAGAAATTCTTACACTCGGAAGGGTCTCAAATATACACCCATAGCGTACAATGAGAATTTATATGCCATACTACAAGTTACGCATGTGGGCACCACATTCCACTTATTTCCTAAAGAAATAACACCCTCGAGGGCGTCAACAATCATCATCATCAACCAAATCAACATATCACTACCATATCGCTGACTATAGATAAAACCTCTATATTTCAAATAGATTTTTTGCTATGCCAACATGATGCATGGGACATGCCCGCTTCAGTAGAAAAATTTTATTTATTATATCGTACTATTTTTTGCATGCTTCTACTACGTAACATGGTCACTCTTCTACCCACCGTATGGGGTTTCCAAGCTTGGGTAGTACGCTAAAGTTCTCTCTCTCCACATAGTACACAAAATAAAATATAATGTATTTTCGGACATATAGTTCTTCCTAGACCTCACACATTAGGGGGCACAAATCTATTATCACTAGAAAATCTCAGACAAGAAAAAAATGACATTATTAGATGTTAAGAAGAAGATTTACAGGTTGAGGAAAATTAGAGGATCCGAAATTTTTTTAAAAAATATCTAAGATCAAGAGGAAAAAAATCAAATTGTAGCATTCGCAGACACATGCAAGATGCTCCTTGTGTTCATTTTTCCTTTGATAGGTGTGCTAGTCTCAGACAGTGACTTTCCCTACAAAAATCCACACAATCCCAAAAGTAACTGAAGTAACCATAAGGGACCAATTCACACACTTCATGTACGTGATCTCACTGAGGCCACACAAGGACAACCGCTTAAGCCACCTTGGTCCTCGAAGTGACGCACACAAAAAGGAATTGAGTGGGCACACAAAGGAATCAACCCTCTCTCTTGGATCACCGCTCAAGTGTACCAAGAGAGGGAAGAAGGATTTGAATTTCCTATAAATTTCCACCACGAGAAGAACGAAATGAGAACACATTATTATGTTAATAAATTTCTCAGAGAAACATATTAATGTGTAATCAATAGGAGCAAGAGAGTGAGGATTCAACTATTGAGCCACCCAACAACTTCAGCTTCTTTGGAGAAGAGAGAGGCCTTTGTAACATCAGCCTCAAGGGTAAGAACTTCTCAGCACTCGGGGCTCTGTAGAACTCCATAGTTCTCAAGGACCCTTTGGGAAGAGTGTAACATTTTATCTTTATTACTAATAATGGTAAATAAGAGGGCACTTTGATTCCACCTGTTTTCATTATTGTCTTGTTTGAATCACGTTGTCACCTTTTTTGTTTTTGTTTCCTTGTGTTTCTTTCTTTATATGCACTCATACATAGTTCCATAATTTATTGTGTTTTATATATATTAACATGTTTTCACTAACCTTGTAACCATGTTTTCTTCTTGTGACCACAACTTGTAGGTCAGTAGCCGTTCCTACCAAGCACTAGTAGATTGGTACACTTGTAGCACCAAAACCACCATACTACACATACCAAGAATGATATGCTATTAATTTTTCATAGTGGGTCACAAGATAACATAATTTTCGAAGACTTGGTTAAGCGTATAGGCCTTGAAACTATTAGACATCCAAGATCACAGTATCCTTTGGGGTGGGATATGCAAGAATGCAAAGTTACAAAGTTACAAGTAAGTGCTTACTAAGTTTCCCTCATCAACTCAAACTTTCTTGATTAATTCTGAGCTTGATGTGGTGCCGCTTGTGATATTAGGTATTGTATTGGGAAGTCCTTATCAGCATGATAGGAAAGCAATATTTTCATCACCATGAGGACCGTATCACTTGTTTAAGGATGGAATTGAGTACATCATTAGAGCGCATAAGATAGAAGACATGTTTTTCTCTTATACATGGAAGTGAAATCAAGAGTGGATAGAGGAATTGTAAGTCAAACTCGACATTGTTGATGACCAAACAAAGAGATGTTTTGAATCACACTTTTGAAAAAGATGATTATTCTCTTGTAATGAGTTCTTTGTAGGACGTTAACAAGTTGCATTTGAAAGAACATCATCAGATGAAAAACATTTTTAGCAGAAACCAACACTCAAGATATTGGGGAAGAAGTTGAAACAAGATGTCATGGCAAGAGAGTAGCAAAGGTCACAAGAGGAAAATGACAAAGAAACTTGGAATAGATGGCATGAGTTCCAAAAATTTTGTTTTATGGTTTCCAAAAGGCACATGAAAATGGAAAATATACTTCATAAAGAGACGACGCAAGTACAAAGCGAGATTAGCTAAAAATCGCCATGGTGATAGTGTGCAAGGTGAGAAAGTTTTTAAGTTTCCTTTGGATTTTTGGACCAAGGTAGGAACATATGATGGTTTCTGTAAGAATAAATTATTGTTCTGAAAAATTCAAAAATATTGTAGCATGAAGGTGCAAATGATAGCAAGAGAAGGTCACAAGGATCGAGTGAAAAAGTTAATCTTTTGGTGAAAAGTTCCGAATCGTCGAAATTGGGAAAATTCCACCGTGAGCAGTAGATTGGAGGGGTGGGGGAACATTACCCTCATCCACATAATCGTCAATCAAAGAGATTTTGGGGTCCAAAAGGCTTCTAGTGGGGAGGAATGATCAGCAGGCTCAATATTTTAGCTCAAATATGAAAGTGCGTTCATGATTGAATGAAACTAGAATGACAACGCCGACTCCATTGAAAGGAATCCAACACTAACCTCGCTTCGTCGAAACTCGATTTTGGATGAAGGAGTTATGGTCCGTTGATCACTATTCGGAACATGCAATTTTTTATTAAAAAAATTGCAAAACACATACAAAGACACCGGTGACATGGTAGCCCAGCAGAACATTCATGGAATCATCTTCGCTTAGTCCAACTAGAACCGTGACAAGTAGTCACCGCGAGATTCACTTCTTTGGTTTGTGAAGGTGAAATTTGTCCAATATAAAAATTGCAAAACACGTACAACCGATGACATGGTAGCCCAAACAACTTTTCAAAGAATCATCTTCTGCTTAGTCCAATAAGAGTGTGACAAGTGTCACCGAAAGATTCATCATCACTTTGGTTTGTGAAGGTGAAATTTGTCCAATAACCTCTTAAGGTTAGAATTTGGGTTTATAAATTTATGCGTTGGAGATCAATTTTTTTATTTTTATTTTTTGTTATTTTTTAAGCTTTTATATATATATATATATATATATATATATATATATATATATATCAACTTTAAATATTAATTAGGAATATTAATCTCAGCATACTTTTTTAAACTCATGTATATTTGTTGCCATATTTATGATAACCTATATGTATGAATATGGGTTGGAATTAAATTTTAAATACTTGTTATATCTATCATATATATATATATATATATATATATATATATATATATATAATATCAACTTTAAATCTGAATTAACATTATTAATCCACATATTTTATGGTCATGGAAATGTATTAAATGGTGAATCCGATATATCTGCTGGTGTGTTTATTAAAGGTTTGTTTTGAATGCGCGTTACATTTAATAGTGAAAATAATTATTGGGGGAGATTGGGTGTTCGATCCAACAACCTTCCCAGCACTAACCGTGTACTTTACTTCATTGGGCCATGAGCCCATTCTATGAAATTCTCCTCAGCTCAAAACCTCGTGTTTGAATAGTACACAACCCGAAATTGTTTCTGAGGGGGCTAGCCCCATGGGCCGTACCCTCCCACATGTGATCGAGCAACGATAACCGTGGTGCGAGGGGATTAACAACCGATGAAATTTATGATTGTAAACATGTATTATTAACCTTGTTAATCCATAATTAAAGTGGCGGATAGGCTTCGTGGGAGGCTCCTTTTTAGGCGTATTTCCCTAAATTTTGTAGTTAACCGGATTCCATCTAGATTTGGAGGAGAAATTGAAGTTGGTTTTTTCCATAACCGAATCAAATGTGGACAAAAATGCAGCCTCGAAATAGTCATTGCTTGGCTAATTGGCATGCCATGAAAACATTGGAAGATGTTGTAGAGGCAAAGGATCAAGCTTACACAAAGCTGTGCTTGCCTCGAATAATTTTGAAGCCGAGGGCCATCAGAGGGAAGGCTATGCCTAGAACATCCTGGGTAACCAAATTGAGTAACATAAATAGTTATTTATGATATATCTTGACATTTTGAACTCATTGGAATAGTTCCAAGAGAATTTTGATGTATGTAAACAACAATTTGAGCACAATTGAGCTAATATAGAGGCCGAAGCTATGAAGCTAGATCAGTGGAGATGTAGCCCAAGAGGGGTGAACTCCTTCTTGAAAACTCGCTTGCTTAATGGATCAATTGTTATGGTATACGCTATTATTTATGTTTTTTCTATTCAACCATTTAAATTCATTCTTTATGGATTCAAATTCACTCATAAAATTCAGTTTTAATTATCTCTCTTGATAATACATAAGCAAATCAGGGAACTTTGTACACATCAAGCATAAGTTCATATTAAATAAGTTCTATATATGAAAATGAAATTAGCACAACAAAGATATCATTCAAATTCTGCATTACCCTATGTACCATGATATGTGTGTGGATAGAATCCTCATAAATATTGCAAATGATATTTTGCATTGGATGTTTGCAGTAACATTCTTCTAGTAGTTACTGACATACTTGCCTACATTTAGGTAAGGAGTATATAAGTTTACGTGGTCGACTAAAAATATGTGATTGCATGGCACAAAGACTCTCTCGTATTTCGTGGTAATTTGGATAACTCTCAATCTGCTGTTTCCATCCTTCCAATAATCTCTACAATATATACATCATCAATATTTTGACTATGGCCATAGATCCCACTTGCGAGTACCTTTTATTTTCTACTCGCTAGTACTATGATATAATCGTTAGCATTAGTTTGTTGCCAGGAAATATAAATCACTCATACCAAACAATGTCTATAGTTATGGCCTCCTTGCCTCAGAAGAGTGAGCAATAAGACAATGAAAATTTTTAATGGTCTTCCTAATAAAATAACTAAAATTTAGGTATTTATCGCAAAGGCTAGCATTTTGTATAGTAGATTAATGCTAAATAGACTATTTTGATTACTATAGTCCCACGCCCGATGGTCGTGACTAATAATATGAACATGAAATATGTATAGCTTAAATTTTTATTTATATATATTCTTATAAAAAAAATATGTTAATATATATAATATTTAAAAATAAAATAAAATAAATATTAGTTATAAGTAAAATATGCTAATTTATATATAAAGATGATAGTATATATTATTATACGATAAAATTTATTAGTCGGTTTTTTTTTAATATAATAGAAATAAATATAAAATATGAAACTTTTATCTCAACATAGGAAAACTATCTTAATTGTACTTACGCACATATTGGCTTAAGAATATCTCAACCACACATTAATCTAGGAAGTCGACTAGATTGCAAAAATCTCTACACCTAGGTGCTGAATAACCTCCAAAAGAAACTCCTCTTTGTCATAAGAACTCTACCAAATAATGATCAATCATATCACAATCAAATATGACCACACCATAAACAATTAAGAGATACTTAATATGCATTCCTTAATGATAACCTCTTTAACTATCAATTAGCTTCTCTACAACATATGATCCACTATGGATTTTCGAATACCAGCTTAGAAGTTCATTTTTTTTACCTTTATTATGAAGACATCACCAAAATGTTAATGTCCATATAAAATAACAACCATCCATTGAAATTCATGCATACCTAGCTACTACAAACTCGCTAGTTTTAGTAAGATGTCGCTTCATGTGCATGGTTCATTCAACTTATTGATGAACTCAACTTCGAATATAAAACTTCACTCCTGTAGGGTGTACAACTAATATTGTCCACTCATAAAGAATCCAATCAACACATGCGCCACTCCAAGTGTTAAAAAACACCCTAATAGGTTACTTCACATAAGACAATCACATATCAATTCATCAAGGAATACATGAGCAAAAGGTATATGCGATTCATCTCTAGGTCTTACAATGATATTCCGTGCCCTTTTTGCATGACATAGGTAGAAGTAAATAGAATCCATCTCATTGAGATACTCGATACATGATCAACCCTTAAATAAACAATATATCAAATATAAAACAAACATATATAGTTTGCCACATATAGTACACAATATGGTCATGTAGTATAGTTATCATTAAACATACACAAAATTATTTTAGTTGTCCATCATTAGCCAATATCACTCTGCCATAGCCAATATCCTCTACTACTCATAATTCTTCGATAGCCAATTTTCACCTTCTTCTCATGGGACCAAAATTCTAGAAGTCTCTACTTTATCAAGGACTCTCTTTTGTCGCCCTCTTGCCATCTCACCTTTCATATTAGAAAGTATTTAGATTTCTCAATCAATATTGTTTTTTTCTAATTAAAAAAATGCAGTGTAACTTTAATATATAAAAAATCCATCGCTCCTCCCTTCATCTAAATAACTCTCATCATAAACTAACTAGAAATGAATCATGACTTTATGGGTACCTAAAATTAACTGAGAATATATTCTACTCCAATGCCTAATATCAATCTGACACATGAAGAGATCATCAATTATCTTATGGAACTCTTTGCATCTACCTATATAGATGGGTTCTATCCATTTAACTGTCTGCTATCTAAGAATATAGTCTCTCATATGAAAAGAATTAAACTTAAAATTTACATTCTCTACCCATGCCACTGAAGGACTTATAGTGCACTACTCAAAAAAAATTTCGTAACACCCCTAGTTTCATGTTTTTCAAGTTATACATTTGAACTTATCTAAAGGTGGACCTAATGGATAATTATGGTGTAGATGTAATTAATTATCCAATTGTAAGAAATAGAATAAAACATTTATGTGCATATTGACCAAATGAGAATTTTGAGATCACTTTCGCCAAATCCATAAGGTATGAAAGAGGCTAAGAATTTCCCCAAAAATCTTTCAAAAAAATCCTTGAAAGAATTTATTTCTAATTTAGATTTTTGAGGAAAAAAATCTAGATTTCCCCAATGAGGTGGAGAGTAGTTGGGAAGAGGTAAAAGCTAGGTGCTGAAAAGCAGCCTTAAAAGTCCCTATATATAAGGGAAGCTCTAGGCAAACAGAATAAAAGTATCCCGTAATTCTCGAGGCTAGTAATTGAGAAATAGGCTTTAGGGTGCATAATCTCAAATAAGCTACTCTAGAATAGATTGGGGTTGGTCTATTCTAGGAGATGATCTCGCTTGGGGTGAGTTCTCGGAGATAGAGGAACTCTAAGGTTGGGAGGACCGGGTCAATTGGCAGTAAGTGGCATGCCTAAAGATATTTATGAATGGTTGAATTACTTGTTAATGTGTAGTGTGATTAATGACCTGGGAGATGTTATTTTATTTTAAATGCCGTAAACTGTATTCCATACATTTACAAAATATGTTTAGAAGAACTTAATCCTCTCAATTATGTGTAGTTGTAGGAATAGGAATTAAGGGAAAATCACCTTAAGTTCTAAACTCAAGCTAATGGTTTAAATCTCGACGATTTATTCTACTCCGTGAATTCATTATAGTGTAACTTTACTATGTTTCCGTAGAAGGATAAATCCAAATTTCCCGTTTGAAATAGGAAAATAGAATTTGAAGATGAAAAACTAGCTATGAAATTAGAGGAGGTTATGAGTGAGTAAGCTGGTCATGCAAATACCTTATTGAAGTGCATGTAGATAAACCGTAGATCATTTTATTTTTAAAAAAGGAAAATATGAAATGAGAAGTAAATAAGTCTCGTAGCAGTGAATTAAATACATGAGTACTTTAAAGTTGTGTAACATCGAAGAAAGTAAGTAAATAGAAAATTGATAATTTAAATCATTTACAAGACTGATATGAATATGTACATTTGACTAACATACAAGGCAAAGAATGAAATCCTACTAGAGACATTCTCCTATCATGAAACTATCGGGTTAGTATATGTAGAACTAAAAATTTTATGCTAATAATGAAGTTCTTTATAACGTAAAAGACAGATTTCATTGATATGTCTTTAATGAGAAAATTTTATGTTAGATTCTCGCCTACTTGACGACAGAAAAGAATAGTACACCAAACAATCTACTATGATACGGTAAATTCTACTATCCAAATTTACCTAATGGATTCTCACTCAATAAATTCCATTGCGTTGCAAAGTGAATGTAAGCCAGCTGTATCCTCACAAAGTACTCATTCAAATTTTTTTTAAGGGTTTTATTAACCTATACCCATTATTCCTAATGTACTCATAATGACAAGAAGAACTAATAGAAGTAACCTTAGTATTCCACAGAATTGAATTAATTAGTACTTAGGTAGATATATAAATTTCCTAACTGCTAGGGGTTACATTGAAAGGAAAATTGTACCGACTCAAAATATCATACATAACTATCAAGCCAAGTTAAATCGAGAAATATTAATATGATAAATTTTTGTCTCGATATTACAAAAAAATAAATAAATAAACCATATGTCAATGTATAGACATCATAGAAACACAACAGCTAGAAAGAGGACCTAAGAATTCCCGCTCGTAGAGTAGTCGGGGGGTTACCTTAAAAAATTCCATAAATTAATAGTATATAGCTATCAAATGGAAATACCGAATAAACCTAGAAATAAATAATCGTTAGACGGTGAATATGACAAACATGTAAAATCCTACATACTATTATGAAATAGATACACTGTGTCTTAAACAAGTTCAATAGGCCTCGCCCAAGCATTGAAATTCTTGAGCAAGTGTTAAAGGAAAATAGTATAATACAACCAGACTATATGAGAACGTGTCCATAGTTAAAAAACTTGGTCGTATTCTACAGTCGTAGAGCTGATTGTTAGATAGTCCAATTAATTACATGGGTGCAACGGGATTTATAACACCCGTAGCCACAAAACAAATTGTAAAAAAAATAAACTCGTATAGAAAAACGTAGAACCAAAGCCGACCCATACATATGGGAAGGGCGAACTACTGAAATTGAAAGTCTCTGCGACGAGAGGAAACCAACCTAAGTTCACAAACAAAGACAAACATCTTAGAGCGAAATTGTAACAATTGACGAGAGCATGGTAAGAATGACGATTATGATGGCGGGAAGTAATTAAATCACCTACGGCAACAAGAAACCAAAACCCAAATTTAATAAGGCAAGGATAAGCTAGTATAATTGCCAATAGAATTTAATAAACGATATATATATATATATATACGTATATATATATATATATCAAATTACCTTGAGAAATATGCCGTATGACGTTCGCTTCACAGTCCCCAACCGCTAAAAGGGGAAACGAAACCATGAGTATTTAGTGATAATAATTCTCCCACTCAGTTCCGACTCATTGTATCCAAATGCGAGGAGAAAAATCAAAGTCTGGATGTGAATCCTCTTGTTTTCACTTACCGCAAAAATGCTTTAAGAACTCGTGAGGAGTCATACAATACAACATGTGTTTAAGGTGAAGCTAATCACTCACAAACATGACAAGAGAACTGCAAATTTCAAACTCTCCTATAAATTAAAATCATAATCATAATAAGAGCTATATACAATATAGGCCAGCGAACAAATTCAAAACAAGGCATGGCGTAATAAGGAGAACGAGTTACCCTATGAACCCTCTGCCTCGTATGCCAACCGAGCGATTGTGTGATCACCGCAGGCTTGGAAGCGCAACGTCAATCACCACCACGAAGAAACCTCGGCCACGAGACTTGCAGGAACCAAATGAAGGTAGTAACAAGAGAAATTCTCAATTAAGTAGAACGTCAAACCCTAACGCATCCAAGCCATACAGATGGCAGCATCTGTGAGAGGCATACGTAAATTTAGGGTTAGATCAATGGCACCCGGAGGTTTTAATGGCGGGCTGATAGAATTTACGTATTCGGGCTAGGTGAATAAATGTGAAATGACTTCCAAGTACCATTTCCCTTCTCGATAAGGGTAGCAGACTTGATGTAGGGTTAACAATGGGTTGGCGCTCGAATATCATAGTAGAGAGGTACACAATAGACATTAAAATGTAGTTCAACATGAGACGAAACCTCCAACGGAGTTGACACATTGAGTGGAATCATACTCTATGTAAAGATTGTGGAATCATTACCAATCAATTTGAGATTGTATGTACTATCTCACACAAGCCAGACGTGATAGGTCACAAAACTTATAACAAATAATCAAAGGAAATTCGATATAAAATGATTTCATGTGATAATAATATGGGTAAACCATATATTCACATGTTCAACGTAATAATTTGAATTAATTTAACTATAAGACCTTCCACTTAATCTGTAAGGGAAGTCGATTTCGTTCATATCAATTCGAATAGTAAGGTGGAATACATAATAAGTCTAAAGTAGCAGTGGGCTCATTTAATACAAGTTAAAAATAAAGTGAGTCATGATGAAACGATTCCATGGTAATATGTGTGCTTTGTTGTAAAGGGGACCATCCAATGTTATAAAAAATAGAAGAAGGGGAATTATGATGGGTTCCATAGTGCTTCTGGTAAGTTCCATAAGTGCATTCTTGTGAAACAATAATAAGATAGAAATTATAATTATTATGATATAAACTGTACCGATGGAAAAATGTGGATTTGGAAAGGCATAATTAATAGCCCAACATCAAAAGATTAAAAAAATTGAGGTATGTTACATAAAAACACTTAGCTAGAAATCATTTATTGATATAACACTTTGTAAGACTAATTAATGATTTTAACGATCGTAAAACCATTGTCAACACTCAGCTAACATAATAATGGCTTCTTCTTATGCAAAGGTTCACGCCATAGGGTTATTTTTATTCGTATTTAATGTGTTGGGTCATCTAATACTTCTGATTTCTTAAATTATAAATTATAACAAAATAACCATACCTTATATTACGTTAGATAGGATCAATATATAAGCTCAATCCATTCATCCATGATTCATATACCTAAAAAATAAATAATAATGTTACTAAAACATATATTTTCACCATCTTGACCATCATTCCAATATATAATAATGAAAAATAACATTACGAAAACATTGATTTTTCACCATCTTGTAAATATAGTTATCGTAGCTTGACTATGCACCTATCAACCTATTTCCATGCTTCTCGTCTCAGAAATTCAAATTATATACACTCACATGCAATTTTTTCAAAACACTTTTTCTTTCTAGAAATTTCTCCTATGTACTCTCCTACCCGAGATTCTCGAGCTCCACACCATTTTTCGTAAACTCGTGCATTGATTTGTCCTACCACCACCCTACACAATGTGCTCATTATGCTTCCTAATAGTTTGTGTGCATTATTTTTCTTCACAATAAAAAAGCAAGACAATCACTCTTTCGCACAACCATTAATGGCTACTCCTATCTCCCAGCAGTACCGATTCTTTTGTCCAAATATCACCCAAAAATCGCGCAAGCTTAGAAATAATATATCTTAAGGTCACTCACTAATAACTACATCACATAGTAGTTCTTAACATACCAATGAGATTTAGATCTTGCTACTCCACGCAGTCACACTCTTTTAAACATGAAAATACCATGGAAATAAAAATAACCATCACAGATCTAGCAATGGATCTAACATGAGCTAAGAGGGATCAAATTTATTTTGTTACAAAAACTTATTTTGAGTGCAAAAACAATGTGTAATTATTTACTATTTAAAATTGCACTTTTTGAATGTTATTGACAAGAATTGAAAACTGAAAATAAGTGGAGAAAAAGGATTGCTCTTCTCTAATAGTATGAATTGGTGAAATAATATTGCTATTTGGGGAGTATCAACATTAAATGACCGTAGGGTAACTCGACTAAACCGGACTAACTCAAATTGAACTAGGGACACTTGATCGGCAATTTTGGCACTTAGCAGACGTTTGAATTAAATTTCTCCAACGCCGCCCCTTAATTACAACCACATAAAAATTTAATTAAGGTACCGTCTGGTCTATGTCTTAGCGAGGCTTACATTTTCAAAAAAAAATTGACTTCAACTAGATTTAGTTTTCTTCTTCTCTTTTTTCTAGATTCGACAACCTCTAAATTGTTTTCATCATTTTATTCTTGTTATATTAGTCAAACCTCTAATTATTCATTTGTTTGTGCAGTCATTCTATTGCTCCAGCAGGAAAGCATGTCCTAGACTTCTTCAATAAATGACTTGTATGTGGACTCGTGCCACATATTCTCTTTTGTAGTGTGCTTTTCATCATCAATCTACTACAACGTAAGACAATATTTTATCTATTCAAAACTGCATATACCTAAAATCTCATTGATAAGTTCATCATGGATCGTTTTCTTCAACATTCATATGTACGAACTTCTTTGTAGACCTCATCTAGACATGGTGTTGCAAGCTATGTTTCAATAAAATCGACTCTTCTTCATAATCGATCTATTTACCCGCATACTGAAATCAATGGTTAGTGTAAAAACATCTCTCAAAACCACATTGGTTATGTTCCTTCTTCTTCTCGCAATGGAAGCTTTCTCCCGTTGCGCTTTCCTTTCTCTCGCTTCTCGTATCTTCCTTCTCTCGTCTTCTATTTTCTCTTTGCAAAAATTCTTTGTTTAGCATCCTGCCTTTATCACCGTTTTTGTCTCCGTTGATATATTTTTTCTCTCCGTTTCTATCTTTGTCTATCCTTTACTAACTTGTACTGCTGCTAAATAGGTTGTCTTCCACTGATTGAAGTGGGATTATCTCACCAAATAGCATCATGTCGATATCATGTTTTTTTTGCATCATATGCAACGAGTCATCATTAGCCACCAAATATTAATCAAATTTTTCATCAACAATATGAGTCACTAGATTTACCATAGTATTTTTACTCTCATCAGTAAGCTTTGTTGCTGGTATCACCAAATCATCATCAACAAGCTCTATTGCTGGAATCACCAAAACATCATAAACAAGCTCTGTTGCTCTGTTGCTAGAATCACCAAAACATCATAAACAAGCTCATGCTGTCGTATTCACAACTCACATTGGATGTTTTATCTATGTAAAATTATCTTATTATATTATTTATTACTTGAATAGTGAAAGTGAAATATAAAAAACTCATTTAATTTATATCGTTATTTAATTTTTCTTTCTTTTTGTTTAGGAATACTTATGCATGCCCCTCATACTATATTGTAGTATTAATTTTTTTAGGACATGATATAGTTACACATGTACAATCATACTTCAGATTTTAGAATGAGCCTCTCAACTCAATAAGAAAATCATCACAAAACTCAAACTTATCTCATTATTTCTATCAAATCTTCTTCCAAGTATAACATCATCATAATTTAATTTTTAGACATCATCCAATGCCTTCACCCTGATATTTTCATTCAATGTAGGTTGAGACTTCTCATTGAGTCAAAATTGGATTCTATGGGCGTTTTCACACAACATAGATAACATGTCACAACAAATCTCAATGCCCTTCTAAGGGTTTGGAAATCAATGTTTGGCTCCATGGAATCCTTTGAATTTCTTGGCCAGATAGAGGGACACATCATACAGAGTGAAAGGGGACAAACACTTGCGTACTATCCCACAAATTTAATAATATCCATGCTCTATTAATCTTTTTTTCTCTAAATATTGGAAGTATCCTAGCTAAATACGTGGCATCCAAAGGAAAAAATACTACTGCATATACATAAACACACACACATAGAAAAACAATGACCATTCCATTGGGCAGATAAATACGAAACTTTTTAACGCTCTCAACAAGATATGTGGTTAGCTACGCCTTCTTCACAATTATGGATCAACCTTCCTTCATGTAGTCTCCAATGAGTATGCACTCTAGCACAAATCTCATAAACTCGGATACCCAATAATATTCATCTACATAGCTTGCCTCCATTTATTTCTCATATCCACCCAATATATCATCGAAGATTATGAGCTCTAAGAAATTTATTCTTTGGGTATCCTCAAAATATGTGTCTATGTTTAGGTATGATCACCTACTTATCTTCTCCACTACATGCACATAATTTCTCCTCAACCACTTTTTTATAATTTCCTCACAAACGTATTTGATTCTTCATATAATGAGGGAACTCTTCCACCAACCACATTCTCCTCACTCCAATAAACATGAGAAACTAATGCAACCAACAGTCTAATATTATTCGAATAATGTATTGGATCCATAACATCAAATATCTTATCTTATTCCAACACGGCCATACATTAGGACATAGATTCCTCCTTATATGGACTTGTGAGACTCATCTCATCACAACTAACAAAATGGATCAATTACAAAAAAAATCTCTCAAAGAACAACTATATACTTTATTCTCCATTTTTCTCTTGGGCCATTTGATGGAGGAAGCTTAATCTTGTCGTGATATGATGTAAATGAATTATTAGCTTCGAGAAGATCCATTTTTAAAATCCACAAATTCACCCTCATGCATTCTCAAGAGGCATACCTAAGTTCCTAGAGATTATAGGGGTAGTGTTTGGATTAACCGCTGTACGTCAGTAGTAAGAGAGTAGCCCCAAACTAGTATTCTAAGAAAAATGGTTGTGTAGATAGTATCACTTCATAATAGTTTTTGGTTTCTATAATATCTAATATATTATTTTGATAACCATATTAAGACAACATAAAATAAAAAAAAATTAAAATATACAAAATACACTTATGGTTAGGGGGAGATATGTCACTCCTAGATCCTAAACACCCAAACTCTAGAGGAAGTGGGGCATTTGATTATGAAAGATTTTGTGCACTAGATTCAATATAAGAAGAGTGTTATAAAGGTGTTTTGTTTATGGAGATTTGGCAATTTTGTTTTCTTTTATAAATGAACACTGACACCGCATTTTTTGGTTATCTTCAAGCATGGCTTGGTATCCAACTAGTAGCTCCATGAATGTGGTCACACTTACAACCATATGGCTGAACCAAATTTGAAAATTGAGGATGTATTCCCAGGTGAATATCCTGCTCCATTAACTTATCCTATTACTTGCGGAGAGGTGCAACATATTTTCTTTACTGACCCATGGTTTAATTTTCCTAACTCTAGTAAACATTTCCTATTCTCTTTAGTGATACATCTAAAAAGTCGAATAAAGTAAACCACCTTGGAATGTGGAAACTAGGTTTTTAGTGGTAGTCCTTTTACAATTCTCTATTTCCTATTTTGTATGGGTACAATAGGCATAATTACAAAAAGTAGAGAACCACAAATAGATCCTTACTCAAAATTGATAACGAACCTTGTGGAGTTGATATTTCCATATTTGAGTGTGAACTCTATTCACATTTCTAGTAAACAAAAAAGAAATGTATGGATAGAAATCAAGAGAAATGCATGTATAATATATTTTTGATTTCCTTTGGAGTCTTGATAATTGATGAATTATCAAACCAAATACATATTCCTAACCCAACATAGCAATACATATTTTTCACCCACAATTTCTATAGAGCACAAAGTGACTTCTCTAGGTTGCCATAACATAGGCTTTAAAGACACTTTCAAAAAATATTTCATAAGCCTTATTGAACCAATAATTCCATGAATGAACAGGTGTTATCCTTTTATTTTGAGTCAACACATAGGGGAAACCAAACCATATACTTGTGATAAATCCAACAAGGAGAGAAAAAACAATGGCACCCAAAACTAATATGGAGTATGGAGTGACTTGTGTATCCACTTTATTTTAAGCCTTCCTAACACATCCTATTACACACAAAGAAAATATTATACCATGGTAGAAAATGGGATCTCCTATATTATTCCTTCAAATTTTAAGTTAAGCCATACAACATGCATAACCAAAATTTAGAGTGGACCACAGTCAGAAAAGTTACTAAAGAGAAAAAGGATGCAAAAACCATTCCTACATCACCATATATCATTCAAATTGCCAATTTTTTTGAGTTCCAACTCGGGGGACTCCCTCCTTTTCATTTTGAAATTTATAGAGTTCTTTCCTTCTCTAACAATTTCTGTAATGGTTATTGAGAGGGAATCCCTTCTAGCTAAATAAAAATCATTTAAATAGTTTTATTTGCATCATTGTGATGACCTTTACACAAATTTAAGCTGCCACACACATTGAAACAAAGTGTCAATATATCATGTCACAATTACTGCCCATACCCTAAATCCTATTGGAAAAGGACCAATGTACCTCGACTATATTATGTGTATTGGGCTATGGGGCACTTATATGCAAAATCTATACTTGAAAGGAGTAGATAGGATCGATACATAGAGTAGTCTCATAAGCCTTACACCCTTAGGGTAATGAAAAGAAAGGTACCAGCTTCTCAACCCTATTTTTTGCACCTTGTTTTATAATACCTTGAATAACATGACTTCTACTTCTGATGCTCACATTTCTCACCACTAAATTATAATTTGTTAATCATTACATTATGGTATGGGTTTAAATTTTTTTATTGCAATTAACTTAGTTATTCATTTCACTCATGATGGTTCCTAATTCTAGCCAAAGAATCAATCATTTGCTTATTTTGTCTCAATATATGATGGAACTCATAAGTGTTGAACTTCTTTAGTATCCTCCATACCTTCTGAGGAAATACTGATTAAAGTTAGTTATTTTGATAGTGTCTCCTTAATGTCTTTGGATGATAAGTTGTGAATATCCAATGATCTAGAGGGAATATATCTTTCTTGAAATAGAATTAGGAAATAAAAGTATAGAAATTCTTTTCAACATGATTGTGTCAATGTCCCAAACCCCAAAAAAACATTAATTCAATTGTATTATTGGGGTGGAGAATAGCAGTCTCTACCACTCTTGGAATCCCTCTTTGATTCCAAGTTAAGAATAAAAGGAAGTATACATTATTACACACTAAGTATGTTCTTTATTTATTTAGCTTTAAATCCATTTTAACAAGATAAATATAAATACATGAAAACGTTTTCTCAAAATATGAAAAAGTATCTTTGACACAAAATCTATGGTTGAGGGAATTTCGCAATGACAGACTAATCTAGTAAAAAATAATTGGAGAGAATTTTTAACAACCAACTAGATATCAACAACCTCTGAGAGAGAGAGAGAGAGAGAGAGAGAGTAATATTCCAAAATTTTAGCCTCCAAGATAAATGGAATATTAGAGTTGTTTAATCACTAGGTAGTGGAATAAATGGGTGGGAAGCCCCATTAACCTCTTGAGAGTGAAGTAATAGCACTTGTCACATATGTGAAAGGAGGAAGAATAAAGCAATGGATTGAGAACCCACAGTGTGAATAGGGACCCTGATCATGTTGATCTAGTCACCTTTGAGCAAGTCCAGATGCACTCGCTCAGATAACATCAGTATCTCCATGATGACTGGTGCACGCTCCAATGGAGGAAAGACTTTGCATGGGCTAGGTGGCACATATGGATGGGACCCATGGTGGAGAGGCAGATAACTTGCTATATATGAAGAGGAGGACATCCATTTTATTCATGCTTGGATTATTATTTTCTTTGGTCTGCTGAGACTTTGCTTCCTTTTGATGTTTAGCGGTCGGTCAGCAGTGTTGTTTGCACAAGGGCTGTTCCCGATCGACAATCCCTACCTCATCCTCAGTGTGAAGGAGAGAGGTTCTTGAGTCACTTTCCTCATTTCGGAAATTTTTTCCAAGCTACCTCCTCTCGGGCCTACAACTCGCCTTCTATTTAGAGTCAAGTTGTGTTGCATGGTGCAAGAAAGGAGGATCTCTTTGAGCCATTTTTCGGCTGGAGAGCTTTGTCTATCCATCATCGGAGGATAAAAAGTGAGGCTCCCACAGTATATTATAACATCTCTGAGCATTGGGCCAAAGTATCTTCTACACTTTTGACAACATGATCCCTTTGTAGGAATTATGTCATTTTCGTAGTGCAGCTACAACAAGGTTTTATACCTCGATTTTTTGGCTAGCTTTTGGGCAAGGGCCAACCCTTCCGTGAAAAGCTAGGAAAATGGATTCTAATCCCTATTGTACTTATTTCTGTCATATAATATTCATATAATTTTTCTCAAAGAAAGTAAGTTATTTTTCAGCACCGAATATTCATATCTAATTCTCTTGTACTCAAGTTATCAAGAAACCCTTGTCGAGTTAGTCTCATTATGTATAAAAGAGGATAGATCTCTGTTTTTCTCCATGTATTGATGTAATAAACTCTATATCTGATATTTATATCATATTACATCTAAGGCCCTCATAAAATCATGTTGTGAAAGCTTCAGTACTTTTTGCATACAATAAGTCATGATTTAAAAGTTAGCGTATGCATTGGGATCAGAGATCCGCTTTAATATGAAGCTAGTAGTCATTTTGTTTTGCTCTCGATGAAATTTGGTATGTGAGTCCCAAAATGACCTGAGTTAAAGGATCCCACCGTCATTTTCCCTTTATTTTTATGAAAATTCAAAAATTGACGTTTTTGGTGTTGGAAATACTGATTTTCCCCACTTTTGATTGAGGGAATGGATCATAATCCTTGCTTTTGTACATAAAATCGATGTTGAAGAATTTATTAACACATTACATGGATGAATAGCATGATTCAGCTCCATAATTGTGTTTATATATTGATGCGCTACCATTATTGGGCATTTTCCACCATTCTAGGTGTGAGAGGCTTGTTTATCTCACCTAGTTTGTTTGGTTTCTCTAATTTCATCTTGGGATTTAGGACTTAGATACTAAGATATAAGGGATCCAAGAGTTGATTTCATATTCCAGTAGAATCTATCCTACAAAATGCGTTTTCCTCTGGGCATGCAGCTTGCTAGTAGTCCTAATTTTTGGGATACGTACAAGCAGTCGTAGCTTCAATCTTGGCTCACTTTCGTGGAACTCAGACATAGGCAATCACTCAAGAGAAGGAGATATGACTCCATTAAGTGGAGGAAAAATGGAAGATATGCTTACAAATATTCTTCCAAAATCTGTGTAGTGCATCATTGAAGATCTTAAGAAGATGAGAGGAGAGGTGGAATCTCCCGAGGAGTTTAGATATAGAGCCATATCTTGATTGGAACATGATAGGTGTGAGCATGAAAATAGACCCTATTATGCACAGCATATTCAAATGCTCATTTCTAGTTTGAAAGAGATGGAAGAAGAGGAAATTCCAAGGAGGGGAACTCTTAAGTAGTATCAGGGCAGAGTATGAATCTCAAATCGTAGTGTTTGAGAGGATCAAGGATACTTTCAAAGAGTTTTGCAAGATCAAAATGGAAAGGATCAAGTTGCATGAGATGTGATAGATTTTCTCTATCTCCCTTTGATGGACTTCCAACTTGTTTATCCAAAGCTTGGGTGGAGGAGTTAGTATACTTATTTGGCAAAGAAGAAGATCACAAGTTTCCGAAGATGAAGCCATTAGAGTTGCAATGCCGCACTTTCGACTCAGTAAGTGCTCTATGCTTTGGTGGTTGTTTGATTCATACTCATTAGGAAATGTTAATAATTCTTCTTTTAAAGATTTCACTAAGAGATTATGTAGAAAGACTTTGATAAAAAACATCAAACAATCAAACCAATGAAACTTTTACATAAGTCGGAAGGACCTACAAACTCAAAAACCACTTCCCAGAACTCATCTGGAGGAGCTCACATATTTCATGATAGCTTTCTACAGAAAGAAATCTATCTCTATATATTCCTAAATAGGAGGGCATCGAGATCTCTTTTTTCACAAGAGGATCCAATTATTGAGGGTTTCTATAGCTATTGACTGGCTAGAAGGCAAAGATGAGGGCAACAGGATGTCACATTCAGAGTGACACATCCAAAGCACTCCTCATGCAGAGGAAGGGGGAGCACATGCGTCCAAAAAAGGGATTCTTGTATCCTTGCAACAAGTTCCCCAGGATCTCACATATGGAAGGCAAAGTAAAATCAAGGATCAACATGATTGTCAGATGATGTTGATGGAAGGAGAAGGTAGGGAGGGAGGACATCATCATTTGATGAGGAGCACACACCCCTATATTTTTTAGAGAGATGGTGCAAGGAGGAGGAAGAATGGTTTGCACTATGAGGGAAAGGGCAAGGTTTCCCAACCATATGGAGAGTCTTCTCTCACCATGGATGTCTCACTACATGGAGGCATTCCACCAGGGAGGCCACGAGATTTGGAGTTGGTAAGAGAAATCTTGCCAATTGGTTCACCACTCTTGGATTTCGGAGAGGTGAAGAGTTTTGAGGGAGAATCTGATATGGGGGATGTCAAAGTAGAAGGCATGAACATTAGGATAACTACACATGCTAGATCACTAGAACTGTCTCTTGGGAGGATTGATCCATATTGGAGGTCTCAACTTCGTAGACTACTCCAAGGATCTTTGTGCTTGCATGATTCTGGATGACCCCGTTATAGGTCAATTCTGGGCACCATTGCAACTGACCTAGTTAATCGGGAATCATCTCCAGTGACCGATGATCAAGGGTCTATCATTTCCTATCATCTTAGTTGATATATGCCCTAAGACAAGAAAACAACATAAATCAAACAATACTTTCATTAAGCAAGGATTTTCCATGTGGTTTGAAGTTTATTATTAAACATGTGGGAGCTCACCAACATAGGCTATAAGGGGCCTAAGTGCGTTGCATATGAAGTTAGCCCCATTGAAGGCTGCTCTGCAAAGCACTTCTTGACATTCAAAGGTGCATTGGTCACATTGGGAGAGAAATTCTCATTGTTCCGGAATCTCCACTTGGCTAGTGTCTTCTAGGATGGTTTGCATGTGTCAAGCTTCAGATCCAAGTGTCCATTTGACATCTACATGAATGGAATCATGTCTTGCCTATTTTTGGAATGTTATTGATTACAAAACAGCCTACAGTTCATCTATAAATTGAAAAAAGATATAAGTGTTTTAAAGGAAGAATTTGAGTAAGGAAAATGCTACTGAGAATTTTCAACGAGAGAGTCGGATTTGTGGAGCTACCGCTCGGAGAGACTTATGTCGTGATGAGACTTGGGAAATTTGTTGGAAGTTCACTACAAATCACCACTAGGTTGTAACCTCTCCTTCTATCATCAATAAAGAGTACTTTATTTTTCCCCTACATGCATCCATGTTTACTTTGATTTTCCATATTTCAAGATCTTTAGCTGATGAATGTAGCTTTTGCTTAACTCGATTTAGCTAACTATCTTGAATAGACATATCTATATTATTGCATAATTCCCGTTATTTCAATGTTCTTCTGCAAGTAGCAAGCATTCAACTATTTGAAATCACTTGAATTTGAAGCTCGTAGGAAGCGACAGAGTAGGAGCCATTTAGCTTAGCGACCGAAACAAGTAAGCATCCAATCCCCTCGTGTATCTATTCCGGAGTTAGGAGAAACATTAGTATAGTCTTTCAGAATGTTGTTATAGACTAAACGCCGCCCAGGGAAGCGCAGTTTATCCATAGATTACAATTCTAGCCTCCAACAAACTCATGACTCCACCTGTGGATAATTTCTCTTGTTTCTAGGTGTTTTATTCTATGATCCCGATTTCTAAATCAAGCCGTAGCTATTTCACATAAATATTAGACTTTTTCAAAGCTTAATTTGTAAAGTTAGTGAGACAAACAATAGCTTTTATTTGTTTACTACGCTCAACGCACCCTTGGTCAGGGCACAGTTCTTCGTAGAGCACTGTCTCCCTTGTCAACCTGCATTGTAGAGCATTGTCTCCCCTTGGAGACTGCATTGGATCCTGAAAGGACCAAATCCCCTTGAATATGACTTTGTAATTTGCTTCAGTTTTTTTTTGTTGATTTGTTCTGAAAATTTTGATGCTTTATTTACCAGTAACTCTATATATTTCTTCTCCTTTGACTGAAAATTTTTTCAATGTTGATTTAAAAAAGTTTTTCATTATCATTGACAAGTTGATTTCAAAGTACTTTTTATGGTCGCATTAAGAATCATTTTCTTTCGAAATAGGAAATTGTCGTAATATATTCATTTCCTTGATAGGATAAATTGTTATTGAAAACCTGATTTTTCCTTCAAAAGAGAAATTGTTGTTTGTATTCTTCATTTCTTGAAAGTAAAAATAATTTCGATTATTGATCTAGTGCACCTAGTTTCTTTTCTGCATTCATAAAATTAAGGAAAATGAAAAGAAAAAATTTCATTTGCATGTAGGATTGTGTGTTTTTTGCAAAAGGAACATTAGGAAATCTACATTTAGTTTGTGATTCATTGATTTTGTTTTTGTTCATTGATTTGTTCGCTCACAAATTATTTGTTCTCTTTCCAAAATAATAGCATTCTCTTACCTTAGTAGCTAGGTTTTCAATCAAAAAGTTGAAAGTGAAAGTTTGTTTAGCATTCTTAGCTTGCATTTTAGGAATTTCATATACATCATCGTGGTGAACCTAAAAGGAAAATTGTTAAGCAAGATCAACATAAAATAAATCTCAATTTACTTAAAAATGCTTCGAAACATTAACGATAACATTTAGAGGTCTAGGCTAGAGACCTCTTCTGGTGTCATAAAACATAGCAACTGTCGTTAACTTGTCTACGATACATTCTGAGTGTGATACCTCACTCCACGTATATAAGTATATCATAGCTCTTCCACGTACTTTTCGGTATATCGGGCAGTGTTAAAATATAATAAGTATAAAGGCATCAGACAGCGCTAATACAGACTTGGGCCTCCATGTACCTTCGGGTATATTTGGGAGGACAAATTTTAGGTGCTATTCATCCATAGTGAACCGAGTCGGCCGCCCTGAAATTGTGATACACCGAACACGACATTTGGGGAGATTACCTGCCCATACTTCTTGCTTCGCCAGGAGGTATTCTGTAGTTCACAGTTTCTTGGTAAAACCTTTTTCCTAGCATCACCCTCTTTTTGATTATTTTCTTTTGGTTAAAATAAATTAGTCATTATGGAAGAACAAAATCCTTTCCCTCGTCATTTGGGTAGACATCACTCTACCGAAACCAGTACCATCAGTACCTCTGGTGAAGCATCATCTTCCCATATACTAGCATTGGCACAAATTGTTTCTACAAATCCTAGTTTGTCTACTGTTGTCGAGACAAAGTCCTTAAGCTACCCGTGGTCACCATCCATCCAATCTGTGAGACCATACCTCCTGAACCCGATGTTGTTCAATTGGAAGTTGATCGAGATCCCATTGTTCTCTAGGGGGAAGATATTATTGGCCAAACTGGACATCATCCCCAGGACCAATGAAATAGTGTCTATCATCCCCTTATAATTCGGTTTCTATATTCCCCAAGTGGAGAAAATCCTGATCCTGAAGTCGAACAATCAGAAGTTGTTCCTGAATTGGTCATCCCACAATATATTGTAGCCATTAAGTCTCCTATATCGCGCAGTCAACCACCTGAAATATACTTTGTGCCTGACGGCAAAATTATTCCACCTAGTTTGATTTTGATTGAAAAAATATCACAAGACGAGACACCTTTAACTCGAACTCATTTTCGGTAGGATCTTTACCTGTATGAGTCTTTTCCTCAATCACCTTCCTCTGCTTTTGTTGATCTTGTTTCACTTTCAGTTCTCGTAGATTCTATAGGGTATACACTTCGTCATTTGACCATGGCTAAGATAACATCCCAAATTGAACTATCTATTTCAGCTGCGACAACATCTGTTGTTGCTACATTTTCGATGTTTTGTCCATTGAATTCACCCATGTCATCAGCTGGAATCCTATCTGGTTCCTCTCCTTGGCGGTTGGTGATACCACATAGGTTACCCTTAGAAATTCCTAAATTCAATGAAAAATGTAGAGAAGACCCGTCAACGCATGTTATAACTTATCATTTGTGGTATTCATCAAACTCCTTAAATGATGACTACTTTAGATTACATATTTTCCAAAGCACACAATACTCCAACTACACAATGAGAATGGTTCTATTTTCCTGTGTCAACCTCATTAAAAAATGAAACAGGTGTTGAGGATAGTTCTTTTCATGTGTCAACCTGGATAAATGAAACAGGTTCCCATGAGGATGGTTCTTTTTCAGTGTCAACCTCATTAATAAATGAAACCGAGTTATGAGGATAGTTCTTTTTTCTTGTGTCAACGTCGTTAAAAAATGAAACAAATGCCTTTGAAGAATGTTCTTTTACTGTGTCAAGCTAATTAAAAAATGAAACAAATCCTCTCCTAATTACGACGAGTCTTCCATCTGATCTCGTAAATGAACCTTCATTCCATCGAACTATTAGTAACCAGTAATCTACTTAGGTGAATGAAATGAAGCTTGGGTCTTGTAGGAGGCATTTGACATGTGCTCTTGTAGGGCGCATTTAAAACATTCTTACCAATTGGACGCAATTGACCGCTAATGTTAAGGGGGAAAATCAAGTTCAGAGTTCCAAAATACAAATGGTAACTATGGAATGGTAAAAATGAATAGTGAAACTACTTTTAAATAGTAATTTAATTGTTTTCAAGTTAAATTTATTTCTATGACTATAGTTTTATTATTCTTTTATCATGAAATAGGTATATTTAATCCATTCGATGTTGTTCTAAACAAGAAATACAACTGATGAACATATTAGTCGTGCATATTTATTCAAAGAATGATTTGACCACAAAGCATACTTTTTCTCCTTATTTTTTAAGCTTTGTTAAAAACAAAAAAGGATTTGAAGCGCACTTTTATCTCTTTTTCGAGTTCGATAACAGCGAAAAAGGAACCCCTGGAGTCTTTTTTCATCTCTTTTCAGACTCTAATAATGTGAAAATATTGCTGAGCACTTGTCATTTCGAGCTCGTTAAAGTAAATGAATTGATATCTACTCGGTATAAGTTTAACCCTTTTCTGGACTTAGATGGATTATTTACGAAAAAGGAATACATTGGTTAAACATGACCAAAGAGGTTCTTTCAGATATTATTTTATAATTTTTTGAATCTGAGAGACAAATTTATGAAAAAGTACCTTTTGGAGTCCTCATTCGTCCTCTTTTTCAGACTCTCTAAACATGAAAAAGGACCGAGCTATCACTGTTGTTAATCTCGTTAAAACATAAAATAGCGATGGGCTTGTAAATCATGGCAAGAATCGAGTTTCATTCATCGCTAGACTCGTTAAATTATTAAATAGCGATACTTTATTCTTTATTCACCTGAAGGGTTGAATTATAGATCAAGAAAATGTTATCCTCCTCAAGCTTATTAAAAAATAGAGAGGTACTGGTTGACAAATGACCGGGAAAAATTTGGGAAAAGCAAGTAAAGTTTCTTTTTGGTAGCAAGTCGCTCTTGAACATGACACTTCTTTCACTCCATGTCCGTGACTGTTTGGATTGAGTAATCATATTAACGGTTCATTCACACCTATGGTTCATCATACCTTCACTTTGGTTCTAGGTCAATGCTGCCAACTCATCACAGTGTCGCCGATATGTTCAAGATAAGTCATCCAGTGATTAAGAACTCATCCATATGCAATACTCTTAAAACTTCATTTTCATGACCATCATCCATGAAAATTGCTATATCAAGTCATACCCTTGTCTCTGAAATCAATAACTCCAGTTTTGCAATAAGGTGACTTCCTATCGACTACAAATCAATATCCAAGAATTTCACTTAGAAACATCAGATTCTAGTATTATGAGGCTTGTTACAGCATCGACAAGATCCTCACTTCCTGAATTTTAACCGAAATATTTTTTTTGGCATTCGACATCAAATCATCCATTCACGCCTTACGAAATTTGTTGGAGTACCTTGAAGGCCATTGACTTAATGGTGGTTCTCTCGTGTTTGTTAACAACTTTCATTATTGGCTAGTAATCAAACGATGCCTTTCCATGTTCGATGACAAATCATATATTCGCATGGCTAGACTTGTACCTGAATGATCAAGTGAATGAGATAAGAAGACCTCGGATCTAGTTTCAGCCGTCAGGTCTATGATTTTAGGATTGTTGTACACATCATCTGTATGGTGACCTTACATATAGATTGTCATCAAAACATGGGCCTATATTTGTAGGTGTGTCTGCATCTGGACAACATTTCAATGTAGACGACATTCTGAATTATGTACATGTTATTAGATTGTTTTATGTGCTAACTATGGGAATGTCTACCCTCAGCAATTATGATCAATTGAGGATATATCGTGATGTAATGTATTGTAAGATTGATGTAGGTGACCGTTCCGCTTTGTTTCCAGGCTCATCATAGTGTAAATCATCTCAATCAAATGTTCTTATTTTTTGGATCTCATGCTTTAGGGGGAAATTGTTATAGGTCAATTTGGGCACCATTCCCAATAACCTAGTTAACTAGGCATCATCTCCAGGATCGATGATCAAGGTTCTATCATTCCCTATCATCTTAGTTGCTATATGCCCTAGGATAGGAAAAAACATAAATCAAACAAGATTTTCATCAAGAAAGGATTTTCCATGGTTTGAATCTTATTATTAAACATGGGGGAGCTCACCAACGTAGGCTATAAGGGGCCTAAGTGCGTTGCATATGCAGGTAGCCCCATTCAAGGCTGCTCTGCAAAGCACTTCCCGACATTCAAAGGTGCGTTGGTCACATTGGGGGCGAAATTCTCATTGTTCTAGAATCTCCACTTGGCCAGTGTCTTCTAGAAGGGTTCACATGTGTCAAGCTTTGGATCCAACTGTCCATTTGACATCTACATGAATGGAAACATGTCTTGCCTATTTTTGGAATGTTATTGATTACAAAACAACCTATAGTTCATCTATAAATTGAACACATATCTAAGTGTTTTGAAGGAAGAATTTGAGTAGGGAAATGCTGGAGAATTTTCAATAGAGAGTTTGATTTGTGGAGCTATTGCTGGAGAGACTTATGCTGTGATGAGACTTGGGAACTTTGCTGGAAGGTCACTACAAATAAGTCACTAGGTTGTAACCTCTCCTTCTATCATCAATAAAGAGTACTTCTTGTTTTTCCCTACATGCATCCATGTTTACTTTGATTTTCCATATTGCAAGATCTTAGTTAATGAATGTAGTTTATGCTTAACTGATTTAGCTAACTAGCTTGAATAGATATCTATATTATTGCATCTTCTGCTGTTTTAGTGTTCTTTCTTGCAGGATGCATTCAAATATTTGAAACCACTTGAATTTGCGGTTGTAGTGGAAGCGACAGAAAGAAGCCATTTGGAAGTGACTGAAACAAGTAAGAATCCAATCCTCTCTCTGTATCTATTCTGAGTTAGGAGAAACATTAGTATAGTCTTTCACCTGTTGTCTTAGACTAGACACTGGTGTAGGGAAGTGTAGTTTATCCGTAGATTACAATTCTGGCCAAACAGACCCGGATGGAGATGATATATACATGGTGGATGAAGTGGTCATATATTCTTATGGCAGGGTCTTCTTGACTAGAGCTTCTAGTCTTAAGGAGAAGCTGCTACATGCAGCACATGAGGACTTCTTTTCCATGCATTTTGTTGCATATCTTTCCTTGGTAGAGGAGTTCATTTGGGAGGGCATTCAACATGACATATTTCAACATATGGAGAGATGCATTGCTTGGATGCTGATAGAGAGGATGTCATAGCCACCTCCCTACTCTTTGGAGGTGAGGGATAGTTTCCGGTTGAGCCATTTCATCTCAAGATCTCAAGTACATGATGGAGAATGCACAATTTCACTTTATGTTTTGTACTTATTTCTTTATATGAGCAACATATTGTACCAAGGAGGAGTATTCCTTCTTGCATATTTTATAATCATTTACTTGAAGCCATTTGTAGCATTGATATTGGCTATATCATTGGTGGTTTGTGGGGGAAGCCACATGATTTTTGGTGTGCACCATTGATATCACTTTGTACTTTCATGTTTATATCTTGTAAAATGATTGTGGTAGCAAACAAGTGGCTGGAAAAGAACTTGTTTTTTTTTATTTGATGCAGGAAAAGGGTGAATTGTGCTGGTTCCTTGTGTGGGACCTTGATCCACTTTCTGGTTGTCATATGACAACTTGTTTCTATTGGTTTTTTCTTCCATGTTTTGCTGATATTTCTATGTTCATGGGGAGATTTGTTTGGGAAGTAGAATATGAGTTGAAGATGCCCATTGGGAGTATGATTCTCCATACTTTACATGATGCATGTTTTAGGAGTGGAAATGGGTAGTCCATGATTGCCAAATTACATCTCTCTTATTCATGTGGGAGGAGCCATTTGGAGAACATGACTTTTTGGAGGAGGCACTTCATGGTTTATTTGTTTGGTGGGGTAGCTTGGGCCACTCTTGGAGGTCATGATATTTCAGCCCAAGATCGGCAGTAGCCCCATACTTATCATAAATGGAGAGAGAAACCACTTGGTTGGGAGGATCCAATCTCTCCATGCAGCCCCAACACATTTTATGAAATGGGGGTTGACGATATTTTTGAGCTAACTAGATTGGCTCATTTCATTTGGATGATAGCATAGGTATGGGAGTCACTAATTGGGAATAATATTTTCCATGTTCATCATCACTCCTACCTTGAGGAGGCCGTTGGATAGAAATAGGTTTCCACTTACATATTCCACCTTTCTATGATGTAAGACATATGGTTTTGCATGCTTAGAAGGAAACTTTGGAACATAGATTTGTAGCAGATCATTTTGAGAAGTGGTGGGGACTTTTGATGAGAAGGCCAAAAAAGGAGGAGGGTAGGAGTTTCTCTCTCCTTATACAGTTGCTTGAGGACAAGCAATATTTTGGAGGGGAGGACTATAATATTCCAAAATTTTAGCCTTCAAGCTAAATGGAATATTAGAGTTTTTTAATCACTAGGTAGTGGAATAAATGGGTATGGAGGCCCATTAACCTCTTTGAGAGGAAGAATAACACTCCTCATGTGAAAGGAGGAAGAATAAAATAGTTGGATTGAGCACCTACAGGTGTTAATAGGAATTGATCATGTTGATCTAGTCACTTTTAAGCAAGTCCACATGCACTGTCTAGGTATATTGTATCTCCATGATGGACTACGCAGTTCTAATGGAGGACAACATGCATGGGTTAGGTGGCACATATGGATGGGACCTATGGTGGAGAGGAGAACTTGATATATATGGAGAGGAGGACATCCATTGTATTCATGATTGGATTATTATTTGCTTTGGTTTGTTGAGGCTTTGCTTCCTCTTGCTATTTAGCAAGGATGTAGTGTTGTTTAGCACAAGGGTGTTCCCGATCAGGAATCCCTACCTCATCCTTAGGGCAGGAGAAGTTCTTGAGCTTCATTTCATCATTCCAAAATTTTTGCCAAGCTACCTCCTTCAGCTATAGTGCATTTTCTATTTAGAGTTGGGTTGTGTTGTAGGGTGCAGCAAAGGAGGATCTCTTTGAGCCATTTATGGGCTTGTTTTTTAGTGGAGAGCTTGTCTATCCATTGGAGGATCAGAGAGTGAGGCTCTCAGGCATATTATAACATCTTGGCATTGGGCTAAAGCATCTCTGCACTTTTACAGCATAGTGCCTTGCAGGAACTGCGTCATTTTTCAGAGAGTAGCTGCAGCAAGGTTTTATACCTTGATTTTTGGATAGTTTCCTTGGGCAAGGGTCAACCCTTCCCTCAAAAAGATAGGAAAAGGGATTCTAATTCTTATTTTACTTATTTCAATCATATTACTGTAATTTTGCAGTAAACTATGTTATTTCTTAGACTGAATATTCAGATCTACTTCTCTTGTACTCATGTTGTCAATAAACCCTTGCCGGGTTATCTCATTTTGTATAAAAGAGGATAGATCTCTATTTTTATCCATGTATTGATGTAATCAACTATATATCTGATATTTAAATCATATTACATCTTAAACCCTCATAAAATCATGCTGTGAAAGCTTCAATAATTTCTGCATACAATAAGTCATGGGATTTGGGCCTTTTTCAGCTATATCGGGATTTGGAGATCTGTTTAACATATTTAGTCATTATATTTTATGAAATTTGGTATGTGAGTCCCACATGACCTAATATAAAGGATCCCACCATCATTTTCCCTTATTTTTACGCAAATCTCAGAAATTAACGTTTTTGGTGCTGGAAATGCTCATTTCCCCACTTTTGATTGAGGGAATGGATCATACTCCTTGATGTTGTAAATAAAATTGATGCTGAAGTGTTTCTTAAAAAATTCCATGGATTAATATATTGCTGCATCTCCAGCCTTGTGTTTATATATTGCTGCAGTCCATTATTGGGCATTTTCGAGTCATTCTAGGTGCGAGAGGTCTGTTTATCTCACCTATTTTATTTGGTTTCTGATTTCCTCTTGGATTCAGGACTTAGATACTCAGATATAAGGTATCCAAGGGTTGATTTTATATTCTGTAATAGCAATTCCTAGAAAATGCGTTTTCTAGTCATGCCTTGCTAGCAGTCCCGATTTTTGGATATTACAAAGAGATTTATTTTATTGGGCCCGGAGGCTAATTCTACAACCCAGTGTCAAAGCTATGTGTAAGTATGTTTGTGCTCAACTTGGAGTTGACATGTGTGTCTCTTTAAATAAAAATAAAATATTTTCTAAATAGAAAAGTGATATAGGCTATAATAAAAAAAAGAAAAAAATGTTATTAATTCTTAATTAGTTGTCCATAGTACCTAATATAATTTTATGTAAATTAATTAGAAGTAAAAAAAATAAAATATGTGAGTAAGATGCTTAAACCTTATACTTTTTAAAAATATTTTAACATGGATATAAGCTTCATATATATCTATTTATATGCAGAGAAAAATGTTAAAATAAAATATTTTGATGTTGTACAGAATAAAATATTTTTTCAGGGTAAAACCCCGGTGTGGATCTAGGTGAACGCTCAGTTGCCGGGATACCAGCTCTTAGTTAAAATGGTTAAAGCACAGTTTGGAATGAGGGAGGGAAGGATAAAGGTAAGGCAAAAGCAGGATCAAGTAGAAGGGGAATGAAATCCGAGAAGGAAATCATGGAGGACCTTTTCTAGGCATATGCAAAAGGATAACCTAGCCATGTTAAATCTTTGATTTCTAGATGGGAACAAGATTTGAAAACAAAGGTTGAGGAAGACATTCCTAAGGATGAGATGGATCATATCTTAATTGATCCCTGTCATACCAGAGGTATATTATCACTTTTTAAGAAGTCTATTCATATTTATTGAACCATGAAGTGTTTACTAGCTAAAGCAATTGTAACAGTTCAAGAGATTGGAGGAGATCTAAAGGCTGCTTCCATTTTAGTTGAAATATGTAGGGACATCCAAGAGATTCACCAACAGCAGCGTCATTAGAACGTTGGCCTTGGACGAATAGATAGACAACTTCAGAATATGCACCAGGTTGACATGCCCGGGTCAAGTGTCAAAGACCCGACACCTTTCGAATCATTTCATGACTAAGTATAGTGAATACTTTATTTTTTTTTATATGTAGACTATGGATAGCATTTAATTTTTTTATATGTTTATATATGTTATGTTAGACAATAGACCTATTAATATAGCCAGAGATCAATTTAAACTCTTTAAATTTTGGATTGCCTATAACTCTATGAGATGGACAACAAACCTGGTTTCCTATCGGCGGGTTGAGGTCAACAAAAATATATATTAATGTAACCTGCAATTTTGTTAAGATGAAAGAATAGCGAGGCACTACCATGTTTACAAAAAAAAATATCCAATGTGGGTTATGAATACAATAATTTAATATGAAATAATATTCACATATACTAAAAAATATATTAATTAAAAAACCAATTTTAACATGGGCTAATAAAATGGTTGTAATTTCTATTGTATTCAAAAATACAATTTAAATAATAAAAAATTACACATTGGTTTTTGTACTCTAAAATAAATTTTCACCTCAGGAAATTTGATCCGTCTCAGCCTATGTTATATTCGTGCTTAAGATAGATATATGTAGATAGTTATATGTTGGTTGAACACATAGGTGCTTCATAGAAAGAGATGTACAACTTTTTAAAAAGTTTTTATGGAGTTAATACATGACATTTAAAAAATTATTAATAACAAAACAAATATTTCAACATGGGTCATAACTAATATATTCAATGCCTACATCTATTAAGCCACTTAAATATAATCTTGCTTTGGCTCAACACGAAATTGACATGTAATACTAAAAAAAAGAAAATATTTAAATATTGACCATAAATAAATTATATGAATGTTGATATTAAGTAAAACATTTTAATCTATATATATATATATAATTGAAAAAATTAATTATTTATTGAATGAAAAAAAATTGATCAACCCAACAATAAATTATTTATTTTTAATTATATTATAAAAAGTATTGAGGAAAAAAATGTTTTAATACAAATTATGATTAAAAATATTGAATGCATACTTAGTATAAGTGAGAGGTGTAATTTCTTATTTACTCCACATGAAGTTAATAAATGACATGCCTTTATACATATAAAGAATTAGGGTAAATCTATCTTCATTTGAGATCGATTATGCAAAAAGAATGATATGTATTAAATAAATTAGCTTCTTAAATTGGAGTTTGAATGATATACATTTTGGCCTTTTTCAGAGAAATTTGATGTTACAAATCTAAATGATATTATAATTTTTCATTATTTAAATTGTATTTTTATCTTCTTGTGATGAGACAAACTTTTGATGAAATCATAGTTTTTTATTATTTAAATTTTATTTTTGAATTATATAGAGCTAAACTAGAAATTAGTGAATATCTGAAGTGATAATTCAATTAGTAATGGAGAAACTCTTGGAGTTAACTTAGTGTCATAAGATTTCTAACCATATGAATACATCTTTAATTTAAAATATAAAATTAATAATTTCAATTATATATTTTTTATTTTATATATCTTGCATTTATAACATAAAAATGAATAATCTCAAACACATTTTCAATTGATAGACCATCTAACCATCTCAGATAATTAATAATGAATAGTTTTATCGATTCATATAGATAAATCTAAATATCAACCGATAAATGAAATGCTCGTAAGTGGTTAGTTAACAGTGCTATAATGCCCATGAAAGCACATCGAGTCATATAGATAAAGCTAAATATGAACCGAAAAGTGCAATGCTCGTACCTGGTTAGTTAACTGTGCTATAATTCCCATGAAAGCGTATCGCGACAAAAAAGAGTTTTGTTATGTTTGGAGCATACTTATCCTACATTAAACTTTATTGTTATTATTATGAGTTTGCAACTGCAACAATAGTTACCAGAAATTCCCATGAGCCACACTACCTTTAGTTTGTTGGATCAGCGAAATAATTGTGTGGAGTTGCAAAATGGAAACATTACAATCTACTAAACAAACAAACTGTCACCCGCTTGCAAGTTTGTACCAGAGGCATCTTTAAACGTTGGAAATATTAGAAGTACTAGCATGAACGCTACTTCCCTAAATTCAAGTAATTCCAAACGTCCATGAATACATGATACATATCTATAGACAAGTAAGATGAAACGTGATTTTGTTTTGTTTTGTTGAAAAGATACCGACCGTAATCATTATCCTTTTACACAGGAATATTATTGACCAAAACAGGCACTGCACAATGTAAATTACAAGATTCGGGAGGCCTGGGATTGAACAAATTGACATTGATGAACGATAAGCCCAGGTCAGGTTGTGTTGGGCACGTAGCCAAATGACAGTGGTCATCTAATGCTTCTCCCCACCAATTCAAACTCCTCACATTCATCTGCAACACAAAATAACACAACAATCCCATGAATGCAACTCCAGCGTCCATTGCAACCATAAATGGGCTTGTCAGAGATGCAGCCTAGCTACTAACACCATTGCATGAAAATCTAGTGCATCTTGTATAGAATTCCAGTGTTTACAACATCATAGGAAGCCCTTTTCCAACTAACAAGATCTGCTGCTCCAGATGCATTTAAAAAGCTACTGAGCTGCATTTGAAAAGATAAATTAAGCAATATAACTGTATAAAAAAAACATGAATTCACTCAGTCATGATTAGTTGGGTGAATGAAATAACTCCTGCAACTTATTCTTGAAGAGATAATATTCATCCTTGAGTTGCTGCACAATGAAAACACTTGCGGGTAGACACAACATGAGCGCATCAAGAATCCTAATTATTAGCTGAAGCACCGACATTCCCAACCCTCTCAATGATTTGGAACCAGTGACTTTCATCATATCGATTTCATGATAACTTAGAGTTGAAAACCATGGGGTCAAACAACCATGTTCCCATTCTCATTCAATATAAAATATGGAGATACTCACCCCTTGAATCTTTAAAGGGTGGAAGAATGGGCAATGGACCAGGAGAAAGGTGCATCAGCAACGGCTACACCGCCACCATTGGAAACGAAGGGGCTGGAAAAAATAGGAACGAGGGAACAGGAAGAGAGCCCTCCTCGGGCAAGCCATAGCTACCAGGGGGTTATGATGGGGAGAATTCACAATCATAATTAGGAAGCCCACACCTTTATTCTCTCATGATTCACAACCATTTGGGTCATTATCATAACGAAGTTCCAGCGGAGCGTTAAGTGTAACCGACTTTGATGATCCGACGGTCGAAATGTTTTTGATTGTCTATCACATCAAATTAACGGTGGAAAACAATACACAACAACGTATAGGAAAGTTGTTTTCATATAATGATGCCTTACAACGTAAAAATCAAGTTTGTGATTCTATTAAATTATAGCTAGCTTTTAAGTATATTATTATTATTATTATTTTCTTGGTTTATATGATTCTAAGAATAAAGATTTTAAGTATATTATTATTATTATTATTTTCTTGAGTAGGTTTGAGTATTTATTAATGAGGGTCAAAATCACAAAGGGATCCCTTACCGTGGCTAGATTTTTTCCCATAAAATTTTAAACTAGTAACCTTCACATTAGAAAGTTCCTTTATATAACACCCCGTCAAAATAATGTTATTATTGTTTTTAAATTTTATTTTATATAATTGAAAATAATTTAAAATTCATGAAGTAAATTTATCATTAAAGATAAATTTGAATATAACAATATAACCGTTCAATGTATGATGCTCTTCTCTTCATTTTTCTTTAAATGAAATGAAAGTTTCCATTTCTATTATTTTTTAAATGTATGTTTGTAATGACTCTTAATATTACTCCAGATATAACCATAAAATTTTTTTGTTTAACGCACGTTCATTTTACAATAGAAAACTATGGCAATAGTTTATATTGACATTATAATTGTAATATATCATTTCATGTACACTGCAATACATTTCATGGACGACTATTTAGGATGAGTTCGATATCATTACCATACAGCATGATATGTATAATGTGTTTGACTCACGATATTTATTTTAAAGTTTAATAAATGTGGTTAAGTTTGAAACCCTAGGTTGGATGAAGCTTCGAGAACATGACAGATCCTAACGCCAAGTATCCATAAAATGACGACTCAGATGCGCAGTAGTTAGGGAAAGTGCTTTGGACAGAGGGAGGGTTTGAGTTAGTGTTCATTCTGGTCGAGGAGGAATGGGAGGTGCTGCCACTGCAACTCGATGTCGAGACCCTTACCGAACATGAAATCCGTTGCTTATCGAGTGGTCTTCACCTCGCTCACTCTTGTCATTAGTCAATCAAAAATATTGAGTTGAGCTCCTTTATGAAGCTGAGGTTTTAGTAGCTTTAAGGGTTTTATGTAGTAATAGATTCTGACTTATGTGTATGGATTTATCTTGGAGTTTTAATCTTCAAAAATTTAGCTAAATTTGAACCCTACATCTCTGGTTCCTACTCATTTCGCCACCTTTAGGTGAATAGCCTTTGATTTACTCTCTAGGACCTATAATTTCAATGTTGTTCTAACCATGACCTCCTATTTATTGATAGTGAATGTAGGTACCAAATTCCTGCATTTTTTCTTCAACTCATTATTGAATGTCGTTCAGGACCATAGTCAAACAATACAGGTATTCTTCTTCTTCATGTCCATGTTTTGTTGAATTTCCCATGGAGGATGGATGTCACAGTTGTGAATTTTTTTATTCCCTTAATTTTTTAAGGCTAAGAAAACTCCTCTTGAAAAATTTGGGTTTACCATAAGATTTTCATTTTGGCCTGAAGGCTGGCTCTTAGAACCTTACAATTGATTAATTGTCTGAATTGTGTAACTTGAAATTCTCGGTATCGAGTTCTATATGTTTTTAGATGACATATCACTAGCTAGCTATCAATTTCAAATACTGATTATCGTGACTTCTTGGAGACAAACTGTCTTGGCCTAGTAAGGGTTTTTAATTCGATTTGTGAAGTTCTTTAATACCTGTGTTTTTCTTCTTACTGTTAAAAGTTGATTTTAAGCTTTAATACCTATGTTTTTCTTCTTACTGTTAAAAGTTGATTTTGAGAGGCACCACTATTTGTCTATAGTTATTTCATATTTACCACAAATATTTACCATCTTGGGTTGGTAAAATATGATTTATTTTACTTTGATTTATATCAAACTGCTAGTGGTGCATATACTAGTTTTTTGTTATAACGGATACATATATGGTGCTAATGTAATGAAGCACATCCCATTTCATAAGGAAATTTTATCAAGTAGCTTGGTGGTTTTGGGTTAATATTCATAACTATGTCTATATTGCGTCATTTATAATCTATTTATTATAGAAGACCCTATCCTCCAAAGGCATAATTGTTTGGTTTCACTTATGCTGAACTTGAGTCTAACTTACCTATGGTTCTTTAGATATTTCCTTGAACTTGAATAGGTTCCATGCATAGTCACGCTCTCCTAATGGCCTCTAATTTAATGCTCGATATAAATGTAAGTTCACATCTGTGGACAGGTTTACAAATAAATTATGCACTTCCCTATCACACAGTGACTTATAAGCATAGGGCCAAGATTATTATCATGCACAGTCATATATGTATTTTTATAGAGCTTCTATACAAGCATATTTATTCAATACTACATAAGCACTTTCTATTTCTATGTCAAACAAACTGTAATATTTTAACTATATTTATTGTTATTCTATTCATTAAAAATAATTGAATCATTTTTAGCTGACTTTGGAAGGAATTAAAAAAAAATCCCACCTAAGTAATAGCACTCCTCCCGACCTATGAGACTAGTGACCACTGTGTCTCCCCCCGAGCTATTGCACACTTGCGACTTGGGCTAAGTATTGAATAAGATCATAATCATCTTATCTCCACCAAACATGATCCCTCCTCATTTATTGGTAATCCATTCCATATTTAAAGAAAAAAACATTGTTCTCCCCTCTTCCCTGCCTTAGATCTACTGACCTTATTGGCTTTTTCTCTCTTAACAACAGGAGGAGTCCGGGTAGGTAACCACTCTGCCCACTTCCCATAATTGCCCAAAACTGTGTGATTTTGTCACGTACTTTACTTATGGTCAAGTTGTGCATTCTTTATAAATCATGATAATTTAACAAAATTTCATTCTTAAAATAAAATATAATTGTATTTAGTTTATCTTCCCTTAGTAAATAAAATAACAGTAAATAAAATAGACATTTTTTTCACCATGGGACACTACATCTTTTCCTCCTGAGTGAAAAATCGTCCTAGTGTTTCTACGAATAAAATAAAGCATGATAAGAATCTCTTACAGATCCTTCGTCTTCCCAAGTAGCTTCTTCAAGGATAGAGTGCTTCCACAACACTTGCACCTGGGTGATAGCTCGGTTCCCCATCATTACTTCTCTTTGATCTAGTATGCATAAGGGCTTTGCTAGAAATTCCCCATCGAGTTCGACATGTCCACATTCATTGATACATAGTCAGTTACAAGAAAAATTTGTTTATAAGAATCATACATATACATGCATCATTTATTATACCTGCATTATCACAAGGAGACTTACCTGTATCTCCTTCCAATTCAATATATGTTTAGGATCATAAATGTGCTTTTTTAATACTGAAATGTGGAATACATTATGTGTGTGTATATGCCTCAGTAGAGCCAACTGATAGGCTACGCGTCCAATGTGGGGCAATATTTGAAAAGGGCCACAAAATAAAGGAGCCAATTTGACACATCCTGCCCATTGCAAGGTGCTCTTATTAGGTCTAACTCGCACATACGCATGATCGACTACTTGAAACTCTCAGTAGCTTCGTTGCTTATCTACACAGACTTTATGTATGTCCTGGCCAACTTTCAAATTTTTTTCTTATCTTATGGTATCTTTCATTTCCTTTATCATATCCGGTCCTAATAACAACTTGTCTTTTGAACCACTCCAGTTAATGGGTGTCCTATATTTACGTCCATATAAAAATTTGAATGGAATCATTTTCAAAAATGCATGATAGTTATTACTGTATGCAAATTCAATTAAATGAAAATATTCTTCCCACTTAGATGGTTGTTTCATTATAAACATTCTCAACATGTCTTCAAGCACTTGATTAACACGCTTAGTTTGCTCGTAAGTCTAAGAGTAGTATGTGGTGTTGAATTGAACTTGCGTACCTAATCCAAAAAATAGAGTTTTCCAGAAAGTGGGTGTGAATTTCATATCTCAATATGACATTACTACCTTTGGTAATATGTGCAGTGGAAAAATCGCCCTCTTGAAAATGTCGGCGACTTTTGTAGTCTTGTATCTAAACTACATTAGTATGAAGCGAGCACACTTACTTAATTTATTGACTGTTAACATTATTGAATCATCCTGTATCTTAGTTTTAGGGAGTTCTATGATGAAATATAGTGTGATAGTTTCACATTTCCACTCAGCAATGGGTAGAGGATGCAACAATTCTGTAGGATGTTGATGCTCAATTTTGACTTGTTTACATTCAATGCAATTGGCCAAATAATTAGAAGTCTCCACCTTCGTGCCAGGGAAAAAATAGTTCTTTCTTAGGGATGTATTTAGTTTCTCGTACCTAGGATGAGACGTATAAGGAGTATTGTGACTTTATTCAAGGATTGATTGTTTAAGGCTCTTACTGTTGGGAATGTATAATTTTCCTCTCTACTACAACATTCCTCTTGAATCAACCTCATAACCCAACTTATTTTCCTTGCTGTTTTTAATTTTATCTTGTTGGAAGAAAAAATTATACTTTGGATCCTTCAAACTAGCATCTTTAATCAAATTCATGAAATCAATTTTATCTTGACTAATTGAAATCTCATATACATAGTGAAGTTTCCTACTCTGAGCATCCACTACTCTATTATCCTGTCCCTTGAAATGTTTGATTTCAAAATTAAATTCATTAAAAAATGCAACCTACCTGGCTTGCCGAGCATTAAAGGTAGGTTGACTGAAATAAATAGTCAAACTACTATGATCGGTTTTTAAAATATTTTTCTTACCTAAGAGGTAATTCCACCACATTTATAGAGCATGCACTACAACTGCTAGATCCCAGTCATATACAGAATATACTCATGCCTCTTTAGTTTCCGGGATATGTAGGATACTATTGTGCCTCCCTACATCAAAACTCCACCTACTCCTTTTCTCATATTTATGCAGACCAAAAATTCAACTTCTAGATCAACAACTTTCAATACAGGGGTTGTATTGAGTAAATTATTTAATCAGTCAAAATTTTCCTGACACTCTATTGTCCAGACAAAATTATTCCCTTTCTTCTACAAGGACATGAGAGGGTAAGCCACCCTATAAAAAACTTCTATGAAATGTCTATAATATCCAACTAATCCCAAAAAGGATTGGATATTATAGTTATTATGGGGAACCATCTAATCCAGGATAGTTTTATTCTTTTTAGGGTTCACCACAATTCCTTCCTCGGATTGACATGGCCCAAGTACTAAATTCTATCCTTGTCGAATTCACTGTTGGTGTACTTTAAATAGATTTTCCATCCTTTCGAGATGCACTTGGCCAATTAGGAAGAAGTATCAGGTCTAAATTTCAGCGGTATTCTAATTCCGTGAATCTCATGCCTAGCTCCTTCTTCATCCATAAAATTCATGGTATTATTTTTACAACTCACTACAATCCCATGTATTTCTAGCCAATTCATGCCTATTAAGACATCATAGGACCCTAAAAGTATAATATCTAAATTAGCAATTAAAAATTGTTCTACTATTTTGATTGTACATTCCTCTACCTTAGCTATAACTCTTGCTTTTGCTCTAGTAGATAATCATACTAGCCACAAATTATTGAAATTTTGGGATTTTAATTGGCATTATTCGACAATTTTGAGGACTTATATAACTTAGAATATCTCCTAGGTGAATTATAACATACACAACTTGGTTAAAAATTTTACCTTAAAACTATATCATCGATGGCTGATACTCCACCTGGTGATCCTCCAAATATGCATTTACTTCGGGTAAAATTCTGGCTACTTAGGCCATTGTAGATGCTTATTGAATGTTTGATGTTGATTGTGTTCTTCTTCTATGGGAACAATTCTTGATGTAATGAGGCTCTCCACAACCCCAACACTGTAGTGGGGGTCTAGTGGATGAGTCGAAATATGTAATTTTGTATTGTTCCACTTGTTTCATCTCACTTATTTTTTTAGCCTTTTAGGCTCATCTTCCAGTTCCCTTACTTTGGGGGTATCTATAGGGTCCTTTAGAACTTCCAGACCTCTCTCATCTAAAGATCTGAGACTACCCTTTCTGATCTATTCACCTTTTCCCATTCTCCCTATTGGGTGTGGAGCTTGATTATCTTGTTTATTTTGTATCACAGCACTGGACCCTTGTACCTTAATGGGGCGGAAATTTTGCCCAAAATTAAATGCTTCCTGGGAGGTCGAGGGGGGTGGGGGGAGGTTGGCTGCAACTTTATGGAGCCCCCCCCCCCCCAAGTGGGGTGTTTCGGGGGTAATGCCCCCGAAGCTAAAAAATAGATGTAAAATTTCCTTGTAAAAGTATACTAATTTCTAGTCAATCTGGGCCGTTCATTAGGCAGATGAAGTTATGTTTAGTTTATTGTTTTTTTCCCTAGAAGGAAACCCCTCACTTGTATGAGGATATTTTATTGCGATTGTGTATTATATGTGTATTTGCAGAGCGAGAAATAGAGACGAAGACCGTGAGAGAGAACATAGGATATTACATCAGATATGTTGTAGGTTGTGTCTCTTCATTTTGTTGGATAATAGAAAGGAAGGACTGGTTGTTCGGGGTGGACATAGCCCAAACTTGGTGAACCACGTATATCTGTGTCTCTCTAGTTTTATGTGTTTTGTGTGCTTGTGTTTTTGCCATATTTTATGTGTTGCATTTCTCTATAATATATAATTTTATAACAACTGATATCAGAGCCAAAGGTCTATTTGGCTGATAAAATTGCAGGAAAGAAGGGTTCCTGGTTTGAGTGGGAGCAATGGCGGAATATAGTAAGTTTAGGGTCGAGAAATTTAACAGCCAAAACTTCCTATTATGGAAGATGCATATGGAAGATTATCTGTATCAGAAATATCTATAACTACCATTGAGCAAAAAAACAAATAAGCCAATGACTATGACAGACGAAGAATGGGAGATTATCGATAGAAAGGTACTCGGAATAGTACAGTTGTGCCTCGCGGCATCGATAGCCTTCAATATTTTGAAGGAAACAACAACAAAGGGTTTGATTAATGCATTGGCAAAAGTATATAAAAAACCCTTGACCTCAAACAAGGTATTTCTTATGAAACATTTATTTAATATGAAGATTTTGGAAGGTGGATATGTTGCAGACCATTTAAATGATTTTAATATAGTTACCAATTAGTTAAGTTTTGTAGGGGTAAAATTAGATGATGAAGTTAGGTCTCTTTTATTTCTGTGCTCATTTTCATAAAGCTGGAATGGTTTAGTTATGGCCATTAGTAATTCTGTATCTGGATCTAGTACTTTAAAGTTTGATGATGTTGTTGGTGCTATCCTTAACAAGGAAATGCGAGGGAAAAGCTTCGGTGAGACATCAGGTAATGCTTTGAGTGCAAAGTGTAGGGGAAGAATAATGGAAAGAGGAAAAACCTCAAGATATCACAGTAAATTAAGGAAATTAAGATCCAAGTCTAGATCGTAGATAGTGTGCTAGAAATGCGAAAAGAAAGGACACCTTAGGAAAGACTATAGATCTCGGAAGCGAAAAGAAGGAGATGCACAACAAGAAAACAATCATGAAGAAAATGTGACAAGTATGTGTTACAAGTTCTTTTATTCTTTTTTTTCGATAATGTTACTAATTGTTTAGTGGTAGATTTAGAGGCCTCATTCCATGGCACACCTGATAAGAAATATTTTCGTGACTATGTTCAAGGAGATTTTGGACAGGTCCATTTAGGTGATGATAAACCCCGTAAAATTATTGGAATGGGTAAGGTTCTTGTAAAATAGTAGAATGGAAACCAATGGCTATTAAAGGAGGTAAGGCATGTTACAGATATGAAGAAAAATCTGATTTAAATAGGGCAGTTAGGTGGTGAAGGTTTTGTGACAAATTTCACAGATAAAACTTGGAAGGTCACCAAAGGAGCCCTGGTAATAGAAAAATGCAAAAAGGTTGGTACATCATAATTATGCAATGGTATTTATAACTTTGTTAATGCTTTAAATTCCAAAAGAGCAGATGTAGCATTATGGCATCATAGGCTCAGACACATGAGTGAGAAGGGGATGAAGATTCTTCACTCAATAAATTTGTTGTAGGGTTTGAATAATGTTGATTTGGATTTCAGTGAGAATTGTATTTATGGAAAACAAAAGAGAGTCATATTCCTTAGAGTTGTGAAATAAAAGAAGAGCGAAAAACTAGAGCTTGTGGATACAGATGTATGGGGACTTGATGAGGTATCATCTCTCAGTGGCTCTCGTTATTATGCTACTTTTATTGATGATGGAACTAGAAAAACTTGGATTTGTTGTATTCAAAATAAATCTGATGTATTTGATACTTTCAAGAAATGGAAAGATTTGGTTGAGATTGAGACAATAAAGAAGTTGAAGTGTCTCAGATCAGACAATGGAGGTGAATATTGAAGCAAAGAGTTTGATAGGTACTGTTTAGAGCATGGAATTCATAGAGAAAAGACAGTTCCAAGAACACCACAAGAAAATTTGTGTGTCATAAAGGATGAATAGAACAATCATGGAGCGTGCGAGGTGCATGAGATTACATGTCGGATTTCCTTTACAATTTGGGTAGATGCTGTAGATATTTTTTTTCATCTAATAAACAGAGGGCCTTCAAGTTCCTTGGATGGTGGTATTCTAGTGGAAGCATGGACAGGTAAAAAGGTAAACTACTCTTCTTTAAATCCTTTTGGCTGTGAAGTGTTTGTCCATATTAATAAAGAAAATAGAACAAATCTTGAGGAAAAATCAAAGAAATGTACCTTTATTGGATATGGTGCTAATGATTTTGGTTATCGCTTATATGATTATGAAAATCACAAAATAATTAGGAGGAGAGATGTAATATTCAATGAAAAGGTCTTGTATAAGAATCAATTGCAGGAAAAGAAACAGGAAAAAGAAAACAAAGAATACACAGTTCTTGATGAGATCGCAGAAAAAGTAAAGGTGCCTGAAAATAATAATAATCAATAGCCAAAACAACAACAACCACCACAACAAAAATAGGCGCCTAAAACACCAAACAGTGGTGTCAGAAGATTTACCAGGATAAGTAGACCCCCTAAATGATACTCTCCTTCATTATATTATTTATTGTTGACTGATTCTGGTGAACCCAAATGTTATGAATTATCAATGTAGGTTGAAAGCAGAAATAAGTGGGAGCTAGCCATGGAAGAAGAGATGGACTTCTTAATGCATAACTAGACTTGGGACTTAGTCAGGTTACCTACAGGTAAAAGTACATTACCTAATAAATGGGTTTACACGTTGAAGGAAGAAGATGGAGGAAAAAATAGGTACAAAGCTAGACTTGTGGTGAAGGGGTTTGCACATAAGAAAGCTATTGATTTTGATGAAATATTTTCTCTTGTTGTTAAGATGGCTTTAATCAGAATTATTTAGTCTTGTAGCAGCAGAAGATTTACATCTTGAAGAGTTAGATGTAAATAAAACATTTCTCCATGGAGATTTGGAGGAAGAGATATATATGTAGCAACCAAAGGGATATGAGGTCAAAGGGAAAGAAAAATTAATGTGCAGGTTAAAGAAGAGCTTGTTGGCTTAAAAAAGGCTCCAAGGTAGTGGTATCTAAAATTTGACAAGTCTATGTCTAAACAAGGTTATACTAGATGTTACTATGGTCATTGTGTTTATCTAAAAAATAAAAATGATGGCAGCTATATTATATTATTATTGTATGTAGATGACATGCTTGTTGCGGGGTCTAACATGCAGGAAATAAATGTGCTGAAAATAAAATTGGAAAATTCATTTGCAATGAAGGATTTGGGAGGTAAAAAAAAAATCCTTGGTATGAGAAAAACTAAAGACACAAAAAATCACAAATTAACACTGTCTCAGAATGAGTACATACAAAAGGTGTTGAAAAGATTTAATATGCAGAATGCAAAACCAGTTAGTACACCTTTTTCTAGCCATTTCAAAATTAGTAAGGAGATGTACCCCAAGACCCAAGAAGAAATGGACTATATGTCTAAAGTTCGATATGCATGAGAAATTGGAAGCTTAATGTATGCAATGGTCTGCACAAGGCCTGATATTACATATGCAGTGAGAGTTATAAGAAGGTACATGAACAATCCAAGAAACGAACATTGGATGGCAGTTAAATGGGATATTTGAGAGGTACCACAAATCAAATATTATGCTTTTGTGGTTCAAACATTGCTCTGCAGGGATATGTTGATGCATATATGGTAGGTGATAGAGATAAAAGGAGGAGCACTAGGGGATATGTTTTTAATATAGGTGGAACAACTATCAGTTGGGTTTCAAAAATCCAAAGTGTTGTTGTACTTTCAACAACAGAAGCAGAGTATGTTGCTACTACAAAGGGTAGTAAGGAAATTATTTAGTTAGAAAGGTTTATGGATGAATTGGGTAAGAAGCATGATATGGGCACGTTATACAATTACAGCAAAAGTGCCATTCATCTTGCAAAGAACTCAAAATTTTGTTCCAGGACTAAATAGATATAACTCAAGTACCATTTCATACGGTCAGTGTTGGAAGATGGAAAATTGAAGTCGGAAAAGATACACACTAGCCAGAATCCTGCAGATATGCTAAAAAAGGTTGTAACTAAGGAGAAACTGAGAATATGCTCAGTTTCAATTGGTCTTCAAGAATGACGATGAAGATGAGAAACAACAAGGTCAAAAGTGGAGTCATTGTCCAGCAAATGAAGCAGCGATGGAGTTGCTACAATCAGTCTCCAATTGGGAGATTGTTGGGTGTGGAGCTTGATTATCTTGTTTATTTTGTATCACAACATTGGACCCCTGTACCTTGCTGCCCAAAATCAAACATTTCCTGGGGGGGTCCCGGGGGGGGGGCAGCTACCACTTTATGGAGCACCCCCCCTAGCGGGGGGTCTCTGGGCTAGTGCCCCCAAAGCTAAAAAATAGATGTAAAATTGCCTTGTAAAATTATAGTAATTTCTAGTCAATCTGGGCCATTCATTAGGTAGATGATCTGATGGTAGAAGTTATGTTTATTTTAGGGTTTTTTGTCCTATAAGGAAACCCCTTGCTAGTATGCAGATATTGTATAGCATTTGTGTATCTTATGTGTATTTGGAGAGCGAGAAACAAACAGGGAGACTATGAGAGAGAATGGAGGATATTACAATGGATCTGTTGTAGGTTTTGTCTCTTCATTTTGCTGGATAATAGAAAGGAAGGACTGGCCGTTCGGGCTGGATGTAGCCCAAACTGGGTGAACCATGTATATCTGTGTCTCTCTGTTTTTATGTGTTTTTTGTGCTTGTTTTTTGTGCATATTTTATGCGTTGCATTGATCTGTAATATATAATTTTCTAGAACTCCCCTGTTTGCTTCATCCGTTGATAGAGGTGTCTAGCCTTCTGAATCGCTTCATCCATAGTATGAGGTGTATCAAACTCTATTATTTCTTTCATATGCCTAGGTATACTTATCAATAAACTATGTACCTTGGCCTTCTCCTCCGTAAGATACAAAACATAACATAACAGGTATGTGAAGTTGGTTATAAACTCATCTATGGACATATATCCGCACCTCAAATCATGAAATTATTGGGAATTTTCATCATAGAATCACTCAATTAAATAATTAATTTTGAAATGTTTATGAAATTCTTCACATGTCACCTCGATTCCTCTAATGCCTTCACTAATTTGGCCTCTTCCCACCACAAGGTGGCATTTCCCCGTAGTTGATAAATGGCCAATCTGGCATTAAGGTTGTTTTCATATTTATAGAATTGAAAATACTTGTTCATGTCAATGATATATACTTCAACATCTTCCTCTACCTCACCATAAAATTTGGGGATTTAATTTTTCTAAACTTCCTCGGTAATTCCCTTTTTTGCTTTTTCACCTTCCTTTGTTCTTAGGAATATCCAAATTCTTCTTCAGTATTAACTCTCTCTCCCTCTAGCCTTTGAGTTTGGCTTTCTTCTGGTGTGGCATCATCTCTATGTGGGTATACTTCCTCTTCTTTGGTTATGTATTCTAGAATGGGATCCACAGTCCGATAATTCTGATTGTCTGAGAACAATTTTAAAATTTTCTCCTGTTAGCGCATCAACCTTTCATTATCAGATCTTAGTCTTTTCATCTCATTTTCTAGCCGTTGAACCATTTCAAGTAGCATATTAGTCTGTTCTTAGCATTATTCACCCAATTGTACCCATACTTCCGGGGTCACTTCAGGATTTAATGTAGGATCAGCTACCCTAGTGCATCGTAGTGGTAACTATCCTCTCCTCATCCTATTCTATCCTTATTCTGAGCACAACAATACATCATAAAAAATGTAGGCCTTAGTGTTGAAACTGGGCTCTGATACCACTTGTAATGACTCCAAATATTACTCCACATATAACCATAATTTTTTATTTATTTATTCACATGCATATTAAAATAGAAAACTATGGAAATAGTTTAGATTCACATTATAATTATAATATATCATCTCATGTACCTTGAAATAAATTTCATGGCTCACTATACATGATGAGTTGGATGTCATTAGCATACAACATGATATATATAATGTGTTTGACCCACGTTATTTATTTTAAGGTTTAATCAATGCAGTAAAGTATGAAACCCTCTATTGGTTGAAGCTTCAAGAACAGGTCAACTCCTAATGCCAAGTGTCCAGGAAAAGACAACTCATATGTGTAGTAGTTATGGTAGCTAATTTGGATGGAGGGAGGGTTTAGGTTAATGTTCATTCTAGTCAAAGAGGAAGGGGAGGTTCCACCTCTGCAACTTGGCATCTAGACCCTTATGAGCCATGCAATCCTCATCTTCTCAAGTTGTCTTCGCTCCTATCACTCCTAGTGTTAGGCAATCTAAATTATTGAGTTGATCTCCTCTAAGAAGTCGAAGTTATAGTAGTTTTAAGGTTTTTCTGTTACAATAGAGTCCGACTCATGTGTATGGATTTCTCTTGGAGTTTTGATATTCACAATGTCGGCTCACTTTGAACCCTACAACTCAGGTACCTGCTCATTTTAGCATCTCCAGGTGAATATCTTTTAATTTACTCTCCAACACTTATAATTTCAATGTTGTTCTAACCCTGACCTACTCTTTATTGACAGGTGAGTGTAGGTACTAACTTCCAACATTTTTTCTTCAACATGTTATTAAATTTTTGTCATCACCATAGTCAAAACATACATGTATTCTTTTGGTTCGTGCCCATGTTCTGCAGAATTTCCCATGGAGGCTGGATGTCACAGTTATGAATTTGTTTATTCCCTTAATGTTTTAAGGCTAAGAGAGCTCCTCCTCAGCAGTTCGGGTTTACCATATGGTTTTCATTTTGGCTCGAAGGTGGGCTCTGAGAACCTTACAATTGATTAACTATCTGAATTATGTACGTTGAACTTCTTGTTATTGATTTATATATGTTTTTAAGTCATGTCTCACTAGGTGGCTAGAAATATTGAATACTAATTACCATGACTTCTTGGAGACAAATTGTCTCAGTCTAGTAAGGGTTTTTAATTCGAATTTTTAAGTTCTTTAATACCTGTGTTTTTCTTCTTACTGTGAAATGTTGATTTTGAGATGCACCACTCATTTTCTATATTTATTTTACATTTACCATACAAATTTACCCTCTTGGGTTGACATAATGTGATTATTTTCCTTTGATTTATATCAAACCGTTGGTGGTGAATATACTCATTTTTGCTATAATGGAGACATATATGGTGCTAATTTAATGATGTTCATTCCATTTTTATAATATATATATATATATATATATATATATATTATCATTATTTACTCTATTCATTTCATAAGGAAATTTTATCAAGTATCTTGTTGGTTTTGGGTTGAGATTTAAAACTCTGTCTATACTACACCAATTATAATTTCTTTACCATAGAAGACCCCATCCTCCAAAGGTATGACTGTTGGGTTTCATTTATGGTGATCCTGGGTCTAACCTTCCTATGGTTAATATTTTCTTGTACTTTAATATGTATCGTGCACAATCACACTCTCCTAATGATTTGTACTTTAATGCTCTATATAAATGTAAGTTCACATATGTGGACATGTCTGCAACTATATTCTATACTTTCCTATCACAGAGTCACAAATCTACCCCGAAGTAGTTATTCTGCAGGAAATTCGATTAGTTCTTCTAATAGTCATAGATTAGTCAAATTAGGAAGCCTTTAATATCAAATTTCTTAGGAATAAAGAAAAATGACACTTTTAAGTAATATTCATACCTTATAGTCCAAATCACATATTTTATTCAAAATGTGGCATTAGTTGTCAAAAGGATGGTAATTAGATATGGAAAAGGGTATGAAAAAGGGGTAAAAGCCTTAGGAACACTATATAAAAGTGGCCAAAATTGAGGCCCATAAAACATATACAGAAAAGAAGTATCAACATAATAAAGTAGATAAAACATGAGAAAATATATATTGTCTCATGAGAGAAGGATGATTACAACCATGGTTCCTAATTCAATCCTTCCCTTTAGCTCCTTGTCTCCTATCGCCCCCTTTGTCTCTCAACTCTTTGACAACATAACAATACTAATCTAAAAATTCTCATCCTCGTTAACAATGGCCAAGCCTCTCATTTATAAGTGAGGAGAGGCTCTTCTTGCCAATTTCTCCATGACTTCCAATGAGGAAAAAGCTTGGATGTTTCCTTATTTTTTTTCTCTTTCCCTTCCCATGAAGCTCTATTAGTATTAACAATGTTCTTAGATAGGGCCGAGGTAGATGTTTCCTACTTTTAAATCTCATGTTTGAGTGAAAAGCAGAGTATCAGTTAGTCAACTTACACTTTGACTTCCAGAATCCCATAAATATCTAGTAACACTGCACTTTAGGTAGAAAAAAGAGCTAATGTAGGGACTTTCTGAGGCATGTGAAATGTTATAACACCCCTTTTATGTTCCCTGGTTGTGTTACCTTGGAAAATAGGTCTGCAACTTTAATATTTTCTTCTAGTCAAAATATCCTTCTCCTCTGAGTTGATGAGGAGGTCATTTTACGTATAACAGATGCACCCTAATTTGTGAGGTGAGAGAAGGAGATGATGACCAAAATACTTTATATAAAAAAGGGAGAGAGTCGGGCATTCCCATGCTCAGTAGAAGTATTAGAGTGAATCTCAGAAGAGGTATGATTGTCATGTCCACCGATAGGCACAATGTGGAAGCTCTATCATAATATGATCAATATGAAGAGTTGTCTCTGAAAAAAATATATGTAGCTTGGGAGAGGAAACAAGACCGAGCGATGTAATCCTCTACCCAAGCTCTTGGTCACTGCCTATGTGAACAGTATATTTCCACACATGTGAATAAATGAGTGGAAGTTGAACATATGAGAAATTGTCTAATTACTAATCAGTGATGAAAAATGTTAATAGATGCTAGGATGGGCACCAATAAGCATGATGGTCTCCAAGACGTCTAGTAAAATATAGAAAGTGTGAAAATTTTGTTGTCATCGGACACTCATAGAATCGTTCAAAAGGGAGTCAATGATAAAAACCCCTAATCAAATGTAAGGTAGCCTCCTACTGAGGACTCAAAGTTGTAGGGAATTGATATGTTTTTGGATATTCTTCCTATATAGGATTTCGAAGCCGATTGGAAGAGATCTGTCAAAGGTAGGAAATAAGGTGTTCTATATCAAATGACACAAAACAGGACAAGAATGATTGTTTTGGAGATAGAATTTGAGAAATGGGTCAAAATGATAGAGGGAAATTTCAGACATAAGATGGTATGGTTGATATAGGAAGTAGAGAGTAGATCAATCCCTTGAAAAATAGAAGGCATGACATCAAGGTTACCAAGTAGCTTAGATTTAGGTACACCAAAGAGTATGAGGATACAAGGATGCTGGAATATTCAAGTATGAAGGCTAAACTTATAGGATGGTAGGGTTCGACGAGAAGCTGACAAAGAGGATTGGTGATTGGTTGTCCTGTTCAAGGGAGTGACAAGGGTACGAATGCTAAAATATCCTTCATAATATAGATATTGAGCAAGTGTTCTATCCAATTTTCCCCCATATAATTAAGTTTAACGAGTCCATAAGGGTAAACTCATTGGTATTTTTGATATTTTGAGAGTCTGAAAATATCTTAAAGAAAACTCTAATGGTACCTTTTTCATGGTTGATGACCGAGTGTGAAAAAGGGTTAATAGTATACTTGACACGGTTCCTTCTCCGTAATTTATTCGATTGCATTTGGATAAAGTGAGAAACGTATGTTCAATAGACATCTACCTCATTTTGCTACGAGTATGAGGGGACAAAGTAAACTTGATATTCTTCGTGAAATTTTAACGAGTGAGATGAAGAGGAACTTGATAGATATTCATCAAATTTTAACGAGTCAAATGAATAAAAATCGATAGATATTCATAAGAATTTAACTAGTCAAATTAAGAAAACTCGATAATCTTCATCAAAATTTAAAGATTCAAATGAAGAAAACTTGATATTTCTTTTTTTAGTTTAAGGAGCGAGAAAAAGAGATGAAAATAATTTATTATTTCTTCTTCGTAGTGTTTTAAGGAACTTGAAGAAGGTAACTCAAGGTTTTTTTAGTTTAAGAGTGAGAAAAAGTCCCAAAAAATAAGTTTTTCATCCGAAGTCAAATATGGTAAAATCTGCATAAATACACTAAAATATCATTAGAGCATAAGTAAAATTTTATAGAATATCGAAATGATGCATGTTTAAGAATATAGGAATGAAGGGATTTGATTTCAAAGACTAGCTAAAGTGAGTCTTACCTCCATAGTGACTATAAGAAGGGTGGAATGCCCTCATTTTCACTGTTTGAAGTTTGTGAGAGTGCTTTGGACAAAAAAAGGGGAAGATTTTTCCTAAGTGATTGCGAGCAATCTAGGCAACCATTCAACATTCTGACAGTTCTAGGTAAGAGGTATGATCCTTATATTGCATTTGAATCCATAATTTAGTTTTTTTTGTCATAAATTTCAATTTTTTTATGAAGCGCTAGGTGGCTTGGCGGGGTAACGTGGTTGCCCAGGTGATGGGGTGAATTAAATGCCTTTCTCATGAAGAGGAAGTGTTTTAGCACACTCTATGGGAAAGGGGGGCATGCGTTAGCCGACCAAGTGTAAGAATGTTTCATTATCTTGATTTCCTAGGGATTTACACTAGCCTGAAACTGATCTAAGGTTTGTATAATGTAGAAATCGGGCTTTAAAGATGTATATTTGGAGAGAAAGAGCCCATGAGTTCAAGGAACTAAAAATGATAAATGATCTCACATACATAATGAACCTGAGAAGATGTGGTTTACTAAATTATGCAAGACTTGACCCAATGAAGATTCAGGAGGATATATTAAGTTGTATTATACAAGGGTTGGATGAAGAACAAGGATTATTCATGATGTGGGACCATGAGCTCTCAATAAAGAGGTACGTTATATATTTCCTCACTGGTTTGTCATGCATAGGTACACGAGCAAACTTGATAGGAGGGAGAGTAGGTCTAAGAACCACCATGGAGTTAATCTGAAAAATTACACTAAAGGCAATCAGACAATGAGAAACATGATTACTAGAGTGAAGATAGCATCAAGACTAATGAGGTTTATTCTTTCAGGTGAAGGCAGAGCTGAAAACGTGTAAGACCCAGGCCTAAAGAAAGTTTAGGTATGACACTCTGATCGTATCCTTTATAGGAGAGAGAGTGCTTGTCATGATGCCATGAGTATGTCTTGGTATAATCAGTCCCAGGGAGCCTAGACAATATTTGTGCATAGCCCTAGCACCTTACATAATAGGGATACCTATTATATACTACTTTGTGGATGAGTTCTCTGAGTGGCTCAGTGGCCAGATCCCCATGATTGAGGACTATCCATATGCTATCATGAACTATATGGGTCCCGAATTGATATTTCCACCAAAAACTTAGTGGTTGCCACTAGGTAAGACGATAGATCAAAGATTAACAGTAATTTTTTATCTTTTGAAGCTTATGAATTTTTTTTAATCATGGGTGATTTTTTTTTACATGAAGCTTTGGCTTCACACATATGTGGTAGGGGTTCATCCTGCACATATTCCTGGCCATTCTAGGTGAGGAGATCAAGAACCTAGGGTTGGTGCAATAGCTAATGCAACGATAGCCATGGAAGAGGGGGATGAGACATGAGTCTACGCGAGGTTGCTAGGAACCTCAAATATTTAACCATGGTTGTGTCACCTCTTCCCAGGAGAGAGATACCTATCCATATGAAGAAACATATTGTGGGTGTATCGGAGAGGTTTTTGGTGCTTCTGAGGAGGTTAGCTAGAGCAGTGATTTGCTACCACTAGCACCAGGGTCAACAAAAGTATAGTATGGCAATCAAGTGTCAGAGTGAGACTTAGCTAAGTATTTTTTTGTATTGAAACACCCAAGTTTTTGGAATTTTTTATGTAAAAAGAATGGTTATATTAAATACATATATGTATGTATATATATATATATATATATATATTGTTTTGGCAATTTTAATGGCATATGTATTTTTTTTTTGTAATTTTTTGTCATGAAAATTTTAAACTCATGCATGAAACTATACAAAATTTGACAGATTTCAATTCAATACATTATTTTCCAACGAATCAACTAATGCATTAGATCCTATAGGAATGTGTTGATAAGTTATAAACTAAAATTGGAGTTCCAAAATTTGTACCCAAAAATTAGCGCAAGAATATTAGATTGTGAATGTGATAATAATTTGACAATTTCATAACAACCAGTTGAGAGTCTAACCTGACCACTAGATTGGAGATGTCGCGAGATGTAGCTTCAGTAAGGAGTTTGATGATAGACATGTAATCAAGAATATTGTTGGTGGCATAGCCAAGAAAATCCCCCCCCAAAATAGTAGCTATGACTCAAGGTTATAAAGAACCTGAGAAACTGATGCAATGTGCCATGTGTGATGACTACCATCATCTGCATATCCAACGTAAGGTAAGGGTGATGAAAAAATATTTGAAAAGAGAGACTTGTATGAGACAAATACCCATTAAAAAGCCAAAAAATCTAGATACACCAAAATAAGAAAAACTAATATACATAAAATTGTAAAGCAGATGGCCAGTAGGACGCTAGAAAAAATACTTTTTTAAATAGATCTCGTTGCAGAGTTCTATGAGCGGGATCTGATCATAGTTCTCAAGTTCATAGGAATCTTTAGAAATCACTTTAGTAATGAAACATGGACCAACTCATAATGGTTTAAGTGTTCCTACCCCCAATATATCATGCTTCTGATCGTAAAGTAAAACGAGGCCGACCTGCTAGTAAGATCAATGCTTGATATGCTTTTCATATTGAGCTTTGAATCATCGCTTATGTGATTCAATATCTATTGTGACATCCTAATGAGCGTCATATAACTAGTTTCGTGACAACAAGCACTCTTCTTCGGAAGTAGTATCAGGCGGGATTTCAATAACAAGTTTGAGGGAGGGGATCTAGCACTCGATGGGAAGAACTATTTCCAAGACATATGCCAGCTGAAGTGGCATGAAGTCAGTAATAATTTTTACTGAGGTTTGGTATGCCCATAGTGGATCATATAAAATTTTATGCCAATGGGTTCTATGATTTCCTAGTAACTGACAGATCATGGTTTTTAGGATGCCATTGACATCTCCCATCTTCCACCTAGCCATTAGCCTGTGGGTGGTAGGAGGAATAAAATATGTTAATTCAGACATCATATGGTTCCAAAAGTGGGAGTCATGGTCTATAATGATTGTGTGGGGTACAACGAAATAGACAATTACCTGATTAAACAAGAATAGAGCAACATTTTCTCCATCAGCCTAAAAAGTGGGCATGGATTTATCCCACTTCGTGAAATAGTATACAATGACAATGATGTAGTGTGTCCATTAGATGAAGTGGGATTAAAAGTGACGAAGTCAATGACCCATTTAGAAAATGGGCCGACGGAAATAGCCGGGTGAAGAGGGGCATGGGGCACACACATTTTCCTCGTATAAATTTGACAAGGATGTCACTACTAGACTGTAGTAATAGTCTATAAACAAGTTTTCCCAGTAGTATACTGCCAAAAAGATATTTTGGGAAATATATATGCTAGAAATATTACCACCACATGCCCCAACATTGTAGTCACTAAGAACTTGTTCCGCCTCGACATGTGTAAGACAACGTTGAAGCACTGAGTCAATGCCAAGTGATATAGAGTATTTTTCAACACTAGGTAGTGTGTATCCTTGTGGAAAATGTTACGATGGTGGTTCGATGATAGATCTAGGTGAAAAAAATGTATATAGAGGTAGAAAAGAATGTATTCACACCAGGGATCAGTAGAGTCAACCAAATAGATATTTTCATGAGGTATAGGATGATGAGCTACTTCATTTGGGTCAAATCTGGGAAGGTTTGACAAAAAATCGGTGAAGAATAGGGATTTTTTAGCCTTAGCAGTGGTGAAAACTATATCAAATTGTTGGAGGGTCACAATCCATTTGGAATATAATCCTCCAAAATCTTGACAGGACATAATGTGTCTCATGGTATTCTACAAGGAAATGACAATAATTTGTTGCAACAGGATGTAGTGTGAAAAGAGATTTTCAGCGAAAAAAATTGCCAATGATAGTTCTCCACATGTGAATATTGTAGTTTAGGCCCAACAAGGCCTTTTGAGAGATAGTAAACCACATGCTCACTGTGATCATCATGAGTTTCAATCATAACAATTCCAATAGAGGATAGTAAGTCTTCCAAGAAATAAATTAAGTCGCGCTCATAGTCAGGAAGACTTAGTAGGGGAGCAGATATGAGTGCTTGTTTCAAGGCATCAAATGTTCATCGATATTGATCATCTAACAAGGTAATTATTTCTTGAGAAAGCACATAGAACCTTTTGTGAATTTGGCATAATTAATAATGAAATGATGCCATAAGTTTTCGTTCCCTTGCAAAATTTGGAGTTGTAGGATGGAATGTGGTATGTGAAATTGAGTAATCTCTTTTACCTTATTGATATCAACCCGTATCCCATGCTTAGAGACGAAGAACCCTAGAAGATGTCCATAATCGGAAAAAATATGCACTTATGCAAATTTAGACGAACTTTATAGAACCTACACCTAAGAAATATTTTTTTTGAAGATGAGCAAGGCGTTGGGCTCGTTTCCTAGAATGAGCCGAAAGGTCATCCAAGTATGCTTGAAAAATATGTGTGATATATTAAAATTACATGGCCCTCTAAAAGGTTTCACTAACATTATTGAGACCAAATGGGAGCTTTTGAGGGCGGAAACGTGAAGCTGGGTTACACTTTTGTGAGAATCGGTGGCTAAATTTTTTTTTCGGCAATAGTTCGGCACCGAAATTTTTTAGAAAGTTCGACTGAACTTGTGATTCCATTTAGATTGACAGCACACGCATGGCGGGGGCAAACATAAATTTTTCCAGAGATTGGAATACCGACAACAAAAATTCGGCTGAACTTCTAAAATAAGTTCGGTCGAACTGTGAGTTCGACCGAAATTTTACTTTTAAAATAGTTCAGCTGAACTATTTTCTATAAATAAATCACCCATGAAGTTTTGTGGCTTACCGGGTTCATTTTTTGTGCATTGTCTGTCCTTGTCCCTATCCCTGTCACTGCGCATTTTCTGTCCCTGTCGCTGGTGCTCCTCCCATCCGCGCTCTTCGACTCCGTCGGGTAAGTTCGACTCTCCGTTCGCACTCAAAAAAATTTTGTGCTGTGTATTAAATTTTTTTGTGCTGTGTATTAAAAAAAAATTTGTGTGACTCTGTTGGGTAAGTTTGACTCTCCGTCCACGCTCAAAAAAATTTTGTGCTGTGTATTAAAAAAAATTTGTGCTGTGTATTAAAAAACAATTTGTGTTGTGTATTAAAAAAACGTTATGCTGTGTATTAAAAAAAATTTGTGCTATGTATTAAAAAAAAATTCTGCACTACTTTGATCTCACATTGTTGATTCCCATGCACTGCCTCTACTTGGATTCTATCACTACGCTACTAAGTCTCGATCTCCCTCAGAATAAGAACAGGGAAATCTCCTAGACTATCAAATCAACTCGGCCTCCTCCATGATAGATGCAGTCCTACCTAATAAAATGTGTAGTACTGCTTTTGGGAAACTCGTTCTACCTCTAGAAACTCTGTTTGGAGACTCCTAGCTACTCGCACTCTTGCCTGCAACATGCATTGACTAACTGGGTTGCATAGCACTACCACTAGGGAACTTGTTCTTGCCTCTTTTTTTGGAAATATTTGCCTCCCTTCTTGACTGGAATGTTGGAAACCTGCTCTGTCTTGAAACCCCTTCTTGGAGTCTCTCTCTAGCTAGAACTTCACCTACACTCTGCAACTAGCCAATTCACACTAGCACCCTATTCACATTAATTTCTTGTAATTCACACTTGAAACTAGAAATTCGATCTCTCTTGAGCTACTATGTCATTACAACTAGATATGCACCTATGTCCCGAGTATTTGGTTGCATCTAAAAATTGGCTCTACAACTATCTCTTGAGTATCTGATTGCACCTTCTTGGCTTTTCAATCCTCCTGCTAATTGTTGGAATAAGGAATTACAAGAGGGGGGTGAATGAGTAATAGTGAGGTTCTGGGATACAAGGAGGTTGAAAGATTTTTTTTCTTGTATATTTGAAGCTCTCCATTATTATAGAAAAGGATTTTTTGCTTGTATATTTTTATGCTCTTTTCCATAATAATGTCATAGTGTATGAAGTTTTAAATTGTTTTTATTATTTTTATTATATGTTGGATGTGATTTTGATTGAAACTGCTTCTTTTTTATTTATTAATTAAAAAAAAATTATTGGAAAAATTATTGCTTTAAGCCTTGGAATTACAATCAAAATTAGAAAATGTATTTTTATCTAAACTATTTATGAAAAGTTTAATATTGTTTGATTTTCTCTACCATGTCCATTTTACGTATATCTAGAATAATATTATAATATTATAATATCTTGAAATGGAGCTAGCCAACTCAAATATAGTATTGCAAATCCCTGGCTAAGTTAGATGAGGAGGCTATGTATTACTTAGTATTGTATCCATATTGGGGTTGAAAGTTCTATGGGTTCAAAAGAAAACTTGCAAACAATTTTTTTTCCATATGACCTCTCTTTTTCATAGATAAATTTCATTCTTTTAGCCATTATGGATTTGAGAAAAATACATCCTGATAGGTCAATAAAAAGCCTTAACAATGAATTAAACATGAACAACTGTTAAATATGGGTAACCAAGCAGCATCAAAACAAACAACTAAATCACCAAGGCTAGTAGTGATAAATAATAAACATTCTAGGATACTTCAAAATTCCATGTAAATAATTTTTTACCTAAAATCACTAGATGGTGAGGCCCACAACAACCACTGCAAAAGCAATGCAATATAACCAATCAAACTACATCAACAAAACATATGGTCTTGAATGAGGTTTTGGACTCTTTAGATATAAATGTACACCGTGGCAATGTATCTTATATAAAAATTTAATCCATGTGCTTAACCTTAACATTGACACAAATGGAATACAATTTTACTCACTGCTTTATGATAGAAAAATATGCGGATGAGTATTGCCCACATGGGATGCTCCAATCATCTATAAAAGATAAATTAAAGAAGCATGACATATTAGTAATGCAAATTAGATATGCGTACCAATTATGTTCATATAACACAACAAATAGATGATTCAATACAAATGTCACATAGAAGTCATATTTATCTCGTCGGCCTTCAACTTAAATTATATATCTATCATTACATTAAGCTATAGGAGATAAATCAAAGAAGCATTTGAATGTAAATTAGACATGTGTAATAATTATGTCCTTTAGTTCAATAAATAGATAATAATTTGCAAATGCCATATCTAAGCTATATTTCATCTAAGTAGCTTTCAATTAAAAATTATATCTAATGTTAAATTATATAAAATAATAACGGTAATCCAAACTTCAAAATAATATTTAGAGTTAGTATAAAATGTGACATATAATTTTCTTGCGTGGAAAAACATAGTTACCGAGAGTTCAAAACTCATGCATTTGAATAGAAAGTGGGTATACGAATGAACACATAGATTTTTTCTAGAAATGAGGAAGTGAAGGTTGATAGAGAGCCACACAAAATTGCAAATTCATACCTTAACAAAATTTTTAGATCCTTTTAAAGAAAACATACTTAATCAAATTTCATTGAAATATATGATAAACTCAACCCAATTTTATGAAAAATAGTATACCATTTTTTACATAATATCACATAATACAAATAGATAAATATTACTTAAGTATTTTTATAAAGATTTAACTACCCATCGAGAGATGGCCAAGTGATTGAGACAGGGCAACATCACAATAAAAAACCAAGTACAAATTGTAGTAATCCTGGAATCATGCTTTACATAAGGTAAAATTGGGGAACTCATGACTTGTACTATAGATAAAAAAAAATTTTACCCTTACCAGCAAATATATGATAAAAATTGACAAACTACACAAGCTTAATCTTAAGGGGATATAATCCTTCTTTCCTTCCATATAGATAATGAAAATGATTGTTCCAAGTCTCATGTTGTGTCTCATGTTATTTTATAAACCTTGATTGGAAAGAAAAATAGAAGGGCAGAAATGTAAGAAATATAAAACATAATGAAACACAACGTAAGAAATAGAGAACATAATGAAACACACACATACATATCTTTAGACAATCAACACAATTATTTTCCTAGGAAATCCTTATGGTAGACAAGCAACCCTAAAAAGTAATGATGCTCTAGACTCCTTTTTCACTAGGAAATCCTTATGGGAGAAAAACAACACTAAAATGTAAACATGCTCTACTCTCTCTTTTCTGGTATGGAAAATATGTGAGTACAAAGAAAGAGGTAATCTCTCTAGAGTTAGCTAAGAGTTTTAGCATGTAAGGTTGCTATAAAAACTTAACTTCATACACTTTTCTCTCTAACTTCACACTCCTAGTTGTATTTTTCAACTATGGAACAAAATACAATAACAAAAAATGGAACTCTTATTCCTCCTAGTGGCCAAGTATTTAACATAGCGTGATAGCCAACTAGGTGTAAGATTTGACTCCGTCAACCATTAACGAGGTTTGTGATTTTAGACCTTTTAGAGTCTTGTTAAAATTTCACATGTAGCTATCTTGCCATGCATAAGTAATGGGGCTAAAATTTCATTCTCTCGTACTATGGTGGTCAACATGATAGGTCAACTTACTAAAGGCATAAATTTTGAATGAACTTCATTTGATGTTTTTCTTGCACCATTGGATATGTCTTTAAGTGTAGAATAATGGTCAAGATTTCAGCACAAGGGATAATCGTTTGACCCCCAGAAATGTCATTTAATACCTAAAAATGAATCCAAAAGGTTTTAGACCCCAATTCTCCACCCACCATTAAAATGACCCTACAAGTTGATTCTTTCAGTTTTTTCACTCTATAAGCATCAAAATATATGAAAAATAATATAATTATCCAATCTAGATCATTATTTAATAATTTTTTAAAATTATGAGTAAGATATACATCATGGAATTTAAATAAATAGCGTTAATTAATTGAACACCCTTGTACATTCCTTGTTGATACTTTGAAAGTAATATGTTTTGAAAAATAATTTGTTTATGGATTCTATTTTGCACATTCTCTCAACCATATCAAAAACCTTCTTATAATATTTGAAACCTAAGGTCTTTCACATACCAAAGTATGTTCTTTTAAAACATGTTTTCTTAGTGATATGGGTGATTTAGAAATGATTCGGAGAGAGAAATTCCTCATTTAATATGTACAATATGTTTGGTTCATGCCACTAAGCCAAGAATTTTAAATTCAACTAACTTTTAATATAACCAACTAAATCCTGGAAAAAAAGAATAAAACAATTTATGTTAGGGTTGTGGATTCAGACATTGAAACAACACACCATGATATTTCAAATTTAAAAATAATGGTTTGAGTCCTAGGTAGCTTAGAAACCTATTTGTTTTTAAAATAAGGATGCACTCCCATTTGATTCTCATGATTAGGTTGTAATCATGAGGCTCTCGCTCAAGAGTGGACCTTCCAAAATCTTGTGACGTCTTGTCACAAACAAAACCATCAAATTGAAAAACACATCATGCAAGAAACATAGCTCACTGACATATCATTTTTCTCCTTCAAAGAAAAAAAATTCACATCATGTGAATATCTCCATGTACTCTTATATATTGGTGTACAAAACCATCAACCAAACACAAGTCGACAAAACATGCCTCTTCAAACAACTGACTCTCAAGTCAAATAATAGAGCTCATGTACAAATTTCCATATTTGTTGCATTTAAGTGTGTCAAAATAACTCTACTTTCAACATCTTGCTTCATGCAACATGCACCATAATTTGAATTTGCAAATAAATTCATGAAACATCAAAATACATGCAAGGCCTTAATTGGATAAGAAATCTAACCATATGTTAGCAAACCATTTCAATGGCGCTTCTTTTAGCTGCACTTCATCATGTGAATCATCTTGACCCTCATCGATTATGGAATTCTCTTTTCCATTCTTGTCGTTATCTCTTTCCACCTTCTTCAAATGTTGTGTATGACTTGTTGGATACAAATTCCAACACTTGTCTACAAGGTGACCTTTCTTATGGCAATGAGTAATAAACAACTGCATCTTATTTTCAACATCATTTTCCTTGTCCAATGAGCCTTTGAATTTTTTCCTCATTTACTTAGAAAGTTTCAATGTGCATGGATATCTTCTTCCAACATCTATAAACATTATGATTATTCAAACCACAAAAGAAACATGTGCAAGTTATTTTCTATATCTTATGTGAATATTTACCATGTTTATCATAATCAAAAGCAATTTGATTAAAGGAAAATTTATACCTTGAACATTCGCCATTGTCGCCTTCTTGAGGAGGTGAATTTGATGAGGTAGTGGCTCTCCTCTGAATACTAGCAATGAATTCAATGACTAGATAGAGCTTTCAACATCCTCTTCGTTTACATTCTGATTAGCTGCATGTTTATTAACATCTTCTTGCAAAGTGGGTGTCAAACTTTTCCATTCATCATGAACACAAACTTCACAAGCTTGAGGTAATGAACATAAAATAAAATTCCTTCTTGGAACAGCTTCATGTGCTTCCTTGGCTTCGGATCATTCTCCATCATGTTTTCCATAACCAAGACCCAAATAATTAGGCCCTTCCTCAACAACATTTGGCTCAACTATGCCTCGTACTCAACTATGCCTTGTACATGTTTGCCTTTAAGCCTTTACTTTCATAGCACATTTTCATCAAAAATTTGGACCTTATTCCTCTAGTGTGTCTCTCAAAAGCACATACACATTCATTTTGAGAGGAAATTGAAGACAGAAACCAATAGCTAATTCTTCTAACTAACCTTGACTAAAATGAGCTAAATTGTACTTTGATACAAACTTGATTTGAATATGGACAAACTAGATTTATTGGGCTATCTCCCTCATTAGTTAAATAAAAATGTGTTTAGGATCGTCTAAAGTTAGCCAATTGGGAAGGGATTTATGTGTCAATATTTAAGTATATTTTGTGAGAAATTTGTGAGTTAATTAGCTTTTAAAAACTCATGTGTACAGCAAATAAGATGAAAAATTTTTATTTAGGAAATTTTTTTCCCTCAATCCAGATTTCGATCATTGGAATGTATCTAAGAGGAAGAAAGAGGGAATTCACTTTTCAAGTTCTAGACCTTGTCTAAACCAAAATAAACTAGAGGTTTGGTTTTCAAATACATTCACTTATTTGGAAAATTTCTAGCTACCAAAAGTCCATATGCCAATCTACCTCCCAAGAAATCTATTTATTACATAACTGCTTAGTTTTTTGTCTTCCTATGTTCTTTATCAACCTCTTCTAGTGATTCTTGAAAGGTGGATACTTAAATCCTTCCTAAAAATTTGAGCTCTAAAATGAGAAGACATACAAGGTCATTTTAAGTCATTCTTCTATCCAATTATAAAAACCAAGTGAATATTTCTACATATTGATTTCTGTCCCATAAACTGTACAATATATAGGGATTTTCCTCGCCCTAAGCGAGATGTTTAACAAACATAATAATAGAGAAACAATTAGTGACGTCACCAAAAGATGTAGCCTCTTCAATGTATCATATCCTCTCATCAATGTCAAGAATATATTCACCAAAAATGTCCTATGGAAATGATGGTTTAAGAAACAAAACTAGACAAAAACCTTCAGTGAGAACAACAAAATCTAAAACCTCTTCAAGGTCTTCAATCTGCTCGTAAAGTTAAATTGCATGTCTTGATCAAGTCCAACAACAAAGAAACATTCAGTGACAACACCAAAATCTACAACTTCTTCAACATCTTCTAAACCATCTTCAAAGTCAATATTTTGTGCATCAAATTCCTCAGCAAGGTCATCAATGGAGTCATCAAAACTACTATTTCAAACTTCAATGCCAAAAATAAGTCAAAAGAATTCAATTTCTCCTCCAAAACCTTCTTCTCTAAGCAAAGCTAGCATGATGTCATCGAGAAATTCAGTAATTCCACGAGGAAATTCTATCAAAGTTAAAACAAATCCTTTCCATCCATATTTAATGCCTACTTTTTCAGGTGGAACACCTCCAAATTTAAGGACCACAATGCCATAAAATATGTAACTTTACCTAATAGGTGTAGACCTAGAACCCCCAACTTTGTGTGACATGTACAATTGAAGATCTTATATGGTAAGCAGTGTGAGAAGAGAGTCATGGTCATTGAGTTGAGCAAGAGAAATAGTTTGGTATGACAACCTTACTTGTGATAGGTCTAGCTAGCAGACTACCAAACTACATGGTAATGGCATTCAAAATGTGAAAATTCCCATTTCACTTGGAAATAAGATGGTAGAGAAAGTTCTAGATGAAAGGAGATATCTATCTATGGTAAAGAAATCAAATAGTTCTATCAATTCCACCTTGCAACTCTAAGAGACATTGAATTAAATTTCATCTCAAGACAGGGCTTTGGGAGGACACTCTCAAAGCCAACCTTCGTTATGGCTTTGAAACACATGGTAAGTATCAATACTTAGCAACCTTATTTGCATAATTTTTTCTAGCATGGACCTTAATGTCATAGCCTTCTTTTCCCTAAAATGAATGCAAATTTCCTTGCAATTTGGCTTGCAACATTCATAATTCATGCTCATGGAACATGATTGTGTTGCAATTGTGATAACATCTGCTGTATGCAGAAGCTAATAAAAAATGATCGAAAATGACATTTTTTCTCTGTTTTTTTGAATATTTAAGGAAAATTACACCAAGTAGCTTCCAACTTCATATGACCATCATGTCAAACTCATCTCAAGATATTGTCCAAAGATGAGCCACTTAAGAAAGCAATCTAGTATACATGACTCCAATTTCAATTAGCAGCAATGACAGTTCTATGTATGGTGCAAACATTGCTCCAGATCCTCAATGGGGCATGTTTGATGACAATAATTTGGGGAGTGAGAGAGGGAGATGGTAGGAGAAAAAATTCAAGGAATCCACGAGAAATTGAAAAATATATAACTAATAAGGTGGAAGACACTTTGTAACCTAAGAGAGAAACCTGTTAGGAAATGGGTGAAGTTGGTATTACACACCCAATTGGATAACCTCTAGGAGAAAACATTTCTCCCACTTTATTTGTTGGCATAACCTAGTAAGTGTTATTCACTAGCATGTATTTTGTAAAGGCCTTGACCTAGTTCCCATTCAACTCCATCCACCAGGTTGTAGAGGATTCCAAGCCTAATTTCATGAAAAGTAAGTTGGGGATGATCACATTGACCTGCTTGATGACGTGTCTATGAAGATTAACTATCTTGAACTATTTTTTTGCGTAGGGAAAGAGACACATTCCCATGTCTAAGCATGAAAACATTCTTTGATATTGTTAATGCCTCTAGTGTTTACTTCTACAAGTTCTATAGGCAGAGTCTATAAAGGGCCAGGTAGCCTCTGGATCTCATCTTTTATGAAAGGTGACATATCTAGTAAATGCCCCTACAGTCAATCTCTGGAATGGATCTAAAATTGATATATATATATATATATATATATTGAGTTATTTAAAATTTTTTGAATTTAGGTTCCTATAGAATATTTCTTTAATCCGCGGACTCTAGTGACGAAGATAGGAACATCCACAGCATTTCAACAAGTTGTCTTTAGTTCCGTTTTTTAATGTTAAATTGAAAATAAGTTTATATATGTACATGTGCATTTTCATTTGAAAGTTTTTAATTTATATAAATTATATATATATATATATATATATATATATATATAACTGTACATCTATATTGTATAGTTTACCACTGCAAATGTTCCTATGGGAGAAGTTGTTCATTAAATGGAGAGGGAACCTGATGAGGTATTGCATGATTTTTTTGTTATATTTTGTTTTTTACATGAAGTTCTAGATATATATATTCTAATTCATTTTTAAAACATCAAATTTTAATGTTCAAGTACATGTGCATTGTGTATGTAGGTTTCCCATTCACAAGACAGGGCACGGACTGAGACCCTAGTAGGGAAGATGTTAGATTCGTCTCCATTTGATGGACATGATTTACAGTAGATTTGATTTCAAAATTTAGATGGTTTTAAAATTTTTTAAACTTGATACAGTTTGATACTGTGAGATTTACAATTTTTGGACATATTTTATTACGTTGTTATTATATAATTTGTTTTATTTAATTTTTGGATGGTTTTAGTACTTTTGGCATGTGAATGTGAAGTAATGTTGTCATCTATAAATTAATGTTGTCATCTCAACTACATTTGGCATGTTATGTAATGACATGTGTTATAATTTGTTTTGTTTTTAAAATTTAAGTTTTGGATGCTTGGAGTACATTTGGCATGTGAAGTAATGTTGTGATCTATATTTTTTGTTAAATTAAAAGTTAAAAGTTTTGGATGGTTTCAATCTACATTTGGCATGTGATATTTAATGTTAAATGTTTTTGTTGGATAGTTGAATTATAATTGGCATGGCATGTGCAGTTTTTAAAACTCAAGTTTTAGATGGTATCAATCTACATTTTTCATATGATATTTAATTAACTTTAATGTTTAATGTTTTAATGTTGCACAATATATAATCAAAAGGTTTTTAAAACTTAAAGTTTTGGATGGTTTCAATCTACATTCGCACATGTGGTATATAATGTTAACTGTTTCTATTGGATCTAGTTGAACTATAATTGGCATGGCATGTGAAGTAACGATCTATATATAATTTAAAGTTTTTTAAACTCAAGTTTTGAACGGTTTCAATCTACATTTCACATGTGATGTTTAATGTTTTAATGTTGCATGATATATTATCAAAAGTTTTTAAGATTTTAAAGTTTTGGATGGTTTCAATCTACATTTGGCACATGTGGTATATAATGTTAAATGTTTCTATTGGATAGTTGTTCACTATAATTGGCATGGCATGTCAAGTAATGTTGCACAAATCCCTTTTGGATGGTTGAAATACATTTGGAATTTTAAGATTTCTTTTGATCTCTCCATGTAGTTTTGTTTGAATGAAAAAATTTCCAATAGGAAGAACGTAGCTTTTCAATGCAACTAACTATGTATCAATTGAGCTCTAATTGAAAAAAGAGTTTAAAGAAGTAGATATATGTAAAAATTATCCCTTTAATTTTGATTGGAAATATAAGTCTAGTACATATATATGTTTGTTGAATTTGGGTCAATGTCGTTAATGCACTCAAATAGGTAGCCTTGTCAATTTATTTACATTGTTGAAACTTTTTACCAAAAAATCCAACTAGTTTTTCATCAATGCACATAGAAAAACTACTTGGAACAATTAATTGTGCATTCTAGAACATATCTATCAAAGACAAGTAACATTTTTCATCAATGCACATTGAACATATCCGACCATTGGACAAGTAGATTTTGTACTAGATTTTCAATCAGGATTAGAGATGTGGGTCAAATCCCACCAAAAGTCAGAGAAGTGCTTCGAGTCTCTTGTCTGAAAGGAATTTTCGTACAAAACTATACTGCAGATGATTTATTTACATTGTGTCCATACTTTTTACCAGAAAATCCAACTAGTTTTTCATTAATGCACATAGAAAAACTAGTTCCAGTTAATTGCATTCTAAAACATATATATATATATATATATATATATATATATATATATATATATATATATATATATATATATATATATATATCCAATACATATAACATTTTTCATCAATGCACATGTATAGAAAAACTACTTTCAGTTGATACTAGAGCACGTGCTTGTACCTAAATAATTTGTACATGTGAAAACACTTGCAAAAATAACATAAGCAGCTCAATTTTTAGTTGAGTACTGGAAGTTATAAATCAGATTTAATCCAAAGATAATAAATTGTTGGACAATTCACTCAAAAAAATTCTAACGCAATTCCATCCTCAATAATCCGTTCATGATCGGATTTTGACATTTTCCATCTCTTAATTTTCAATTTTTTCCTTGATTGAACTTCTATCAACTTTATGCGTGCTGAACACATCAAGTGACTATATTGACAACTTATGGAATCAGGTTCATAGTCTTCAAAGTAAACAAAGTCTCCATTTTGATGAGTTTTTCTGAAAAAATAACCTTTCAGTATAATAGACCCTTTGTCATACTGAAATCCGTGATCATTATAGTTTTGTAATAATTTCATTTTTCGTTTAGTGCAACGCATCAAATAATACTTCAAATTTTCATCATTGTCAATAGGTGCATTTACAGCAAAAACATCTCCTGCACAATAAAATAAATTTAACAAGATTATGCATATCTAAATTTATTTCTAGATCTTTAAATTATTAGAAAGTAATTCAAATGTTACTTTCTCTAACAAGATCAGAAACTCGATCACCATCAGATGATATTGTAGTTTCCTGTACTGTCATGTTCTCCTTTTCCATGGCCAGTCTCAAAGAAATTCCAACAATGTTTAATGCGGGTTTTCTTATGAAGACAACACAACCAAAAGAATGATCGTGCAAATTTGAATTGACCTGCGCATCCGTTTGACCATATCCAATGTTCATTGAATGTTATTCCACGATTTTTCAATGAATCATAAATTTTTCCAAAACAATGTTGTACAAAACATGTATCATGTGTATGATCGTCACTGATATAAACGTGATATTCTTTAATGATATATCAATTTTCACTCGTGCTTTCTATATGATCGACATTTTGTTCAGCATGTCTATATAGAATATGGACGAGCATGGAGACTTGGTCAGAATGATAGTATTCACTTTGAATTTCTTTTTGTGGAACAAATGTGTAGTTTTCTGCAAAATCAATCACTGAAAAATGGTCCCTGGTGGAAAAACTTCACGAGATTTTTTGAATTGCAAGTCTTTCCATCGAGCTCTATTGGAATGCTTGGTGTATTTGTAAATTTCCGCCTCAAACTTTCTCAAAAAGTCTATTAGAAAAATTTCGTCTTCTAGTAATTCAATTCTTTTAACACTATTTGCACCTTGAATCGATGTATTGATATATTCAGGGTTCCTAGTGCTCGTGCCATAGATTTTACCAAACGATTCTCTTGAGTACTTGAGGAAACCATTGCCATCTGTATTCCTCTACATACAATTGAAACATCTCTCTCTCTAGATCTCTTAATTGACTTTATAGCACTATTCATATTTTTTATCACCTCTTCCTTCATTTTTTTTATCTTTGGTTGATTTTCAAATACCCAATAGTGTCGTAGCTTCTTTTAATTTCCTTAATGATAGGATACCTTTCAACATTTGAGCCTGAACTGTCACCCGCTCAATTAAGAAATAATTTTCAAAAATGCAGTTAACACGATATCATATGACATGGTCAGGTTTTTTATCTCCATATGTGTGAGTGTCAACATTTTATAACATCTCATTATCGATAGTGTTTTCATCTGTACATATTCAAAAAAATAGTACATATTCAATAAATAACTAAATTAATAAATATATCTAAAATTTAAAATATTTTTCAAATTAGTTCATAAAATAAAAATTAAGATTGACATTTTACATTAGGAAAATTTTAAATATATCAGTAGATCATAATATTTACATTTACATACCTGCTCAATTTCTGCTTGAGGTTGATTTTCTTCTTCAATATTTTGAGGAATATCGCTGTCTGTTTACATTAAACAAAATATTTTTCAAACTAGTTCATCAAATAAAAATTAAGCTTCACATTTTACATTAGGAAAATTTTAAATATATCAATAGATCATAATATTTACATTTACATACCTGCTTCAATTTCTTCTTGAGGTTGATTTTCTTCTTCAATATTTTGACGAATATCTCTGTCTGTTTACATTAAACAAAATATTTTTCAAATTAGTCCATCAAATAAAAATTAAGCTTCACATTTTACATTAGGAAAATTTTAAATATATCAATAGATCATAATACTTACATTTACATACCTGCTTCAATTTCCGCTTGAGATTGATTTTCTTCTTCAATATTTTGAGGAATGTCTCTGTCTGTTTACATTAAACAAAATATTTTTCAAATTAGTTCATCAAATAAAAATTAAGCTTCACATTTTACATTAGCTAAATTTTAAATATATCAATAGATCATAATAGTTACATTTACATACCTGCTTCAATTTCTGCTTGAGGTTGATTTTCCTCTTCAATATTTGAGAGGGCTTCTAACTTTCTTTTGCGAGATTGTCTCGTCTCTTCTCTACGTTCCTCAGGGTCTCTTTTTCGATCATATTTTCTTGCACAAGTTCTTCGATTTCCCATGATAATAGGGCATGAAGTTCAAAAAAATTCCTTCAAAAGATTAGACAATAACTCAATTACAAAAAATATCACAAAAGATTTAATTTAAAAAAATTCAATTTAAATTTTTTGCAAAAAATACTTACTCCAATCCAAAACACTTAATTTAAAAAATTTGAGAGAAAAATGTCTTATAAAAATGAAACGAAGCTCAAAATATTTACTTCAACTCAAGACACATACATACCTCCAAGAAATTTCTTTTGAATGTACGTCCAAGAAATTTTTTTAAGTTCAAAACAGATTTTTCCAAAATCAGGCCGCCTCCAAGAAATGTCTTCCAAATTTTTTTTTTAAACCCAAAATAATTCTTTGTAAAATCAATTTGCTTCCAAGAAATGCTCTTAAATCCAAAATTTGAAGAAACGTTTTTGAACCCAAACTAAGATCTTTGTAAAATGAGATGAAATGTGCAAAATGTGCGGAAATTGTGAATGATTTCGAGGCAATTTATATTACCACGAAATGTGTTTTATTAGGGGCTCCGCAAAAATTTTCGGCTGACGAAAAGTTATACCATAGTTCGGCCGAACTTTTTATTAAAAGTTCGGCTGAACTATTAAGTCGTTAGATTTAACAAGCCGTCGGCGGAAAACATAGTTGGGCCGAACTAACGCGTCACCAATTACACAAAAACCAGGCTCTGAATATGGTTCTGCAACTTTGGACTGATCAAATTTCATGAAAGGTTGTTAATTAACAGTCAGAACCAAGACAAACATTTTCAGAATTGAATCTACTTTCAGGAAATATAACTTTTATGGAATTTCATAAACGTTTACTAATTTTAATTATTTTTCTAATAAAATAGGTGCAAACAATTTTTGAGGGTCATTGTGATTCAGTGAAATCAAAATTTTGTATGTTCCAAAATACATTGTAAAAAAAATTGAAAAAATTATGGGGCATTACATTGGTCCGTCATCTCTAATGGGTAGCTTTTATATTTTTAGTTTATAACTTATATGTTAAGAAATTTCTTGCGACGTGAAACATATCCAAAATACATAGTTTTTCGTATTGGACCAGTTCAAAAAATTCTAGTAATTATGATATGCATCCATTGGATTTGTAAATATGACGAAACCAAAGTAGATTCTGTCTAGATTGTTGTAAGACATTTTGTTTTCTCAAAAACACAAATTTTCAATGAATACAACATTGCGTCATAACATGACTTCTTATGAATCCTTTGATTGTTAAGAAACACACACTCAAAGAAACGCTAAGTTGACATATCAAATTTGCATAAAAAAATTTCTAAAAATAAGTAATAGAAAGCAAACAAAATTTCTCACAACTTTTATTTTTATCCTAAAATGAAATTCTACATAAAAAAATTGTTATAGTTTGCAGAAAGTTGAAGAACCGAAAAAAAATGAATTTTTTCCCTCAAAAAAGAGCAAAAAGTGTAACCCAGCTTCACATTTTCACCTTTCACCAATTGGTGGAATTGACACTCAGGATTCCATGATAGCAATTTTTGATATGGAAAAACGTAAGCCTCATCTTTCCCATCATCTTTCATTTCAGGTGCAAGTTGTATTGAAAGGCAAAGATATCCATCGAACCATCATTGACAAAGCTGCTTCGACCTATGTAATTTCCAATTTAGGTTCCCTCGCCCTGCGATCTCCCACTCTATCTCCATAATCGAATTCCCCTAAATAATTTGATGGCCACACTTTCATCTAGAAATAATAGCTTTCCAGCTACCCCTTCACTTTGAGTGGGAAAATGATAAAAGTGGATATCAAATTCATGGATCATCATCTCGACTATAATCTAATTTTGGGCCGCAATTGGTCGTATGCCATGACTGCCATTGTCTCTTAGCTTTTCTGACTCATTATTTTTCCTTGGATGGGAAAATAGTCACAGTGGATCTGCTATCAATGTGTACCCGATATTACTCCCCATTACCCAACTGCATCATGCCCTTAGTGGGTGGAATACCTGACTATTATGTTATTGTTAGTACTAGTCATCTGAAGGGATCCTTCTTGTTAGGTATTTTTCCTCTCTCGTTGCCTGTAGTTCCACAAATGATTTCATTGGTCTCAACCATTCTTAATGGCCCTACCAATCCCTAGATCATGTCGGCTCCTTTAGAAATTGGTTCCTATGGAGAAAAAAAATATATTTCACTAGCTAAATTGTCTTATCAATCCATTCAATATCTGTTTGATTCTTTTGTTTCTTTGGTTACAATTGATGGTACCATTTCTTCTCACATCACCACTCCTTCTAATGATCTCCTCAATGAATTCTTACCTTTGGAAAAAGTTATTTGAAACATCATGTATTTAGAAGAGCGACCTTCGGATAATTCTCATCAATGCGCTTTGATATCTAATTCACACGTGACATCTATACAAATCCTTACTTATGAGCCACCTCAGATTGTTCCTTTGGATTATATGACTACCCAATGTATGGATGCAAAAGGAAACTTGGGAGATATTTCAAAGACTATGCTCATCAATATCTTGGTCAAAATAGGTATCATGGAAAACATTCAGATTGGAAAATACTGCAATCTTGAGGAAAATGCAAGATTTACATACCTTTTTAAGGAATACTGTGATGCCTTCGTTATGCCTTGTGAGGAAATTCCGCACATAGATCCTTCCATTTTCAAGCATGAGATAAGATTTAAGACAATTTGAGATAACTTCAACCAGTCCACCCTTGAAAAATAGTTTCTCGAGGACAAATATTCAATAAGGAAAAATGAAGGCGCTTTTGTGCTAGTCATCGGGTTTGATAGAAATATGCCTATACCTTGAAAAGTCATGCATGAAGGAGAAAGATTCACAACTGGCAGAGTCATAAATTATTTGGTCAATGAATGGAGTAGGATAGTTGTATTTTGTACATGTAGCACCAAAATCATGGTAGTTGACATAGAAATAAATGGTACCTTGTTTTTTGTCTACGGGAACCTCATTACAGACCCATTCAGTCAAGGGAATGGGGTAGATGAAACCAAAAGTTAATATTTTTTCTTGTATATACATAGCATTAATTATTTTTATTTTTTAATGGGATTTGTTGACATATAGTTTTGTACTAATGTGTTAATTTTAATTGGACACACCTCACTGGAATTTTCAGGTTATCTAATGCACAAAAATATAATGTTTTAATATTATGTGTTGTGTTCAATAAAAAAAATACACTACGAAGTTAATTTTATGAGATAAACCACCATAAAAAATCTAATTTTGAGAGCAGTGTGTCATGGAACTTCATGTCCTAGTGCATTTTAGTTTCCAAATGCACCAAATAATATTAATAAACTATAGTGTGTTGATGTTACACACCAATTTCTAGTGCATTGTGTAAATTTACGGTATGCACCATTAAAGGTGTGAGTTGAAACTCTCAAAGATACCGTATATATATATTACCTAATTTTAAACTCTACTCCGCTAAAAAATTAAGTTAGCAAGAGCGATAGACATTACCAAGAAGGCATGGTTTTGTTTGACAATATTAAAAATGCACGCAATGAGAAATAAACATAAATATGGAAAACATGTAAAGCACCTATGCTAGGGGGCTTCACAAAGGAAAGCTTATCATCGATGCTTCAGAGCTCTACAACACTCCCAATGGTGAAAATGAATTTTATGAATGACAATTTTTTTTATTTAATCCTATTCTGGTGAGGTCAAACCTGATGCACAATTGCATATTATTTACAAAGTGCACCACACTTTTTTCAAGTTAAAAACCCTATCACAGTTCACTATTTTGTTTAAGAATCATGGCATTTCAAAATAATAATAACATCATTGCTTCAAGGGATTATAGCGTCGAAATGTTGAAAATGAATTTTACAATTGAAAATATTTTAAATTTGAACTTTGTCTAGTGCTATATAGTAGTATACTCATCAGGTCTCTAGTTTCACCTGGTGCACCACTATTTTTAAATTAAAAACCTTCAATAGTGCACCATGTTACATGTGTTATCACTCCAACGGATCTCTGAGGCTGAGAAGAGACCAACAAAGCTAACCAAAAACCAATATTTTTCCATTTAGCTAGCCCAACTGGGCAAGAGAGGGCTCCCTGGCATGGATCTCAACCAATATGACTGTATCAATGAGATATTAGGCTAGATATTGTAGCACTTGGGTTTGTTTGATTGAGTTTTGAGGTGTTGGACGGTGAATAGACCAGGGACGAAATTAGGTCAGGGAAAACAAAGATCAGAATTGTAGGGATTTGATGGATCAAATTAGGTAAAAAAATAAACATAGGAGGGTATCTGATGAGATGGTTTAGACTAATATGGTTTTGCTAAAAGAGCATAATGTCTATGAATTCTTTTCTACTAAGAATAAAATGAAAAAACTGTAAATATCCCTCCAAAACAAAGGATAAAATTAGTGAATTTTGTCTTTCTGACTTAGGAAACATTTACATTTATAAATGGAATGAATATTAACTACAATACATTCACATATTTTCATAAAAAGAGAAGAAACAATGATAAATAATTTAGTACATGAATTCCATCAATATAGATTCAACATGGTCTGTTATTATTAGCCAAAATTCTGATCACAAAAAGTGTTCCAATATCAATCCAACAACATCCAACCCTTTCTATGAGTAAAGAAGTGAATAATATAGACCAAAACTAATTCTCCCCAGCTTAGGGTTCGAATCCCTAGCTTGAGGAACTGATCCACAAAATCTTCAACCGAAAACCCAAGGACTAGGGAGGTCAACGAACTCATCCCTAACTTTGGTGAAACTAATTCATTTAGCCAAAAATTAACTTTCACCTAATTTATCTACCATTTAGTAACTATTTAGGTCATAATTACATTTACAAGGATGAATCATATCATTAAAAACTCAAAAATTCTATCAGCAACTAAGAAATCTAGAAAATTTTGAAAGTATCAGGCAACTGGCTAAAGCGAAGCACATGAAGCAGAAGTGCAGTGCCAACTTCAAGGCTACTTTTGCAGGCCTTCCTGAAGTCAAAATTGATCTCAAGATAGCTGACTGGAAATATGATCCTCTCTAGTTTCCGAAAATTCCCTTAAGATCTTAAAATGATGAATATAACACCCTCAAAATTCAAATCTCCCAAGACAGGTCAAGACCGTAGTGCCATCTTGAAAAATGACGCAGAAATGTGATGGTTCGAGTGTTTTTAGCCATTTCTCTCTACCATAATGTCTAATTTCTTATGTGTCAATAGTCAAATGTTGATGTATATTACGTTTTGAATCCAATGGTTGTTGCAATTTTTCATTTGGGGGCTCCTAGAAGAAGCAAAACGCCCTATTTGCTACGCTTTTGACAAGTGGACTCTGCTAAAAACTACTCAAGATTTTTTAAAATGCCCAAAATTGAAAATAAAATTACCTAAAATTATTCAAAATGGGTAGATGAAGTGCTGATGATGTACCTCAAGCAATCAGGGAAGCATCAACAAGGATCTCAACTTTATCTTCATCCTTTTTCATGATTAGGGCTTTCTTGTATGTGATGTTGCAGATCTTGTTCCTAGTAATGTGCCTCTTGGACATTTGTCTGAGAATTTCATTCTATTTATTTTCTTTTTGGAGGAGCTTCTCAAGGTGGAGGTTTACCCTGTCTATCCATACCTCTCTATCATCTTCAACTTCCTTAGCAATCCTTTCTTCAAAACTAACTTGCTCCACCTCATATTTTTGCTGCTCTAGAGCTCTCTTAACACCTTGTATTTTTGGTCTTGATTTGATGTTTTGAGTCTCATCATGGTAAAAATCATCAACTGCCATCATTTCCTTACCCTTAGTGTCTTGTATTTTATCTTTTAACAGCTCTAGCTCCATGTGCATCTACTTATCTTTCAACTGCTTGTTCTCCCGTTCAAGGAATGATATGACAAATGATCTCTTTCCATGTTGTCCTCCATTTCTTTGATCATGAAATCCTTCTATTTAATGATCATTTTTGAGGTCTCCTGATCACCTTGATCATCCAAATCCGTCAACTCAAGGTCTCTTTCTTCCTAATGAAGGTCTTCCTCTTCATCTACAATTGTCTCTTCCTGCTGCTCATCATGATGTACCTACTTTGTTGAGGAAGAAGGAAATTCCCCTTCCACAATTTGTGGAGAAACACTTGCATAGGTCACCTTTGATAGGTTTTGAAATTTTTTACTTCTTTGACCTCTTTGACTGTAACCTTGGTAGATGACCCTGTTTGTCTTTGAGACACTGAAGCTGGTGGTGGAATTGGTATACCAGGCCGAGCTGATGCAGTATTGAAGGCATCATTCTCAATAAAAGTCTCCCATGAAATATTTAGCTTATTTATATGACGAAGGACAATTATTTTTATTAGAGAGTGATGAAAGAGGTTGTTCATCTAATGTTCATGCTCTCTGTTCTACACTATGTATGACATTTTATCAATACTCTTGTAAAAATAGTGAGGGATGTTGAGAAATTTCACCCTTGTGAAATGCATGAGAAGTCTGATGTAATAGGCATATAGTCTGGAGAATCTGACCTCACAGGTGAAATACTTCATGATGATCTTCATCATGGGAGAAAATATGTCAAGTAGGTGGCTGAAAGGAAAGACTTCCTTTTTATCATTTTTGTACCTTGGCTTGAGAAATGGTTTATAATGCCGAGTATCTATATCTTTGGCATTAAGCCACTCCTCACCCACATTAGATTTCCTTGTGGTTGCAACAATAGTATTTGTGGAGATGGTAAAGGTTACTCTTACAATGGTCACTTTATTGTCTTTGAGGTTTGAGATAAAAACTCTAGTCAAAGCAGGGTTATGTTGTACTCTTTGGACCATTTCACATATCAAAACAATCCACATGTTTGAATAAATTTACTGTCATGGGCAAGGGTAACAATTCTCTGGTGTTGGATGGTAAAAGCCTAAAAATCCTACCTCCTTTGTGTTGTCTCATTTCCTCTTCTATGTTCATCTTCTCCTCTATAATATTTCTTTCCTCCTTAATAGTATTTGTCTTATTTTGAGACCCTAAGGAAGGGGAAGGGGAAGGCATAGGATAGTAGGTTTAGGGAGTTGGGATCAATGTAGGAAAATTTAGGGAATTTGATTATAGGGATATGGTATGGATGCATAGGAAAATGCAACCTAGGATTACGGTTTTAGGAAATGGGAAGTGGGGATAAGGGGAGTGATTTTAGAGTGTGATAAGAGAAAATAGGGTCTAGGGGAAACCACTTTAGCTTGCAATGGTAAAAACTAGGTTTTCCTGGCTCAAAACATGAAGTGGTAAATGAGGAAGGTTTACATCATGAATTCGAATTATAAATAGAAGGGAGGGCTAAAATAGGTGTAACCTACTTGAATTGGACTGAAGAAACCCTTTTTTGATGGCTGGAGAAGTTGAGCTTAATATTTGGAGTTGTGGGAGAAAGCTAACAAAATCACAAGGCCTTAAGGAGAAGCACAACGCCTCCCTTGTAAAAGCACAACACCTCAAGAAGAAGCACAGTGCCTACAAAAAAATTCGACTTTCTCACTCAAAAATAGATTTTTGACTTGGGATTTTGAGAGCTCAATTCATGAGGATGGAAATGAGTATCCTTTTTATCTTTTATGGCCTTTTATACTTGGTGAATCTTCATAATTTGGCTTTTGGACCCACATTTCCTTTTGAACTTAACTTTAGACATTGCACTTTACCTTTTGGACATGATCTTTGGATTTGATCTTTTAATGGATTTCGAACACTATAGATTTTTAGAACATTGAATTATTTGGTTGATTGGAACCTTGAGTATGTATCTTGTTCGAACCATGAGTAATTATTACAAAATTATTGAGTATCATACACAATAATATGCATTATGTACTCAACTCACTATTATTTTTTTATTTTTATAAAATTTAACTTTTTCATAGTGCACCATATGTTATTACGCATTGGTAAATTTACATATAGTAATGAACCAATGTGTTCGTGTATTATAGACACATCGTCAAAAAAAATTCGCTAAAATATCCACTTGCAGAACTCCACAAGTGGCCTCCACTACAAAAATATTTGTGTGGTATTTTTATAGGGCCTTCCACAAAAACATATGTTATAGGATCTTTTCCCTGTAGTGTTATAATTTGAGTGGGATAGTTAAAATTCCAATCTCCCAATAGTTTCATGGATTTCAAAAGGATTTTTTTGAATTCCATGGTCGAATCTATGATTAGCTGAAAACATCTTAATTATCAAGCTCTGTTATAAATAATAATTTTTTATCTTTCATGTTGTTTACTAAGGATGAAAACAGTAATCAACTGAAAATGGTCACTTAGCCATTTCTTGCAAGGTGGATCAAAATATATCATGTTGGATCAATTTTACTATAGTAAATTCACATTCACCATGGAAATAATTTAGTAAACCATTTTTCCTAAATTGTTTCTCATTAAAATTTAAAAAACCCCATAATAATGTTTAAATAAATCAATATTTGTTTAATACTCTATGAATAATTATTTGACAATTATTCCTTGTCAAATTTCACTAAATCACTTTGGCATAACTAAATAATTCATTATTTTTTTATTATTCCTTATTTTAATTTTTGGAATAATTTTTAAACCATTATTTGATAATTATTTTAAATTAGCACTTTTCTTAATTATCATAGAGTGATTAATAAATCATTTTATTTTTTAACAACATTAACCATTTTCTAAACATAGATATTTGACCATTTTGAATATATTTTCCCTCTCCAAAAAAAATATAATAAAATATTCCTATCAACTAGATCTTGATTTGATCAATTATATTTTATTATTTTCAGTTTCCTAATTTAGCTTCATACATTGGTATAAATATGAGGATTTTCCATTCATTCCTCACGATGATCATTATCTTTTTCACCATTATCATCTCACAACATTTGAGCTCACACTTGAGTTCCATCTTACTTTTTGGTTTCTGCATTTTTGAGAGAGAAGAAAAAGGTCTTTAAAGCACAAGGACATTAAAAGGAACAATCCCACAGAGGGGGGTATAAGTACCCATGTTGTACATATTCCTCGGAAGATATTTAAATAAAATTGTAATTCATTTAAACTCTTATATTGGGTTATTTCACTTTTCTTTATCACTGTTGTAATTTTTGGGCTTGCATAAAATATTTTGTTGTAGGGTTTTATCATTTTTCTTGTAGATCTAAAGCATAAAACAACCACATTCTATTGTTAGGTTCACTAGTCACGAGTGACTTACGTGAAGCATTTCTGGAACACATACTAATTTTTTTTTTTTATTAACAGAAACATGAACGAAGGTACATTCATAAGAAGATTTGAATATTTTTATCACTATCGTTCTAATCGAAAATCTAAGTTTTTTGATTCGTTAAGGTTAACTGTTACGACACACCTTTCTACCACTAATCAAGAAATTCAATTTCTTATGCAAGGTATTAAAGTTTTTATATTTATTTTTTCACATTCCTTTCTATCATTTTATCGGTCAAGAGCATCTTGGGTGGATACATCTAAAGTTTCGATACACATTGCCCTGACCTTGTAGTCTCCTTTACACTCATCCTAAAATTCATCTACTTTAGCCTTCCTTTGGTTTTCTTACTTTGCCTAATGTTTTTATTTCTATTTCATTTCTCATTTTTCTTTGTTATTTGATTTTTTTTCTTGGTTATCTCATGTGTTTTCTTTTTGTTTTGTTTGATAATATTGTGCATGAAAATTTCTCTTGTCTCACTCAAGAGGACAATGTGGCAAAGCTTGAAAAGGAAAATTGTGATGACAAATATTAGTTGGCTAATTATTTGCCCTCTTCATTGTTTGGGTTTACACATATTTTAATGTTAATGATGTCTAAATCGAAAATATGACCTATTCACCTGGAAAGCCCTTGGTTGAACTCTAAATCATGTAGCTATTTGGTATCTTCATTCCTTAACTCAGTATTGTAATTAAATTGTGTTTATCTTTCGATCAAATCAATTGGGTAAGGGAAAGTGTAAAATAAATATTGAGTAAATAAATATAGATATAAATGGTACATATATAACTATATCTGAAGGAACAACCTCTCCTACTCTCAATAAGTCTAGATCCCACTTCAACCATGGTAACATAATAAGTGCCTAAGAACATTTTGAATTAAAAAATAAAATAAAAATATGAAATAAGCTAAATTCGTCTTCCGTAGAGGTGAAGAAAACAACTTCTTCGGGGTACTTACCAGGATCATTATCAACAAAGCAATTCTTATTTTCCTGTAGTGAATTTGCTTGAGTACAAAACATGCTCGAGGGCAGTGGAGAAACATTAAAGATAAAAAATAAGACTCTCATTATCTAAAACTCACAACTACATATTACCCATATCCTAGATCCAAACGATTGAGACCGAAAAATATTTGTAATGTGTTTAACCAAGAAAAATAATAGAGGATATTATATCTATAACTAGGTTGAATGGGGAATCCAAGGTAATCCACATAATGAATCAATAGTTCCTAAAGCATTCAGACCTTTTACTTAAGGGGAAAACCTAAATAGATAATTTGGAGTTCTTTTAGTGCATCTCCAAGTGTTTTCGTTGTGAAAAAAACCCTCCAAGGTTTTTCCTATACTAGAATTTTGGAGCCTACCTATGACCCTATGATCTATCATTCCTTGATTTTTCATATTCATTTCATCGCTGGTTGAGATTTCTTGAGGTTATAACTATTAAAGTCACATGGTTACACATGCTCAACCTTTCATGCATTGAAAGCACTCTGATTTTAAGTGAGCCTAGAAATTAATATGTACCTTATAAATTCAAGCACTACACAATACTTATTGACAGTAAATCTGGAATTGTTAAGAATAGTGACTTCATAGTTCTCTTTCGATCATGAATACACAATCACAAAATATATTGCTTGCAAAATCCCTTACGACAATGATAGCTAATTTCCTAGAGACAAAGGCTACACATTCCCTAGAGACAGTCACTACATAACCCCAAGTTGGAAGTTGTCTCATTGTTAATACCATCTTTATCATCTCCTGAGTGACTTTTCTCAACTTTCACTTTTAAGAACTTAAGTTTTCATTAGTGACACTTTCACTTTTGTGGTTTTCATTTGTCTTCACTTCACTTCTACAAGTGGCACTTTTGTGTCCTCTTCACTATTTCATGTATCACATTCACATTTTTTATATTTTGTAAGTGTCGTTTCCATTTTTCTCGTTTTGTTTCCTTTTGATAAGGGAAGTGTTGCACCTAGAAAATTAGAGTCATTTGTACATTATTGAAGGGAAAATTTGATGCATTCTCTTGTACCAATGTGCTCTATCTATCATAGGGATATGCGTTAGAATATTTCCCAAATTCTTCAGCACTATTTTTTTATTCTCGTCTCATGTGTCATACCTAGAGGTAATTGTTGTTTTGTTCTCATTTCAATAGGAATATGTTGATTTTTGGTGTTAAATATCTCGTTTTCGAGTGGTTGATCATCTATGAGTGTGTAATCATGTTCAAGTCATGTTATGGTTCCATCTCTCATCTCTTTGATAACACACTTAGTAATTTTTTAAAGTTTCTCATTTCTTTATCAACCCTTATCTTGTATGCCTCCCTGAAATGTGCATTGCCATATCTTAAGCCCCATTCAACATCCCCTACCTCTCGGAACATCTTTTTCTGGATCAATCAATGAATTGTAGGAAGAATCATATAGATTAAGTTATTTCCAAACTAATGTTCTCTTTTCATGATTTAATTCCATCTGTAAGTACTGAATGTTGACATCAAAGGATGATTCTTATGGAGGATGTTTAAAACATGTTCAAAGACACTTATGAATCTAAAACCGTGAAGATATCATAAACCAAGAAAAGGAAGGGACACAAGATCAGGATAGAATATTAAATATGAATATCACATAAAAAATCCATATCAATTAGCCACTTGGAGGATGATTGAGAAGCACATGAAATATCATTCATGATCATATAAAGGAAGCGTCAAGAAGATAATATTGTCATTGATACATCATCATGAAGATCCAAGTCATGGCTTCTAAAAAATTCATCACAATGTCATATGTGTCAATGAGTCTTTGTAGATGATATGGAGTGTAATTATGTATTAGAAAAAATGAAAATATGTAAATGTGTGGAAGTCCAAGAGTCACATGTGGAATATGAAAGGTACTAGGAATATTCCAAGAGTCTTGTATAAGTTGAAGAGTCACTCGGAATTCGAATAGTCATGAGGGAAGCTCAAGAGTCATAAGGATATGAAAGGTAATTCCTCTTGTTATAAATACACCCTTATAACCAAGAAAAGGGGCTTTCGGAAGCTTAAACTTTGGAGTGCTATCCATGGCTTCTCTAGCTTGGCATAAGAGAGAAGATCATTCTTTGCAGAAGAAAGAAGTGACTTAATGCTCCAATATAGGAGCTAGTCTCTCACCATTATAATTGTGTACATAGATCTTTCACCTAACAATCGGAATATCATTAAGCCAACAAATTTTCATGCATGTATTATGAATATTGTAAGAATATTATTTTGATGTTTTTGATATATGTTATGTTCATGTACCAAAGAAACTGAACTACTTCATTATTTTTTCTACCTATCTTGTTAAATGTGTGTTTTATTTTCTTTAATTATAATTGTGTCTATGTCGACAAATTTTTTAGATAATCAATGAACCTTTCCTTGCTTTTTTGTGGCTCTCTTAGGATAATACTGTTACTTACCCTCTAGAAACCTACTCTCAACTTCCCTCTCGTGAAATTATTTTTTTACACATTACAATTGGTGTTTGAAGTTGTGAACTTGCTAATTTCAAAGGTTATGTGCATATTATTTTATGTTTTTTAATGCAACTAAGGGAAACGATAGACTTATGATATCCAGATTGGTACTCCTGATGGGGCTCCTAGTATTAAAGGTGTTAGATATAATTGGGACTTCATATTACAGATACCCATTTGGCTGATGAATTTCCAACACTGTCAACATAACCCTACTTCTAATAATTAAAATAAAAAAATAATTCCAATATGAGTTAAGTCACAATAAAGTGATACATCTTTAATAAAAATAATTCCAATATGAGTTAAGTCACAATAAAGTGATACATCTTTAATAATTTAAATAATTTTCTATTCTACCATGATCGATGCATGATAATTTAACTTAAATGCTAATGCTTCACAATAAATATAATATTTAAATGATCTAAAACATTATGCAACTACCTTCACCACATAATTCACATGCATATTCAAATTCCTATCGAGGCCTTGCGGGTAATATTTCACTAATGATATTTTAGTTTTGTTTTGAATGTCTTATACGTTAAAAATATATTTAACAAAGAACTATCTCTTACACTAATCGTTCTAGAAAACAGGTGCATGTTTCTCTTATTATTCATGTAAAATTTATGCTTAAGATGGTTGAATCATGTTTTTCTCGAGGATGTACAACTATGTCAGTAATTATAAGCCAATTATTAGAAGTTGTAGGTAAATCTTGTGCACAACACTTCTTTCTATTTCCTAGCTGTAATATTCATCCATTGCACCTCATTTTGTTTTAATAAATAAGGAACTTTTCTCACAAATCTAATTATGGGTAGATTATGTCAAACCAAGCCAAAGGAATCAATCTTAATAGGATATTCTTGAACTTAGTCATATTAAATTTAAAAGTATGTTTAAATGGAATGAAAAAAATTATTTTATTTTTATCAAATAATTAAGGAGAGGCCCAATTCAACATGACATGTAAATTATAAAAAAACTATTAAATTGTGGAAAGATCAACAAGGAAAAAAACACATAAGAGAGTCAACAATAAACCACCATAGATCTATGTCAAAAGGCACATGTGTTATGATCAATGTTGAAAAATTCATAACATAAATTTATTGATATGTAATGAAGTTACTAGATTTTGTTTTCAGCTCATTGAATGTATATATATGCACATGAATCAACCATATCATTTTTCAAAGTTCAGAAGGAACCTGGGGATATTATTACTTCTTAAGGTCACTTGATTTTGTTTGGTAAATTTACATTGGAAAAAAATATAATGGCTATTTTCGTTTTAATAATATACTTCCCCTTTTCACTACAAATATACCACTTATAAATACTATTGGTAAAGTCATTATTAATGACATGTATATTTTGTTTCCTTACCAATATACATAAGAGAAAAATATATTTCAGTTATGTTTTCGAAGGAATATTTCATTTTTCAAAATTGATATCCTTATATGCTTCTAAAGGATGAAATTATTGAAAGTGGCCTCAATATATATCCATGACATGTACACCTAATTTTAAATTGCAAGGAAAAAGGCACCATTTCTTCACCTTGTAGTTATAGGAATGCGAATACTATATAAATTAATAGAAATTTGTTATTACTAATGAAACTGAACTAAAATCAAGAGATTACAAATTTCATTTACTATTCTAAGGAATGAAAATCACAATTTACAAACACATGAAGTTTCATGAAACCAATAAAAAAACAAGAACATAACAATTTTAAAGGGGAAGCCAACTGAGAAAAACCCTGCCATTTCTTTTCATTAATCATATGAGAGTGACAAACTATTACAATGTCTCGCTTCGAGCTTGAAGACACCCTACACTCTAAACCTATTCTCCTTCTTTCCCTAACACCTAGCCAATTATTTGAGGCCACAACTTGCTCCTAATTCCTAGTGATATCCTTGAGGAAATTAGCTCCTAAAATATAGGATTTTCCTCTTATTTTATAGCACAATTTCGAAGGAATGAGTAGCGTGCTTAACTTCCAAGCCTCTAGTATAAAATTTATAACTACAATGTGCCTTTTCCTCCAATGTAGCTCGGAAATTAGAATTCCATTCATGTTTGTGCTATTTCTAATTGACTAACTAGTTTAACAGAGAGATCATTGAGTTAACAAGAGTTCTACTACTCAACTGACCTTCAAGTAACTCAACTAATTACTTGAGCTAAGTTAATTATGTCAGACAAAAAATAACCGAAGTAGATTTCTAAATTTTAGAAATCACTACATTCACAACTTTACTTCTAGCCTGTCATTTGAGAAGACAATGTAGTGCCAAGCTTACAAGTACAAATTTTTCCCTCATTAAAATATATGTTTTATAATTTTATAATTTTTCTAATACTCCTAAAGACATTGTATTTATTATTAAATGAATTATGTCACATGCATATTCTATATTGAAATTCGACTTGGGGAATTTATATTCTCAATAAAATGAATGTTTAATATTTGAAACCAAGCGAGTATTATTCATATAATACATGATCCAATGCACAATCTAAAAGTGTTGACACAGGTTTTGCTTTTTTTTAATTTATTAAAAAATAATTGATAAAACGTGGATGTGGTTATAATTTATTAAAAAATTATTTATAAAACATAGCATTATCACTAAATTGGTTTCAATTAAGTTCATTTGTTGTGGTGATCTATCTCTGTCGCCCCTGTCTCCATATCCAACACCCATCCTACTCCTAGAATGATTATTTAGTAGGCTCAATTTGTATGTCATTGATGTTTCCATTAATAATTTCTTGTTCTAATAACTCTGAAGTAAAATAGCAGTTAAATAAAAAAATAAGAAATAAAAATAAATTAATTAAACTACAACTATCTACATTCACAACTAATCAATGCATTTATTTATTTTTCTATATTAAATATTATTTATCATATTTCTTAACATCAGTGACATACTTGTTAGATTAAAAATATATATATATATATTTATATAATAAATATTTATATTGATATTTATCAAACTACAAAGATAATAATGTAATCAAATAATTATTAATATTGATATAAAATGGATGAAATTAAGTAATCCAAGCACCTTATTTTTTTTTTTTAAATAAAATTAAGTTTTCCAATAAATAAGGCACAATAAAGAAGGAACAATGGATTCTCATGTGGCACGCTCATGCTTTGTGGCACGCTCATGTTTTTGATGTCTCCATGAACTTGCAATGAAACACACTCATACATTTAATGATAATTTAAAATACATTCCCTTAAAAAGTGAGAAATGAATGGGAAGTACAAGAATTTGAATATTCTCGAGATGGATTAACATTGAGTAGTTAAAATTATATATTATTTCTGAAAGTAATACTTTTAACCTATTGGAAGGTTTTAAGAAAGTTCAATTGTATCTCTTTATTGACTTTTAGTGAACAAAGGAGCTATCTGATAGCCTAAGCTAACGTGATTCCCTAAGAAAGATAGTAAATTAAAATACATATAAATTAGTTTATTACTTAAAGATGTATATACATCATAATGGTATTACCAAACAAGAAACTAAGTGGGGTTTGTAAATAATATAAGCAAACTTTTAAATTATGCTAATGTAGAATAAAATATGTTATATTACTATTGAAATTTTATGAGAGATTGGTGAATAAAATCTAATTTCTTTAAAATTATCTAAGTCATCAATTAATTAATAGAAATATTATATCAATATGGTAATCGAGAGTCCCTCTAACATTTTATGCAAGAAGTCCTTGGGAAAATATATATGTCCCGAGGTTTGCAATTGTATCAACTATGGCAATTGGAAGAGTAAAACCCTACTCTCCAACATTAAAGTGAATAATTGCTCGAAAGAGAAGCACACATGGTGTCCATCCTTTGAGCATGTAGTAATTTACGTAGAAAGCATTCAAAACTAGAAAAGTAAGAGAATTTTGTCTTCATAAAGGAGATTGTTGTTGATTGTAACGATTATTTAAAAGCTTGGGAAGTAGTGAGTAACAATTTTATAATACCCACCAGACACCAATAACATTAAAAGATTTGAAAATTTAAAATATCAGGGTTTATCTATTAGCTGTTAGGGTTATGGTTTTGGTTGTACAATATTTTAGGATTTGAGTTTATATGTGTGTGAAGCTTGTTAAACCAAATTAACAATAATTTAGTGAGAGTGTCGCATTTTATAAATAATTTTTAATAAATTATAACCACATTCAGGCTTCACTAACTATTTTTTAATAAATTAAAAAGAGAAAGAAAATTTGAAACTGAAAAACCTTTGATATTGTTCATTGGATCAGTTGTTAGATGAAGAATATTTTCTTGGTTTGAAATCTCAACCATTCATTTTATTGAAAATATAAATTTGCCAAGCCCAATTCCCATATAGACCACACCTATGACATACTAATTGTTTTATTCATCATATATATATATATATATAATTTAAAACTGTATTAATTATTTTTTGGACAAATTGAAAATTATAGAGTTATTCCCATACTATTATATAAATAAACGTCTAAAATTTTAACCTAAATATTTGTAATCAAATTAAAATAACAGATAAAATAGGAAAAGTACATAATTATTCAGTGTGCCTAACTTTTCACTAATATAACCTTTTCCGTTGCTGCCTATTTTCATAGAATAGTTAGATAACCCAACTTTCTTCTAATGAATAAATTTTACACAATTAATTATTTTTCTTCACATAATACAATTGGTTTCTGCAGCTAAGTACATTATAAATCATTGGAAGAATTTGAATTAAACTTCTTTAAAAACCACCAAAAACTATGAAGACATATGTACTATTCTAAGTAATGTTTCAAAGAAATATAACTAAACATCGTAAGGAGGAAGCCATCTACGAATTGTATGGATAGATTGTAGCATACCAACATTAATAAAGGTAGATTGTTAATGGCATTAGATAAATATTAAAAGCATTAAGCTAAAACTATTAGTAAACAAAGCTTTATGAAAATATAAAATACCTCCATAGTATGAAAAGTATTGTTACAAATTGTTACATATCATAATATATTACCCCTCAAATTAGGAAAAGAATGTAATGATACCACCCTCATCGACCTTAGTGTCATTAACACCTGTTTGTAGGTAATAATAGTAGAAAACCTATACCCACATGCAATATTTATTTTATGATGTTATACTTTCTAAAGTAATTATACTCCTCCCATAACCATAATCATGTTTTGACAAGAAAAAATACACAATGGTAGAGACACGTTGATGGTGAGGTCAACCAGAAGAAACACCACCAAAACTAATGACATTGTTCGCACCAACCTCTCTAACGTGTGAGCTAGGTAGTATAATGCGCTCATTAGAATCAAACTTGAAAATACTAAAAGTGTTAGGTGTCTATATTACTAGTGTAGTCCCTTATTGTTGTTAGTGTAGCCCCCTTACTATTATTTTTGTACCCCTGTAGCCCCCATATTTTTATTATTGTGCGCTTACATTATTATTGTTAGGTTGGATAGGATTATATTGTGACCCCATGGACTCCTATATATAGAAAGGAGGCTTTGTCATTTGTATCATCCAATATTTTTTCATGTATGTAATGTAAAGGAGGTTTCCCCCTCGAAGTGGCTTATTTCTAAGGTGTTGATATCTCTTTTCTTCAATTTTTGGAGCCGGTTTCATAACATTTGGTATCAAAGCTTTGGATTCTAGGGTTTGATTGCTCTAAATATGTCATCGTGGAACTTTCTCTATAACATTTTTTCTGCAAAGGTTCAGAAGCTGAAATTTTTATCATGAGAAGACGATATACAGAGGAACTTCATGTAAAATTTTCAGATATTAGTTCACAAATTTTCAGAAAATATGATCTGTGGATGTTAGATTCTTTGAAGGATCCCGAATTTCATACAAAATAGGTGACCTTGGGGAAATCTTCATAACTCTCACTCTGAGAATCAGTTGTAATTCTGTAAAAGGTGTTTGAAATTACATAGAATGTAGGTTCCTATGTATCAAGTTTAGAGCTGAATAAGGAAATAGTGACACATGGCATGTCATACAATTTTTCTCTATTGAAATAGTCCATAATTAGGTCATTGTGGGAGATTGGGCATAATGTTTTCATGAAGCATCCAAATCAGGGCAGACCTATGGCATTCGAAAGAAGATTCAGAGTAACCAGGAAATAATTTCAGATATTGAAGATCTGAAATCATAGAGATAAGTGAGTTTCAATATCGAGCTCCTCAAAAGAAAGAAAAACTTGTGTATCTTTTAAAAAGGTTGGCATAAATTTTGCTTGAAAAATGAGTTTGAAGTGATTCGAGGACATATTGAACCATAGATATCAGTATTGAGTTATATAATGCCTCCAAAACAAATTCCACACCCATTAAGCCCTTAGAAAGCTATACTATTATGCATGAAGAGGAAGAATTGCAATATGATATATCAAAATTACGGTACGAGGTGCAACAAATTTCGATCTTACAAAGAGCAATCAAATATGACATAGATGATTTAAAAGAAAAAATAGAGGCTAATTTGGATGGTTTGAAGGATCAAATGAAATCTAATATGGATGATAAAGTAGTGGAATATCACATCGAGCATCAAAAAATTCTCCAACTCTCAAAGGATAACCCAACTTTGGTGTAGAATCGAGTGAAACAGTAGGAAGATCAAAATCGCAGTGAATGAACTTTTGAAATAGACATAGAAACAAGAACTCGACAACTATGAAATCGATCAATTTCAAAGTATCACATGAAGTGGAAGAACTTACCCGTTGAAGATTCAACATGGGAGGATGAGAATTTTATACAGAATCATCAAGAAATAATAAAGCATTGAGGACATCACTTTTTTGAGGGAGAGGGGCATATTAGGTGCCTATATTACTAGTGTAGTACCTTATTGTTGTTAGTGTAGCCCCCTTATTGTTATTTTTGTACAGCTATAACCCCCATATTGTTATTATTGTTCCCTTAAATTATTACTGTTAGGTTGGCTAGGATTATATTGTGACCCCATGGACTCCTATATATAGAAAGGAGGTTTTTCATTTGTATCATCCAAGAATTTTTCATTTATGTTATGTAAATGAGTTTTCCCCCTCGAAGTGGCTTATTTCTAAGGCGTTGATCTCTCTTTTCTTCTATTTTTGGAGTTGGTTCATAAAAAAAACGTTCGGTAGCAAGGAAGTGTGACCTCACCTGGAGGAAGGAAACATAAAGAGATATAAAATATGAGATCATAGAAAACCTAAACTAAGATATTTCTATGGAGTTGAAAAAAAATAATTTCCCAAACTACTTAGGATTGCAAGCAGGGGAACAAGATGAAGCATGGTTGGAAGGTATGAGAAGGTGATTTGCACCAAATTAATATGCTTATATTTCCAAGACAAATATCTAAGGAAAAGTATTTTGATTTGGTGCAGAAATCTAGAAAAATAGTTGCATCTCACAATAGATGAAATTTCATGCCAATTGTTCAAGGATAAATTTCACGCAAAGTACTTGTCACCGTAATTTCAAGAATAGTAAGCTAGATAATTTCACACATTATTCCAAGATAGAAAAATAGTGGAGGATTATCAAAAAGGTCTATGAAACTCATAAAATTTTTCCCCTATCAAGATACTAATGAATGTCAAGTTGAGGATTTCGTGTATGGATTGAACCCCCAAATTAGTTCCATAGTTAGATTGTGGATACCATAATGAATACCAAAGGTAGTTGACTATGCCTATTATGCAGAAGAGAACCTAGGGGTGCAATGGGACATTAGGTTGAAGATACCCCCACATTCAGGAATTTTGCGTAAAACACATCGAAACATTTTCAAGGGGGGTATTTCAAGGCCACCTCATTGTGGTAATAGGTTTACTCCAAGGGTAGTAGGATAAAGGAATCTATTGGAATATAATTTTGTATCTATGATATCATCTCGGTCTAAGAAAATATAGTTGAAATCTGGAGAAACCTTCAAAAGAGGAGGAAGAATGTGGGGAAGGAATTGCTTTTCAAGAAACTAAAATAATTAAACAAAGGGATCACCTCAAGTTAATTGTTGGGGATGTGGAGGCCCTTTTTTTTTTTTTTTTTTTTTTTTTTTTTTTTTTTTTTTTTTTTTTTTTTTTTTTTTTTTTTTTTTTTTTTTTTTTTATTATTTATTTATTTATTTATTTATTTATTTATTTATTTATTTATTTATTTATTAATATAGTTTAATTTCTTCATATAAATTAGAAAATTTGGGTTGTAAACTCATAAGAAAAATGATTTAAATGATTTTAAGCGGTTATAAATAGCTTTAGGGGAACTACAATTAGTAGAGTCCGGTGTTGAGAAATGTGTGGCTGATTTAGGAGTCTATTCGAATAGATTAAAATTATATGTTAGTACCCTAGGAAATTATGACCTCATCGTAGGGATGGATTGGTTGGAAGCTCACTAAGCTTAGATGGACTATTATGTGAAGAAAATAATTTGAAAAATTATGAATGAGTGTGGATCCAAATCCACGGTGTTGAAATGAAGATGCCTTTATGATTCATCTCAATAATGAAAATTAATAATTTCCTAAGAAAAAATTATCAAGTATACATAATAAAAGATGTAAGCAAGGAATAGGGATGATCCCTAGAGAAATATCATGTATTACACGAAATTTTGATGCATTTCGAAGGGACCTGACATGCTTACCTCTTGAAAGGGAGGTTGATTACATAATTGTATTAAAACATGGAACATAACCAACCTCTAAAACACGGTATAGAATGATGGATCCAGAGCTTCAAGAATTGTAAATATAATTGAAGGAATAGGATTTGGACTTATTCGGCCTTGTATCTGAAAAAGGGGTGAAACTATAACTTTTTTCAAGGAGAAGGATGATTCCTTGCTACTTTGTATAGTCTATCAGGTTTTAGATCAAGCTATTGTTGACAATGTCTATTCAAAGACCTCAATTGATGATATTTTCAACCAAATGAAAGGGGATTCCATATTATTAAAAATTGATCTACGGTCTAGTTATCATTAATAAATAGTGAAAGATAACGATATTCCTAAGAAAACATATCAAACACACTTTTAGCATCACAAGATCATAATGGTTCCATTTTGGTTGATCAATGCACCTATAGTATTCAAGAATATTATGCATAGTGTTTCTCATAAGTACCTCGATTGGTTTGTACAATTCTTCCTAGATGATATTCTCATATACTTTGAAAATTTAAAGGAACATCAAGAACAGTTCTGAAAAGTATGACCTGGCCTAAGGGAGTATAAGTCATATGTAAATATATCCAAGTTCTCCTTCCTTCAAAAGGAGATTCATTTCGTAGTTAATATTATATCTAGTGAAGGGATATCAGTAGATACTTAGAAGGTAAAAAAAACCATGGATTGGCCAATATTGAAAACCGCAGATGAAGTTTATAGTTTTATGGGTTTAAGAGGGTATTATCGAAGTTTTTTAGAACATTTCTCGAAAATTACAAATATTGTGATCACCCTCCAATTCATTGGAATTAGGTATGAATGGAAAAATGAATGTGATGTTGCATTCATTAAGCTTAAAATATTTTTTATCAATACACCAACCTTGCTAGTACCTGACATGGAGAAGTACTTTACTATGTATCGATCCATCCAAGTTAGGATTAGGTGTAGTGTTAATGTAAGAAAAATGAGTAATAGTGTATGCCTCAAGGAAGCTAAATCATCATGAGGAACTATATGCGACACACGAATAAGAGTTCACCACACTAGTGCTATCTTTAAATATATGGACATACTACCTTATAGGGAGAATATTTGTGATCAAAAGCAACCACCAAATTTTGAACTACTTGGACTTGAATTCCAATAAACCTTTGAAATTTTATACATCAAGGGCAAGGAGAATGTAATGGAAGAAAATCTAAGTAGAATAACAAGGATATTTTCCCATGTTAGAAGTAAGGTATATTTAAGGACATGAGTATGAGAACATCTATTCAAATATAGTTGTTATTTGAAAGTAATATCCATTCTTTAATTTAAAGGTTCAAGAGAAACTACGTTTGAAGGATATTTTCTGGAGAATGATGTATTGTTACAATTCCCTTGAAGTATGTACATCCCTAAAATTATATACATTTGAAACACCATCGTCAAGGGATCCCACAAAGAACTTAACTGTGTGCATCCTGGTGTAAAGAAAAGGCATGTAGACATAAGGAAACTATTCTTCTGGGTATGCATGAGGTAGCATATCTTCAAATTTACTACAAAATATCTTGAATGTCAAAAGGTAAAATTTAACCACCATCATCCAACAGGTCTCTTACAACCACACGAAATTTCTATGAGAAAATGGGATGTCATTTCCATGGATTTTATCATAGGAATAACTCTTACTCTGAAAAAAAATAATACCATTTTGGTTGTGGTGGATAAACTAAAGAACAATGCTCAATTTGTTCCCATAAAATATAGTTATGAAGTTGTTAACATAGTTTGGGTATTTATAAATGAAATTATTAGGTTCCATGGAGCTCCTAAGAGGATCATATCCATGGGGATTCATGATTTATTTCAAGGAATTTTTCTTTAGGAATTAACAAAATTCAAGTATAGTTTATCACCCTAAGCCTAATGGATAGACAGAAGGGGTGAACCAAGTAATAGAGGATATGTTGAGGACATGTTATGGAGCAAAAAATAGACTTAGAAAAGTAATTTTCCTTAGTTTATTTTACATAAAATAACAATTATTATAGTTCAATCTTAATGCCTCCTTTTCAAGCATCATATGGAAGGCCTTGTAGAACATAGCTAAGTTAGGAAAAGAGAGAGGATGTGATAGTAGGACCTAAATTAATTCAAGAAATTGAGGAAGAGATCAAAGGAATTAGAAAATGGTTAAGTGAAACACAATATAGAGAGAAAATTTATGCTTATTTTTATATGATGGATAGGAACTATGAAGGAATGGCTCCAGTATTTTTTGGGATCACACCCAAAAAAAACACCATCTGGTTTGGGAAAGGAACCAATTTTCCACCCTCCTTTATTTGACCATTTAAACTTATAGAAAGAATAAAACATTTTTCCTATAGCCTTGCACTTCCAACCCACTTGCATAAAATTCATATTTATTTCATGTGTCTATATTAAGGCAATACATAGCTAACAAATTCCATAACTATGCCACAAAAACCTCCAATATATCAAATTACATAACGTTCAAAGGAAGGAGTTTCACGTATATAATGAGGGAGTAGTTTTTGTTGAACCATTACCTATTAAAACTATTATGGAACATAGGGTTTATAGCTTAGGAACCACTAGGTGGACCAAGTTAAGATCCAATGGGACATGTATAGTCTTAGGTTTTCTACATAGGAAGAGGTAGAGATCATATGTTGGAATTATCCCAACCTCTTTTGATTTTTTAAACACTAAAACTTTATTTTTTATATCCTTTCTTTATTTTACAAATACATAAGAAAATCATTTTTAAATTACCTATAAATGTGACGAGTTACACATAAGAATGTTATTTCAAATGATTATGTTTTTTCATGTGTTCTTAGTTAAATATGTAAACATTGTTGATACATGGATACGAATGTGAAATATGACATGAATGAAATTTTTATATATTATATTTTACCTATATTCATGTGTGATGATGTTAAAGAACAAAAAATTTCTTTGCTATTGATGAGATGGATATAAATAAAGTAACCACAATTTACTACTTAATATGAAGACTAATTTTCAGTATATTGGCTAGACATAGTGAGATCTGTTAGCTGAAGTCAAAGACCAATATGATAGATGTCAACAAATTCTATGCTACAAACTATTATTTCAAAATATTCGTGCTTTTGTTGTAATATGTAGACTAGTATTTATATTGCACGAGATATCATTATTTTTGTTTTGACTATATTGATGCCTATGTTACGATGTGTAGATAAGTGTTAATATTATACATGATATCATCATTTTTGTTTTGAATATATTCATGAATATGTTGAAATGTATAGAAAATTGTTTATATTGTAGATCATATCATTACTTTAGTTTTGAATATATTGATGCATATGTTATAATGTGTAGATAGGTGTTTATATTGGAGATGATATCATTATTTTGGTTTTGAATATATCGATGCATATATTGTAATAAGTAGGCAAGTGTTTAAGTCACAAATCAATTATGAGGTGTATGAGAAAAACATAAAAAACCCCTTTTAGTATATTCTCTCCCACAATTTATTTTTCTCTTGAATAAATGTTAGAATCATTTAAATAATTATCAATTTCTCATCAAAGAGAGACTCACGATCATGTTATGTTCATTAATTACTTAGTAAATTTTGAATTATTTGTTAATGCTTATTGTCAAGGAGGGGGGGGGGGGGGTGGGGGGGTAGAATTAGAGACATATTATATGGATTTATTATTGTGCATTATTATTATATCTCTATACATGTTGGAGTCAATATGTCTATATGTTTAGAGAGCTCATAGACTCTTATCTAGGAAGCACATATTTCTCATTTATTTTGAAACCTATAATGCTAAATACTGTGAAAATGTTTCATACATTGGACCTCAAGTAATCTGTATGAGATCTTAATATAAATGTGCTTGAGGATGTATAAATTGCAAGTATTAACATTCAGTTTTTGTGAGCTTCTATGTTAATTTTTTATACACATAACGCATGAATTTACACTTTGAACGAAAAAATACTTCAGGCAAATACAACATAAAAATAACCGCAACACAACAAGTGATGAATGACTTCACCCCTCCTAGGCTATGTCTCTTGGTCCAACTTCTAATGGCTTATCCCTATATCATTATTATAAAAAATGCTGGTTACATTAGTCTACAATACTCTAATGGCTTCAAAACTTGTTCCATTAGCTTCAGAAGTATCAAAAATTCCTAGCTAGCCTCTTTTTGCTCCCAAATTGGTCAAAAACTAAAGAAATTATGAGTTTCCCTAGTGTTGCTGCTACTCGCTCTACAAACTCCCCAAAATCTACAACCATCGTACAAATTAAACCTGAATTACGCTAATGAAGTACCAATTTGGCAGAATTATGGTGGAATTCATGGGACAGTTAATTTGACCATTAAATCCCAAAAACTAAATTTTGTATTATATTGTATTGGATGACTTATTTTATAATTAAAATATTGGGTGAGGTGATGCCTCTATTCCCATGGTTATGCATGATGGTTATACGGTAAAGATATATGGGGGGTCAGGTCTAAGCCTTGGCCCCTTACCCAAAACCTCTGTCATATTAAACTTTATATAGTTTTTTTGCACTATGGTTAACCAAGAACCATGGTAGCTTGAGTGGTTAAGGCTCTACACTGTTTGGTAAGATGTTCGGCATTCAACTTTTGCAGAGGTTAATTAGGACATAAAAAAACTTTTGGTGGACCTTGTGCTACCACATGGTTCCCTCAAATTGGGCCATGTGGCAGCATGTACTTGGCCACCATCCAGCCAATACAATTCGCCCTCACTAACACCAATGAAATTTGGTGAAGTGGCAAGACCTGATTGGCCCAACAAGCCCAATTAATCATGCCCAATCAGGAGGCCTAGTGAGCTATATGGACTGCTGACTAGACAGCCTGCACAACTTTTTGGCAAAATTTTGTCTGTTTGGGGAAAAAAACATAGCTTGTTTCTAGGAGCATACTGTATTAGTTTTACATGAAAAAAGTTGTGCCAAATTCAAAACGATGAGATATATGGGGTTGTTTAGCTTCCACACCATTCTGACAACTTCCATTTTTTAGTATATTTTTGAGCACCCAATCACTCCTACCCACTAGAAGCTTTTGGACCCAAGAATATCACTTTCAGTTTTTTAGTAGATGAGGCTACATTTCCCTCACCTTTCCAATATTGATCCATTTGGATTTTCATGGATTTTTTCCTTTGAGCTCCACAAGAAGGTACTCGATATTCCCTCATTTTGAAGTTCTTGTTCTTTTTTCAAGAATGGTGCCTTGCTCTAGTTCTTCAAGGTATTGAGGAGAGAAATCTTGAATAGAATGAATTTGAGCATTCATTCCATGATCTTCAATCAAATTAGGCTCATACAACCTTAAGTTCTCAACATTAACAACAACATAACATTTCATATATGAAGGAAAATCCAACGTGAAGGCATTGCCACCAATCTTTTCTAAAGTTCGGAATGGACCATATTGAATTGGTTTCAGTCTGTTACCTTCTCCTTGAAGCCTTCCTTTGCTAATGTGAAGCCAAAATTCATCACCGACTTGGATATTGGGATCTACATGATGGTTATCGTGCCTTTTTTGTACTTTACTTGCCTCTTTTCCAGCATTTCTTGAACTATTTGATGTACCAAATGGATTTTTTTAGTGAACCTTTAAGCTTTGTCTATATCACTATCACCATCAATAACAATAATCTTTCCAAAAATGAAATCCAAATGAGACTTTTCCAAGTATCCCAAACATGCCTCAAATGGCGATGTTTCAGTTGAAGAGTATTTTCGCTGATTGTAAGGATGTTGAATATAGTTCAAATGTTCATCCCACAACATAGGATTATTTATGCAATAACCACAAAGAATATGTATCACCGTCATGTTCAGTCTGTTACCTTCTCCTTGAAGCCTTCCTTTGCTAATGTGAAGCCAAAATTCATCACCGACTTGGATATTGGGATCTACATGATGGTTATCGTGCCTTTTTTGTACTTTACTTGCCTCTTTTCCAGCATTTCTTGAACTATTTGATGTACCAAATGGATTTTTTTAGTGAACCTTTAAGCTTTGTCTATATCACTATCACCATCAATAACAATAATCTTTCCAAAAATGAAATCCAAATGAGACTTTGCCAAGTATCCCAGACATGCCTCAAATGGCGATGTTTCAGTTGAAGAGTATTTTCGCTGATTGTAAGGATGTTGAATATAGTTCAAATGTTCATCCCACAACATAGGATTATTTATGCAATAACCACAAAGAGTATGTATCACCGTCATGTTCATTGCCTCTGTTTGACCATATTTTTGTGAATGAAATGTTGTACCCTTTTTCAATTTGGTGTCCATGAATCCCCATAAGCTTGACCCAAAATTCCCAACAAAGCAAGAATCTCAACCACTAACAATCGATGTGGGAAATAAAAAATACACCCATACAATCTGAGAGAATAATTGGGCAGTTTGTTCAACTGTAATTTTATTTTTAAATGGCATCAAAATGCAAATTTCGATGAACCTATCCACAACTACATAAAGGTAATCATGATTCCTTTTAGAAATATTAAGGCTTCCAACAAAGTCCATAGAAATGCTCTCCCATCGACAAGAAGGTACTCGAACTGGTGTGTACAATCCTAGCTTTCTATCTATAGCCTT